>CM040427.1:58005813-58668923 GCA_022702705.1 Papilionanthe hookeriana x Papilionanthe teres | reverse complement strand
GCCGCCGACGGCGCGGATCGAGGCCGCCGACGACGGGGACAGTTTAATTGCATGGTTTTTAGAAGGCCGCCGACGGCGCCTCGAGGCCGCCGACGGCGGGGACGGCGGATTGTTCCGGAAATACATCGAATGTGGACGATTTTCGAAGGGGTGTCTTCGTAACCCTTAGAGACTCTTCTACAACTTTAAAAGGAACGAATTTTGGCCGAAAAAGGGCTCTTCTTCTGGTCTCAAAAGTGATTGTTAGTGAGTCCATAGTGTGAAGAGAGTCAATTAGTGAGTTTAATTTAGTGAGTAGCGAGTTCAATATAGAGAATTTGTAAGGAATTCTTCGAGGAATTGCAAGAGTGGAAGGGAAGTGAGAGTACTCTTTCACATTGATGTTTCAAAGGAGAATTCTAAGGAAAAGATCCAGAGGAACTTCAAGGAGTTTGCTTGGGGAGGAATTTGAGATAAGTAGTGTTTATTTGTTTTTAGTGTGTAGAACTTTATTTTATTATATGAAATCTAAGTTTTATTGCATCCTCTTCATAAATTATGAGTATTTGTTTTATCTTTCTCCTGGTTTTGATGTTTTTGTGAAATGATTATATAATTAGTATATTAAATAAATTATAAAAGAAGTTGTTATGGTACTATACCTAAACTTACTTTACTATACGAATTGACCATTTGTATTGTTAAAATCCGTGAAGAATTCTTAAGACCTGACCGTGGGCTAAGGATTCTTAACTTGTATATATCACAATTCTCTTTGCAAGGTAGACGAGTAAATCCTTGTAGGGAGAAGTGCAAATAAATAGGGAAATAATATTATCGGGCGTAGAATTGGAGATTTTAGAGTGACAGGCTAAAATCCTCAATTTGGTTCTATCGTTTGGGTGCTGATGTGTAGATTGTTAGCCCTCAGGTGAGGGGAACGTGGGAGCTTCGAAGTGAGAGCCGACATACTCCCAGCCTAGCTGCAGAATCAGTAATCCAAGCAAAGGATTAATCAATGTTCTTTATACCTGGACCAAAGGGTATGCTCCTACTTGACACAACACATTAAAACTAATTATAATTATCATTTCACTTAAATATCATAACTAAGGAGAAAGATTCTTGCTATTATCTATATTTGAACTTAATTTTAGTACTAGTATTAGTAAATTATTAGTTAAACTTGTTTTTAATATAAATTTCATATTATTATCGATTGCATATTAGTGACAGATAGATATTTCGATTTAGTTGTAATTCTAAATTGATATTTATAATCCTAAGTCCGTAGGCTTTAATATCTCTCCCTGTGGGATCGATATCCAGAACTCCATTAGAGCTCTGTATTATTTGAACGATACGTATACTTGCATTTGAAAGTAACTCTGCGATTAAAGATAAAAATATTTAACTGTTATTAAAGTAAATTCGAATTGGATTAAAGCGCAGGGTGGTTCACGTGTCAAGACAAATCCAACGGTCCCAAGATCACTTAATTCTGACATCATTAAGACATACAAATGCCTCTTAAATGCCATCTGATTGAAGGAAGCTCTTTGGACCGTCCGATCAAAATAGTTCATATTCTTACATTAATTGCACCTAGAGCACTACAAATAGACTCTCACCCTCAAATGAGGGAAGCTTGAAGCCTAGAGAAAGAGTCTGAGACCTTGAGGAGAAGCTACAACTCAACATCACCGTCGACCATCGTCGACCATCGCCGACCGCTGTCGACCACCGTCGATCGCCATCGACCACTGCCAAAATCCATCGACAACCACCGACTGTCTTCAACCGCCGACCGCTGTCGACTACCGTCAACCGCCGACGACCCCGCCGACCTTCGTCGACCACCGCCTACCGTCTTTAATCACCTCCAACCTTTGTTGATCACCGCCTACCATCGCTGACCACAGCCTGCCTCCGTTGACCTCTGCCAACCGTCGTCGACCACCACTAACCACTATCGTTAATCACCACCAACCAGACGCCTTCTGTTGACACTGTAAAATGAAAAACATAATTACTCATTCCTGTCTGTGGGCCAAGGGATTTTTGCAATCATCAATCAGTAGTGGTTTTCTCAAAACTGAGCCACGTCCGTGGTTTTTTCCTTTACGGGTTTTCCACGTAAAAACTCCTAGAGTCTTCACCACTTGTTTCTCTTTCATTCGTAGGTGTGATGAATTCTCGTACAACGCTGAGATGATAATTAGATACTCTACTATCGCGAATTTTCTAGCACACATCAACTATGTAGAAATGTGATGTTTTGTGTAAATTTGTAGAGATGTGGCGGGATTTGAGCGTAATTATGTGCGAATTGTGTAGTGATGTAATGTTGAATATTGTGTAGATTGTGTTGTTGTGTTTGAAGTCTAAAATTTATGGAGATTGTTGTAGAATTTGTAAAACATTATATAAGTTGTCGAGAAATGTGATTTGTTATGTGCATTTGTCTAGAAATATCTATATGAAAGAATTAGATTGAGAAGGAATACTAAGGGACTCACATCCAACTCAAGAGTTGATCAAAAAAGTGTTGGTGTGACAAGAGATGTGGTTTGATGTCGATATAACCGCCGAACCTTGCAGTTTCATGACAAAAACCCAGCCAAACCTCCTCTACATGAGGCAAAGGACTAGGAAGAGAGCAGCTCTATGTAAGTAGAATCAGCTATCATATCCCGTGTGAAGTCGGGACTCAATGTTCTCATGAGAGGAAACTTTAGCCAAAAAAAAAAAGAATGGTGCTAGCAATAAATAACTAAATTCTAAGGTCATTAAGATACTCAAATTCTTAGACAACTACAGATGATAAAGGGAGTCAACAGAGACAGTTTGATCTGGTGGTTAAAGAAGTCATGTACTGAAATATCGAAATGATCTTCCCAAAATGATATAAATAGGACCCATCGCTTCATTTGAGGGGAGGGGGGAGAAATGAAGAAGAAATGAAGAACTGAAATTCCAGATCTTATTCTAGAGAAGACATGTCGAGTAACCATCGATCTTCGTAGCTAGCAGCCATCAGCGATCGCCACCCACCATCACTACATGATGCCACTGACTCCCGGTTGTCGACTACCACTGCTTGCAACTGTTGTAGCAGAACTATGACCTATGTGGTGAACTATCACTATTATAGCCATTGACTATAGCTTTTATTGTTAACTACTGCCTTTGTAACCAAATTATTACCCTCGACGCCAACTAATGTTGTTATAATTTCCAACCATGTCCTCTATGATCAACTACTGTTATTACAGCCACCAGGTACAACTATTATGACTATTGTCTTTGTAGTAACCAATTATTGCATTTGTAGCCAACTCCTACTGTTATATTTTCCAACGACGATCTATCTGATAAAATATTAATATTGCAACCACCGAGTATATCTTTTATGACCAACTAATGCCTTTGTAAATCAAGAATGATTTTTGTGACTAACTACTACTGTTAGAGTTTACAACTATAACAGTTGTGGTTATCTGTCGTTATTACAACCACTGACTATAGTTTTTATGAACAACTACCGCCTTTGTAGCAACCAACTACAACAGATGTGACTAACTTTCACTATTGCAGCTACCAACTACTACTTTTATGATCAACCACAACTTGTATGTTCTACAACAACTTTTATAGTTTTCAACAACAGCTTTTTTGGCGAATTATCTTTATTATAGCAACCGGCTATAGTCTTATGATCAACTACTGCCTTTATAGCAATTAATTATGACCGTACGTGGCCAATTGGTACTATCAAAACCTCTTGCTACAATTTTGTAGCCAATTATTTTATTACATCCATCACCTAAACCTTTCTAACCAACTACCATTATAATTATATTATGGATTACTGTGGCTAGGCAAGGCCTTGCGATTTTATCTATTCAAGTGTTTTTCCATGCAAAAAAATCTTAGTCTCCTCCAGATATTTTTTTAAACAGTATGTGCGACAAATTTTTGAGTAAAACTAATTTTAAATTATCACTCAATCATTGTGAATTTTTCGATACACAACAATACTTATAATTAATGCAACATTTTAAAAAATTTATCAAATGTGAGAAGTTCTATTTTATACAAGGAGCTCTTCAAAATGAAATTAGTTGAATGATATCATAAGTTGGAGATATTTTAATAAAGAAAATAATTAAACAACTATTTTACATTTTTATAAAAAAATAATTTAGTTGAATTAGTAAAAGAATTGAAATTTATAATTATTTAAGTATTTGAGTATTCTAATCTTTTACATGAAAAAAATTTAAACTAATAGCTTTGCCAAATATATCATAAAAAAATTTATGTCATTTTAGATAACGCACTGGAGAAGCGATTTATTCAGATAATATTATCAATTTAAACGGACAATAATTGTATAACACTGTTTTATTTTTAAATGTTTTAAATTAATTTTTTATTAATCATATAACCTTCTCATAACTCTTAATTCAGGTGGCGCTTGGTGCCGCGAATTCTAATGGGTCTACCCGCTCTGATGCATCTTGTCCTTAGTAATGGAGTCGATCCTCTCTGCCATCTCCGTCGTAAAATGCTCCCTCCAATCCCCGACCCTCCCCTTCCGAAAAAAAGAAGAGTTTTTTATGAGAAAATTCTTCGTATCGGCCCACACCCCGACCTTATTAACCTCTAATCCGCTAAGCTTCTCAAAGCTGGTTTGTCTGACAATCTCTCTCACCATGCCGCTCATCTCCTCCTCCGCCGTGAAGCGCATCCCCATGAACTCCGCCATCCTTCTCACACTTGTCTCGGGATCCACTTTCAGGTCCTCGTACTTGAGAAATAGAACCGTATCAGGTCGCCTCTGGCTCTCCCTCCAGTATTCTAGCTGGTGCTCCCACAGAGGACCGTATGTCGACTGCCCCTTGCAGAAGAGATCCACGGCTTCCATGAACGGCATGGGTTGCAGAGCAGACTCAGGGCGACGCATTTCATTGAAGAAGTGGTAGGTGGACACGAGCGTATCTTTCGGCTCCCTACAAAGGTAAATGATTCTACAAGGAGACTCTCGGACGGATTCCGGCAGAACAGAGTAAGGAATGTGGGTGGCCAACTGTCGCGGGTTGGGTAACACGTCGAAGTCAGGAACTTGGGGGCCAACGAAAAGTTCCTCCAAAATTGGAGAGCAGTCCTGTGGGTGACATGATAGAAGCGAATCAGGGTTGCGGGTGGAGATCACAAAGGCGAGAGCTTTGAGCCATGTTGTGCCGGATTTGGGGAAGCTGACCAGGAAGATATCTGAAGGTTTGGGGAGGAAGTGGCGGCGAAAGGAGAGAACACCTGGGAGGACGAATTCGGGGAACCAAAAGCCTTTGTAGAGGCGGAGTGAGACATGTCGCCATCCTTTCTGTAGAGGTAAGGTTAAGATTTCCTCCTTGTGCAGCTGAAAGGCATGGAGTTCGTCGTCTTTTTGTTCTTCCGTCTTAGGCGAATCGAAGCACTTGGCGAAGTATACTTGCCAAGACATTTTTTTTTCTTATTTCTGTTACTGATAGTCGCCGGAAGAGAAATGGGCAATTCGGAGAAGGAAGTGAGCGTAGCCATTATATAGAGTACGGTAGGGGAGGAGCAAGAGTGGGTTAAGAATTTAATAATATCAAAATATTTTAATGCTTTTTTATTAGTTTAAAAAAGTTAAAAAATATAAAAAAAATTATTTAATTTTTTATTTATTTTATTAATTGTTTAATATTTTATTTTAAAATGAATTAAAAGATATATTTTTAATGAAATTTATTTATACATTCAAGTTAAAGCACTACATAAATTTTCATTTATGTAAATTAGCACATTCAAGTAGAAATTGCTTTTTATAATGAATTAAAAAAGTTATTTATCAATAATAAATTAAAATAAAATACTTTTTCTATGAAAATGTATCTGTGAATTCATATGAAAACTGCATTTGTAGCCAACTATTACTGTTATAGTTTTCAAGGACGGTCCGTCCGATCAAATATCATTATTGCAACCATCGAGTACAGTTTTTATGACCAACTAATGCCTTTGTAAACCAATTATGGTCTTTCAGACTAGCTAATTGTTACAGTTTCAACTATAACAGTTGTGACTAACTGTCATTATTACAACTACCGACTATAAACTTTTATGATCGATTATTCTTTTATATAACTAACAATAACAGATGTGACTAACTATCGCTATTGTAACCACAAACTACAGCTTTTATAATCAACCACAACTTGTATGATCAAGTATAGCTTTTACAGTTATCAACAACAACTTTTATGACGAACTATCTTTATTGTTGCAACCGATTATAGTTTTATGATCAACTACTGCCTTTATAGCAATTAGTTACCACCTTATGTGGCCAATTGATACTATCACAACCTCTAGCTACAATTTTCGTGGCCAATTTCTTCTATTACAGCCATCACCTAAGTCTTTGTAACCAATTGTTATTATATTTATATTGTGTATTACTATGACTAAGCTAGGCCCTGCGATTTTATACCACTCTAGTGTTTTTCCACGTAAAAAATCTTAAACTTCTGCTATTTTTTATTAGTATGTGTGACGGATCTGAGCAACACTAATGTTAAATTATCACTCTACCATCGTGAATCTTCGGGCACACAATAATACTTATAATTAATGCAACCTTTTAAAAAATATTATCAAATGTGAGAAGTTTTATTTCATACACTGAGCTGTTCAAACTGAAATTAGTTGAATGATATCACAAGTTGTGGATTATTTAAATATAAGAAGATAGTTGAACAACAATTTTGCACTTCTATTAAAAATTTTAGTTGAATTAGTAAAAGAATTGAGTTGGTATTCTGATCTTTTACTTGAAAAAATATAAAAATAAGAGCTTAGCCAAATATATCATTAAAAAAATTTATGTCTTTGTTAGATAACGCATTGGAGAAGCGATTTATTCAAACAATATTATCAATTTATAATATATGATATGATTGACATTTGCTTAGTCATGGAATTAAGAAAAAAAAAAGCCGCATATAAACACATTACATATGTCAGTTTGCTAATAATAAGGACAAAATGGACAAAAAGTCAAATATTATTTACCCTGCTTGAGGAAAATTTCTTTGTTTGTATTTAAGTATGTTTATAGCATTAAATTTTTAGGTTAGAAGCCACCCGAGAGAAATTTTGATAAACAAATGAAAGTCAACAAGCATTTGTAATACCTAAGGGACTATTTACGATTACTTTTACTTGTTTTTTTCCTTATTTCTATTTTTCTATTACTTTCTTTTATTTTTATTTTTATTTGAAATAAAATATATTTGAAAATTTTGATTAAGATATCATTGATTTTAAAAATGCTCAAATCGCCTATAAGTTACTTTGACTGTTTTCAAAACATATTAATTTATTTTTAGAAATAAAAAAAATATAAAAAGCACACTAAACGATCATATTAAAAAAAAAATAAAAACAAAGAACAATTTATGAATAAAATTAATATGAAATAAGTCTTAATTTTCAAATTTTTGTGTCGTGAATAGTTAAAATATTAAATGGAAGTTCTTAAATAAATT
Organism: Papilionanthe hookeriana x Papilionanthe teres; assembly: GCA_022702705.1. Taxonomy (NCBI): domain Eukaryota; kingdom Viridiplantae; phylum Streptophyta; class Magnoliopsida; order Asparagales; family Orchidaceae; genus Papilionanthe; species Papilionanthe hookeriana x Papilionanthe teres. The sequence goes on along the minus strand of CM040427.1, from coordinate 58,661,370 downwards.
ATTTTAAAAAATTCTTACAAGGTCTTTTTTTTAAAGAATGTAATTATTATTTATTGATTAGTATGTGTTACAACTCAAACTCTCAACCATCGAGATATAATCCACTTTAATCTGATAGCCTAATTGGTGTTAATTCATAGGAGGTCGCCCATCGCGAGAGTGCTTAAATATTAGTACACTTTTAATATTTTGATGAAATTCTAACAATTGCACTAAAATGCACATCAATTTTTAAGAGTTCAACTTCATTCTGCTTAAGGGATTTCTCAATATTCCCCACTTAAGTAACTCGTTTCTCATAAATTTTTTAACCAAGAATCATCCATCAGTTAGATATTTCTATCTTCATATTAGTGTACGTTGACCTCACTTTTGTTGAGGTTTAGTCATTCTTCATTAGAAGCTTAGGGTCTAGCTTTATGACTTTTCTGTTGATTATCCTAGAGGACTAATAATGGAATTCTATCATATTAGAAATTCTAAACAGTTCTCTACTTCACTTGGAGTTCCACATGTTTCGTTGTGACCTCTAGCACTTAGAAGGATAGAGCTAAACATGAGGGAGCTCAAGGAGGGTCCCCATAAGACTGTCTGGCCTTAGGGTTGCCCTGAGTGGTGTGACCTTAGTAAATCTTGCACAAACTTGAACCCTTCACTTTCACAACCTAAAACCCTAAACCAATCACCCTTATCCTGGTTCCTCACTTATTTGGAAACTCATGTGGGTGGTTCACCAACTCATTGCCCTAGGCCAGGGTTTGGCTAGGACGAACACATGGAGGATCAAAAATGAGATTTCCCTTAGCCTCATGGCTCAAAAAGGGTAATTTTATGATTAGCATCCTTAACTGATCCCAATTTTGTTAAAATCCCCAATTTTGACATTTTAGCCCAAAACTTTTCCAAAATTACCAAAATGCCACTAAAACACTATTTTTCCCAAAATTGCTCAAATTCTCAAATTCCCTCCAAAAATCATTTCAAACCATTTAAATTGTCCAAACTACTCTAAACTACCCATAATTCCTAAAATACCCTCAAATTTGTCAAAATTACCAAAACACCTCTCTTGCACAAAAATTTCCAAAATCTTTAAGTTCACTCCAAATGTCCCCAAAATCTATTTGAACTACCCAATATCTTCAATTACATCAAAATCCACGAAAATTGGCTACAATTCCTAAATTTCCCCTAAGTGCCTAAATTCCCCAAATCACTCCAAACTTCCACTAAATTGATTTCAAACTCTCCAAATATAAAATCCAAATCAATTTTCATCATGCATAAACTCAATTTGAATCAAATTCAAGCCTAATTAAATCCAATATCAAACCCAAATTCCAAGCCCAATTTAATTCCCTAATTTTGACCATATCCCTAAACTCTACTAAATTGAACTCGATAATCAATTCAATTTCCCTAACTTTGAATCCTCAACTCTTCATAACACTCCCTTAGACCAAATTGAACCCTCAATTGGCCTAGAACCAAACACAAACCTAACCTGAGTCCAGCCCAAATCTAAATCCATAATTTTGCCCAAAAATCTAAATTTCACCAAATTGAATTTCATGACAACTCAATTTCAACCCAATTGATACTCAAATGCCTCGTAACATTATTCAACAACAAATTGAACCTTCAATTGATCCAAATCCAAACCCCAGCCATGCCCAAACCTAGGTCGAAACCCAAGCCATGATTTTGAACCCAAACCCCAAATTCACCTCAAGCCACTTGGTCTAACCCAACCTTGGCCACCACATCCATCTCTTGGACCCTAAGATTCAACCTAGATCCAGCTAGCTCACTGCAGGTCAGCCATGAACCAAGTGACTAAAATTTTCATCACATGATTAAACCTCCATCCTAATCACAATTAAAATCCTTACTGGCCTCCCCGCACCACCTAGATGCTGCACTGCCTTGGCCGGCCGTCCTAGTCGCCGAAAAACCTAAAACCGAGAGAGTATTTCGAATGGATTGAACCCAATTGCACCCATCCAATGTGGCTCACCCCCATTGGTCACTTGCATCGTTCAGTCCTCCACCTAAGCTTCACTTTGCACCCACTGGCCAGCCTAATTGGCCACTCTTTCCCCTTCTATTTAAACACCACCACCTCACGACCAAGGATAGAAAGAATAAAAAAAACCTAAACGAAACTCTGCCAAGTTTCTCTCAGACCTCCTAGAAGCCCAGAGAAGCTCATCCCCACTGTTTTCCATCCCTCATTCCCTCTTTCTGAGCTCAAATATAAGTTATTTTCAATGTTGTCCCCTCAAACTCCACCAATCCTTTAATTGAACTGCTCCTAAGCTTCCCCAGAGCAAAAGAGTAAGTTCCCCACCAAAATCCCCATCTCCAGAGCCCTCTGCACCAAACATCTACCTAAGTCATGTCACCTGCTGAAGGAACTCCTTAGCTTCAACCACAGCTTGAACTAACACTTGGAGGAGGTGTGCCAGCTCACAACGAAACTGCAGAACCATTCCAATCGAGGCTACACCACTTGGACAAAGGTATGGACCATTTTCCTCAAATCTGAGCTCAATTGAGCTTTTGTGAAGAAGAGTTTAATTTCATGCTTAATTAGCCATATGGATGTGTTCTTCTGGATTAGATGAATATGTAGGAACAAACCCCATGCGATTTGGTTGACTATCGAGTGAGATATTAGAGTTTGAGTGGGGACGGTTTACGAGTTAGGACGAAGGAATGGTGCATGAACGCAGAGCCGCGTGGCAGCTGATGCGGAAGGCTGCACCCAATGGGAGCATGCAATGTGGAAAACTCAGAGCTGTCATAGGTTTGCGTGATGCTGAGTAGGATAAGTATAAAAATGGGCATTTTTTATTTAATTAAATTCTGAAACTTTAAAAAATCATAACTTGGTGTAGAAAAATCATAAAAATAAAAAAAAAACCTAATACTCAATGTATAGAGGAGAAAATTATGAAAAAAAATCATAATTTTATTTGCCGTATTTTATTTTTAATTACTTGAATACTCATAAAATTTTTTTAATTTTAAATAACTAAATAATAATTAGAAAAATGTGAATTTTTGACGATTCATTCCTAACATGCTTAAGGATGTTCTCTGATTTTTTCAAAGTCAGAGAGCACCTCTAAAATATGAAACTCTAATTTTAAGGTAAATCATCATTATTTTCTTAAAATAATTGTATAACATAAAATATAAGTCAAAAAATTATGAGAATGGGTTTGGTAGGTTCACTGTGGTTAGAGGAACTAGGGAAAATAAAAATTAAAATTTTAAAATTTAAAACCTATTTTTCTATTTTAAAATTAAGAAAAATACAATAAGGTCATTTAATTATTATGAAAAATAAAATTTAATTTTAAAAAACAATAAAATTATTTTTAGTGTTGCTCTGACCTAATTGAATCTCCAATAATTTTCTTATGTATAAGAGGTTTATTTTACTTATTTATTTTAATTATTTTCAAAAAATCTTTATTTTCAAGTTAATATAATTTCTAAAGTTAAATAAAAATCAGAAAAAACATAATTTATCCTCTAATGTTTTAATTGATCCATCAGTAGGGTAGTTATGAAATTTCAAATTCATTTAAGTTAAATTTAAAGAATTATGAAGTGGAAAGCCGTTAAGGGCAAAATGATAATTATGGAAATTTAAGCTCTAATTAAAATTTAGGATTAGCTAAAGGGTAAATGGGCAATATTGATCATAATTAATTATATTGGATGATTAAAACACAAAGGGTTTAAGTGGTAGAAAACAATTCATCACCATTTACAGTAGGGGTAAGATTATAATTTTCTGAATTATTATGACTTGGAGGTTAATCCGATTAGATGATTCTAGAACAGTGGGCTTATTCTAGGGAGATAATAATTCACTAATCGGAAGCTCTAATCAGTGATCAAATAATAAAGTGAAATCCTTCGAAAAGAGTTAAACCCATTTAATCTATAATATTTAATAATTATGCAGTTTTACATGAATCTTGAGGGCTTCAAGTGAGCTAAGTTTAATCTAACTTGTTTAATGAGGTTTAGAAAATGAAACATGACTAATCCTAAATACCCTCAAAACACTACAGACTCAATTTTAATTGAAAGAGCGAGTTCTTAATAATTCAAATTGCCCTAGAGGGCATCCACCCACATAATCCTTAAGTAAAATGTCAAGTGAATACTTAGTTACCTCGCTCATGAGATAAGTAAAACATTAATGTACATTGAGCAAAAGTTAAAATATGATCACTAAATCCTAATTTAACTAAGGATGAATGATTTATCATCATAATAAGTTCAAAAGAACTCGAAACGATTCAAGGATTTTAAAAATTATATAAGGTTATGCCCTGAGCACTTTTATGATCTTTTGGATGTTTTGAAGAACAATTGAACTTATTATGCTTTGATGAAGAAAATCATCCTTAAAATCTTTAGAGACCCACCAAGTTATGCCTCAAGACCCGTTAATACACCTAAATCAATAGAAATACCCTAAACTACTTATTCTACATTTACAACACAATGCTCAAATACTTGAGTCTTACCTAAAGTATTTAAGTCCATTTGAGCAATATGAATATTTGTTTTGCCACATATGGATCATGAAACTGATATAAGTCTAAGGTCTAGGTGGCAAGGGCAATGATAATGCTAATGTGTGCTAAACGAGGGATACGATACGATGTAAGAATTTTATAATAGTATATGCTACCTCAAGGACCTTCAATAAGGGAGAGAAAATGACCGATGATATTATTCGCCGACTTTTGGTGAGATGGCTATCCCCGACGCACTTTGGTTGCCAGTAGTCCTAACTTGATTAGAGTGACTAACATGTGAGCTACATTACTTTAAAAAATTAAACAAAGTTCCTTTTGCTTGTTAAAACAAACTCTACATGAAAAATTTCAAATGAAAACTAAAGAATTTTGATAAAAAATTATAAAGGTCCACGGTTAGTCATTTGGATTAAGGTTAGGGCTACTCTCTGTAGATTGTCAAGTTGGTAGCTCTTACCCAAGGTTGGGAAGCACATAATTAAGCTCTGAGCCCCAAACTTTATTGATGTCTTATACCTAGCCTTGGTCTTCCATATGTGACTATGGGTTTTCTTTTACTTGCTCGTGTTTTTTGTGACGCACTTTTCTACATTTCTTGCACTGGATATTTCTTGTTAAGCTTATTTTCCTGCAATTTATTTATGTTTCTTGCAAATTATATTATGCCTTATTGCACTAACTATGCAGTGGTAGTAGAAGCCAAAGTACGCTTTTTACAGTTTATTTAAAGCATTTTACTTTATTGCACTTTACTTTTCAAAGACTTTTTATTTATCTGCAATTTACTTCTCTACGCATGCCTGTAAGACAAAACAAACAGAACAAAATATATTTTCAAAAATTAAATGTACTTTTAAACCTAGCGAACGTCCTTAATACACTCCTTTTGATTTAAGAGAATCCCTCGGATGAGGTAACCTATGGTTTCCAACGAGATTTCTCAGTTCTGAGTGAGCCTAACAACTCATTTATGCTAAGTAAAATCAAAAGAAAATAATGATGTCAGAATGAGAGAACTGTGGGATCCTAACCGGTGTCGCTCTAATTAAATTAAAATTCCCCCAAATAAAACACTTCTACAACAAAAATAACAACAACACCCAAAACCAAAACATTGAAACATGCACGATAAAATATTTTGAACCTTAGACTTTATGACTTCTGCTTCAATGAGGCGCTTGGAACATACGTCATGGGCAGCACAATGAGGAACTGCAGAAGAACATCTTCGAGAGAGCAAACAAGTCTGCAGCAACGAATCTTTTCCTTAGTTTAAGCAACAAGTCATAGAACTTCGAGGTAGTCTGCCTAGTCTAACATAAATCCTCAGTTGATCTTTTAGGCCTTTGTACAACTATGTTGTGCAATATAAACACTAACTCGTGTTAGGATTTTGAGGTTGTCGTTCGGTGGTAAGACATAAATCCTCCTATAATCCAAGTTACTTGTATGATCAGTATCATGTAAATGTAAGTCATACGTAATAATATGGGCATAATGAAACATTAAATAATAATCTCTCCAAAATAAAAGCCAAACTATAGGATAGTTTGGAAAGTCATCGAGGTTCTCTTCAAGATCCGTGAAATTCCATATGTTTTCTTTATTTGGATTCCAAAATAACTGTTACAGTTTGATCCTTTCCCGTTTGAACTTCTTATGTCCGACTTAGAAGACCATAAACTTTGAAATTCATGAAGACAATACCATTGATTTAAATCAAGAGTTTTCTTAAGTGACTTTGGTCATTTAAGATATAATTAACTATAGAAGCTTGCCCTTATAAGAAACTTTTAGAAGCCAACTTAATATAAACCATATCTAATCTTTTATATTAGATATGTGAACTTGTCGGTTAGCATAAATGTTTCACAGACCAAAATGGATGTCATAAATTCTATAATTTATTTAATCGAGCCTCTTCATCAAGCGACGTGTCTATTCCTCGAGGTAGATGCATGGTCTGCGATGCAGTGTTGGTTGTTTAAATTATTAAATATATGGGATCGGCTAGGTCTCGTATTTTCAAAATAAAATATTAATTTTCATATATATATATATAATTTAATGTATATATATATATACATTAAATTAAATCTATTTTTAAGGCAACCGACAGCCTTTCCATTTGGCGACCGATAGTGTATCATTTTGAATAACCCAAAACTTACCCATTGAGATATTGTTCACTTTGGCCCAATATCCGTAACAATTTTGTTATATTATTTTATCTTCTCATCTTCACAGTGATCCAATACAAACATGCTTAATTTTTATATTTTTGATGAAATTCCAACCATTATACCTATAGGTGCCTCGATATTTAAGTGTTTAACTTTATTCTACTAAAAGTATTTCACACCATGATCCCTCAAAACAGAGAAAACAGTATGTAAGAAGTTAGTATTAGCATCATGCATGTTTCCACCAGAAATCAATATAGATGATCATGATATTAAGTTCCTGGATATCTTACAAAGCTAGAATTCGGTCGTAATCCATTAAATAAGCATACTTGAAGGTGCAAACCTGCTTTCATGCCTTTCAAATCATCCTTGAGGTGCCCCGTAAAGAGGAGGAGAAGAGATTGAAGAAGAAGAAGACGAAGAAGAAGAAGAAGAAAAGTTTAAGTCTGAAAAAGATAATAACTAAACACTTTTTATTATTCTCTGCTTCCCATATAAATTAACAATAATAAATTTTTTTTTTAAAATAAGTAGAAAAATGGCATACTTGAAAATATTACAAAGGGTAGAATAGATATTAGACAATTTTGACACACTAATATAGAATCCTCATTATGCATCTAAACGCTAGCCGTCGAGAGCATACACAGGGAGCACCGAACGCTTCAGAGGATATCTGGAGAAGGCTTTGACTACAACATTGGAACGGAGTTGGAGAAGCTAAGTAGTAAGTTCCATGAACAGAGGGAAGAGAATTCTCCTATTAGCCCTCTTTAATGTGATGATCGTCACTTGAGATCGTCAACTTGTCGGTAATATGCGTGTGACTGAGACAGGTAGAGGTTTTGTAAGTATATATGCTTGTTGATCATTGGTCATTATGTGAAGAAGAGTACTATGCTTGAGCTTGAGATGATCCCATATGAAGTGGAAATCCACTTCGATATGTTTAGTTCTAGCAAGAAAACTCGATTATGAGCCAAGGCTATTGCAGATGTACTATCACTGTAGAATGGCGTTGGGGGAAGTTTTTGAACTGTTATTTTTTTAATGTGTTGGTGAAGCCGCATAATTTTTGTAGTCGTAATGGCTAAAGCCCTATATTCGACTTCCGTGGATGACCTATCAACTGTTGTCTACTTTTTTGTGGATCGGGATAGGAGCTTTGTTCTTATGTAAAAGCTAAAACTAGTTGTTGATTTTCTTTCTAGTTAGTCGCTAGCCCTGTTTGCATCTGCATAGGCACTTAAGCAAAAATCACCTGAAGTTATAGGAAGACTATAATTAAACGATCCCTTTTAAATATCTAAGTAGGTGTTTTACCTGTTGGAACTGTATTGTTGTGGGATTATGCATATATTGACTAAGGTAGTTAAATGTAAATATAATATCAAGACAAGTAACAATTAAAAACTGAAGTGTGCTGATGATCTGTCTATGCAGATTTAGAACCTTCATGGGTGTGATTTGTTTAGTGGTTTTATATGATGTGGTGTAAAGAAGTGTGAGAACTATTTTTGCATTGTGCTATGTTTGTGCTGTGTAAAAGTTCATGTATTGATTGTGTTTCTGTGTGTTAGCTTCAACTTTTGACGTCACTTAACTAGCTCAAGATGATTCACTACTCACTCGTAGCAACCCGTAGCTCGAGACACCCATCCGAGAACTTCGGTACTTGTTAAGGGCATGAAACCAGAGTTTGTGATGATTCGACCCCACTTGGACTGGATTGAGATGATTCACTACTGTAAATTGATGGTACTTATTTTAGGAGCATTTAGATAAATATCACCAATTTATATTTTTAATATCTAGATTTAAATATTTACATTCAAAGTTTTTATTATCACATCAAAAATATCACTTTTAATTTTACTAATTTTTAATAGTTAAATGCATATTTTTATGCACAACTTTAGAATATTAATGTATATTATATATCAAACTTTAGCTATTAGATTTTTTATGTAGATTATATATATATATATATATATATATATATATATATATATATATATATATATATATATATATATATATATTATTCAAGTATTTTTTTTTTCATTTAGAATTTTTTTTTATATTTTAGCTATTATATTTTATTTAGATTTTGTTATATATTTTTTATATTTTTATATTTTTTTAGGTAGATGCACAACTTTGCAATGCTTATGTAGATTTATTTTCTATTTTATTTAGGGGCACAAAATATAACTTAATAAGCAAAAAAATTATTTATTTAATTGTATCTTGAAAGCAGAAAATAGAAAAAGATTATATTTTTAATGAAAATTTCCACTTCAATAGGAGTTTTCAATAATTTGATTAATCTTTAAGAATTTAACGATATAAAAATGTTTTAATGCTTTTTTTTTAAAAAAAGCTAAATGCATAAAAAAATTATTTAAAATTTTTATTTATTTTAAAAACTGTTTAATATTTAATTTAAAATGAATTAAAAGAATTATTTTTAATAAAATTTATTTTTACTTTCAAGTTAAAGCACTACCAAAAAATTTATCCATGTAAATTTGCACATTCAAGTAAAAAATGCTTTTTATAATGAATTAAAAAAGCTATTTATCTATAAAAAATTTATATTTTTGCTATGAAAATATAATTTTTCATTCATATGAAAATATTTAAAAATAATCACTTTTTTGTTTGGTTCATTAAAAATGCCTTATCAAATTAGAAAAAATTTAATAGATATTTTTAGTTTAATCTATAATTCATTAAATTATTTTACTTAAGTGGTTATTAATGAACAATTTCGAATGTTATTAAAATTAAATGTATCAACTTAGTTCTTGTTAGGGGGCAATTTTATTTTTCATTCTCGTTTTTATTTTTTCCATAATTTTTTTTAACATGTTTGTTTAATCTGTTTTTAAGGTACTTTTATTTTTTATTTCTAAAAATAATGAATATGTTTTTGAAAGCACACAAAACAAACCGTCTCGACATGATGAACCCAATGATGTCAAACTTGGTTTAATCCATAATTCTCAAATCTCTCCATTAAAAGATATTTGGAGGCTTTGGATTATTAATTGAAGAGTCAAATGAATTCCAAGTTTAAATATTTATAGTCGAATTGAGTATTTCAATGAGAGGAATTCAACGAGCATGAGATAACAAAATATTGAGGTCATGTAGAAACTCAAAATCTTAAGACAACTACAGATGTTCAAGGGGGTCAACAGGGACTGTCGAGTAACCATCAACTTCAAGAAGAGAAATGGAGTAGAAACAAAGGAGAAGTGAGATTTTAAGCTTATTCTGGAGAAGACCCGTCGAGTAACCATCAAATTCCGTAGCTAGCGGTCATCGCCGACCTCTACCCATCATCACCACATGATGCCACCAACCATCGGTTGTTGAAGACCACTGCTTGCAACAATTGTAGCAGAACTATACTGTTGCATTTTTCAACTATGATTTTTATAGCTAACTATTATTATTGTAGCCATCGACTAGAACCATTATAACTAACTATTTTCTTTGTAGTAACCAACTACTCCATTTGTAGCCAACTATTATTACTATAATTTCCTAAGACAGTCTATCAGATCAATTATCACTCTTGCAAAAAGCGAGTACAGATTTTATGACCAGCTAATGCTTTTGCAAACCAACTAAAATCTTTGTGACTAACTACTACTGTTATAGTTTCCAACTATAATAGTTGTTATTAATTGTTATTATTACAGTCACGAACTACAACTTTTATGATAAACTATTATCTTTGTAGCAACAAACTATAATAGGTGTGACTATCTGTCACTATCGCAGCCATCGATTACAACATTTAGGATCAACCATAGCTTGTATGATCAATTACAGCTTTTACGGTTTTCAACTACAACTTTTGTGGCAAACTGTCTTTATTATAGCAACCGACTATAGCCTTTTGATCATCTAGTGTCTTTATAACAATTAATTATGGTTTTATGAGGCCAATTGCTACAATTACAACATTAAGCTACAACTTTTGTGGCCAATTACGTCTATTACAACCATCGCCTAAGCATTTGTAACCAACTATTGCTATAATTATATTGTAGATTACTATGATTAGGCTAAGCCTTGCGATTTTATCTCATTCTAGTGTTTTTCCACGCAAAAAAAATCTTAGTCTACTATTGCTATTTCTTTTATCAGTATGTGTGACAGACTTTCGAGCAACACCGATGTTTAATTATCATTCTACCATACGCAGCAATACTTACAATTAATGGAACATTTTAAAATACTTTATCAAATGTGAGAAGTTTTATTCCATACAAGGAGCTCTGCAAAATGGAATTAGTTGAAGATATCATAAGTTGTAGATATTTTAATATAAGAAAATAATTGAACTACAATTTTGCTTTTTTTTGTTTAAAAATAATTTAGTTGAATTAATAAAAGAATTGAGATTTATAATTATTAAGTATATCAGTATTCTAATCTTTACATCAAAAAAATTAAAACTAATAGCTTATCCAAACATATCATAAAAAATTTATGTCTTGTTAGACAACGCACTGGAGAAGCGATTTATTCAAATAATATCATCAATTTAAAAAGACAATAATTTTATAACACTGTTTTATTTTTAAATTATTTTTAAATTATTTTTAAATAATTTTTTATTAATCATATAACCTTCTGATTAGGGGTGTAAACGAGCCGAACACGAGCGAGCCAAGGCTCAGCTCGTGTTCGGCTCGTTTATATTCGATCCCAAAAAATATGTTCTTGTTCGGCTCGTTTGCTTAACTAAGCCGAACACGAGCGCGTTCACGAACAAAGTCGTTTTGATAATCCTAATCACGTAACTGTAAGGTCTTAATAGTTGAGGCAATATTTAAGAATTATAGTATATAATAAAACATCATTTGAATCTAATTTAATACTTTTTATTATATTTACTTAATTAATAATTTCAATTGATTATAAATCCTTTAAATTATTAAAAAATACTACTCATTTATATATATATATATATATATATATATATATATATATATATATATATATATATATATATATATATATATATATATATATATATATATTTTATTTAATTTATTTTTTTGATAAAAGAGCCCAATGCTCTCTACGCGTTTCATCAAAAGAAAAATACAAAACGGGAAAGAGGTCATATCTAGCACCACCTATACGACTCACGCAAAAAGAGAATCTAAGGATCTCTTTCCGGAAAAAAAAGAAAATACTAACTCACACGACCACAACAAACAAAACACAACAAAAAACAAAACAGATCACTAAATCAAATCAATCAAAGCAATCTTGAAGAGCGTCCAAGGCAATAGAAAAAATACGAACGAGCGGGAAAAGGAGAGACCAAACTTACGCACTTGCGATCTGCTTCTTGTTACCATCGCGTTTAATATGTGTCTACTTAATATTGATTTGTTGAGACAGAATCCGAATCTTGCTTAAGATGTAAATTCAAACTCCAATAGTGAAGCACCTGAAAACAAATATACCTCCAAAGAACAAGGCAATCAGTATAAATTTCTACATAACGCCAACCAATTCTCTTTGCTAATTGCAGACCGAAAATAACAACATCAAACTCAGCACTAATAGGAGAATCAGAAATAGCTTTTGCCGCAAACCAAAATAAAATACAGCCCCAAGAATCTCTACAAATGCCACCAACACTAGCAGCATTGTCACGCCAACAACCATCTATATTAATTTTGATAAAAGGAATAATGGGCTTTTTCCATTTAATAAAATTGCAATTTCTGCAGCTGTCAGAAACATGAATACAAAAGGCTTGCATAACTCCACGAACAGAAACAACAAGTCTTTTCTTAGGAGGAACCAAAGACAAGCATATATATAAGTAACCCATAATAAGCTTACTAGTAGAGATGGCATTAGGAGTGAGATCATTAAATCTCATCTCATTCCTAGACATCCAAATAAACCACAAAATAATAGCTGGAATACAAAGAAAACAATCTTTACCAATCTCACTTCAGCTCTCAAACAAATCAGCAATATTGTAAATATCAGACGGTTTCCAGTCAATTTTTAAAGTAGCTAAGCATATATTCCAAACATCTCTAGCAAAAGAACAATTAAAGAAAAAGATGAATAATAGATTCTTCATTTGTTTTGCAGCAAGTGCAACAAGAAGACAACTTTAAACCCTTCAATTTTAAGATATCATCAGTGGGAATAATAGAATGAAACAGTCTCCAAATAAAAAAAGAAATAACATGTTTAATCCATGGATTCCAAATCCATTTCAGGTTGATACCCTAGGAGTAAGAAAAGGAGGAAGCAAAACTCTTAGACAAAGAATCACCCAAATTACCTTTAATCATAAGAATATCTTTTTTATGAGAGAAAATAGGAATAGAAGAAATATAATCAGCATCAGCCCTATATATATATATATATATATATATATATATATATATATATATATATATATATATATATATATATATATATATATATATATATATATATATAAGTATGTATGTATGTATGTATGTATCTAAATATATACATACAAAGAGAAATATATATAGATATATGTATGTATGTATGTAGATATATGTGTGTAGATATATAGATATAGATATATAATATGTATGTATTTATACATACATACATACATACATCTATACATATATATACATATATATAATTGAGGAATAGTATTTCGAGCCAAAACGAGCAGAACACGAACAAACAAATCATGGTTCGTGTTCGGCTCGTTAAGCCTTGTTAACTTAGCGAACGAGCCAAACACGAGGTGTTCGTGAACAACGAGCCATTTTGACAGCCCTACTTCTGATAACTCTTAATTCAGGTGGCGCTTGGTGCCGCCAATTCTAATGGGTCAACCCGCTCTGATGCATCTTGTCCCTAGTAATGGAGTCAATCCTCTCTGCCATCTCCGCCGTAAAATGCTCCCTCCAATCCCCGACCCTCCCATTCCGGAAAAAAGAAGAGTTTCTAATAGTAAATTTCTTCCCCTCGTTCCACACCCCGACCTTATTAACCTCCAATGCGCTAAGCCTCTCAAAGCTGGTTTGTCTGACAATCTCTCCCACCAAGCCGCTCATCTCCTCCTCCGCCGTGAAGCGCATTCCCATGAACTCCGCCATCTTTCTCACACCGTCCTCGGGATTCGCCTTCAGATCCTCATATTTGAGAAATAGAACCTTATTGGGTCTTCTCTGGCTCTCCCTCTAGTACTCCAGCTGGTGCTCCCACAGTGGCCCGAAACTAGTCAACCCCTTGCAGAACAGGTCAATCGTCAACGGCAAAGGTTGCAATGCAGTCTCTGGGCTGCTAATTTCACGGATGAAGTGGTAAGCGGACACGATTGTATCTTTAGGCTCCCTAGAAAGGTAGATGATTCGACAGGGAGAATCTCGGACGGATTCCGGCAGAACAGAATAAGGAATGTGGGTGGCAAACTGTCGTGGGGAGGGTAACATGTTTAGATCAGGAACATGGGGGCCAGCGAAAAGAGCCTCTAAATTAGGAGAGCAGTCTTGGGGGTGACGTGAAAGGAGCGAATCAAGGTTGCGGGTGGAGATCACAAATGCGAGAGCTTTGAGCCATGTTGTGCCAGATTTGGGGAAGCTGGTCAGAATAATGTCTGAAGGATTGGGATGGAAGTGGAGGCGGAGGGAGAGCACCCCTTGGATGAAGTGTTCGGAAAACCAGAAGCCTTTGTAGAGGCGGAGAGGGGATGATTTTAGCAATTCTTGCTGCAGAGGTAGGGTTAATACTTCTTCGCTGTGTTGCTTACTGATGCGGAGTTCATGGTCTTTTTGTTCTTCTGTCTTTGGGGCATCGAAGCAGTTGGCGAAGTATGCCTTTGAAAACATCTTTCTCTTATTTCTGTAGGTGGTGGTTGCAAGAGAATAAAGGGGTGATTTGAGGGAAGAGAGGATAGCCATGATTTAAAAGGGAGGAGGAGCTCTAGTAGTTTGACCATTTTTAACACCTATGAAAGGATTATAACGGTAACTCTTTTGATGTCTGACATATGACACCGTGAGGTTAAGGCCTTGTTTAAGCCTGCCTTGTCGTTGAAAAAGTTCGATTTAAAAGCAACAACTACAAAAAAATATTATATGGTACAAATGTCTTGCATATTAGATATATATATATATATATGAATCCTATAATTATATAATTTGATACTAAAAAACATAAAAATATGTCATCAAATAATAAAAAAATTAAAAAATTAGTAAAAATCTATCTTATATATTTCCTTAGTTTGTAGATCTTATTTAATAATATAATTGATGCATGCCGGTAGATTACAATAATAGAGTAATAATAGAGTAATGAATTATCATCTCAGTGATGTATGAGAATTCAATACACACCTAAATAAAGGAATACAACAAATATAAATACTATAAGTTTTTACATGAAAAACCTGAAAAGGAAAAAAAAGACGGGACGGGCCATTGTCCCACAGGCGGGAGCGGACTGCACAGTTTCTCAAGATAGAATATCTATTGCACGGTAGCCGTCGATGATTGAAGTTGGTAACAGTTGCTGGGACTCTAGTATCCCATCTTTGAGTTATGTTGGTACCCAGTGTTCAGGACGGTGTACTGCTCTGTCGGGTGTTTCATTATTCTACATTGTATGCTCACATGCCTCAACACACGTTATGATTCTGCATGAAGCTTCATCACAAAGAACAGGAGTTGGTGGTCGGCGACAATTAGCATGCGGTGTTCAACGGTGATCGACAGCAGCAGTAGCAGAGAGCATTCTTTTTATAGTCGATGCAGAATACTGAATTTCAACTCTCTCATCTCTAGGCTCTGAACTTCCTTTGGCTTAGGTTGTAGTCCTCTTCTCAAGTGGGTGACAGGACTTTATTTATATAATCCAAATTACGAATAAGTAAGAATTATAACAGTTCTGATTAGACAGTTTGGAGAGGTTCACTTGATCAGATGGTTTTTTGTGATCATTTATGTGCTTAAATAATGTCAAAACTAAATGATTATGGGCTCTTTAGATTCATCTTGCCGACATACTCGATTTGATTATAAGTTTGTCTGTTTGTGGAATATGCTCTATCAGATTTCTTATGTCAAGTCACTCGAATTATTAGACCAATTTCCATTTTATTGAGGGTTTGTCTCGTCGAGTCGGTCAATTTGACAGTAAGTTTGCTGAAACCACTATTTTAAGTAACTTTTAATTGGAGTTTGAATGTTTATTGCTAAAAAAATTGTCTCTAGATTCATGTTTGACGAGTAGAATTTTTTGATGGCGTATCAATTAGCGCTATATTTTTGGTCGAGACCAATTTCATCTTTTGAAAATACCCAAATTCAGATCACTTTATTGTATGTTCATATTTTGTTATGGTGACTCCCAATTATGCGAACTAAGATAAAGTCGTGTTTATAAGGTGGTTTAAATAGCTAATGGGTACAACGATCATTTGGCTATTTAAAGACGTTTAACCGATCATCTTGTATGAGTCATTGGTCAATATATTTGTTATGATAGATATGAGTAGAGTGGGTTAAGGAGAAGAGAAATTCTGAGGGATCAAAATGAAGAACCAAGAAAGCCTCTATCGAGATCAAGATTGATAGAGAGCTAAGGGAGATTGGTTCGTCCTTGATTTTGTGCGGTGTAACCTTAAAGATTGTCTTAGTGAATTGTTTCTTGATTCCCTCCCAGGGATGTAGGTCATACGGACCGAACCACGTAAGTTCTTGATGTTTTTGTTTGCATTTCTTCTTAGCGGCTTTCTTCCATTATTCTAAAATAAGAATATATGTAGCACAACAAATATGAAAACAATCACTGATAATTAGAAAAGCTGACTTTTCTGTAAACAATCATTTTTGAGTTCCCTGCGGCAACATCTTTTGAGGATGCATTATCGAAAATGAGTGTACTTATTTTCTTTTGTAAGGCTCATTATAAGAAACTTTATGAAATTGCTTCAGAAATAACAACACCAATATGACAAGAATCTAAAGTATTAAAGCTAATGCTTCTCAGATGGGCTTCCAATATAAGCAAATACAATGTACAATAACAAATGTAGCCATTTATTTGCCTTGAAGGTTCAACAGTTACTGAAATATAATAACAATGATTTAAAAAAAAAATGTGAAAGGGTCGTATGAGGAATTTAAATAGTTCATCTGTTTTCTGTTGAGATTAGTGGAGCCCGGTCCACTGTTAATTAAGGCAGTTAATTCTTAACTGATTGATTATTTCTTAATTAATTGATTAAGGAAGTTAATTAATTAATGAGCCCGCCTGGTGTCTTCCTAAAGAAATCTCCCGCCTCTCCTATTTCCATAATAGAGTCCCGCCATCCATAAAGCAGCAAAAGGAAATCAATTTTGGCGTGAATAATTTCAGGATTTCCTTATATGGGCCTAAAAGAGCTTTATTTAATGGCTGGAATTGAAGTGGAAAGGTAGACCTGCTCCATTGCATAAAATAAGGCTTTACGTGAAGGCAAAAGGTAAGGTTCTTTCTCTCCTTTTTGAGATTCTTGCTGCTGCTCTTGTGTGGAGAGAAGCAGAGAGAGAAGGAGAGAGAGAGAAGGTGAGGGGAGAGAAGGAGAAAGAGAGAAAGAGTTTTTCTTGTAAACGTCGAGACTCTCGACGGTGTAATTCCTCAAACTAATAAAATCCTCTGCAGCTCCGTGGACGTAGGCAATTTGCCGAACCACGTAAATTTGTGTGTCTCCCTTTTTCTGGTGTAGTTTTCTCGTTCGATTTTCGCTTTATTGTCGTCATTTTTCATAACAATCCAGTATCGAGCCCGGTTCGGATACGAAGAAGAACGATGACTGGAGACGAAGTGAAGATTTCGAGGATCGAGAAATTCGACGGCTACGAACTTTGGTTGCTGGCGGATGCGAGATAGAGGACTACCTCTATGGAAAGAAACTTCATCTTCCATTACTGGGACAACGACTGGAGAAGATGGACGAAGCCGATTGGAATTTGTTGGATCGACAGGTTCTGGGGGTTATTCGATTGACCCTGTCGAGATCAGTTGCACACAATGTTATCAAAGAGAGGACCACTGCGGATCTCATGGCGGCTTTGTCAACTATGTACGAAAAGCCGTCGGCAAATAACAAGGTGCATCTGATGAAAAAGTTATTCAATTTAAAGATGGCTGAAGGTACGTCCGTTGTACAACGTCTGAATGACTTAATACCATCACAAATCAATTGTCTTCGTCGAAATTGAATTTGATGATGAGATACGGCGCTGATATTATTGAGCTTCATTGCCAAATAAGTGGAGAAACTATGAGAATGGCGATCAGTAATTACGCGAGTAAATCTAGCTAAAATATGATGATATTTGTGATTTAATTTTGGCTGAGGAGGTGCGCAAGAAAGATTCTAGAGAGACTTCGGGTTTAAGTTCGGCACTGAAAGTTGATTCCGAGAGGAAGATCACATGACGAAACTCGAAACAGAGGAAGATCGAAATCAAATCACGGAAGCAAAAGCAAGTCGAAGCTCGAGTCGACAAGCAGCCTGCTTGGAATTGTGGCAAAACTGTCACATAAAGAAGAACTGCAAAAATCCTAAGAAGACGGAGAATGTCAGTGCTAATGTTGTAACTGAAGAAGTGCAGGATGCATTATTGCTTGCAGTTCATAGCTCCGTTGACGACTGGATACTGGATTCAGGGGCATCTTTTCATACATCTTCCCACCGGGAGTTAATGCAAAACTATGTTGCAGGTGACTTTGGGAAGGTGTACCTTGCTGATGGAGCGGCTTTGAACGTAGTGAGGATGGGAGATGTTGAAATTGCACTCCCTAACAAAAGCAAATGGATCTTGCAAAAGGTCGGACATATTCTCGAGTCGAAGAAAAATCTAATTTACGGTAGGCGGCTAGATGAAGGAGGGCATACGGTAGTATTCTCGGATAACACCGGAAGGTAACTAAAGGAGCAACGGTACGGCTCGAGGTGAGAAGAGCGGTACGTTGTATATGACTACTCGGTTTAATTAATAATGTTGACACTACGGTTGCGAGAGAGCACGACGGACATGTGGCATTGCGAGGCTGGGACATATGAGTGCGAGAGGCATGAAAGAGCTTCGATCCGGAGGCAAGTTGCCGAGGCGAAGACAGGTTGATCTTGGCATGTGTGAAAGTTGCATCATGGGGAAGCAGAAGAAGGTCAGTTTCCTGAAAGGTGGCAGAACGCTAAAGGCAGGAAAATTAGAACTTGTACACACCGATGTGTGGGGACCTTCCCCAGTGGCATCTCTTGGAGGCTCTCGCTACTACGTCACATTCATAGATGACCACAACAGAAAGGTATGGGTTTATTTTCTGAAGCACAAATCAGATGTATTTTCTGTGTTCAAAACTTGGAAGGCCATGGTTGAGACAGAGACAGATCTAAAACTAAAATGTTTGAGATCTGACAATGGTGGTGAGTACATTGATGGTGGGTTCGAGAGTCTCGTGCGGCTCGGGGCATCAGAATGGAGAAGACCATTCCAGGGACACCACAACAAAATGGTGTTGCAGAGCGCATGAACAGGACCATCAATGAGAGGGCTAGAAGCATGAGATTGCACGCCGGACTGCCACCAGCTTTCTGGGCATATGCGGTCAGCACTGCAGTCTATTTGATCAACAGGGGGCCATCCGTTCCATTAGACTGTGAATTACTTGAGGAAGTCTGGAGCGGTAAAGAGGTCAAATTTTCTCACCTTAAGACTTTTGGTTGTCTTTCATATGTTCTTATTAATCTAGATGCTCGAAGTAAGCTTGAGGCTAAGTCGAAGAAGTGTTACTTCATTGGCTATGGAGATGATGCATTTGAGTATCGTTTCTGGGATGATCAGGATCGAAAGATCATAAGGAGCAGGAACGTAATCTTCAATGAGAAGATGATGTACAAAGACAAGGCTAGTACAAATTCTAAAGCAGCTCCTCAGGAATCAGAGTTCGTAAAGTTTGACGATCTACCAGAGGTCACAGGTCATGATCAAGATGTGAATGACGACGAGAGTGGGTCCGGGGCACCCATTCCCATTGTTCCGCAATCAGGTTCAGAGTCATTCACTACTCCAACTACTGTTCGCAGGTCAGAAAGGGCTAGACGTTCTCTACAGAGGTATTCTCCTACTTTAAACTACATTTTGCTGACATATGGTGGAGAACCTCAGAGTTATGAAGAAACATTGCAAGATGAAAATTCGAGCAAGTGGGAGCTAGCCATGAAGGAGGAGATGGATTCTCTGCTAGAAAATCAGACTTGAGAGCTAACAGATCTTCCACCATGGAAGAAGGTTTTACACAACAAGTGGGTGTATCGGGTAAAGACCGAACATGATGGCGATAAAAGGTACGAGGCAAGACTTGTTGTTAAAGGATTTCAGCAGAAGCATGGTATTGATTATTCCGAGATTTTCTCTCCTGTGGTGAAGCTTACAACCATCAGAATGGTACTGTCTATGGTGGCTATTGAAAATCTCTTCCTTGAGCAGTTAGATGTGAAGACAGCTTTTCTTCATGGAGACCTTGAAGAGGACATCTACATGCACCAACCTGAAGGGTTTGTGGCACAGGGAAAGGAAGACTCAGTTTGCAGATTGAAAAAGAGCTTGTATGGCCTGAAGCAAGCTCCTAGACAATGGTACAAGAAGTTTGATAAATTCATGCTTAATGCAGGGTACAACAGATGTCAGGCAGATCATTGCTGTTATGTAAGATATTTTGACAATTCATATATCATCCTATTGTTGTATGTGGATGATATGCTTATTGCAGGAGCTAGCATTGATGAGATCAATAATCTGAAGAAGCAGATGTCAAAACACTTTGCAATGAAGGATTTGGGAGCGGCAAAGCAAATCCTTAGCATGAAAATTATCAGAGACAGAGTCAAAGATACTTTAAGACTTTCACAAGCTGAATATGTGAAAAAGGTGCTTAACAGGTTCAATATGAACAAGGCCAAACCAGTTGGCACACCTTTGGGCGATCATTTCGGACTCGGCAGAGCCGATCACCCACGTCAGATGAGGAACGAGACTATATGAGTAAGGTTCCTTACGCTTCAGCCATATTTTCACTTATGTATGCTATGGTCTGCACCAGACCAGATATTGCATATGCAGTGGGAGTTGTGAGCAGATACATGAGTAATCCAGGAAAGGAACATTGGGAAGATGTCAAGTGGATCTTCAGATATCTATGAGGCTCTTCAGAAACACCTTATGTTTCTCAGGAAAGAGCCTGGAGGTACGTGGCTATGTTGATGCTGATCTAGCTGGAGACATTGATACCAGAAGGAGCACTACAGGCTATATTTATACTTTTGGTGGCACTGCAGTATCATGGTGCTCCAATCTGCAGAAGACAGTTTCATTGTCTACTACAGAAGCAGAGTACATAGCAGTATCAGAGGCTGCAAAGGAGATGATATGGCTACAGGGCTTCTTGAAAGAATTGGGTAAGGAGGTTCAGAAGGGCACTCTTTACAGTGATAGTCAGAGTGCTATATTTCTTGCCAGGAATCCAGCATTTCAGTCCAGGACCAAGCATATTCAGATCAAGTACCACTTCATACGGTTTTTGTTGGATGACGGACGATTCGTTACTTGAGAAAATTTGTGGAAGCAAAAGCACATTGACATGTTGACTAAGAGTGTTACTCTTCAGAAACTGAAGTTGTGCTCGACTTCAGTTGGTCTTCTAGCGTGAAGACAAGGGCTTTGAGTTGCAGAGGTGGAGGATATCACGTTTGAGGAAAGATCGATACAGCCATCAGATGAGGAAGCCAGTGGGTGACGCAACTAGTGTCCCAGTCTCCAAGTGGGAGAATTGTTGAGATTAGTGGAGCCCGGTCCACTGTTAATTAAGGCAGTTAATTCTTAACTGATTGATTATTTCTTAATTAATTGATTAAGGAAGTTAATTAATTAATGAGCCCGCCTGGTGTCTTCCTAAAGAAATCTCCCGCCTCTCCTATTTCCATAATAGAGTCCCGCCTTTCATAAAGCAGCAGAAGGAAATCAATTTTGGCGTGAATAATTTCAGGATTTCCTTATATGGGTCTAAAAGAGCTTTATTTAATGGTTGGAACTGAAGTGGAAAGGTAGACCTGCTGCTCCTCCGTGAAATAAGGCTTTACGTGAAGGCAAAAAGTAAGGTTCTTTCTCTCCTTTTTTTGAGATTCTTGCTGCTGCTCTTGTGCGGAGAGAAGCAGAGAGAGAAGGAGAGAGAGAGAAGGTGAGGGGAGAGAAGAAGAAAGAGAGAAAGAGTTTTTCTTGTAAACGTCGAGACTCTCGACGGTGTAATTCCTCAAACTAATAAAATCCTCTGCAGCTCCGTGGACGTAGGCAATTTGTCGAACCACGTAAATTTGTGTGTCGCCCTTTTCTTGTGTATTTTTCTCGTTCGATTTTCGCTTTATTGTCGTCATTTTTTCATAACATTTTCAAATGGGGCTAACTTTATTAATTAAAATTTCATGTTTAGGCCATTCATTATCAATACATAAATTTTCATAAATAATATATTATATGCTTGACATTTGCTTAATCATAGGATTAGGAAATAAAAACCGCACAAAACAAACGAAAGTAAACAAGTATTATCAATTCGCTATTAACAAAGAAAAAATTGGACACAGTCAAGTTATTTTTATCCTGTTTAGAGAACATTTCTTGGTTTGTATTTGTGTATGTCTATAGCACTGATTTTTTATGGTCGAAGCCACCCGAGAGAAATTTTGATAAATAAATGGAAGTCAAGAAGTATTTGTAATACCTAAACCTAAAGGACTATTTACTAGGGTTATAAAAAAAACTCGTTGCTCGCGAAAAGTTGATATTTGGTTCGTCAACAAATTCGTGTTCGATTGGTTCGATAAGTAAAGGAGACGAACACGAATAATTTTTTTTTCGTTCGGTTAGTTAAACGAACCAAACACGAACATTGATGCGTTCATTCGATTTGAATTGTTATTGTTCGAAATATAAAATAATTTAAAATAATTATATAAAAAAATTTATGATATTTTAAAAAATTAAATTTTATAAATTATAATATATAATAAATTATTAATAATAATATAATAATATACTATATTAGTTATATACTAATATAGATATTATATATTTATATATTATAGGTTATATAATTAATAAATTATATTATTTATATATATATTAATATTAGAGCTATCAAACTGGCTCGTCATTCGCGAATAGCTCGAGTTCGGCTCGTGTTCGACTTATTCATTAAGAAACGAACACGAACAGCGACTTCACGAACAATTTTGAACATGCGCTTATTTCAAACAAAATAAATTTCAAATGAACCAAACAAGAACACAAGCTCTGTCCGTTATCATTGATTTTAAAATATACTCAAATTGTCTAATCTCATTACATATGTACTTTGCTAAATAAGAAAAACAATGGACAAAGTCAAATATTATTTACCCTATTTGGAAAATATTTCTTGGTTTTTATTTACGATTAACTTTATTTTTTTTTCATTTTCTATTTTTCTATTATTTTGTTTTCTTTTTATTTTTATTTGAAATAAAATATATTTGAAATCGTCGATTTTAAAAATGCTCAACTCGCCTAAACACCTTACAAATTCAAATAATGTCTGCCGGTTTGGAGAAAATAAAGGAAAATTTCTATAGTATTAAATTTTTAAGGTAGAGGCCACCCAAGAGAAATTTTGATAAACAACTGAAAATCAATAAGTATTTGTAATACTTAAAGGGACAATTTACAGTGACTTTCACTTTTTTTTTTTAATTTATATTTTCCTATTATATTATATTATTTTTATTTTTTATTTGAAATAAAATATTTTTGAAATGTTTGATTAAGATATCAATGATTTTAAAAATGCTCAAATGGCCTAAAAGTTACTTTGACTGTTTTCAAAACATATTAATTTATTTTTAGAAATTTAAAAAAAAGTATAAAAAGCACTCTAAATGATCATATTTAAAAATTAAAAAAAAAGAAAGAAAAATACATATGAATAAAATTGATACGAAATAAGACTTAATTTTCAAATTTTCGTGAATAGTTAAAATGTTAAATGCCATCTATGAGATTCTTAAGGAAATTATTTAAAAAATTCTTAGATGGTATATTTTTTTTAAAATGTAATTATTATTTATTAATTAGTATTTGTTACAACTCAAACTCTCAATCATCGAGATATAATCCATTTTGATCTAATGGCCTAATTGGTGTTAATTATTAGGAGGTCACCTATTGTGGGAGTGCTTCAATATTATTAGACTTTGAATATTTTGATGAAATTATAACAGTTACTCTAAAATGTACCTTGATCTTTAAGAGTTCAACTTCATTTAGCTCAAGAGGTCTCTCAATATTCCCCACTTAAGTAGCTGACTTTCTCATAATTTTTTAACCAAAAATCATCCACTAGGTAGATATTTCAATCTTCATGTTAGTTAATAATCTGATATCAATTTTAATAACCCAAAATCCTACCCATTGAGATATTGTTCACTTTGGCCTAATACCTCTGAAAATTTTGTTCTGTTGGTTTATCTTCTCATCTTGAGAGTGGTCCAATACAAGCACGCTTATCTTTTACATTTCTGATGAAATTCCAATCATTATACCTATAGATATTTCGATATTTAAGTGTTTAACTTCATTCTAGTAAAGTGTTTCACACCATCATCCCTCTAACATAAAAAACAATATGTAAAAACCTGGAATTAGCATCATGCATGTTTCCACCAGAAGCCAGTATAGGTGATTGTGATATTAAGTTCCTGGATAGCTTACACAGCTCGAATTCAATCATTAATCCATTCTATCAGCATACTTGAAGATGCAAACCTACTTTCATGCCTTTCTAAGCATCCTAAAGATCCCCCATAAATAGAAGAATAGATGGAAGAAGAAGAAGAAGAAGAAGAAGAAGAAGAAGAAGAAGAAAATAACTAAACACTTTTAATTTTATAAATAAGTAAACAAATGACATAATTAAAAATATTAGAAAGGGTTAAATAGTTATTAGACAATTATAACACATTAATATAAAATCCTCATTATGCAGCTAAACCCTAGTTGTCCAGAGCATACACAAGGAGCACCTAACGCTCGTGAAGAGCAGCCTCCTATTAGCCCCCTTCAATGTGATGATCGTCATTTGAGATTGTCAACTTGTCGGTAATATGTGTGTGACTTGCGACAGGTGGAGGTTTGTTAAGTATATCTCCTTGTTGATCATTGGTCATTATGGAGGGAAGAGTACTATGCTTGAGCTTGAGATGATCCCATATGAAGTGGTAATCCACTTCGATATGTTTAGTTCTAGCATGAAAATTTGTTTATGAGAAAAGGCTATTGCAGATGTGCTATCACTGTAAAATGGAGTTGGGGGAAGTTTTTGATTTGATATTTTTTGAATGAGTTGGTGAAGCTACATAAACTTTGTATTTGTAATGGCTAAAGCCCCATATTCAAATTTTGTATATGATCTATCAATTGTTGTTTGCTTTTTCGTAGACCATGATAGGAGATTTGTTCCTATGTAACCGCAGAAACCAGTTGTCAATTTTCTATATTGTTTGTCGCTAGCCCAGTTTGCATCTGCATAGGCACTTAAGGAAAAATCGCCCGAAGTTATAGGAAGACTATAGTTAATGATCACTTTTAAATATTTAAGTAGGTGTTTTACCTATTGGAATTGTAGTGTTGTGGGAATATGCATATATTGACTATTGTAGTTAACTATAAATATAATATCAGGATAGCTAACAGATAGAAACTGAAGCGTGCTAATGATCCGTCTATACAGATTTGGAACCTTCATGGGTGTGATGTGTTTAGTGATTTTATTTGATGTGGTAGAAAGAGGTTTGAGAACTAACTTTGCATTGTGCATGTTTGTTTCGTGCAAAAGTTCATGTATGTATTGTGTTTCTGTGTGTTGGCATCAATTTTTGATGTCGCGTGTGTAAGGTGACCACATGACTGACCCGGGATGACTCACTACTCACTCGTAGCATTCCGTAGCTCGAGACACCCATCCGAGACCTTCGATACTTGTTCAGGGCATGAAACCAGAGTTTGTGATAATTCACCCCCACTCAGGAGAACTCACAGTTGGATTGGATTGAAATGCTTCGCTACCGTAAAATGATGGTACTTATTTTAGGAGCATTTAGATAAATATCTCGAATTTATATTTTTAATGTCTAGATTTAAATATTTACATTCAAAGTTTTTTATTATCACATCAAAAGTATCACTTTTAATTTTACTATTTTTAAATTGTGAAATGCATATTTTTATGCACAACTTTAGAATATAAATGTAAATATGAAACCTTAGCTATTATATTATTTTATGAAGGATTTTTCTATATTTTAGTTCAGTATTATATTTTATGTAGGTATTTTTTTTTTAAATTTTAGCTCTTGTATTATATTTAAGTTTGTTATATATTTTTATACTTTTATATTTTTTTAGGTAGCTGCACAACTTGGCAATGTTTATGTAGATTTATTTTATATTTTATTTAGGGGCACAAAATATCTTAATAAGCAAATAAATTATTTATTTATTTGTATTGATACGCCACCAAATTTTCATTATCCAACACAAATCTCAAGGCATGACATGAATCTCGAGACAATATATTGAGTAAGAGATGTTCAAATATTGATAAAAATTCATCTAGAACTTTGATTTCATCGAAGCTATAGTCAAACTAATCGGCTCGATGAGACGAGCCTTATGATATCAAAATCAGTCCAATCCGGGTCAAATCATACCCATATCAAGTCATTAAACCATTCTTGGATGATTTTCAGACACTTTTGGAATGTCAAACGAATGATGAACCTGGCAAGTTCATAGTCGAATCGAGTGTCTCGGCAAGACGAACCCAATGAGCCAAATATCACTTAATTTTAACATCATTAAGACATCCAAATGCCCCTTGAACATTGTCTGATCGAAGCAAGCTCTCTAGACCGTTCGATTAAAATGTTTCATACTCCTGCATTTTTGCACCAAGAATATTGTAAATAGACCTCCACCCTCACATGAGAGTGAAGCTTAAGCCTAGAGAGAGCTTGAGGCATTGAGGAGAAGCTGCAGCTCAGCATAACAGTCGAACGCCGTCAACCTTCACCGACAACTGCCAATCGTCGTCGACTTCCATTAACCGTCGTCGACCACCGATGACCTCCTTCGAGCATCACCTACCGTCGTTGAACTCTGACCTCCGTCGTTCACTGCATATCGTCTTTGACCATCGCTGACAGCAGTCAACTACCGTCAACCGCCGTCAACAACCACTGACCTCCGTCGACCAGTAACT
The DNA here is from genome assembly GCA_022702705.1 of Papilionanthe hookeriana x Papilionanthe teres. Classification (NCBI taxonomy): domain Eukaryota; kingdom Viridiplantae; phylum Streptophyta; class Magnoliopsida; order Asparagales; family Orchidaceae; genus Papilionanthe; species Papilionanthe hookeriana x Papilionanthe teres. Next base: position 58,634,231 of record CM040427.1, on the reverse strand, counting down.
TTAGGGAATCGATGACGGAGGCCGGTGGTTGTTGGCGGTGGTTAACGATGACAGTTGTGCTCGATGGTGGTTGGTGTTGTTAGTAGTGGCCGATAGCGGATGGCTAGCAGTGGTTGAAGACGACGATGGTCCACAAAAGTCAGTGATGGTTGACGGTGGTCGGCGGTAGTCGATGAAGGTCAGCGGGGGTCAGTAGTTGTCGACGACGGTCGGCGGTGATCGATGGTGATCGACGATGGTTGATGGCGGTCGACGGTAGTGGATGGCGATCATCGGATGTCGATGAAGGACAGAGGTGGCCGACAATGGCTGACGGTGATCAATGATAGCAGGGTTGGTGCTAGGCTACAGCTCCTTTTTAAAGCTCTATTTATAGTGATTTGGGTTCAATTAATGTATGAATATGAACCAGTTTAATCGGACGGTCTGGAGAGCTTCCTTCAATCATACGACGTTTGATTGACATTTGAGTTTCTTAACGATGTCGGAATCGAGCAATCTTAGGCTCGTTGGATTCCGAGATGCTTGATTGGACTATCAATTTGACATATTCGACATCCGTTTGACCTTCCAAATGTGTCTGAAAATCTTCCAAGAGTGATTTAATCACTTGATCTGAGCTTGATTTGACTCAATTTGGATAAATTATTATATATTTGGGTTTGTCTCATCGAGTCAGTCGGTCTGTCTATAAGTTTGTTGAAATTTAAGATTTGGATGACTCCTAATTGATGTTTTAAAGTTTCATACTCAAAAGATTATCTCGAGATTTGTGTCATGCCACAAGATTCGTGTCGGATGATGGGAGATTTGTTGGAGGCATATCACAAATACATGTTGATTTTCATTTTTTTATCCAAATTTCTCTTGGGTGGCTTCTACACTAAAAATTTAATGATATAGATATACTTAAATACAAACCAAGAAATTTTCTCCAAACAGGGTAAATTTTATTTGAATTTGTTCATTTTTGTCCTATTAAGCAAACTGACATATGTAATGTGTTTAGGCGATTTCAGAATTTTTAAAAATCAATGATATCTTAATCAAATATTTTAAATATATTTTATTTCAAATAAAAATAAAAATAAAATGAAATCATAGGAAAATAGAAATAAAAAAAAAAAGTAAAAGTAATTGTAAATTGTCCCATAGGAATTATAAAGCTTGTTGACATTCATTTATTTATCAAAAGTACTATTGGGTGGCTTCTACCTTAAAAAGTTAATGCTATAAACATACTTAAATACAAACCAAGAAATTTTCCTCAAGCAGGGTAAATAATATTTGAGTTTTTGTTCATTTTGTCCTTTATCATTAGCAAACTGACATATGTAATGCGTTTATATGCGGCTTTTTTTTCTTAATTCTAAGACTAAGCAAATGCCAATCATATCATATATTATTTATGAAAGTTGTTGTCCGTTTAATTGATAATAATGTTTGAATAAATCGCTTCTCGAATGCGTTATCTAACGAAGACCTAAATTTTTGCATCATATATTTGGCTAAGCTATTAGTTTTAATTTTTTTCATGTAAAAGATCAGAATACCAACTCAATTCTTTTACTAATTCAACTAATATTTTTAATAGAAGTGCAAAATTGTTGTTCAATTGTCTTCTTATATTAAAATAATCTACAAGTTGTGATATCATTCAACTAATTTCAGTTTGAACAGCTCAGTGTACGAAGTAAAACTTTTCACATTTGATAATATTTTTTGAAAGGTTGCATTAATTATAAGTATTATTGTGTGCCCAAATATTCACAATGGTATAGTGATAATTTAACATTATTGATGCTCAAAAATCTATCACACATACTAATAAAAATAGCAAGAGACTAAGATTTTTTATGTGGAAAAACACTACCGGTATAAAATCACAAGGCCTAGCTTAATCATAGTAATCCGCAATATAAATATATTAACAGTTAGTTACAAAGGCTTAGGTGATGGCTGAAGTAGAAGAAATTGGCCACAAAAGTTATAGCTATAGATTGTGATAGTTGCAATTGGCCACATGAAGTTGTAACTAATTGCTATAAAGACAGTAGTTGATCATAAGACTATAATCGGTTGCAACAATAAAGACAATTTGTCATAAAAGTTGTTGAAAACTATAAAAGCTGTAGTTGATCATATAAGCTTTGGTTAATCATAAAAGTTGTAATTTGTGGGTACAATAGTGATAATCACATTTGTTATTGTTGGTTGCTACAAAGGCAACAACTGATCATAAAAGCTATAGTCAGTGGTTTTAATAAAGGCAATTAGCCACAACTGTTATAGTTGAAATTGTAACAATAGTAGCTGGTCGAAAAGACCATAGTTGGTATACAAAGGCATTAGTTGGTCATAAAAACTATAATGGTTGCAATAATGATAGTTAATCAGAGAAGCCGTCCTTGGAAACTATAACAGTAGTAGTTGGCTACAAATACAGTTTTCATAGGAATTCACAAGTACATTTTCATTGAAAACATATTTTATTTTAATTTATTATTGATAAATAACTTTTTAAATTCATTTGAAAAAGCATTTTCTACTTGAATGTGCAAATTTACGTAAATAATTATTTTTTTAGTGCTTTAAATTGAATGCATAACTAAATTTCATTAAAAATAATTCTTTTAATTCATTTTAAAATAAAACATTAAACAATTTATAAAATAGATAAAAAAATAAATTATTTCTTTGATATATTTCAACTTTTTAATACTAATAAAAAAGCATTAAAATATGTTGATACTATTAAATTTCTAAAAATTAATTAAATCATTGAAAACTCAAATTGAAGTTACGTTTTCATTAAGAATATATCTTTTTCCATTTTCTTATATAATAATTTTATTTGCTTATTAAGTTATATTTGGTGCCCAAAAATAAAATATAATATTTCCTATTTGGGTCTTCTCTTCTTAAACTAATGAGGATTGGGGTGCACATCATCCCGGCAAGTGGTTCTCCTAGGTTGAAATCTTCAACCAACGACTGCTCCTCCTCCCCTACCGCCCTATATATAATGGCTACGCTCTCTTCCTTCTCCGAATCGCCCATTTCTCTTCCGGCGACTATCAATAACAGAAATAATAATAATAATAAAATGTCTTGGCAAGTATACTTCGCCAAGTGCTTCGATTCGCCTAAGACGGAAGAACAAAAAGACGACGAACTCTTAACCCTACCTCTGCAGCAAGGATGGCGACATTTCTCACTCCGCCTCTACAAAGGCTTCTGGTTCCCCGAATTCATCCTCCCAGGTGTTCTCTCCGTTCGCCGCCACTTCCTCCCCAAACCTTCAGATATCTTCCTGGTTAGCTTTCCCAAATCCGGCACAACATGGCTCAAAGCTCTCGCCTTTGTGATCTCCAACCGCAACCCTGATTCGCTTCTATCATGTCACCCACAGGACTGTTCTCCTAATTTGGAGGAACTTTTCGTTGGCCCCCCAAGTTCCTGACCTAGACGTGTTACCCAACCCGCGACAATTGGCCACCCACATTCCTTACTCTGTTTTGTCAGAATCTGTCCAAGAGTCTCCCTGTAGAATCATATACCTCTGTAGGGAGCCGAAAGATACGCTCGTATCCACCTACCACTTCATCAATGACATGCGTCGCCCTGAGTCTGCTCTGCAACCCATGCCGTTCATGGAGGCCATGGATCTCTTCTGCAAGGGGAAGTCGATGTACGGTCCTCTGTGGGAGCACCAGCTGGAGTACTGGAGGGAGAGCCAGAGGCGACCTGATACGGTTCTATTTCTCAAGTACGAGGACCTGAAAGCAGATCCCGAGACCAGTGTGAGAAGGATGGCGGAGTTCATGGGGATGCCCTTCACGACTGAGGAGGAGATGAGCGGCATGGTGAGTGAGATTGTCAGACAAACCAGCTTTGAGAAGCTTAGTGGATTGGAGGTGAATAAGGTTGGGACGAAGGTGGAGGAGACCGACTGGGTAATAAAAAACTCTTCTTTTTTCCGGAAAGGGAGGGTCGGAGATTGGAGAGAGCATTTTACTGCAGATATGGCTGACAGTCTTGACGCCATTACTAAAGACAAACTTTATCAGCTTTCCCATTCGAATGATTTCTAGGCACGAAGGGTCACAACTGAATTAAGGGTTCTTTGTTTTCTTTTGTGTTTTCTATTTTAACTCAAATAACGAGCATGAAATATAATAAATTTAAGTCTATTTTTAATAGGCTTCCAAAACTCGAGCTATAGTTTCTTTAATTGAAATCGAGCAGCACTGTATTATTCCTATGATTTATTCAGCTTATTACCTTGGAAAAATATTTGATCCGGACATCATATAACATAACACCACCTGATTAGAACCTACTTTCATATAAAATTTAACTGAAAAGGTTGCCAACGTAAAGTTCGCTTTTGTATGGCTTGACACAGACCGGATAATTTGGGTCATAATATTTACTGTTTGGCCGGGTGGGAAAGCTGGAATAAAAAATTGATTTTAGAAATATGAAGAGAAGAAATTTTGAAGACAAAGAAGATCTGCGACGACAATGGATAGCAAACAACATGCTGAAGATTACTTCTCAATTTGGAAATCATATTGATACGTCACCAACGGCGATTCATCATTTTATAAAGTGTGTGCTAACTTAAATTGCAGTTTTTTGCACAATTAAGAAGCCATAATAACCGTTGAAGCAACAAAGAAATATATTGTTATCATCTACAATTATCACATCAAATGATTAAAAAGGTTACGACTACCAACGTATACGTGTACAGAAGCTACAATAAATCGGTTCATCTTCGATTAGAGTCGAGCATCGCTTCCAAAATTACGATGCTTTATGTTGATCGTCGAGGAGTCTTCAAATATCTCCACCACATAAGCATGAATATCCTTGCTCATGACGCAGCGGAAAAACTACAACATTTCTTTATCATCTTCAAAACGTGCAAGAGTAGCACATAAATCTCCTCCAGAATACACGACATCAAGTACAAGATCCACGATACTCCTCCATAATGCGTCGCCTCGACGCCCTGCCGCGATGATCCACCGCAACGCGTCCCCTCGGCGCTCCGCTGTAATACGTCGCCGCGCAGCTCCGCTGTAACGCATCACTGTAAAGTACTGTCGCAAAGCGACGCTTCACTGCATAATGTCGTCGCGTTGTCTCGCAGTAACATGCTGCTACGATGACTCGCCGCAAAGCGCTGCTGCAACGCCTCACCGCAATGCACCATTACAACGTGTCGTCACGACGCTCCGCTGCAACGCATCACTGTGAAGCACGCCGCAATGCGACGCTTCACCGCATGTGCCACCGTATCGCTCCGCCACAACGTGTCGTCACAAAACTACGCCACGATGCACCGCCGCAACACATCGCCCAACTGCAACGACTCAACACTTCACGTCATCACGACGCCACGCCACAAGATGTCACCATGACAACTCGCTGTGATGCTCTGTCGCAACACATCACCGCGACGCAACGCTACAACGCGCCGTCGCAACGCACCGCGACGATCCGCCGAGAAGCTCCATCGCAACGCGTCACCGCGACGCTCTGCAGCAACACGTCGTCGTGTTGCATCCACCGCAACGCGCTGCCACGACGCTCCGTCGCGACTCTCCGCCACAACGCGCCGCAGCGACGCTCCGCCGCAACGTGCCGCGGCAATTCTACCCCCCCTCCTTTAGGCCTATTTATAGGCTAAAAAATGACTTGGGCCATTAAATGCTTATTTATTAAATAATAATAATAATAATAATAATAAAATTAAACAGATAAAAGTTTTTCAGCTACCCTCCGCTTCAGCTTCCCCTTCCGGTACCATTTATTAAACTTTTCGCCGATCCCGCTTCCGCCACCATTTCCTGTCATATGACAATACCATTAATATACACTTACACGTAATTACAAGGATCATCAAAGCAAATCAAGGATTATCAAAAGCTGGCAATGCATTGCTTAAAAATACCATATATATATATATATAAATATATAAATATATATAAAGATTAAAAAAAAAAGAAGGGGTGCTTCAAATATTGGTATTTTTGGACGACAAAATTGATCTCGCCCAAAAATAGGGGGGCAATTGATACGTCACCAACAAATTTTCAACATCGGACACGAATCTCGATACAATCTTTTGAGCAAGAAACATTCAAATCTTGATAAAAAAATCATTCAGATCTCCGATTTCAGCAAACTTATAATCAAACCGACCGGCTCAATGAAACAGACCCAATAATATCAAGATTAGTCCAATCCGAGTCAAATCAAGCTCGGATCAAGTCAATTAACCACTTTTAGAAGACTTTCGGACACTGTGGAAGGTCAAATGGATGCCGAAACTAGCAAGTCCATACTCGAATCGAGCGTCTCGACAAGACGAATCCAACGAGCCCAAGATCACTCAATTCCGACATCGTTAAAGCCATCAAATGCCCCTTAAACGCCGTCGAATCGAGGGGCCTTCCGAACCGTCCGATCGAAATGGTTGCATTAATCGCACGCGAAACCTATAAATGAACCCCAACTCTCACATGAGGGGGGATGACCAAAAGAGAGAGTCTGAACACTTGAGAAGAAGGAGCAGCTCTGCATCCTCGCCGACCGCCGTCGACCACCGCCGATAGCCGTCGACCACCGCTGAAGATCGTGGACCACTGCCGATCGCCGTGGACCACCGTCGATCGTCGACCACTACCATCAATCATACACCGTCAGTCGAAGTTGTAATCTATATCATATAATTACCCTTTCCCGATGCGTGGACGAGAGATTTACGTAAGCGTCAATCAATAGTGGATTCTCGCAACCTGGCCAGCGCGCGTGGTTTTCCCTTTACGGGTTTTCCACGTAAAAACTTCTGAGTCACTCGCTTGTTCGCTTTTCATGCATTGTGCGTCGTCGAAATCTCTTACAAAGCTAAGACGATAATTTGTTACTCTACCGTCGCGAATTTTCTACAGACGCCTCACATATAAAATGATATTTTATCACTAAAGTATAGTTTAGGAATATCAGATGATAGGTGATATATGCTTAGTTTAAAAAATATGTTGGTTTTCTTCATTATTATATTGTATATATGAACGAAAATCAAATTTATGATTAAATCTTGTATATTCATTAGCATTGGTTGTTTGCTAAGAAAACATCATATTCGGTTACATAGCGTGGAAATATTTTATCCCCATGACGTTATGGGCTGAGTATCTTTAAAAAAATTTTGACAAAAAAATAAATAAAGTGTCGTGCTACATAATGTGTACTTTTTTTTATATAGAAGAAGATGCATAATTTAATACTCCAAAGAAGGTAAGACATGCTATTTAAGAAATATTATGTGAGTTTTTTTCATAAATATATTGGATTGAACAAATAATTCATGAATTTTTGTGATGTGTATTGTTTGCCAGCTGACGTTGATCCTCGAATTTACGCATTATTTGAGATATAATATGTTATTTGTTAAAAATTAGACAAACTTTCTTTAGAAAACTTTTGTCAAAAGGTGATAAAAGATCGGTTTAGAAGTTGTGCATGGACTATGTACTGAAGTTTAGTCATGCTTTAAAGCTATTAGATTGCTAATTTATGCTAATTTTTAAAATCAATATCGGGTATTATATTGTCTAAACGAAGGATAAATTCTAAATTATGATTAAATCTTGTCATTTGTTTTTTTTGGTTGTTTGTCGAGGATAAAATTATATATAGGGCCCCATATTGATTATCTTAAGAAAATACTTACAAAAATGAGTAAATTTTACTGCTGCAGGTTGTGTATGTTCGTTTCAGTGCAAAAGATGGCAAATTTGAATTTGAGAAAGGTAAAAAAGGCCAACTATGCAATATTATGCGATGTTTATTAATAAATTAATTGGATGTAAGAAATAAATCATCAATTTTTGTGTTGATTATTGTGTGCTTAGTGAAGTGTTTCTTTGAATTTGCGCATTACCAACATTTTTCCAAAGAACTATCACCAAAAGTGATAAAACAGCATTTTACATGTTGTGTATAGATTGTTCACTGAGGTTAAGTCTTGTTTTAGGGCATCAGATAGAGATATATGCTAATTTGAAAATTATTGTCGAAGTTCCTCATTAATATATTATCTAAATGAGGATAAATTCTAAATTATGATTAAATCTTATCATTTGGTTTCCTATTGTTTGTTTGCGGAGGACAAAAGTTTTCATAGGGCCTCATAGCATAATAATGAGTAATATCAATACAGTTTTGGGTTAAGTTTATTAAAAAGAAGAGTGAAAAAAGAGAATAAATTACCCGACTATTGTTGTGTATGGTCTTTTTACTATAGCAAATGCCCGATTTTGGACTATGAGAAAGATGGAAATGTTAATTATCCAATATTATGTAAGGTTTATATATAATTTTATTTGATTACTGAATTAATTCATCAATTTTTGAGAGGTGTATTGTGTACTTGCTGAAGTGGTTCCTCGAATTGGCGCATTATATGTGATATATTGTGTTATTCATGAAACATTAGACTAACTCTCTTCAGAAAACTGATTATAAAAAGTGATAAAGAAGCATTTTATAAGTTGTATATCGACTTTGCACTAAGGTTAAGTAATGTTTTAGGGCCTTGATATCGTTGATAAATGATAATTTTAAAAACTTTTGTTAGGTATCTCCTATAATAAACTATCAAAACGAAGGATAAATTCTAAACTATGCTTAAATATTGTCACTTGATTATCATTGGGTGTTAGCTGAAGAGAAAACTATACATAGTGCCCTATACAGTGGTAATGAGTTCACCGTGCTTTTTCGGTTGACTAACCTAGACATTCGAAAATTGTGATGCATTATCTTTGTAGCTATTTTCTGTTGAACTTATTTGTTGTTTTACCCCTTCCTTAGGTTATGATATTGGTAGTCATACCAAAATATATTGGAATATCATCTGCTGTTCTCATTCAATGGGCATGGAGTATTTTGGATAGCTCAGTGCAGTTGAGTGTAACCGCTACTCATTGTCCGTGACTGAGAATTTTCGGTTGGATCTAACTGTCGATCGAATGAAAATGAATCTCATCCCATTTCCTTTCCCAACTTTCTATAAAAAATGTTCTTATATCAAACGGTTTACTTAGGGTTGATGGTTGAGATTTAATTAATAAGAAATAATCCAAACCAGTTCCTACTTGGTTTGAAATAATTTGCAGGAAATGAAATTAAGCTCCGTTATTTCTGATTGATTATACATTCTTTGCCTTTAATCTAATTTTTCAACCTTCTTTATGTAGATTAGCTTATATTTACATATCTATTATCGATTTATATGATTTGAAGCAGATGACATCAGTGATTCAGTGCCTAAACTCCATTCAAGTTGTTTTATTAATTGCTTGGGAAAGAGCAGAGGTTTTCTTTTTTGAATGTTTGACACACAAATAATTGATCATGATGACCATGCTTTGTTCCAACGGTGGTTGAGCAATTTCATAATTTTATACGGGTTAATTCCATTTGAATATTCAATTAGAATGTCACATGTTTTGGTGGCTGTGCTTCGTACATTATGCTAAATTTCATATCACCCACTTGCATATAGGATAGTTGTGTGTCATAGAGTAATATCTCAGCTTTGACTTTCTTGCATACTATATGAATAATAAATTCTCATACCAACTTCTTGAAGTGCCTTTGCGAGATAAATTTGGTTGTGGTGAAAATATGAGATAATTGCAAGAGTCACTTTAAAGCGAACAAAATAAACTACATCAAACATCATGTCGGTGAACAATCTCTCTTTATTACGTGGAGATATATGAAGCCTCGAGTAAGGTTATAAGACGGAGGTGCAGGTAGGTATGGGCGATGATGAGATCATCATCTAAGTATGTGGTGAAGTATCGCATATCCTGAGCCTGAGGGTTCCCGAGGGCTAAGGATTAGCATTACTGCTCTTTAACACCTAGTAAAGGGGTACACTACACGAGGCCATGAGAATCAACAATAACTACATATACGAACCTAAAAATAAACCCTAAACCTGAAACCGTCTTGCTATGAAGCTTGGAGCGAACTTTGTGAACAACGTAACAAGAAGTTTGGAACAAGGAAACAAGTAAACAAGGGATGATGATCAAGACACAACAAGAAGCGAGATCGACTTTTGTAGGACAAATTGTGAAGCGAATCTAAATCAAATAAACCCTTCCCTAGTTTAAACAATGACAAACTCATAGGATTTTGAGATAGTCCGCCTAGTGCGACATAAATCTTCATATTATCTTTACGCTTTTGCACAACCATGTTGTGCATCATAAATCCAAATTTCATTTAGGATTCCAAGGTTGTCGCTCGGTACAATGTAAATCCTCCTATCTTCCTAAGCTATTTGCATGGGCGGATATCGTGCGAATGTAAGTCCTAAATTTTAAAATAAATCAGTAGGATTAAACATTAAATAACTTCACTTGTAAGACATAAAGCCAAACAATAAGACAGTTGAAAAATCACCGAGGCTTGCCTCAAGATCTGTGACATCCCCTACTTATTCGCACCTTCGGACTCCCAGAAAAATCATTATTTCTACTTGAGTCATTCCCTTTTGACTTTATGGTGTCCAACCTTGAAAACCTAAATATTGAAATTCGAAGACAAAACCATTGATCTTAATCAAGAGATTTCTTAAGTGACTTCGGCCATATAGGATGTAATTAACTATAGGGGTTCGCATCATAGTAGAACTAAAACCAATGTAAAGTAAACCCTATCTAATTCTTATATTACGTAGGGAACTTATCGATCACACATAAAATGTTTCACAGAGCAAACAAATGTCATAAATTATTTAGTTTACGTAATCAAGCCCGCTGTCAAGTGATATGCTTACCTTTCAAGGTAAGTATCACTTGTGATGTTGTGCTCAGTTACTTAAACTATTAAGATATATGAGATCTATTTGGTCACACATTTTTCAAAATTAAAATGCTATTTTCAAAATCAAAAGTATATATATATATATATATATTAAATTTAAAAATATTTCCAAAATTCTAGCAGCAGTATTTTCTTATGTAATTATTCACTGAGAGAGAGACCGAAGATATCTTGTTTGCGTGGGATGTCCAAATTGATGAATACGGGAGGCTATAGAATTTTTTTTTGAGTGATGGTTTGTCAAGTTTTGATTTTGATTGTTTTGGTGATGTCATAATTTTTTATACAAGTTATCATCTTTGCAAGTATAATTTGGTTTGTGCACCTCTTGTCGGGACAACCATCATTTGCAAAACATTTTATTTGGAGTAGCATTCTTATTGTTGACATCAATTTTCGATGTCGATAGTGTAGATGTGTTCACATGCATAACTCGGATTAGCTTACGGCCCGTTCGTAACATCCGGTAGTATAGTACACCCGCCTAGGACCTTTTCAACACGTGTTGAGGGCGTGTATCCACGGTCATTCTGCTAGGTTTTGGTTTTTGCGTAGATGGAGGTCGATCTGCATTTTGCTCATTGTTGTAATGAAACTCAATTACTAGGCTAGGCGGACCCGGTCTACAAAGGGAGGCTTCTTCTATTATAAATAGAAGGGGTGGCTTGTAGGGGAGGGTAAGAGGTGAGAAGAACCATGAAGGGAGAACTAGGAAGAAGAGAAGAAGGGGAGAGGCATGTGGAGAGTGAGGAGAGCATCTTGGAGATCTAGGGTCGAGGTGATTCGAGAGTGAGATCTTGGGCAAGATGAGGGCTCATTTCTGAATGTACAAGCCTTGTAATTCTTCTCTATTGTCTTAGTGGATTCATTGGTTGATTTCCTCCCGTGGACGTAGATCCAGTTGGATCGAACCACATAATCGATTTGTGTTCCTTGTGTTTGCTTGTGTTTTCTTGTAATCTCTTCTAGCCAAATTGATTTTCCCACAACACTCATCGGATAACTTCTATCTATTGGATTGACGAATAGTAGTTGTCACGTCGTGCGCAAAATTTGCTCAAATTAGCTCGATTGTCGGTGAAGTTGACTCGGAAGACCTCAGACGATGAAAGGATCCGTGTGTGCGTCCGGAAAGTCGATTTCACCTAGCGAGGACGTTCGTTTCACTACGGTTTCACATGCGGGCTAATAATGCGCGAATTATTGTTTTTGTGCCTGATTGCCGAAAAAGTTGTCCGAACGACCCCAGATGACGAAACAAACAACACGAGAGCATCCGAACGTCGATTTTACCTCTGGGAACTTACATTACACCATGAAGTCGTGTTGGGCGAAAACTACATGAAATATAATAATAATAATAATAATAATAATAAAAATAATAAAAATAATAATAATATTATTATTATTATTATGAAAAATTATCCTTTTAAATCTCACACGTGCCCCTCCCTTCCCTTATCCTATCGCACCTGCACCTCCCTTTCGAGCCACCCGCCCGCCTCGCGAAAAGAAGCCGCCACCTCCCTCCTCGCAAGTCAAAGCTTGTTGCCGGAGCTCCTCCGACCGCCGGTCAAGCTTGTCGGACATCCTCTCTGTTGTGGGAAAAACACATTCTTTCCTTAATCTTGGCAAGAGAACAAACCACAAATCACAGCAAAGAAGATACAAACACAAGAACACAAACAAACAAGAGGATTTACGTGGTTCGGTCTTTTGACCTACGTCCACGGGAGGGAATCGAAATAATCCACTAAGGCAAGAAATAAAAGGAGTACTTAGCTTTACATAGATGAGCCCTCATCTTCCATGGCCTCCTTCAAATCCAAGGCCTCCAAGATGCACTCCTCACCCTCTACAAGCTAGCCCCCACTCCTCGAGTTCTTTTCACTCTTACAAAACCCACACAAAAGCCTCCCTCCTCTCATCTATTTATAGTAGATTAGATTACATTATAATATTCTATAAATAGATGAGGTGTAACCTTCGAGGATCGCATGGCTTCCACATGTCCACCCTTTAGAGTCCCGCATCGCATGGTCTCCACATGTCCTTTCACATGTCCTCCTTCCACCGCATGGCCTCCACATGTCCTTCCACATGTCCTCTTCTAGGGTCTTCCATAATGAGGTGGCACCTTCTAAAGTCAACAATGGAGGCTTAAAGTAAGGAGGAGTTTATAAGGGTGCCACTTGCCTTAGTGACTAATTGGGGGTCAAAACAACACTCTCCTTCCAACCCTATTGCTTGCTTTGCGACCTACCGTGCCGTACGTCCCTCTTCGCAAACCGAGCCTTAGCCCACCTTGCAACAAAAAGTAGCTTCCAAGATTTTCTTAGTGAGGTTTCAATGCATTAGAACATCAATGCATAAGGATTTTGAAGTAGATAAACCAACCTGCATTGCAATCTCTCAAAATTTACGTAAGTGACTCAGAGATTGCTTTATAAACAGTATTGAGACTCACCTTCTTGACTATCTCTCGAATTTCATTCAAACCATGTTATAACAATAAAATAAGAATATATGTAGCACAACAAACAATAATAAATTCACTCAAAGTTTGAAAACCCGACTCTCTTATAAATAATTATTTCAAGTTTTATAGGGACAACATCATTTGACGATGCATTATCCAAAGTGATGGTACTTATTTTATTTCGTAAGCCTCATTACAAGAAATTATCTCAGAAATAACAACACCACTATGAAAATGATCTAAATTATTAAAGCTAATGATTCTCAGATGGACCTTCCAATAAGAGGACATATAGGGCCCGTTTGGGGCCGCTTATTGGCTGCGCTGGCGGTACGAAAAGCCGCCTTCCTGTTTGAAAAAAAGGTTCGCAAGTGCTTAATGTTGCCGCTCCCATAAGCGCTTCTTCATTTTGTTCGAAAGAGGTGAAGCCGTGAAGGGCTCTGCGTTCCGCGTCCGCTTTGCGCGTTAGCTGAAGATTTCCTACGGTGCCCCCGCCATCCCTGACCTTCGGCTCATTCGTCCTCGCGGAAAGCGGAAAGCAGAAGCCCTAGCGGGCGTCCTCTGTTGATCTCCATCGAACTCGAAGCCTCCATCTCAGCGACCAAATTGCTCAACGGCGAGCAAGGCCGGCAGGAGATTCAACACGCGACCGAGACCTCTGCAATCGGACCGAGACCTCTGCCATCGCCAACATCAAAGGTTAAAGTTTTTCGAGTTAAATGGGGAAGGCAAAAAAGGAAAGAACCGCCTGGACAAGTTCTACCATCTTGCAAAGGAGCAAGGCTATCGATCTCCTGCGGGCTTCAAGCTCCTCCAACTCGATGCCAAGTTCCGTTTCCTTCCCACAGCATGTTCTGTGCTCGATCTCTGCGCCGCTCCTGGTGGCTGGTTACAAGTTGCCGTCCGTCACGCCCCGGTTGGCTCGTTCATTCTCGGCGTTGATCTCGTCCCCATACGCCCCATACGCCCTATACGAGGCGCGCACACCATTGCAGAGGATATCACCACCCCGCGATGTCGTGCCGCCATCAAGCGACGCATGGATTCAAACGGCATAGCCGTCTTCGATGTTGTTCTTCACGATAGATCGCCGAATGTTGGTGCTGCCTGGGGAAAGGACGCGACGATGCAGTCCGCGCTTGTGGTTGATTCCATTTGTCTTGCTACCAATTTCTTGGGCCCCAATGGCATTTTCCTTACCAAGGTTTGTTTACTTAATTCGATTGCAACATCTGTATGTAGATAATAAATATAGAAAATCTGAACATTACAACCTGAAACTCTTTGTCATCAGCAGAGAAACGTCTCATTTTCTTCTGCAGTTGCTATCATAATGCTGAATACGTCCAAGATGCAAAATAAAGTTAGGGCATTTACATACATGAGAATTGCTCACAATAGCTAATGAATGTCAGATCATAAGAACCGAAACCCATTGTAACTGACAAACATTGCGGGCAGTACAAGGTAAGGTAAAAGAAAAAACGGGATTGTCGAATAGCTTTCAATATTCACAGCCAGGTGGGTTGGGTTAGTATGGGCATTTATTCTCGTTTGGCGTGCCTCTAAGGGGCTGTATGGTAACAGATTTAACTAGAATATTAAGTTAACTATTACCAAAGAGAAATAAAAATCTCAAATTTAAATTCAGAATTGAATATATCTAGTTTCTTCTCAATTTATTCGCAAATTTGTCTCAAATCTCGGATACTCTAGATTCTGTTGTTGGCAGGATATAGTGAATCTGGATTTTCATGATTTACTACTGCTTCTAAATCCATTATCATGCAGCTCCTAAGATAAATATAAATATAATAAGAGGAGCCAAGGTATATATACATAAAAGAAACTGAAAACTCCTGTGGACCCGACACTCTTTATTTAAAAAGTACAAACCAATGCTTTGAAAATTTGTCATTGCTTGTTCAGTCCTTTTCAAGAAAGTAAAATTATTCTAGGATTTACTATTGTTGAGTAAATTCGTTATAGCTTTGAGCTCCTCTAGCTTTATTCGAATCTCCCTTTTCTCCTTACAATCCATGTCGTGATATTACCACTCCCAATTATCCTTTGTCATCAGGCATTTTGTAGATTGCTACTGTTTTTAACAATCTTCATTATGGATCGCCAAATGCTACTTAGAGCGACATGGGGAAAGGATGTAAAAATGCAATTTATGTTTGTAGTTAATTCAATGGCATTAGCAATTAACTTAACCTCGTAAAATGCTAAATTTTGCCTCCTACAAGCATTTTTCTAACTAATGTTTGTTCATTTAATTTGATTAAAATTAATTATATTGCCATTGGAAATTTAGATTCTATTTGGTCTGAAGAATAAACAGAGCTGAAATGGGAAAAAAAAACAAAAGAGGTGGTTATGAAACTGAATTGAAGTAAGTTCTCACCCACTTCTTTAGTTGAGGAAATTCAGTGATTTTAAAACTTTCAGTGATTTTAAACAGTAGGAATCCTTGCAATTCTTCTTTTCGTTTGTTGTATCCTTAGTGAATATTGCGTTTGGTAACTTGTTTAGGACTTGGGAGTAATTTTTTTCATTCATTTCTTCATATTCATCTTTATTTTTTTTAAGGAAGTGAAATTGGTCTCTGAACTTACACTTTGCAAAGGCCGGAGCTTAAGGGTGAGGAAGATGGAAATTTGGGTCCAAATCGAGCTTCTTTGCTGAGCTTGTCATTGAGATTTATGGTTTAATTTTTCTGGTAACTATTGGTTTGAGATTAGGTTGGGTTCTGAAACATTTGGAAGCAAAGGACAATTTTTCAGAGTTAACAAGACATGGTATGGAGTTCATTCTCTTTATTAGATAGAAAAATGATATTCTTACATACAAGGCAAATAATGTTTCAGTTTATTAGGAAAATAATGTTTCAGCTTAGGGACTTCATGTTTGAGCAAAAAATATTACATTCGGATTTTAGGCGCAGTTTGCGTTCGGAGTTCATGATGTTTTAGTAATATTTTTCATGTTTAAGGCTTATCTTGTCTAATAAAATGATGTATTTCTTGTTTCAGTTGTGCCTATGAGGATGATTGTTGCTTATAATTTAAAGGGTATAGTCCATGCCTATGATGATGATTGTTGCTTCCATGATTTAAAAATTTATATTTAAAAATATTTATTGTTAAATTTTAAATAAGATTTTATATTTTAATACAATTTAATAAAAGAAAGAGTAGCATAAATTGTTATTTTTCTACAACAATATGCATATAAATTCGTTTTCAAACCGCAGAAACCAAACAATCTCAATGTACTTATTCATTTTAGGGGCATAAGAGTCATTTATTCATAAACAGCTGAATCAGCTGTTTTCCAAACGCTCAAACCAAACAGACAGACAGCTTATTCGAATCAGCTGCTTATCAGCAGATTATCAGAATAAACAGCTTATCTGAATAAGCTGAATAAGTTGTAGTTGTCCCAAACAGACCCAACCAATTATTTGGCTTGAAGGTTTAAAAGTTACTGGTAAACAAAACTCTCTCAACCATCTTGAAATTCAACAGCCATCGGAAAAATAATAACAATGATATTAAAAAAAGTGTGAAAGCGTTGAATAAGAATTTTTAAAGGAATTTGAACTGTTCATTATATTCCAAAATGAGGTTACTCTATTAATTAAAATTTCCTGTTTAATCCATTCATTATGAATACATAAATTTTCATAAATAATATACGACATGCTTGACATTTGCTTAGTCATATAATTAGGAAATAAAAGTAGCAAATAAACACAGTTTGCTAATAATAAGAAAACAATGGACAGCGTTAAATAATTTTTGCCCTGTTTGGAGAAAATTTCTTGTTTTGTAATTATATATCTAAAGCAGGAATGGTGTTGAAATTTCTGCTCTTTTTAAAACTCTATTTATAGTATTTTGGGTTAAAATTAAAGCATGAATATGAACCAGTTTGATTATACTGTCCGGATAGCTTCATTCAATTAGACGTCGTTTAATTGACATTTGAATATCTTAACGAAGTCGGAATTGAAGCAATCTTAGTGTTCGTTGGATTCTTCTTATCGAGACGCTGATTTGACTATCAACTTGGTAGATTCAACATCCATTCGACCATCCAAATGTCTTTGGAATTCTTCAAGAGCGATTTAATCACTTGATCCGAGCTGCTTTTGACTCGGTTGGACAAATTATTATATCCTCGAGCTTATCTCATCGAGATGACGTCAGTTGATTATAAGTTTCATTGAAATTTAATCTTTTGTCCTATGTTGGATCCCACAATTACTATTGGGTGGCTTCTACCTTAAAAAGTTAATGCTATAAACATACTTAAATACAAACCAAGAAATTTTCCTCTAGCAGGGTAAATAATATTTGAGTTTTTGTCCATTTTGTCCCTATTATTAGCAAACTGACATATGTAATGTGTTTATATGCGGCTTTTTTTTCTTAATTCTAAGACTAAGCAAATGCCAATCATATCATATATTATTTATGAAAATTGTTGTCCGTTTAATTGATAATAATGTTTGAATAAATCGCTTCTCGAATGCGTTATCTAACGAAGACCTAAATTTTTGCATCATATATTTGGCTAAGCTATTAGTTTTAATTTTTTTCATGTAAAAGATCAGAATACCAACTCAATTCTTTTACTAATTCAACTAATATTTTTAATAGAAGTGCAAAATTGTTGTTCAATTGTCTTATTATATTAAAATAATCTACAAGTTGTGATATCATTCAACTAATTTCAGTTTGAACAGCTCAGTGTACGAAGTAAAACTTTTCACATTTGATAATATTTTTTGAAAGGTTGCATTAATTATAAGTATTATTGTGTGCCCAAATATTCACGATGGTATAGTAATAATTTAACATTATTGATTCTCAAAGATCTATCACACATACTAATAAAAAATAGCAAGAGACTAAGGGTCCGTTTGGGACGAATTATTTAGTGCGGTGGCGTTTAGAAAACACACACTGATCTGTTTGGATAAGCTGCGTTTGAGAGCTTATGCGTTTTCAAAACGCAAAACAACTTTTTCACATCGCACCTGTCTCAGGTGCGGTAGCAACTTTCTAACAATGATGTCAGGCTTTTAAACAAAATAAAATTTTAGTAATACTCACCGCACCTACTTTATCGATAGATTATTTTTAATCGGCTTATCACTAGATTATTCAATAAGCTGCAATGCTCTACAACAGATCTCTAAGATTTTTATGTGGAAAAACACTACTGGTATAAAATCACAAGCGCCATAGCATAATCATAAGTAATCCACAATATAAATATATTAACAGTTAGTTACAAAGGCTTAGGTGATGGCTGAAGTAGAAGAAATTTGCCACAAAAGTTGTAGCTATAGATTGTGATAGTAGCAATTGGCCACATGAAGTTGTAACTAATTGCAATAAAGACAGTAGTTGATCATAAGATCGTAATCGATCAGCAACAATAAAGACAATTTGTCATAAAAGTTGTTGTTGAAAACTATAAAAGCTGTAGTTGATCATATAAGCTTTGGTTAATCATAAAAGTTGTAATTTGTGGTTACAATAGTGATAATCACATTTGTTATTGTTGGTTGCTACAAAGGCAACAACTGATCATAAAAACTATAGTCAGTGGTTTTAATAAAGACAATTAGCCACAACTATTATAGTTGAAATTGTAACAATAGTAATTAGTCGGAAAAGACTATAATTGGTATACTAAAGACATTAGTTGGTCATAAAAACTATAATTGATTCATAATAATGATAGTTGATCGATAGACAGTCTTTGAAACTATAATGATAGTAGTTGGTTACAAATGCAGTTTTCATATGAATTCACAAGTATATTTTCACGAAAAAATATTTTATTTTAATTTATAATTGATAAATAACTTTTTAAATTCATTTGAAAAAGCATTTTCTACTTGAATGTGCAAATTTACCTAAATAAATATTTTTTTAGTGCTTTAACTTGAATGCATAACTAAATTTCATTAAAAATAATTCTTTTAATTCATTTTAAAATAAAAAATTAAACAATTTATAAAATAGATAAAAAAATAAATTATTTCTTTGATATATTTCAACTTTTTAATACTAATAAAAAAGCATTAAAATATGTTGATATTATTAAATTCTTAAAAATTAGTTAAATCATTGAAAACTCCAATTGAAGTTACGTTTTCATTAAGAATATATCTTTGTCCATTTTCTTATATAATATTTTTATTTGCTTATTAAGTTATATTTTGTGCCCCTAAATAAAATATAATATTTCCTATTTGGGTCTTCTCTTGTTAAACTAATGAGGATTGGGGAGCGCATCATCCCGGTAAGTGTTTCTCCGAGGTTGAAATCTTCAACCCACGACTGCTCCTCCTCCCCTACCGCCCTATGTATAATGGCTACGCTCTCTTCCTTCTCCGAATCGCCAATTTCTCTTCCGGCGACTATCAATAACAGAAATAATAATAATAATAAAATGTCTGGGCAAGTATACTTCGCCAAGTGCTTCGACTCGCCTAAGACGGAAGAGCAAAAAGACGACGAACTCCACGCCTTTCAGCTGCACAAGGAGGAAATCTTAACCCTACCTGTGCACCAAGGATGGCGATTTTTCTCACTCCACCTCTACAAAGGCTTCTGGTTCCCCGATATCATCCTTCCAGGTGTTCTCTCTGTTCGCCGCCACTTCCTCCCCAAACCTTCGGACATCATCCTGGCCGGCATCCCCAAAACCGGCACAACATGGCTCAAAGCTCTCGCCTTTGTGATCTCCACCCGCAATCTTGATTCGCTTCTATCATGTCACCCACAGAACTGCTCTCCTAATTTGGAGTTACTTTTCGCTGGACCCCAAGTTCCTAACCTAGACGTGTTACCCAACCCTCGACAGTTGTCCACCCACATTCCTTACTCTGTTCTGCCGGAGTCCGTCCGAGGGTCCTCCTGTAGAATCATATTCATTTCTAGGGAGCCGAAAGATACGCTCGTGTCCACCTACCACTTCTTGAATGAAATACGCCGCCCTGAGTCTGCTCTGCAACCCATGCCGTTAATGGAGGTCTTGGATCTCTTCTGCAAGGGGCAGTCGATGTACGGTCCTCTGTGGGAGCACCAGCTGGAATACTGGAGGGAGAGCCAGAGGCGACCTGATAAGATTCTATTTCTCAAGTACGAGGACCTGAAAGTGGATCCCGAGACCAGTGTGAAAAGGATGGCGGAGTTCATGGGGATGCGCTTCACGGAGGAAGAGGAGATGAGCGGCATGGTGAGAGAGATTGTCAGACAAACCAGCTTTGAGAAGCTTAGCGGATTGGAGGTTAATAAGGTCGGGATTAAGATGGAGCAGACCGACTGGGCAGTAAAAAACTCTTCCTTTTTCCGGAAAGGGAGGGTCGGAGATTGGAGAGAGCATTTTACTGCAGATATGGCGGACAGGCTTGACGCCATTACTAAATACAAACTGTATCAGCTTTCCCATTCGAATGGTTTCTAGGCACGAAGGGTCGCAACTGAATTATGGGTTTGTAGACGTCTTCTTTTGTGTTTTCTATTTTAACTCAAATAACGAGAATGAAATATAATAAATGTAAGTCTACTTTTAGTAGGCTCACACTATAGTTTCTTTTATTGAAATCGAGCCGTATTGTATTATTCCTATGATTTATTCAGCTTATTATCATGGGAAAATATTAGGTCCGGACGTCCTTCTACGTCCGAACGTCATATCACATAATTTCACATGATTAGGGCCCACTTTCATATAAAATAAAACAGAAAAAGTTGCTCATGTAAAATTCAGCTGTGTATCATCCAGACTCTGACTGAATAATTAGGGCCATAATATTAACCGTGTGTAGCCAAGCTGGAAAACGATATGTTGGGACTGGAATAAAAAATTTCTTTAAGAAATAAGAAGATAAGAAATTCTGAAAACGAAGAAGATCTGCAACGACGATTGATAGCGAACAACATACTGGCGATTCCTTCTCAATTCGCAAATCATATAAAATGATATTTTATCACTGGAGTATAGTTAGGGGTATCAGATGATTGGTGATATATGCTAAGTTTAAAAATTGGTTTATTTTCTTCATTAATATATTATATATACGAAGGAGAAAATCAAATTCATAATTAAATCTTGTGTATTCGTTTCCATGAGCTGTTTGGTGATACAAGATTGGGTCAGAAGTTGTGTATGGACTATGTACTGAACTTTAGTCACGTTTTGAAGCTATCGGATTGCTAATATTTGCTAATTTGAAAAATTTTTCGGTATATTCATTAATATATTGTCTAAATGAAGGATAAATTTTAAGTTATGATTAAATCTAGTCGTTTGTTTTCTTTTGGGTGTCGATGAACTAATCGTACGACTCGGGATGACGAAATGAATCGCGCAAGTAGGTTCATCAAAAAGCTCGTTGTTCGCGAACGATTCGTGTTCGGTTCACTACGAAGATCGCGTTCGATTCGTTTGATAACGAAATGAGACGAATACGAATAATTATTTTCGTTTGTTTTGTTAAACGAACCAAACACGAACAGTTGATGTGTTCATTCGTGTTCGGCTCGTTATTGTTCGAAATATAAAATATTTTAAAATATATATATATATATATATATATATATATATATATATATATATATATATATATATATATATATATATAATTTATGATATTTTAAAAATAATTATATATTATAAAATTTATCGTATTTTAAATAATTAAACTTATATAAATTGTATCATATGAAAAATTATTATTAACAATAATAATATTATAATATTAATTATATTAATATAAATATTATAAAATTATAATTAATATACTTATACTATATATTAAAATAAAATTCTAAACAAAACCTTAAACGCCTTATTCGGTTTCATTCATTTTGAGGAAGTATGAATTACCCGAGATGTACGGAATATCTGATCAATTTGCTTCATTTCGAGGAAGTATGCTATTAAAGCTAGGACTGTCAAAAAAGCTCGTTGTTCGCGAACGGTTCGTGTTCATTTCGCCAGGAAGTTCGTGTTCGATTCGTTCGATAAACAAGCGAGACGAACACGAACAATTTTTTTTCGTTCGGTTTGTTAAACGAACCAAACACTAACGATGATGTGTTCGAACAGTGATGTGTTCGAACATTTCAAACACAAACACTAGATTCGTTCGTTCGTGTTCGGTTCGTTTAACAAAATGTCTACATTTTTTTTTATAGAAGAAGATGCATAATGTAAGACTCTAATGAAGGTTAGACATGCTATTTAGGAAATATTATGTGAGTTTTTTTCATAAATATATTGGATTGACCAAATAATTCATGAATTTTCGTGATGTGTATTGTTTGCTAGCTGATGTTGATCCTTGAATTAGACAAACTTTCTTTAGAAAACTTTTGTCGAAAGGTGATAAAAAGATCTATTTAGAAGTTGTGCATGGACCATGCACTGAAGTTTAGTAATGCTTTAAAGCTATTAGATTGCTAATTTATGCTAATTTTTAGAATCAATATCGGGTATTATATTGTCTAAACGAAGGATAAATTCTAAATTATGATTAAATCTTGTCATTTGTTTTTCTATGGTTGTTTGTCGAGGATAAAATTATATATAGGGCCCCATATTGATTATCTTAAGAAATTGCTTACAAAAATGAGTAAATTACACTGCTACAGGTTGTGTATGTTCGTTTCAATGAAGAAGATGGCAAAGTTGAATTTGAGAAAGGTAAAAAGGGCCAACTATGCAATATTATGCGATGTTTATTAATAAATTAATTGGATATAAGAAATAAATCATCAATTTTTGTGGTGATTATTTTGTGCTTAGTGAAGTGTTTCTTTGAATTTGCTCATTACCAACATTTTTCCAAAGAACTATCACCAAAAAGTTATAAAACAACATTTTACATGCTGTGTATAGACTGTTCACTGAGGTTAAGTCTTGTTTTAGGACAATCAGATAGTGATATATGCTAATTTGAAAATTATTGTCGAAGTTCCTCATTAATATATTATCTAAATGTAGGATAAATTCTAAATTATAATTAAATCTTGTCATTTGGTTTCCCATTGTTTGTTTGCAGAGGACAAAAGTTTTCATAGGGCCCCATAGCATGATAACGAGTAATATCAATACAGTTTTGGGTTAAGTTTATAAAAAGAAGAGTGAAAAAAGAGAATAAATTACTCAGCTATTGTTGTGTATGGTCTTTTTACTATAGCAAATGCCCGATTTTGGACTATAAGAAAGGTGAAAAATGTTAATTATCCAATATTATGTAAGGTTTATGTATAATTTTATTTGATTACTGAATTAATTCATCAATTTTTGAGAGGTGTATTGTGTACTTGCCGAAGTGGTTCGTCGAATTGGCGCATTATATGAGATATATTGTGTTATTCATGAAACATTAGACTAACTCTCATCAGAAAACTGATTATAAAAAGTGATAAAGAAGCATTTTATAAGTTGTATATGGACTTTACTAAGGTTAAGTAATGTTTTAGGGCCTTGATATCGTTGATATATGCTAATTTTAAAAACTTTTGTTAGTATCTCCTATAATAAACTATCAAAACGAAGGATAAATTCTAAACTATGCTTAAATATTGTCACTTGATTATCATTGGGTGTTAGCTGAAGAGAAAACTATACATAGTGCCCTATACAGTGGTAATGAGTTCACCGTGCTTTTTCGGTTGACTAACCTAGACATTCGAAAATTGTGATGCATTATCTTTGTAGCTATTTTCTGTTGAACTTATTTGTTGTTTTACCCCTTCCTTAGGTTATGATATTGGTAGTCATACCAAAATATATTGGAATATCATCTGCTGTTCTCATTCAATGGGCATGGAGTATTTTGGATAGCTTCGTGCAGTTGAGTGTAACCGCTACTCATTGTCCGTGACTGAGAATTTTCGGTTGGATCTAACTGTCGATCGAATGAAAATGAATCTCATCCCATTTCCTTTCCCAACTTTCTATAAAAAATGTTCTTATATCAAACGGTTTACTTAGGGTTGATGGTTGAGATTTAATTAATAAGAAATAATCCAAACCAGTTCCTACTTGGTTTGAAATAATTTGCAGGAAATGAAATTAAGCTCCGTTATTTCTGATTGATTATACATTCTTTGCCTTTAATCTAATTTTTCAACCTTCTTTATGTAGATTAGCTTATATTTACATATCTATTATCGATTTATATGATTTGAAGCAGATGACATCAGTGATTCAGTGCCTAAACTCCATTCAAGTTGTTTTATTAATTGC
The DNA here is from genome assembly GCA_022702705.1 of Papilionanthe hookeriana x Papilionanthe teres. NCBI lineage: Eukaryota > Viridiplantae > Streptophyta > Magnoliopsida > Asparagales > Orchidaceae > Papilionanthe > Papilionanthe hookeriana x Papilionanthe teres. Next base: position 58,609,546 of record CM040427.1, on the reverse strand, counting down.
TTGGGAAAGAGCAGAGGTTTTCTTTTTTGAATGTTTGACACACAAATAATTGATCATGATGACCATGCTTTGTTCCAACGGTGGTTGAGCAATTTCATAATTTTATACGGGTTAATTCCATTTGAATATTCAATTAGAATGTCACATGTTTTGGTGGCTGTGCTTCGTACATTATGCTAAATTTCATATCACCCACTTGCATATAGGATAGTTGTGTGTCATAGAGTAATATCTCAGCTTTGACTTTCTTGCATACTATATGAATAATAAATTCTCATACCAACTTCTTGGAGTGCCTTTGCGAGATAAATTTGGTTGTGGTGAAAATATGAGATAATTGCAAGAGTCACTTTAAAGCGAACAAAATAAACTACATCAAACATCATGTCGGTGAACAATCTCTCTTTATTACGTGGAGATATATGAAGCCTCGAGTAAGGTTATAAGACGGAGGTGCAGGTAGGTATGGGCGATGATGAGATCATCATCTAAGTATGTGGTGAAGTATCGCATATCCTGAGCCTGAGGGTTCCCGAGGGCTAAGGATTAGCATTACTGCTCTTTAACACCTAGTAAAGGGGTACACTACACGAGGCCATGAGAATCAACAATAACTACATATACGAACCTAAAAATAAACCCTAAACCTGAAACCGTCTTGCTATGAAGCTTGGAGCGAACTTTGTGAACAGCGTAACAAGAAGTTTGGAACAAGGAAACAAGTAAACAAGGGATGATGATCAAGACACAACAAGAAGCAGATCGACTTTTGTAGGACAAATTGTGAAGCAGATCTAAATCAAATAAACCCTTCCCTAGTTTAAACAATGACAAACTCATAGGATTTTGAGATAGTCCGCCTAGTGCGACATAAATCTTCATATTATCTTTACGCTTTTGCACAACCATGTTGTGCATCATAAATCCAAATTTCATTTAGGATTCCAAGGTTGTCGCTCGGTACAATGTAAATCCTCCTATCTTCCTAAGCTATTTGCATGGGCGGATATCGTGCGAATGTAAGTCCTAAATTTTAAAATAAATCAGTAGGATTAAACATTAAATAACTTCACTTGTAAGACATAAAGCCAAACAATAAGACAGTTGAAAAATCACCGAGGCTTGCCTCAAGATCTGTGACATCCCCTACTTATTCGCACCTTCGGACTCCCAGAAAAATCATTATTTCTACTTGAGTCATTCCCTTTTGACTTTATGGTGTCCAACCTTGAAAACCTAAATATTGAAATCTTGAAGACAAAACCATTGATCTTAATCAAGAGTTTTCTTAAGTGACTTCGGCCATATAGGATGTAATTAACTATAGGGGTTCGCCTCTATAGAGAACTAAAACCAATGTAAAGTAAACCCTATCTAATTCTTATATTACGTAGGGGAACTTATCGATCACACATAAAATGTTTCACAGAGCAAACAAATGTCATAAATTATTTAGTTTACGTAATCAAGCCCGCTGTCAAGTGATATGCTTACCTTTCAAGGTAAGTATCACTTGTGATGTTGTGCTTCGATTACTTAAACTATTAAGATATATGAGATCTATTTGGTCACACATTTTTCAAAATTAAAATGCTATTTTCAAAACCAAAAGTATATATATATATATATATATATATATATATATATATATATATATATATTAAATTTAAAAATATTTCCAAAATTCTAGCAGCAGTATTTTCTTATGTAATTATTCACTGAGAGAGAGACCGAAGATATCTTGTTTGCGTGGGATGTCCAAATTGATGAATACGGGAGGCTATAGAATTTTTTTTTGAGTGATGGTTTGTCAAGTTTTGATTTTGATTGTTTTGGTGATGTCATAATTTTTTATACAAGTTATCATCTTTGCAAGTATAATTTGGTTTGTGCACCTCTTGTTGGGGCCAACCATCATTTGCAAAACATTTTATTTGGAGTAGCATTCTTATTGTTGACATCAATTTTCGATGTCAATAGTGTAGTGTGTTCACATGCATAACTCGGATTAGCTTACGGCCTGTTCGTAACATCCGGTAGTATAGACACCCGCCTAGGACCTTTTCAACACGTGTTGAGGGGCGTGTATCCACGGTCATTCTGCTAGGTTTTGGTTTTTGCGTAGATGGAGGTCGATCTGCATTTTGCTCATTGTTGTAATGAAACTCAATTACTAGGCTAGGCGGACCCGGTCTACAAAGGGAGGCTTCTTCTATTATAAATAGAAGGGGTGGCTTGTAGGGGAGGGTAAGAGGTGAGAAGAACCATGAAGGGAGAACTAGGAAGAAGAGAAGAAGGGGAGAGGCATGTGGAGAGTGAGGAGAGCATCTTGGAGATCTAGGGTCGAGGTGATTCGAGAGTGAGATCTTGGGCAAGATGAGGGCTCATTTCGAATGTACAAGCCTTGTAATTCTTCTCTATTGTCTTAGTGGATTCATTGGTTGATTTCCTCCCGTGGACGTAGATCCGGTTGGATCGAACCACATAATCGATTTGTGTTCCTTGTGTTTGCTTGTGTTTTCTTGTAATCTCTTCTAGCCAAATTGATTTTCCCACAACACTCATCGGATAACTTCTATCTATTGGATTGACGAATAGTAGTTGTCACGTCGTGCGCAAAATTTGCTCAAATTAGCTCGATTGTCAGTGAAGTTGACCAGAAGACCTCCGACGATGAAAGGATCCATGTGTGCGTCCGGAAAGTGGATTTCACCTAGCGAGGACGTTCGTTTCACTACGGTTTCACATGCGGGCTAATAATGCGCGAATTATTGTTTTTGTGCCTGATTGCCGAAAAAGTTGTCCGAACGACCCCAGATGACGAAACAAACAACACGAGAGCATCCGAACGTCGATTTTACCTCGGGGAACTTACATTACACCATGAAGTCGTGTTGGGCGAAAACTACATGAAATATAATAATAATAATAATAATAAAAATAAAAATAATAATAATAATAATAATAATATTATTATTATTATGAAAAATTATCCTTTTAAATCTCACACGTGCCCCTCCCCTTCCCTTATCCTATTGCACCTGCACCCTCCCTTTCGAGCCACCTGCCTGCCTCGCGAAAAGAAGCTGCCACCTCCCTCCTCGCAGTCAAAGCTTGTTGCCCGGAGCTCCTCCAGCCGCCGGTCAAGCTTGTCGGACATCCTCTCTGTTGTGGGAAAAACACATTCTTTCCTTAATCTTGGCAAGAGAACAAACCACAAATCACAGCAAAGAAGATACAAACACAAGAACACAAACAAACAAGAGGATTTACGTGGTTCGGTCTTTTGACCTACGTCCACGGGAGGGAATCGAAATAATCCACTAAGGCAAGAAATAAAAGGAGTACTTAGCTTTACATAGATGAGCCCTCATCTTCCATGGCCTCCCTTCAAATCCAAGGCCTCCAAGATGCACTCCTCACCCTCTACAAGCTAGCCCCCACTCCTTGAGTTCTTTTCACTCTTACAAAACCCACACAAAAGCCTCCCCTCCTCTCATCTATTTATAGTAGATTAGATTACATTATAATATTCTATAAATAGATGAGGTGTAACCTTCAAGGATCGCATGGCTTCCACATGTCCACCCTTTAGAGTCCTGCATCGCATGGTCTCCACATGTCCTTTCACATGTCCTCCTTCCACCGCATGGCCTCCACATGTCCTTCCACATGTCCTCTTCTAGGGTCTTCCATAATGAGGTGGCACCTTTCTAAAGTCAACAATGGAGGCTTAAAGTAAGGAGGAGTTTACAAGGGTGCCACTTGCCTTAGTGACTAATTGGGGGTCAAAACAACACTCTCCTTCCAACCCTATTGCTTGCTTTGCGACCTACCGTGCCGTACGTCCCTCTTCGCAAACCGAGCCTTAGCCCACCTTGCAACAAAAAGTAGCTTCCAAGATTTTCTTAGTGAGGTTTCAATGCATTAGAACATCAATGCATAAGGATTTTGAAGTAGATAAACCAACCTGCATTGCAATCTCTCAAAATTTACGTAAGTGACTCGGAGATTGCTTTATAAACGAGTATTGAGACTCACCTTCTTGACTATCTCTCGAATTTCATTCAAACCATGTTATAACAATAAAATAAGAATATATGTAGCACAACAAACAATAATAAATTCACTCAAAGTTTGAAAACCCGACTCTCTTATAAATAATTATTTCAAGTTTTATAGGGACAACATCATTTGACGATGCATTATCCAAAGTGATGGTACTTATTTTATTTCGTAAGCCTCATTACAAGAAATTATCTCAGAAATAACAACACCACTATGAAAATGATCTAAATTATTAAAGCTAATGATTCTCAGATGGACCTTCCAATAAGAGGACATATAGGGCCCGTTTGGGGCCGCTTATTGGCTGCGGCTGGCGGTACGAAAAAGCCGCCTTCCTGTTTGAAAAAAGGTTCGCAAGTGCTTAATGTTGCCGCTCCCATAAGCGCTTCTTCATTTTGTTCAGAAGAGGTGAAGCTGTGAAGGGCCTGCGTTCCGCGTCCGCTTTGCGCGTTAGCTGAAGATTTCCTACGGTGCCCCCGCCATCCCTGACCTTCGGCTCATTCGTCCTCGCGGAAAGCGGAAAGCAGAAGCCCTAGCGGGCGTCCTCTGTTGATCTCCATCGAACTCGAAGCCTCCATCTCGGCGACCAAATTGCTCAACGGCGAGCAAGGCCGGCAGGAGATTCAACACGCGACCGAGACCTCTGCAATCGGACCGAGACCTCTGCCATCGCCAACATCAAAGGTTAAAGTTTTTCGAGTTAAATGGGGAAGGCAAAAAAGGGAAAGAACCGCCTGGACAAGTTCTACCATCTTGCAAAGGAGCAAGGCTATCGATCTCCTGCGGGCTTCAAGCTCCTCCAACTCGATGCCAAGTTCCGTTTCCTTCCCACAGCATGTTCTGTGCTCGATCTCTGCGCCGCTCCTGGTGGCTGGTTACAAGTTGCCGTCCGTCACGCCCCGGTTGGCTCGTTCATTCTCGGCGTTGATCTCGTCCCCATACGCCCCATACGCCCTATACGAGGCGCGCACACCATTGCAGAGGATATCACCACCCCGCGATGTCGTGCCGCCATCAAGCGACGCATGGATTCAAACGGCATAGCCGTCTTCGATGTTGTTCTTCACGATAGATCGCCGAATGTTGGTGCTGCCTGGGGAAAGGACGCGACGATGCAGTCCGCGCTTGTGGTTGATTCCATTTGTCTTGCTACCAATTTCTTGGGCCCCAATGGCATTTTCCTTACCAAGGTTTGTTTACTTAATTCGATTGCAACATCTGTATGTAGATAATAAATATAGAAAATCTGAACATTACAACCTGAAACTCTTTGTCATCAGCAGAGAAACGTCTCATTTTCTTCTGCAGTTGCTATCATAATGCTGAATACGTCCAAGATGCACAATAAAGTTAGGGCATTTACATACATGAGAATTGCTCACAATAGCTAATGAATGTCAGATCATAAGAACCGAAACCCATTGTAACCGACAAACATTGCGGGCAGTACAAGGTAAGGTAAAAGAAAAAACGGGATTGTCGAATAGCTTTCAATATTCACAGCCAGGTGGGTTGGGTTAGTATGGGCATTTATTCTCGTTTGGCGTGCCTCTAAGGGGCTGTATGGTAACAGATTTAACTAGAATATTAAGTTAACTATTACCAAAGAGAAATAAAAATCTCAAATTTAAATTCAGAATTGAATATATCCAGTTTCTTCTCAATTTATTCGCAAATTTGTCTCAAATCTCGGATACTCTAGATTCTGTTGTTGGCAGGATATAGTGAATCTGGATTTTCATGATTTACTACTGCTTCTAAATCCATTATCATGCAGCTCCTAAGATAAATATAAATATAATAAGAGGAGCCAAGGTATATATACATAAAAGAAACTGAAAACTCCTGTGGACCCGACACTCTTTATTTAAAAAGTACAAACCAATGCTTTGAAAATTTGTCATTGCTTGTTCAGTCCTTTTCAAGAAAGTAAAATTATTCTAGGATTTACTATTGTTGAGTAAATTCGTTATAGCTTTGAGCTCCTCTAGCTTTATTCGAATCTCCCTTTTCTCCTTACAATCCATGTCGTGATATTACCACTCCCAATTATCCTTTGTCATCAGGCATTTTGTAGATTGCTACTGTTTTTAACAATCTTCATTATGGATCGCCAAATGCTACTTAGAGCGACATGGGGAAAGGATGTAAAAATGCAATTTATGTTTGTAGTTAATTCAATGGCATTAGCAATTAACTTAACCTCGTAAAATGCTAAATTTTGCCTCCTACAAGCATTTTTCTAACTAATGTTTGTTCATTTAATTTGATTAAAATTAATTATATTGCCATTGGAAATTTAGATTCTATTTGGTCTGAAGAATAAACAGAGCTGAAATGGGAAAAAAAAACAAAAGAGGTGGTTATGAAACTGAATTGAAGTAAGTTCTCACCCACTTCTTTAGTTGAGGGAAATTCAGTGATTTTAAAACTTTCAGTGATTTTAAACAGTAGGAATCCTTGCAATTCTTCTTTTCGTTTGTTGTATCCTTAGTGAATATTGCGTTTGGTAACTTGTTTAGGACTTGGGAGTAATTTTTTTCATTCATTTCTTCATATTCATCTTTATTTTTTTTTAAGGAAGTGAAATTGGTCTCTGAACTTACACTTTGCAAAGGCCGGAGCTTAAGGGTGAGGAAGATGGAAATTTGGGTCCAAATCGAGCTTCTTTGCTGAGCTTGTCATTGAGATTTATGGTTTAATTTTTCTGGTAACTATTGGTTTGAGATTAGGTTGGGTTCTGAAACATTTGGAAGCAAAGGACAATTTTTCAGAGTTAACAAGACAGGGCTGGAGTTCATTCTCTTTATTAGATAGAAAAATGATATTCTTACATACAAGGCAAATAATGTTTCAGTTTATTAGGAAAATAATGTTTCAGTTTAGGGGACTTCATGTTTGAGCAAAAAATATTACATTCGGATTTTAGGCGCAGTTTGCGTTCGGAGTTCATGATGTTTTAGTAATATTTTTCATGTTTAAGGCTTATCTTGTCTAATAAAATGATGTATTTCTTGTTTCGGTTGTGCTATGAGGATGATTGTTGCTTATAATTTAAAGGGTATAGTCCATGCCTATGATGATGATTGTTGCTTCCATGATTTAAAAATTTATATTTAAAAATATTTATTGTTAAATTTTAAATAAGATTTTATATTTTAATACAATTTAATAAAGAAAGAGTAGCATAAATTGTTATTTTTCTACAAACAGTTGCATATAAGCTGTTTTCAAACCGCAGAAACCAAACAACTCAACAGCTTATTCATTTTAGGGGCATAAGAGTCATTTATTCATAAACAGCTGCGAATCAGCTGTTTTCCAAACGCTCAAACCAAACAGACAGACGAACTTATTCGAATCGATCTACTATCGACAAGATTATCAGAATAAACAGCTTATCTGAATAAGCTGAATAAGTTGTAGTTGTCCCAAACAGACCCAACCAATTATTTGGCTTGAAGGTTTAAAAGTTACTGGTAAACAAAACTCTCTCAACCATCTTGAAATTCAACAGTTATCGAAAAATAATAACAATGATATTAAAAAAAAATGTGAAAGCGTTGAATAAGAATTTTTAAAGGAATTTGAACTGTTCATTATATTCCAAAATGAGGTTACTCTATTAATTAAAATTTCCTGTTTAATCCATTCATTATGAATACATAAATTTTCATAAATAATATACGACATGCTTGACATTTGCTTAGTCATATAATTAGGAAATAAAAGTAGCAAATAAACACAGTTTGCTAATAATAAGAAAACAATGGACAGCGTTAAATAATTTTTGCCCTGTTTGGAGAAAATTTCTTGTTTTGTAATTATATATCTAAAGCAGGAATGGTGTTGGGCTACAGCTCCTTTTTAAAACTCTATTTATAGTATTTTGGGTTAAAATTAAAGCATGAATATGAACCAGTTTGATTATACTGTCCGGATAGCTTCATTCAATTAGACGTCGTTTAATTGACATTTGAATATCTTAACGAAGTCGGAATTGAGCAATCTTAGGTTCGTTGGATTCTTCTTATCGAGACGCTTGATTTGACTATCAACTTGGTAGATTCAACATCCATTTGACCATCCAAATGTCTTTGGAATTCTTCAAGAGCGATTTAATCACTTGATCCGAAACTTGTTTTGACTCGGTTTGGACAAATTATTATATCCTTGGGCTTATCTCGTAGTCGAGTCGGTTTGTTATAAGTTTGCTTGAAATTTAATCTTTTGTCCTATGTTGGATCCCACAATTACTATTGGGTGGCTTCTACCTTAAAAAGTTAATGCTATAAACATACTTAAATACAAACCAAGAAATTTTCCTCTAGCAGGGTAAATAATATTTGAGTTTTTGTCCATTTTGTCCCTATTATTAGCAAACTGACATATGTAATGTGTTTATATGCGGCTTTTTTTTCTTAATTCTAAGACTAAGCAAATGCCAATCATATCATATATTATTTATGAAAATTGTTGTCCGTTTAATTGATAATAATGTTTGAATAAATCGCTTCTCGAATGCGTTATCTAACGAAGACCTAAATTTTTGCATCATATATTTGGCTAAGCTATTAGTTTTAATTTTTTTCATGTAAAAGATCAGAATACCAACTCAATTCTTTTACTAATTCAACTAATATTTTTAATAGAAGTGCAAAATTGTTGTTCAATTGTCTTATTATATTAAAATAATCTACAAGTTGTGATATCATTCAACTAATTTCAGTTTGAACAGCTCAGTGTACGAAGTAAAACTTTTCACATTTGATAATATTTTTTGAAAGGTTGCATTAATTATAAGTATTATTGTGTGCCCAAATATTCACGATGGTATAGTAATAATTTAACATTATTGATTCTCAAAGATCTATCACACATACTAATAAAAAATAGCAAGAGACTAAGGGTCCGTTTGGGACAGCTTATTTGGTGCGGTGGCGTTTAGAAAACACACCTGATCTGTTTGGGTAAACTGCGTTTTGAGAGCTTATGCGTTTTCAAAACGCAGAAAACAACTTTTTCACACTGCACCTGTCTAGGTGCGGTGGCAACTTTCTAACAGCGGTCTGGCTTTTAAACAAAATAAAATTTTGTAATAGCCACCGCACCTAGCTTATCAGTAGATTATTTTTAATCAGTTTATCAGCAGATTATTCAATAAGCTGCAGCTGCCCCAAACAGACCCTAAGATTTTTTATGTGGAAAAACACTACCGGTATAAAATCACAAGGCCTAGCATAATCATAGTAATCCACAATATAAATATAATAACAATTAGTTACAAAGGCTTAGGTGATGGCTGAAGTAGAAGAAATTGGCCACAAAAGTTGTAGCTATAGATTGTGATAGTAGCAATTGGCCACATGAAGTGGTAACTAATTGCTATAAAGACAGTAGTTGATCATAAGACTGTAATCAGTTGCAACAATAAAGACAATTTGTCATAAAAGTTGTTGTTGAAAACTATAAAAGCTGTAGTTGATCATATAAGCTTTGGTTAATCATAAAAGTTGTAATTTGTGGTTACAATAGTGATAATCACATTTGTTATTGTTGGTTGCTACAAAGGCAACAACTGATCATAAAAACTATAGTCAGTGGTTTTAATAAAGACAATTAGCCACAACTATTATAGTTGAAATTGTAACAATAGTAGCTGGTCGGAAAGACCATAGTTGGTATACAAAGACATTAGTTGGTCATAAAAACTATAATGGTTACAATAATGATAGTTGATCAGAGAGACTGTCCTTGGAAACTATAACAGTAGTAGTTGGCTACAAATGCAGTTTTCATATAAATTCACAAGTACATTTTCACAGAAAAAATATTTTATTTTAATTTATAATTGATAAATAACTTTTTAAATTCATTTGAAAAAGCATTTTCTACTTGAATGTGCAAATTTACCTAAATAAATATTTTTTTAGTGCTTTAACTTGAATGCATAACTAAATTTCATTAAAAATAATTCTTTTAATTCATTTTAAAATAAAAAATTAAACAATTTATAAAATAGATAAAAAAATAAATTATTTCTTTGATATATTTCAACTTTTTAATACTAATAAAAAAGCATTAAAATATGTTGATATTATTAAATTCTTAAAAATTAGTTAAATCATTGAAAACTCCAATTGAAGTTACGTTTTCATTAAGAATATATCTTTGTCCATTTTCTTATATAATATTTTTATTTGCTTATTAAGTTATATTTTGTGCCCCTAAATAAAATATAATATTTCCTATTTGGGTCTTCTCTTGTTAAACTAATGAGGATTGGGGAGCGCATCATCCCGGTAAGTGTTTCTCCGAGGTTGAAATCTTCAACCCACGACTGCTCCTCCTCCCCTACCGCCCTATGTATAATGGCTACGCTCTCTTCCTTCTCCGAATCGCCAATTTCTCTTCCGGCGACTATCAATAACAGAAATAATAATAATAATAAAATGTCTGGGCAAGTATACTTCGCCAAGTGCTTCGACTCGCCTAAGACGGAAGAGCAAAAAGACGACGAACTCCACGCCTTTCAGCTGCACAAGGAGGAAATCTTAACCCTACCTGTGCACCAAGGATGGCGATTTTTCTCACTCCACCTCTACAAAGGCTTCTGGTTCCCCGATATCATCCTTCCAGGTGTTCTCTCTGTTCGCCGCCACTTCCTCCCCAAACCTTCGGACATCATCCTGGCCGGCATCCCCAAAACCGGCACAACATGGCTCAAAGCTCTCGCCTTTGTGATCTCCACCCGCAATCTTGATTCGCTTCTATCATGTCACCCACAGAACTGCTCTCCTAATTTGGAGTTACTTTTCGCTGGACCCCAAGTTCCTAACCTAGACGTGTTACCCAACCCTCGACAGTTGTCCACCCACATTCCTTACTCTGTTCTGCCGGAGTCCGTCCGAGGGTCCTCCTGTAGAATCATATTCATTTCTAGGGAGCCGAAAGATACGCTCGTGTCCACCTACCACTTCTTGAATGAAATACGCCGCCCTGAGTCTGCTCTGCAACCCATGCCGTTAATGGAGGTCTTGGATCTCTTCTGCAAGGGGCAGTCGATGTACGGTCCTCTGTGGGAGCACCAGCTGGAATACTGGAGGGAGAGCCAGAGGCGACCTGATAAGATTCTATTTCTCAAGTACGAGGACCTGAAAGTGGATCCCGAGACCAGTGTGAAAAGGATGGCGGAGTTCATGGGGATGCGCTTCACGGAGGAAGAGGAGATGAGCGGCATGGTGAGAGAGATTGTCAGACAAACCAGCTTTGAGAAGCTTAGCGGATTGGAGGTTAATAAGGTCGGGATTAAGATGGAGCAGACCGACTGGGCAGTAAAAAACTCTTCCTTTTTCCGGAAAGGGAGGGTCGGAGATTGGAGAGAGCATTTTACTGCAGATATGGCGGACAGGCTTGACGCCATTACTAAATACAAACTGTATCAGCTTTCCCATTCGAATGGTTTCTAGGCACGAAGGGTCGCAACTGAATTATGGGTTTGTAGACGTCTTCTTTTGTGTTTTCTATTTTAACTCAAATAACGAGAATGAAATATAATAAATGTAAGTCTACTTTTAGTAGGCTCACACTATAGTTTCTTTTATTGAAATCGAGCCGTATTGTATTATTCCTATGATTTATTCAGCTTATTATCATGGGAAAATATTAGGTCCGGACGTCCTTCTACGTCCGAACGTCATATCACATAATTTCACATGATTAGGGCCCACTTTCATATAAAATAAAACAGAAAAAGTTGCTCATGTAAAATTCAGCTGTGTATCATCCAGACTCTGACTGAATAATTAGGGCCATAATATTAACCGTGTGTAGCCAAGCTGGAAAACGATATGTTGGGACTGGAATAAAAAATTTCTTTAAGAAATAAGAAGATAAGAAATTCTGAAAACGAAGAAGATCTGCAACGACGATTGATAGCGAAACAACATACTGGCGATTCCTTCTCAATTCGCAAATCATATAAAATGATATTTTATCACTGGAGTATAGTTAGGGGTATCAGATGATTGGTGATATATGCTAAGTTTAAAAATTGGTTTATTTTCTTCATTAATATATTATATATACGAAGGAGAAAATCAAATTCATAATTAAATCTTGTGTATTCGTTTCCATGAGCTGTTTGGTGATACAAGATTGGGTCAGAAGTTGTGTATGGACTATGTACTGAACTTTAGTCACGTTTTGAAGCTATCGGATTGCTAATATTTGCTAATTTGAAAAATTTTTCGGTATATTCATTAATATATTGTCTAAATGAAGGATAAATTTTAAGTTATGATTAAATCTAGTCGTTTGTTTTCTTTTGGGTGTCGATGAGCTAATCGTACGACTCGGGATGACGAAATGAATCGCGCAAGTAGGGCTGTCGAAAAAGCTCGTTGTTCGCGAACGGTTCGTGTTCGGTTCAGCAAGAAGATCGTGTTCGATTCGTTTGATAAACGAAATGAGACGAATACGAATAATTATTTTCGTTTGTTTTGTTAAACGAGCCGAAACACGAACGATGATGTGTTCATTCGTGTTCGGCTCGTTATTGTTCGAAATATAAAATATTTTAAAATATATATATATATATATATATATATATATATATATATATATATATATATATATATATATATATATATATAATTTATGATATTTTAAAAATAATTATATATTATAAAATTTATCGTATTTTAAATAATTAAACTTATATAAATTGTATCATATGAAAAATTATTATTAACAATAATAATATTATAATATTAATTATATTAATATAAATATTATAAAATTATAATTAATATACTTATACTATATATTAAAATAAAATTCTAAACAAAACCTTAAACGCGCTTATTCGGTTTGCTTCATTTTGAGGAAGTATGAATTACACGAGATGTACGGAATATCGATCAATTTGCTTCATTTCGAGGAAGTATGCTATTAAAGCTAGGATCTGTCAAAAAAGCTCGTTGTTCGCGAACGGTTCGTGTTCATTTCGCCAGGGAAGTTCGTGTTCGATTCGTTCGATAAACGAGCGAGACGAACACGAACAATTTTTTTCGTTCGGTTTGTTAAACGAGCAAACACTACGAGTGATGTGTTCGAACGGTGATGTGTTCGAGCATTTCAAGCACTAACTATTAGTTACGTTCGTTCGTGTTCGGTTCGTTTAACAAAATGTCTACATTTTTTTATAGAAGAAGATGCATAATGTAAGACTCTAATGAAGGTTAGACATGCTATTTAGGAAATATTATGTGAGTTTTTTTCATAAATATATTGGATTGACCAAATAATTCATGAATTTTCGTGATGTGTATTGTTTGCTAGCTGATGTTGATCCTTGAATTAGACAAACTTTCTTTAGAAAACTTTTGTCGAAAGGTGATAAAAAGATCTATTTAGAAGTTGTGCATGGACCATGCACTGAAGTTTAGTAATGCTTTAAAGCTATTAGATTGCTAATTTATGCTAATTTTTAGAATCAATATCGGGTATTATATTGTCTAAACGAAGGATAAATTCTAAATTATGATTAAATCTTGTCATTTGTTTTTCTATGGTTGTTTGTCGAGGATAAAATTATATATAGGGCCCCATATTGATTATCTTAAGAAATTGCTTACAAAAATGAGTAAATTACACTGCTACAGGTTGTGTATGTTCGTTTCAATGAAGAAGATGGCAAAGTTGAATTTGAGAAAGGTAAAAAGGGCCAACTATGCAATATTATGCGATGTTTATTAATAAATTAATTGGATATAAGAAATAAATCATCAATTTTTGTGGTGATTATTTTGTGCTTAGTGAAGTGTTTCTTTGAATTTGCTCATTACCAACATTTTTCCAAAGAACTATCACCAAAAAGTTATAAAACAACATTTTACATGCTGTGTATAGACTGTTCACTGAGGTTAAGTCTTGTTTTAGGACAATCAGATAGTGATATATGCTAATTTGAAAATTATTGTCGAAGTTCCTCATTAATATATTATCTAAATGTAGGATAAATTCTAAATTATAATTAAATCTTGTCATTTGGTTTCCCATTGTTTGTTTGCAGAGGACAAAAGTTTTCATAGGGCCCCATAGCATGATAACGAGTAATATCAATACAGTTTTGGGTTAAGTTTATAAAAAGAAGAGTGAAAAAAGAGAATAAATTACTCAGCTATTGTTGTGTATGGTCTTTTTACTATAGCAAATGCCCGATTTTGGACTATAAGAAAGGTGAAAAATGTTAATTATCCAATATTATGTAAGGTTTATGTATAATTTTATTTGATTACTGAATTAATTCATCAATTTTTGAGAGGTGTATTGTGTACTTGCCGAAGTGGTTCGTCGAATTGGCGCATTATATGAGATATATTGTGTTATTCATGAAACATTAGACTAACTCTCATCAGAAAACTGATTATAAAAAGTGATAAAGAAGCATTTTATAAGTTGTATATGGACTTTACTAAGGTTAAGTAATGTTTTAGGGCCTTGATATCGTTGATATATGCTAATTTTAAAAACTTTTGTTAGTATCTCCTATAATAAACTATCAAAACGAAGGATAAATTCTAAACTATGCTTAAATATTGTCACTTGATTATCATTGGGTGTTAGCTGAAGAGAAAACTATACATAGTGCCCTATACGGTGGTAATGAGTTCACCGTGCTTTTCGGTTGACTATCCTAGACATTCGAAAATTGTGATGCATTATCTTCGTAGCTATTTTCTGTTGAACTTATTTGTTGTTTTACCCCTTCCTTAGGTTATGATATTGGTAGTCATACCAAAATATATTGGAATATCATCTGTTGTTCTCATTCAATGGGCATGGAGTATTTTGGATAGCTCTGTGCAGTTGAGTGTAACCGCTACTCATTGTCCGTGACTGAGAATTTTCGGTTGGATCTAACTGTCGATCGAATGAAAATGAATCTCATCCCATTTCCTTTCCCAACTTTCTATAAAAAATGTTCTTATATCAAACGGTTTACTTAGGGTTGATGGTTGAGATTTAATTAATAAGAAATAATCCAAACCAGTTCCTACTTGGTTTGAAATAATTTGCAGGAAATGAAATTAAGCTCCGTTATTTCTGATTGATTATACATTCTTTGCCTTTAATCTAATTTTTCAACCTTCTTTATGTAGATTAGCTTATATTTACATATCTATTATCGATTTATATGATTTGAAGCAGATGACATCAGTGATTCAGTGCCTAAACTCCATTCAAGTTGTTTTATTAATTGCTTGGGAAAGAGCAGAGGTTTTCTTTTTTGAATGTTTGACACACAAATAATTGATCATGATGACCATGCTTTGTTCCAACGGTGGTTGAGCAATTTCATAATTTTATACGGGTTAATTCCATTTGAATATTCAATTAGAATGTCACATGTTTTGGTGGCTGTGCTTCGTACATTATGCTAAATTTCATATCACCCACTTGCATATAGGATAGTTGTGTGTCATAGAGTAATATCTCAGCTTTGACTTTCTTGCATACTATATGAATAATAAATTCTCATACCAACTTCTTGGAGTGCCTTTGCGAGATAAATTTGGTTGTGGTGAAAATATGAGATAATTGCAAGAGTCACTTTAAAGCGAACAAAATAAACTACATCAAACATCATGTCGGTGAACAATCTCTCTTTATTACGTGGAGATATATGAAGCCTCGAGTAAGGTTATAAGACGGAGGTGCGGGTAGGTATGGGCGATGATGAGATCATCATCTAAGTATGTGGTGAAGTATCGCATATCCCGAGCACGAGGGTTCCGAGGGCTAAGGATTAGCATTACTTGCTCTTTAACACCTAGTAAAGGGGTACACTACACGAGGCCATGAGAATCAACAATAACTACATATACGAACCTAAAAATAAACCCTAAACACTGAAACCGATCTTGCTATGAAGCTTGGAGCGAACTTTGTGAACGAGCGTAACAAGAAGTTTGGAACAAGGAAACAAGTAAACAAGGGATGATGATCAAGACACAACAAGAAGCGAGATCGACTTTTGTAGGACAAATTGTGAAGCGAGATCTAAATCGAATAAACCCTTCCCTAGTTTAAACAATGACAAACTCATAGGATTTTGAGATAGTCCGCACTAGTGCGACATAAATCTTCATATTATCTTTACGCTTTTGCATGACCATGTTGTGCATCATAAATCAAATTTCATTTAGGATTCAAGGTTGTCGCTCGGTACTGATGTAAATCCTCCTATCTTACTAAGCTATTTGCATAGGCGGATATCGTGCGAATGTAAGTCCTAAATTTTAAAATAAATCGGTAGGATTAAACATTAAATAACTTCACTTATAAGACATAAATCGAAACAATAAGACAGGTTGAAAAATCACAGAGGCATGCCTCGAGATCCGTGACATCCCCTACTTATTCGCACCTTCGGACTCCCAGAAAAATCATTATTTCTACTTGAGTCATTCCCTTTTGACTTTATGGTGTCCAACCTTGAATACCTGTACATTGAAATCTTGAAGACAAAACCATTTATCTTAATCGAGAGTTTTCTTAAGTGACTTCGGCCATATAGGATGTAATTAGCTATAGGGGTTCGCCTCATAGAGAACTAAAACCGATGTAAAGTAAACACTATCTAATTCTTATATTACGTAGGGAAGCTTATCGATCACACATAAAATGTTTCACGGAAGCAAACAAATGTCATAAATTATTTAGTTTACGTAATCAAGCCCGTTGTCCAGTGATATGCTTACCTTTCGAGGTAAGTATCACTTGTGATGTTATGCTTTCGATTCTTAAACTATTAAGATATATGAGATCTATTTGGTCACACATTTTTCAAAATTAAAATGCTATTTTCAAAACCAAAAGTATATATATATATATATATATATATATATATATATATATATATATATATATTAAATTTAAAAATATTTCCAAAATTCTAGCAGCAGTATTTTCTTATGTAATTATTCAACTGAGAGAGAGACCGAAGATATCTTGTTTGCGTGGGATGTCCAAATTGATGAATACGGGAGGCTATAGAATTTTTTTTTGAGTGATGGTTTGTCAAGTTTTGATTTTGATTGTTTTGGTGATGTCATAATTTTTTATACAAGTTATCATCTTTGCAAGTATAATTTGGTTTGTGCACCTCTTGTTGGGGCCAACCATCATTTGCAAAACATTTTATTTGGAGTAGCATTCTTATTGTTGACATCAATTTTCGATGTCAATAGTGTAGTGTGTTCACATGCATAACTCGGATTAGCTTACGGCGCATTCGTAACATCCGGTAGTATAGACACCCGCCTAGGACCTTTTCAACACGTGTTGAGGGGCGTGTATCCACGGTCATTCTGCTAGGTTTTGGTTTTGCGTAGATGGAGGTCGATCTGCATTTTGCTCGTTGTTGTAATGAAACTCGATTACTTGAGGCTAGGCGGACCCGGTCTACAAAGGGAGGCTTCTTCTATTATAAATAGAAGGGGTGGCTTGTAGGGGAGGGTAAGAGGTGAGAAGAACCATGAAGGGAGAACTAGGAAGAAGAGAAGAAGAGGAGAGGCATGTGGAGAGTGAGGAGAGCATCTTGGAGATCTAGGGTCGAGGTGATTCGAGAGTGAGATCTTGGGCGAGATGAGGGCTCATTTACGAATGTACAAGCCTTGTAATTCTTCTCTCATTGTCTTAGTGGATTCATTGGTTGATTTCCTCCGTGGACGTAGATCCGGTTGGATCGAACCACATAATCGATTTGTGTTCCTTGTGTTTGCTTGTGTTTTCTTGTAATCTCTTCTAGCCAAATTGATTTTCCCACGACACTCATCGGATAACTTCTATCTATTGGATTGACGAATAGTAGTTGTCACGTCGTGCGCAAAATTTGCTCGAATTAGCTCGATTGTCGGTGAAGTTGACACGGAAGACCTCCGACGATGAAAGGATCCATGTGTGCGTCCGGAAAGTGGATTTCACCTAGCGAGGACGTTCGTTTCACTACGGTTTCACATGCGGGCTAATAATGCGCGAATTATTGTTTTTGTGCCTGATTGCCGAAAAAGTTGTCCGAACGACCCCAGATGACGAAACAAACAACACGAGAGCATCCGAACGTCGATTTTACCTCGGGGAACTTACATTACACCATGAAGTCGTGTTGGGCGAAAACTACATGAAATATAATAATAATAATAATAATAAAAATAAAAATAATAATAATAATAATAATAATATTATTATTATTATGAAAAATTATCCTTTTAAATCTCACACGTGCCCCTCCCCTTCCCTTATCCTATTGCACTGCACCCTCCCTTTCGAGCCACCCGCTTGCCTCGCGAAAAGAAGCTGCCACCTCCCTCCTCGCGATCAAAGCTTGTTGCCGGAGCTCCTCCGGCCGCCGGTCGAGCTTGTCGGACATCCTCTCTGTTGTGGGAAAAACACATTCTTTCCTTAATCTTGCGCAAGAGAACAAACCACGAATCACGACAAAGAAGATACAAACACAAGAACACAAACAAACAAGAGGATTTACGTGGTTCGGTCTTTTGAACTACATCCACGGGAGGGAATCGAAATAATCCACTAAGGCAAGAAACAAAAGGAGTACTTAGCTTTACATAAATGAGCCCTCATCTTCCATGGCCTCCCTTCAAATTCAAGGCCTCCAAGATGCACTCCTCACCCTCTACAAGCTAGCTCCCACTCCTTGAATTCTTTTCACTCTTACAAAACCCACAACAAAGCCTCCCCTCCTCTCATCTATTTATAGTAGATTAGATTACATTATAATATTCTATAAATAGATGAGGTGTAACCTTCAAGGATCGCATGGCTTCCACATGTCCACCCTTTAGAGTCTGCATCGCATGGTCTCCACATGTCCTTTCACATGTCCTCCTTCCACCGCATGGCCTCCACATGTCCTTCCACATGTCCTCTTCAGGGTCTTCCATAATGAGGTGGCACCTTTCTAAAGTCAACAATGGAGGCTTAAAGTAAGGAGGAGTTTACAAGGGTGCCACTTGCCTTAGTGACTAATTGGGGGTCAAAACAACACTCTCCTTCCAACCCTATTGCTTGCTTTGCGACCTACCGTGCCGTACGTCCCTCTTCGCAAACCGAGCCTTAGCCCACCTTGCAACAAAAAGTAGCTTCCAAGATTTTCTTAGTGAGGTTTCAATGCATTAGAACATCAATGCATAAGGATTTTGAAGTAGATAAACCAACCTGCATTGCAATCTCTCAAAATTTACGTAAGTGACTCAGAGATTGCTTTATAAACGGTATTGAGACTCACCTTCTTGACTATCTCTCGAATTTCATTCAAACCATGTTATAACAATAAAATAAGAATATATGTAGCACAACAAACAATAATAAATTCACTCAAAGTTTGAAAACCCGACTCTCTTATAAATAATTATTTCAAGTTTTATAGGGACAACATCATTTGACGATGCATTATCCAAAGTGATGGTACTTATTTTATTTCGTAAGCCTCATTACAAGAAATTATCTCAGAAATAACAACACCACTATGAAAATGATCTAAATTATTAAAGCTAATGATTCTCAGATGGACCTTCCAATAAGAGGACATATAGGGCCCGTTTGGGGCCGCTTATTGGCTGCGCTGGCGGTACGAAAAAGCCGCCTTCCTGTTTGAAAAAAAGGTTCGCAAGTGCTTAATGTTGCCGCTCCCATAAGCGCTTCTTCATTTTGTTCAGAAGAGGTGAAGCTGTGAAGGGCCTGCGTTCCGCGTCCGCTTTGCGCGTTAGCTGAAGATTTCCTACGGTGCCCCCGCCATCCACGACCTTCGGCTCATTCGTCCTCGCGGAAAGCGGAAGCGAAGCCGCAGCGGGCGTCCTCGCGTTGATCTCCATCGAACTCGAAGCCTCCATCTCGGCGACCAAATTGCTCAACGGCGAGCAAGGCCGGCAGGAGATTCAACACGCGACCGAGACCTCTGCAATCGGACCGAGACCTCTGCCATCGCCAACATCAAAGGTTAAAGTTTTTCGAGTTAAATGGGGAAGGCAAAAAAGGGAAAGAACCGCCTGGACAAGTTCTACCATCTTGCAAAGGAGCAAGGCTATCGATCTCTCGCGGGCTTCAAGCTCCTCCAACTCGATGCCAAGTTCCGTTTCCTTCCCACGGCATGTTACGTGCTCGATCTCTGCGCCGCTCCCGGTGGCTGGTTACAAGTTGCCGTCGCGTCACGCCCCGGTTGGCTCGTTCATTCTCGGCGTTGATCTCGTCCCCATACGCCCCATACGCCCTATACGAGGCGCGCACACCATTGCGAGAGGATATCACCACCCCGCGATGTCGTGCCGCCATCAAGCGACGCATGGATTCAAACGGCATAGCCGTCTTCGATGTTGTTCTTCACGATAGATCGCCGAATGTTGGTCGTTGCCTGGGGAAAGGACGCGACGATGCAGTCCGCGCTTGTGGTTGATTCCATTTGTCTTGCTACCAATTTCTTGGGCCCCAATGGCATTTTCCTTACCAAGGTTTGTTTACTTAATTCGATTGCAACATCTGTATGTAGATAATAAATATAGAAAATCTGAACATTACAACCTGAAACTCTTTGTCATCAGCAGAGAAACGTCTCATTTTCTTCTGCAGTTGCTATCATAATGCTGAATACGTCCAAGATGCACAATAAAGTTAGGGCATTTACATACATGAGAATTGCTCACAATAGCTAATGAATGTCAGATCATAAGAACCGAAACCCATTGTAACTGACAAACATTGCGGGCAGTACAAGGTAAGGTAAAAGAAAAAACGGGATTGTCGAATAGCTTTCAATATTCACAGCCAGGTGGGTTGGGTTAGTATGGGCATTTATTCTCGTTTGGCGTGCCTCTAAGGAGCTGTATGGTAACAGATTTAACTAGAATATTAAGTTAACTATTGCCAAAGAGAAATAAAAATCTCAAATTTAAATTCAGAATTGAATATATCCAGTTTCTTCTCAATTTATTCGCAAATTTGTCTCAAATCTCGGATACTCTAGATTCTGTTGTTGGCAGGATATAGTGAATCTGGATTTTCATGATTTACTACTGCTTCTAAATCCATTATCATGCAGCTCCTAAGATAAATATAAATATAATAAGAGGAGCCAAGGTATATATACATAAAAGAAACTGAAAACTCCTGTGGACCCGACACTCTTTATTTAAAAAGTACAAACCAATGCTTTGAAAATTTGTCATTGCTTGTTCAGTCCTTTTCAAGAAAGTAAAATTATTCTAGGATTTACTATTGTTGAGTAAATTCGTTATAGCTTTGAGCTCCTCTAGCTTTATTCGAATCTCCCTTTTCTCCTTACAATCCATGTCGTGATATTACCACTCCCAATTATCCTTTGTCATCAGGCATTTTGTAGATTGCTACTGTTTTTAACAATCTTCATTATGGATCGCCAAATGCTACTTAGAGCGACATGGGGAAAGGATGTAAAAATGCAATTTATGTTTGTAGTTAATTCAATGGCATTAGCAATTAACTTAACCTCGTAAAATGCTAAATTTTGCCTCCTACAAGCATTTTTCTAACTAATGTTTGTTCATTTAATTTGATTAAAATTAATTATATTGCCATTGGAAATTTAGATTCTATTTGGTCTGAAGAATAAACAGAGCTGAAATGGGAAAAAAAAACAAAAGAGGTGGTTATGAAACTGAATTGAAGTAAGTTCTCACCCACTTCTTTAGTTGAGGAAATTCAGTGATTTTAAAACTTTCAGTGATTTTAAACAGTAGGAATCCTTGCAATTCTTCTTTTCGTTTGTTGTATCCTTAGTGAATATTGCGTTTGGTAACTTGTTTAGGACTTGGGAGTAATTTTTTTCATTCATTTCTTCATATTCATCTTTATTTTTTTTTAAGGAAGTGAAATTGGTCTCTGAACTTACACTTTGCAAAGGCCGGAGCTTAAGGGTGAGGAAGATGGAAATTTGGGTCCAAATCGAGCTTCTTTGCTGAGCTTGTCATTGAGATTTATGGTTTAATTTTTCTAGTAACTATTGGTTTGAGATTAGGTTGGGTTACGAAACATTTGGAAGCAAAGGACAATTTTTCGAGTTAACAAGACGAGTTGGAGTTCGATTCTCTTTATTAGATAGAAAAATGATATTCTTACATACTGAGGCAAATAATGTTTCAGTTTATTAGGAAAATAATGTTTCAGTTTAGGGGACTTCATGTTTGAGCAAAAAATATTACATTCGGATTTTAGGCGCAGTTTGCGTTCGGAGTTCATGATGTTTTAGTAATATTTTTCATGTTTAAGGCTTATCTTGTCTAATAAAATGATGTATTTCTTGTTTCAGTTGTGCCTATGAGGATGATTGTTGCTTATAATTTAAAGGGTATAGTCCATGCTATGATGATGATTGTTGCTTCCATGATTTAAAAATTTATATTTAAAAATATTTATTGTTAAATTTTAAATAAGATTTTATATTTTAATACAATTTAATAAAGAAAGAGTAGCATAAATTGTTATTTTTCTACAACGATTGCATATAATTTATTTCAAGCCATGAAAGCAAACAATCTCAACAACTTATTCATTTTAGGGGCGTAAGAGTCGTTTATTCGTAAACAGTTACGAATCATTTGTTTTCAACACATTCAACCAAAACAGACAGACGAATCTATTCGAATCAGTGTTGCATCAGTAGATCATCAGAATAAACGAACATACGAATAAGATTTGAATAAGTTGTGGTTACTAAAACAGACTGACCAATTATTTGGCTTGAAGGTTTAAAAGTTACTAGCAAACGAAACTCTCTCAACCATCTTGAAATTCAACAGCCATCGGAAAAATAATAACAATGATATTAAAAAAAGTGTGAAAGCGTTAAATAAGAATTTTTAAAGGAATTTAAACTGTTCATTATATTCCAAAATGAGGTTACTCTATTAATTAAAATTTCCTGTTTAATCCATTCATTATGAATACATAAATTTTCATAAATAATATACGACATGCTTGACATTTGCTTAGTCATATAATTAGGAAATAAAAGTAGCAAATAAACACAGTTTGCTAATAATAAGAAAACAATGGACAGCGTTAAATAATTTTTGCCCTGTTTGGAGAAAATTTCTTGTTTTGTAATTATATATCTAAAGCAGGAATGGTGTTGGGCTACAGCTCCTTTTTAAAACTACTATTTATAGTATTTT
Organism: Papilionanthe hookeriana x Papilionanthe teres; assembly: GCA_022702705.1. Taxonomy (NCBI): domain Eukaryota; kingdom Viridiplantae; phylum Streptophyta; class Magnoliopsida; order Asparagales; family Orchidaceae; genus Papilionanthe; species Papilionanthe hookeriana x Papilionanthe teres. Next base: position 58,586,246 of record CM040427.1, on the reverse strand, counting down.
GGGTTAAAATTAAAGCGTGAATATGAAGCAGAGTTTGATTATCTTGTCCGGATAAGCACGTTCGATTAGACGTCGTTTAATTGACATTTGAATATCTTAACGAAGTCGGAATTGAGCAATCTTAGGTTCGTTGGATTCTTCTTATCGAGACGCTTGATTTGACTATCAACTTGGTAGATTCAACATCCATTTGACCATCCAAATGTCTTTGGAATTCTTCAAGAGCGATTTAATCACTTGATCTGAGCTTGTTTTGACTCAGTTTGGACAAATTATTATATCCTTGGGCTTATCTCATCGAGCCAGTCAGTTTGACTATAAGTTTGCTGAAATTTAATCTTTTGTCCTATGTTGGATCCCACAATTACTATTGGGTGGCTTCTACCTTAAAAAGTTAATGCTATAAACATACTTAAATACAAACCAAGAAATTTTCCTCTAGCAGGGTAAATAATATTTGAGTTTTTGTCCATTTTGTCCCTATTATTAGCAAACTGACATATGTAATGTGTTTATATGCGGCTTTTTTTTCTTAATTCTAAGACTAAGCAAATGCCAATCATATCATATATTATTTATGAAAATTGTTGTCCGTTTAATTGATAATAATGTTTGAATAAATCGCTTCTCGAATGCGTTATCTAACGAAGACCTAAATTTTTGCATCATATATTTGGCTAAGCTATTAGTTTTAATTTTTTTCATGTAAAAGATCAGAATACCAACTCAATTCTTTTACTAATTCAACTAATATTTTTAATAGAAGTGCAAAATTGTTGTTCAATTGTCTTATTATATTAAAATAATCTACAAGTTGTGATATCATTCAACTAATTTCAGTTTGAACAGCTCAGTGTACGAAGTAAAACTTTTCACATTTGATAATATTTTTTGAAAGGTTGCATTAATTATAAGTATTATTGTGTGCCCAAATATTCACGATGGTATAGTAATAATTTAACATTATTGATTCTCAAAGATCTATCACACATACTAATAAAAAATAGCAAGAGACTAAGGGTCCGTTTGGGGCAGCTTATTTGGTGCGGTGGCGTTTAGAAAACACACGATACATTTAGGTAAAGCTGCGTTTTGAGAGCATGCGTTTTCAAAACGCGAAGACACTCTTTCACTCTGCACCTGTCTAGAGTGCGGTGGAACTTTCTAACGATGATCAGGCTTTTAAACAAAATAAAATTTTGTAATAGCCACCTGCACTAACTTATCGATAGATTATTTTAATCGGTTTATCACAGATTATTCGATAAGTTGCAAATTTGCTAACAGAAGACTAAGATTTTTTATGTGGAAAAACACTACCGGTATAAAATCACAAGGCCTAGCATAATCATAGTAATCCACAATATAAATATAATAACAATTAGTTACAAAGGCTTAGGTGATGGCTGAAGTAGAAGAAATTGGCCACAAAAGTTGTAGCTATAGATTGTGATAGTAGCAATTGGCCACATGAAGTTGTAACTAATTGCTTATAAAGACGATAGTTGATCATAAGGTCGTAATCGATTCTGAATAATAAAGACAATTTGTCATAAAAGTTGTTGAAAACTATAAAAGCTGTAGTTGATCATATAAGCTTTGGTTAATCATAAAAGTTGTAATTTGTGGTTACAATAGTGATAATCACATTTGTTATTGTTGGTTGCTACAAAGGCAACAACTGATCATAAAAACTATAGTCAGTGGTTTTAATAAAGACAATTAGCCACAACTATTATAGTTGAAATTGTAACAATAGTAGCTGGTCGGAAAGACCATAGTTGGTATACAAAGACATTAGTTGGTCATAAAAACTATAATGGTTACAATAATGATAGTTGATCAGAGAGACTGTCCTTGGAAACTATAACAGTAGTAGTTAGTTACTAAATGCGATTTTCATATAAATTCACAAGTACATTTTCACAGAAAAAATATTTTATTTTAATTTATAATTGATAAATAACTTTTTAAATTCATTTGAAAAAGCATTTTCTACTTGAATGTGCAAATTTACCTAAATAAATATTTTTTAGTGCTTTAACTTGAATGCATAACTAAATTTCATTAAAAATAATTCTTTTAATTCATTTTAAAATAAAAAATTAAACAATTTATAAAATAGATAAAAAAATAAATTATTTCTTTGATATATTTCAACTTTTTAATACTAATAAAAAAGCATTAAAATATGTTGATATTATTAAATTCTTAAAAATTAGTTAAATCATTGAAAACTCCAATTGAAGTTACGTTTTCATTAAGAATATATCTTTGTCCATTTTCTTATATAATATTTTTATTTGCTTATTAAGTTATATTTTGTGCCCCTAAATAAAATATAATATTTCCTATTTGGGTCTTCTCTTGTTAAACTAATGAGGATTGGGGAGCGCATCATCCCGGTAAGTGTTTCTCCGAGGTTGAAATCTTCAACCCACGACTGCTCCTCCTCCCCTACCGCCCTATGTATAATGGCTACGCTCTCTTCCTTCTCCGAATCGCCAATTTCTCTTCCGGCGACTATCAATAACAGAAATAATAATAATAATAAAATGTCTGGGCAAGTATACTTCGCCAAGTGCTTCGACTCGCCTAAGACGGAAGAGCAAAAAGACGACGAACTCCACGCCTTTCAGCTGCACAAGGAGGAAATCTTAACCCTACCTGTGCACCAAGGATGGCGATTTTTCTCACTCCACCTCTACAAAGGCTTCTGGTTCCCCGATATCATCCTTCCAGGTGTTCTCTCTGTTCGCCGCCACTTCCTCCCCAAACCTTCGGACATCATCCTGGCCGGCATCCCCAAAACCGGCACAACATGGCTCAAAGCTCTCGCCTTTGTGATCTCCACCCGCAATCTTGATTCGCTTCTATCATGTCACCCACAGAACTGCTCTCCTAATTTGGAGTTACTTTTCGCTGGACCCCAAGTTCCTAACCTAGACGTGTTACCCAACCCTCGACAGTTGTCCACCCACATTCCTTACTCTGTTCTGCCGGAGTCCGTCCGAGGGTCCTCCTGTAGAATCATATTCATTTCTAGGGAGCCGAAAGATACGCTCGTGTCCACCTACCACTTCTTGAATGAAATACGCCGCCCTGAGTCTGCTCTGCAACCCATGCCGTTAATGGAGGTCTTGGATCTCTTCTGCAAGGGGCAGTCGATGTACGGTCCTCTGTGGGAGCACCAGCTGGAATACTGGAGGGAGAGCCAGAGGCGACCTGATAAGATTCTATTTCTCAAGTACGAGGACCTGAAAGTGGATCCCGAGACCAGTGTGAAAAGGATGGCGGAGTTCATGGGGATGCGCTTCACGGAGGAAGAGGAGATGAGCGGCATGGTGAGAGAGATTGTCAGACAAACCAGCTTTGAGAAGCTTAGCGGATTGGAGGTTAATAAGGTCGGGATTAAGATGGAGCAGACCGACTGGGCAGTAAAAAACTCTTCCTTTTTCCGGAAAGGGAGGGTCGGAGATTGGAGAGAGCATTTTACTGCAGATATGGCGGACAGGCTTGACGCCATTACTAAATACAAACTGTATCAGCTTTCCCATTCGAATGGTTTCTAGGCACGAAGGGTCGCAACTGAATTATGGGTTTGTAGACGTCTTCTTTTGTGTTTTCTATTTTAACTCAAATAACGAGAATGAAATATAATAAATGTAAGTCTACTTTTAGTAGGCTCACACTATAGTTTCTTTTATTGAAATCGAGCCGTATTGTATTATTCCTATGATTTATTCAGCTTATTATCATGGGAAAATATTAGGTCCGGACGTCCTTCTACGTCCGAACGTCATATCACATAATTTCACATGATTAGGGCCCACTTTCATATAAAATAAAACAGAAAAAGTTGCTCATGTAAAATTCAGCTGTGTATCATCCAGACTCTGACTGAATAATTAGGGCCATAATATTAACCGTGTGTAGCCAAGCTGGAAAACGATATGTTGGGACTGGAATAAAAAATTTCTTTAAGAAATAAGAAGATAAGAAATTCTGAAAACGAAGAAGATCTGCAACGACGATTGATAGCGAACAACATACTGGCGATTCCTTCTCAATTCGCAAATCATATAAAATGATATTTTATCACTGGAGTATAGTTAGGGGTATCAGATGATTGGTGATATATGCTAAGTTTAAAAATTGGTTTATTTTCTTCATTAATATATTATATATACGAAGGAGAAAATCAAATTCATAATTAAATCTTGTGTATTCGTTTCCATGAGCTGTTTGGTGATACAAGATTGGGTCAGAAGTTGTGTATGGACTATGTACTGAACTTTAGTCACGTTTTGAAGCTATCGGATTGCTAATATTTGCTAATTTGAAAAATTTTTCGGTATATTCATTAATATATTGTCTAAATGAAGGATAAATTTTAAGTTATGATTAAATCTAGTCGTTTGTTTTCTTTTGGGTGTCGATGAACTAATCGTACGACTCAGGATGACGAAATGAATCGCGCAAGTAGGGCTGTCAAAAAAGCTCGTTGTTCGCGAACAGTTCGTGTTCGGTTCACCAAGAAGATCGTGTTCGATTCGTTTGATAAGCAAATGAGACGAATACGAATAATTATTTTCGTTTGTTTTGTTAAACGAACCAAACACGAACAGTGATGTGTTCATTCGTGTTCGGCTCGTTATTGTTCGAAATATAAAATATTTTAAAATATATATATATATATATATATATATATATATATATATATATATATATATATATATATATATATATATATAATTTATGATATTTTAAAAATAATTATATATTATAAAATTTATCGTATTTTAAATAATTAAACTTATATAAATTGTATCATATGAAAAATTATTATTAACAATAATAATATTATAATATTAATTATATTAATATAAATATTATAAAATTATAATTAATATACTATACTATATATTAAAATAAAATTCTAAACAAAACCTTAAACGCCTTATTCGGTTTGCTTCATTTTGAGGAAGTATGAATTACCTGAGATGTACGGAATATCTGATCAATTTGCTTCATTTCGAGGAAGTATGCTATTAAAGCTAGGACTGTCAAAAAAGCTCGTTGTTCGCGAACGGTTCGTGTTCATTTCGCCAGGAAGTTCGTGTTCGATTCGTTCGATAAACAAGCGAGACGAACACGAACAATTTTTTTTCGTTCGGTTTGTTAAACGAACCAAACACTAACAGTGATGTGTTCGAACAGTGATGTGTTCGAACATTTCAAACACAAACACTAGTTCTGTTCGTTCGTGTTCGGTTCGTTTAACAAAATGTCTACATTTTTTTTTATAGAAGAAGATGCATAATGTAAGACTCTAATGAAGGTTAGACATGCTATTTAGGAAATATTATGTGAGTTTTTTTCATAAATATATTGGATTGACCAAATAATTCATGAATTTTCGTGATGTGTATTGTTTGCTAGCTGATGTTGATCCTTGAATTAGACAAACTTTCTTTAGAAAACTTTTGTCGAAAGGTGATAAAAAGATCTATTTAGAAGTTGTGCATGGACCATGCACTGAAGTTTAGTAATGCTTTAAAGCTATTAGATTGCTAATTTATGCTAATTTTTAGAATCAATATCGGGTATTATATTGTCTAAACGAAGGATAAATTCTAAATTATGATTAAATCTTGTCATTTGTTTTTCTATGGTTGTTTGTCGAGGATAAAATTATATATAGGGCCCCATATTGATTATCTTAAGAAATTGCTTACAAAAATGAGTAAATTACACTGCTACAGGTTGTGTATGTTCGTTTCAATGAAGAAGATGGCAAAGTTGAATTTGAGAAAGGTAAAAAGGGCCAACTATGCAATATTATGCGATGTTTATTAATAAATTAATTGGATATAAGAAATAAATCATCAATTTTTGTGGTGATTATTTTGTGCTTAGTGAAGTGTTTCTTTGAATTTGCTCATTACCAACATTTTTCCAAAGAACTATCACCAAAAAGTTATAAAACAACATTTTACATGCTGTGTATAGACTGTTCACTGAGGTTAAGTCTTGTTTTAGGACAATCAGATAGTGATATATGCTAATTTGAAAATTATTGTCGAAGTTCCTCATTAATATATTATCTAAATGTAGGATAAATTCTAAATTATAATTAAATCTTGTCATTTGGTTTCCCATTGTTTGTTTGCAGAGGACAAAAGTTTTCATAGGGCCCCATAGCATGATAATGAGTAATATCAATACAGTTTTGGGTTAAGTTTATAAAAAGAAGAGTGAAAAAAGAGAATAAATTACTCAGCTATTGTTGTGTATGGTCTTTTTACTATAGCAAATGCCCGATTTTGGACTATAAGAAAGGTGAAAAATGTTAATTATCCAATATTATGTAAGGTTTATGTATAATTTTATTTGATTACTGAATTAATTCATCAATTTTTGAGAGGTGTATTGTGTACTTGCCGAAGTGGTTCGTCGAATTGGCGCATTATATGAGATATATTGTGTTATTCATGAAACATTAGACTAACTCTCATCAGAAAACTGATTATAAAAAGTGATAAAGAAGCATTTTATAAGTTGTATATGGACTTTACTAAGGTTAAGTAATGTTTTAGGGCCTTGATATCGTTGATATATGCTAATTTTAAAAACTTTTGTTAGTATCTCCTATAATAAACTATCAAAACGAAGGATAAATTCTAAACTATGCTTAAATATTGTCACTTGATTATCATTGGGTGTTAGCTGAAGAGAAAACTATACATAGTGCCCTATACGGTGGTAATGAGTTCACCGTGCTTTTTCGGTTGACTAACCTAGACATTCGAAAATTGTGATGCATTATCTTTGTAGCTATTTTCTGTTGAACTTATTTGTTGTTTTACCCCTTCCTTAGGTTATGATATTGGTAGTCATACCAAAATATATTGGAATATCATCTGCTGTTCTCATTCAATGGGCATGGAGTATTTTGGATAGCCTGTGCAGTTGAGTGTAACCGCTACTCATTGTCCGTGACTGAGAATTTTCGGTTGGATCTAACTGTCGATCGAATGAAAATGAATCTCATCCCATTTCCTTTCCCAACTTTCTATAAAAAATGTTCTTATATCAAACGGTTTACTTAGGGTTGATGGTTGAGATTTAATTAATAAGAAATAATCCAAACCAGTTCCTACTTGGTTTGAAATAATTTGCAGGAAATGAAATTAAGCTCCGTTATTTCTGATTGATTATACATTCTTTGCCTTTAATCTAATTTTTCAACCTTCTTTATGTAGATTAGCTTATATTTACATATCTATTATCGATTTATATGATTTGAAGCAGATGACATCAGTGATTCAGTGCCTAAACTCCATTCAAGTTGTTTTATTAATTGCTTGGGAAAGAGCAGAGGTTTTCTTTTTTGAATGTTTGACACACAAATAATTGATCATGATGACCATGCTTTGTTCCAACGGTGGTTGAGCAATTTCATAATTTTATACGGGTTAATTCCATTTGAATATTCAATTAGAATGTCACATGTTTTGGTGGCTGTGCTTCGTACATTATGCTAAATTTCATATCACCCACTTGCATATAGGATAGTTGTGTGTCATAGAGTAATATCTCAGCTTTGACTTTCTTGCATACTATATGAATAATAAATTCTCATACCAACTTCTTGGAGTGCCTTTGCGAGATAAATTTGGTTGTGGTGAAAATATGAGATAATTGCAAGAGTCACTTTAAAGCGAACAAAATAAACTACATCAAACATCATGTCGGTGAACAATCTCTCTTTATTACGTGGAGATATATGAAGCCTCGAGTAAGGTTATAAGACGGAGGTGCAGGTAGGTATGGGCGATGATGAGATCATCATCTAAGTATGTGGTGAAGTATCGCATATCCTGAGCCTGAGGGTTCCCGAGGGCTAAGGATTAGCATTACTGCTCTTTAACACCTAGTAAAGGGGTACACTACACGAGGCCATGAGAATCAACAATAACTACATATACGAACCTAAAAATAAACCATAAACCTGAAACCGTCTTGCTATGAAGCTTGGAGCGAACTTTGTGACCCACAATTTTATATTATGATATTTTTAATTTAATTGCAACGACGCCAAAAACTTGACCCCACTATATTATATGTATAGAATTGTAATTATTTATGTTGTGGATGCTACGCAAGTATACGTATCGTATCAAGTAATACATGACTCAAGTGGAGCCCTGGTTATCGATCCCACAGGGAAAGAGAAAATTAAATAACAACTAATTTTAAATTAATAATAATAATAAAACTAGTATACGAAAATTTGGAATTCTAAATTTAAGCGCAATAAAGTAAACTAAGTATTCTAATCAGGTAACTTAACTAAGTAGAGAATTAATACGTATTAAAAGTGCAGGAAATTAAACTAAATAAGTCTTAACTATTTAGAAAAAGTATCTTTCCCCTTGTTTAGAAATTTAAGTGATTGATGAATTTAAATAGATAATTTTAAGGTATTGTGACAAATATGAGCATTCCTATTCTTTACCCTTTAGTCAGTGTAAAGAATATTGACTAATCCTATGTTTGATTATCGAATCCGCGGCTAGGTTCAGGAGGATATCGATCGTCACTTCGAGCTCCCACGTTCCCCTCGCCCGAGGGCTAACATCTACACTTCAGCTCTCGAACAATAGGACAGAATTGAAAATTTTAGTCACGTCACACTAAAATGCTCGATTCTACGCCCAGGTGATGTTATTTCCTATTTATTTGCACATTCCTTCCAAGGCTTTTGAATTCCCGAATATCGGATGTAATTTTTACTATAGTTGTAAATCAACACATTTTAACAAATCAAATGACCAGCTTGAAAAGTAAATTAAGTTTTAAGTAAAAATTATCACAATTTATTAATATATAAAAGTATCTCTATTTTAATTTCATCAGTCGCTTAATTTCATAAACGGAGAGAAAGACTAAATAAACTACTCGGAATGCATGGGAACTAAACTAAGCATGGATTTCATTTAAAGTTAAAAACAATAAATACAAATACTTATCTCGATTTATCCCCAAGCGAGACTCCTCGTAGTTCCTTTGACTCTTCCTTCCGAATGACAAGACGACTCACTAATTACTCACTAAACTCACTAAAGACTCACTAAAGACACACAATCGCACACAAAACTAGACAAAAGACTAAAAGATTGCACACAAAAGACTGATTTTCGACCTCTATATATAGAGGTAAGTAAAGGTCCAAGAGGTGTGTAAGCATCTCTTCAAAAAGTGTCCAGGTTCAATGTATCTGTGCCATTTGAACTAGCTCGCCGTCGGCGACGAACTACCTCGCTGTCGGCGAGGCTTCTGAAGATCTTCAAGCCGCGCTATCTCGTCGTCGGCGGGCTCGGGCTCGCTGTCGGCGAGACGGTTATAAATCCTTCGAAATGTCTCCTCGTAACCTCGCCGTCGGCGAGCTCGATCTCGCCGTCGGCGACTCAAGCCAAATTGCATTATTTTCTTCCTTTTTGCTCCAAATCCGCTCCTTTTTATGATTTTTGCTTTTATCACCTAAATTCTCCATTCCTGCAATAAAATAAAAAAAATACCCTTCTTTAAAATGCAATTTCATCAAAAATAGGTATGAATTTCTTAATAAATTTTTTAGTGATCACTTTGTGAACAGCGTAACAAGAAGTTTGGAACAAGGAAACAAGTAAACAAGGGATGATGATCAAGACACAACAAGAAGCGGATCGACTTTTGTAGGACAAAATGTGAAGCAGATCTAAATCAAATAAACCCTTCCCTAGTTTAAACAATGACAAAATCATAGGATTTTGAGATAGTCCGCCTAGTGCGACATAAATCTTCATATTATCTTTACGCTTTTGCACAACCATGTTGTGCATCATAAATACAAATTTCATTTAGGATTCCAAGGTTGTCGCTCGGTACAATGTAAATCCTCCTATCTTTCTAAGCTATTTGCATGGGCGGCATGTATCCACGGTCATTCTGCTAGGTTTTGGTTTTTGCGTAGGCGGAGGTCGATCTGCATTTTGCTCATTGTTGTAATGAATCTCAATTACTAGGCTAGGCGGACCCGGTCTACAAAGGGAGGCCTCTTCTATTATAAATAGAAGGGGTGGCTTGTAGGGAGGGTAAGAGGTGAGAAGAACCAAGAAGGGAGAACTAGGAAGAAGAGAAGAAGGGGAGAGGCATGTGGAGAGCGAGGAGAGCATCTTGGAGATCTAGGGTCGAGGTGATTCGAGAGTGAGATATTGGGCGAGATGAGGGCTCATTTCGAATGTACGAGCCTTGTAATTCTTCTCTATTGTCTTAGTGGATTCATTGGTTGATTTCCTCCCGTGGACGTAGATCCAGTTGGATCAAACCACATAATCGATTTGTGTTCCTTGTGTTTGCTTGTGTTTTCTTGTAATCTCTTCTAGCCAAATTGATTTTCCCACAACACTCATCGGATAACTTCTATCTATTGGATTGACGAATAGTAGTTGTCACGTCGTGCGCAAAATTTGCTCAAATTAGCTCGATTGTCAGTGAAGTTGACCAGAAGACCTCCGACGATGAAAAGGATCCGTGTGTGCGTCCGGAAAGTCAATTTCACCTAGCGAGGACGTTCGTTTCACTACGGTTTCACATGCGGGCTAATAATGCGCGAATTATTGTTTTTGTGCTTGATTGCCGAAAAAGTTGTCCGAACGACCCCAGATGACGAAACAAACAACACGAGAGCATCCGAATGTCGATTTTACCTCGGGGAACTTACATTACACCACGAAGTCGTGTTTGGGCGAAAACTACATGAAATATAATAATAATAATAATAATAATAATAATAATAATAATAATATTATTATTATTATTATTATTATTATGAAAAATTATCCTTTTAAATCTCACATGTGCCCCTCCCCTTCCCTTATCCTATCGCACCCGCACCCTCCCTTTCGAGCCACCCGCCTGCCTCGCGAAAAGAAGCCGCCACCTCCCTCCTCGCGAGTCAAAGCTTGTTGCCCGGAGCTCCTCCAGCCGCCTGTCAAGCTTGTCGGACATCCTCTCTGTTGTGGGAAAAACACTTTCTTTCCTTAATCTTGGCAAGAGAACAAACCACAAATCACAGCAAAGAAGATACAAACACAAGAACACAAACAAACAAGAGGATTTACGTGGTTCGGTCTTTTGACCTACGTCCACGGGAGGGAATCGAAATAATCCACTAAGGCAAGAAACAAAAGGAGTACTTAGCTTTACATAGATGAGCCCTCATCTTCCATGGCCTCCCCTTCAAATCGAAGGCCTCCAAGATGCACTCCTCACCCTCTACAAGCTAGTCCCCACTCCTTGAGTTCTTTTCACTCTTACAAAACCCACACAAAAGCCTCCCCTCATCTCATCTATTTATAGTAGATTAGATTACATTATAATATTCTATAAATAGATGAGGTGTAATCTTCAAGGATCGCATGGCTTCCACATGTCCACCCTTTGAGTCATCCATCGCATGGTCTCCACATGTCCTTTCACATGTCCTCCTTCCACCGCACGGCCTCCACATGTCCTTCCACATGTCCTCTTCTAGGGTCTTCCATAATGAGGTGTCACCTTTCTAAAGTCAACAATGGAGGCTTAAAGTAAGGAGGAGTTTACAAGGGTGCCACTTGCCTTAGTGACTAATTGGGGGTCAAAATAACAAATCTCCACCTTGACCCTCAATTATGAGATTCTAAAGTAGTTATTCCCTCCATCCGGCCCCCGAGGGGGCGCTCAGCCAGTAGAAAAGTTCACTAAGTCCAGACGATTGATCGAACTTAGCTATGACGACGCCTTGGTGAGCATGTCGGCAGGGTTCTCTTCGACTGGTATCTTCTCTACCACTATCGTGCCTTTAAGCAACGACGTCCCTTACGAAATGAAGCTTCACGTCTATGTGCTTGGATATTTCATGAAATACCCGATTCCTCGGTTAGGTGAATGGTGCTTTGGTTGTCGCAAAACACAGCTTATCACCTTCGATGTATCCCAAGCTCTTCACCCATGCCCTTTAGCCACATAGCTTCCTTGATTGCTTCACATCACGCTGATGTATTCACCCTCCGTCGTCGAGAGGGCCACAACCGATTGGAGGTTAGACTTCCAACTTACTCGCAGCATCGAAGACAAGCGAAGATGAACCCGCCGGTGACTTCCCGGTGTCAATGCTTCCCGCATAATCGAGATCTACGTAACCGACTACCTTTTCTTCTTTGTCTTCCCCGCCTTTCAAGAGTAGCCCCAAATCGGTGGTACCTCTTAAGTATCTCGGGATCCATTTTAGTGCTTCCCAGTGAGCCCGTCCCGGGCTTGCCATGAACTCGCTTACGATATCGACGGCAGTAGGCTAATCTCGTCCGTCGCAAACCATACCATACATGATGCTACCAACCCTACTGGCGTAGGGGACACCCTCCATGTACCTTTTCTCTTCTTCAGACTCTGGTGCTTGAGAGTTTGATAGTCTGAAGTGTTGGCCAATAAGTGTTGCAACCTGCTTAGCCTCGTGCATGTTGAACCTTTCTAGAACCTTCTGAATATATGACTTTTGAGACAAGAATAAGCTACCCTCTTTCTTGTCCCTGGTAATCTCCATCCCTAGGATCTTTGTAGCTGGTTGACCCGACCCGCAATAACGCAGTAAATTAACTTCCAAAAGATGACAAAAAACTTGACCCGATTTCTAAATAGCGGCTAGTGTGCAAAATCTTAAATGATATATAAAAATTAGAAAATATTTTACACACTAGGGGTACTACGCAAGTATACGTATTGTTTCAAGTAATATAGAGTTTTCTTTAAAAGCCCCAGTATCGATCCCACAAGGAAGTGAAGTAAGAAGTCTTTAGTCAAATTCTAGTATACTACTAATAGTCCTTAGTTTGGAATGTCGATTAAGATTGTGTTTATCTAGCAACTATTCCTAAATGCAAGTGTTAAATGTAAGATAGAAACTATAACTAAATGCAAATAACAATTCTAAATATAACCCTTTTTGGATGAATTGGTTTGGAGAATTTTGAGATATTAAAAACTACTATTCTTATGTAATGAAATAGATAATGTATAGGATTGAGATGCATTTAATATTGTATGTGCCAAATAGAGCAATCCTATTCTTTACCCTTTGGTCCAGGCATAAAGAACATCGACTAATCCTATGTTTAGTTATCGAATCGCGGCTAGCTCGGGAGGATACCGGCTGCCACTTCGGAGCTCCCACGTTCCCCTCGCCTGAGGGCTAACATCTACACTTCAGCACCCAAACGATAAGACCGAATTGAGGATTTTAGCATGTCACTCTAAAATCTCTAATTTTACGCCCGATTAATATTATTTCCCTATTTATTTGCATTCAACTTCTATGAACTTCACCATTCATGGAATTTAAATGTGGATCGTACTTAGTTGTAGAAAGCATAGCTCCTCTCGGATCGTATGTTTTCACAACAAATTTTAACATTACAACAAGCCTTAATTGCAATGTAAATGAAGTGCAAGTAAAAACCATCACATTTATATCTAAATTAACTTCTATCATGCATCACAAAATCCTAAGCATGAATTCTACTTATTAGAAAAGAAAAGTAAATTGAAAACAATGACATAATCATCTCATGCTACTATTTCCAAAGAAGAAGAAAGAGTAAGAGAGATACGTCACAAAGTACGAAGAAAACTCAAAGGAAACTTCATTTAAACAAAGCAAATCCACTACATAAATGTTTACAAAATCATAAGATACTGAAGAACAATACTTAGCTTTTTCCCTTTGAAAGAAAGAGGAAGATCTCTCCCACAAAGTCTCCCGTCGATCCATGCAATGCTCGTACAATCCCTTACAAATTCTCTCAAAAATCTCCTCTCCAATCTCTCCAAAAGGGTAGAAATCTACATTTCTACTCTTAATCTAAGAATCCTAAACATTCCTCTAAGTTTTTCTCCAATTTTTTCTCTCTAATTTTCTCTTCATCTCTTTTTTCTAACCTATATTCGCCATTTTTAAAGAGTTTGGACGAATTCCCAAGAGTTTCCTTACGCACCCCTTCGAAAAAGTGTCCAAATACGTCGAATATTGGCCCAAAACCGCCAAAAGTCGGTTCGTTGTAGTCCGGGCCGCTGTCGGCGAGTTCGAGCTCACTGTCGGCGTGCTTTTCGGCCACTTTTCGGTGGTCTCGGGAAAATGTCACCGTCGGCGAGATCGATCTCGCCGTCGGCGAGATGGCTCTGAGCAGCTCCACCGTTTCGCTCCGTTTGGCCCCGTTTTAGCTCCGTTTCGCCCCGTTTCAGTTGCGTTGCGTTCGTAAGAGATAGCCCTACAAAATAAGCATAAAAACAACCTTTCTTTAAAGTGTAATCTCATTCAAAAATATGCAAAAAGTATAAAAGAGATTAAGCATCGAAAGACTTATCGAAAGGTGTCGGGCATAATTTCATTTCTTGCTCGTTTTTGCTCCAAATTGCACCGTTTTTGTTTCCTTTTGCTCCAATCGCCATTTCTTGTACCTAAAACCAAAAACATACAAAATACCTTCCTTTAAAGTGTAATATCATCAAAAAATAAGTAAAATAATATAGCAAAAAACGTATATATTTTAGAGCGTGTCAAAATCCCCCAAACTTAATCGTTACTTGTCCTCAAGTAACACTTTTACTACATAAAAATATAACTTAAGACAATGTACTTTTCACCTGTAAGACACTAAAATTTTTTTATTTAAAAGAATATATTGGTTAGACTTTTAGAAAGAAATTCAGTAACTCAGATTAACACTACAAGTATAAGAACATTCAGCAATAAAGTCTAAGGGTTCTAGTCTTCTATTTATTTCAAGATAAACCATAATTTGTCACATTAAGAATGCCTTGAAAGATTATGTGAAAAGAAGTTCATGCAAACTTCATTAGAATGTAGGCCAATACTTTAAATATAAATTCGAAATAAAATCAAGTTCTCCCTTTAGTGGTGACTCAAGTGAAGCCAATTTTGATTAAGCATCTCCTCAAGCTTATCCTCATAAATATTTTTCTTTCCTTTTTCTTTTTTTCTTTTTATCTTTTTTTAATGAGGATTACTATATCTCGGAGAGCTCAGTAATGATTTTGAACTTCACTCTCCTCTTTCTAAAGTTCAAACTTGAAACACATCCTTACTTTCTAATTAGGTATGAGCTTTATTATTCATCATAAAGTCACAATCTCTTCTTAACACACAATTATTTAAGTCTCTTAACATTTTAAAAATACAGTTTTCTTTACTTTAAATAGTTAACTATAATCAAATTCTTTCATACCAAATATCTTATCCTTATAAAATTAATTTTTATTACTAAAAACTTTCATCCAATCCTTCCATAATATTCAATTAAAATAAAAAGGTTTTAGTTATCTCAAGCGAGGTTCAATTGTCAGAAGTTATGTTAATAAATTTTTAAAATATAATAATTGAGAATAAATAAGAGTTAATATTTTTCTTCCCCCCAAACTTAAAATTTAAAATATTTTGCAATTAATTCCATAAAATATAGTAGGAAGAAAAAGTAAAGGTTGAATTTACTTACTACTACAACATCCTATCAAATTCATATCATGCATAATTAGGATAGAATGACTGTAGGAGAAAGTAAATCTAGCCTAAAACATGCTTGTAATAAAATTACACTAAAAGGAAGTATTTTCATATCAAAATTTTATTTTTCTTCCTACCCCCAAACTTAATTTTTAACATATATAGCATTTAGTACGTAAAATATAAGCGGGAAGAAAATAATTTAGAAATTCTATTTACCACAAATGTCTATCAAAACCATTTACAAGTATTCATTAGGACAAAACAATATGCAGCTGAAAGTAAATCTAAACTAATCATGCCGAATGAAATTAACTAAACCAAAGTCTAACTAAGCATAGCAGTATCGACGAGGATTATAAAAATGTTCTTCAAGACCTAAATAAAGTTGTAACACAAACATAAACACAAACACACAATTCAAATACAAACTCAAATGATAAATGAGGTCAATTCTTCCTTTAACTCATCCAATCTCACTATGTTACCTTCAATTTTTAACGGAATCACTACACTAAGTAAATTAGGTACTTTCAAATGATATTATAGATTATAATCTCAAAGATAAGATTATCCCCGATAAATTTGTTTCCGGACACCAATCTCAAGTATCATCTAATTCTTATAATTAAGCACCTATAACGCTTATAAAGATAGTTGTAAGATCATCCATATGGTATTCATCAAATAGGTTCGCGACTCCTACCTAATGAAAATAAAGTCGTAGAAAGGAAGTAACAAACTAAGATGAAACTATAATAAGAAGTTAAGGAATCACCTCCCTCAAGACACACAAAGATCAAACTACTAACAATCTAAACATCTACCACTCATCAATCAAACTTATCAATACATTATAAAGCAAACATCATACAACACTAACAATCACGACTCTCAAAACATACTAAATCAAAACACACTGATAACTATGGGTTGCCTCCCATAAAGCACTTGGTTTAACGTCATTAGCCCGACATATGATTCCACCTGGATCAAAATTCCATTTAAGTAATCCTCGATCAATCGCCCAATCATTTCCAGATCCAAGGATTCCTATAAAATCCTCAAATTTTAATTTTTCATTTAGCTCTTCAATTTCGATTGGATTTATATCATTGTTCCTCATATTTCCTTCTAGATCCAATATTCTTCTATTAATTTTCTGAAATTGCATATTAATATCATCCTCGAAATTGATAAGAAATGGATCTTTATAAGATACTTCAATATCTTCCAAATTTTGGATCAAATTCTCTTTAAATAATTCAGATTCAAGATCAAATTCTTCTATGTCACTCTTATGATTCAAGTTATCTTCCAATTCTTCCCCTTTATAATTATTAAATGATGGAGGATCTATCCTAGTTGAGAAAATATGTTTTTTTAATTCCTTAGGAATTTCTTCCAATGGTCTTCCAATATCCTTATCCTCTTCTCTCAACTCAAAGTTCTTTTGAAATTTATCCTCAAATTCTCTTCCAAGTCCTAGTTCAATAATTTTATCTTGTTCATCATTCAATTCGGGTTTTTCTTGTGATTGAGTCGCATCTAAAGATATTAAGACCTGGTTGTGTAGATGAATTCCCTAAATAGATAGGCTTTAAAATTGTATGGGGTACATCCATCTTAAGTTCATGAGATTTTTCAAGAGATAGAACTAAAAGTTTACTATTTTTGGTAGCGTCCATCATTTCATACCTCTCCTGAACATACATACAGTCTTCTTTACATAACATTTTTGACTCATCATGAAAGTCTATTTTAATCTCATTTGTTAACTTACTCTCAAAACTTTCTTGGAAATGGTCTTTACTTAAATAATCAATTTCATCCATCCAAAAACAATCATCATCTTTTCTCTCAGCTGGATATTTCATAGTCTTTAATACATCAAAAGTGACTTCATGGTCATTAATATTCATAATCAACTCTCCTTTTTGCACATCTATCATAGCTTGTCCAGTAATAAGGAAAGGTCTCCCTAAAATAATTGGAATTTCTTTATCTTCCTCCATATCTAATACAATAAAGTCCAAGGGAAAGATAAATTTATCCACTTTAACAAGCACATCTTCTATAACTCCTTTTGGATAAATGATAGATCGATCGCCCAATGTAAGGGTTACAGTAGTGGGAGAAATATCGATTAAACCTAACATTCTAAATATAGATAGAGGCATTACATTAATGCTCACTCATAAATCACATAAAGCTTTTCCACATAATTTTTCTCCAATTGCACAAGGAATTGTAAAGCTACAAGGATCTTTAAGTTTCCGAGGAAAAGTTTTCTGAAGTATGGCACTGCACTCCTCACTTAGTGCAACTGTCTCGTAATCCTCAAATTTCCTTTTCTTATTTAATATATCCTTTATAAACTTTGCATAACTTGGCATCTGTTCCAAAGCTTCAGTGAAAGGAATAATTATTGTTAAATTCTTAAGTACTTTCATGAACTTTGAAAATTTTTTATCCAACTCATGCTGTCTAAGTTTTTGAGGAAATGGAGGTGGTGGTTTTTCCAAACTGATTTTAGTTGGAGATATTAATTTTTCCAGATCCTTAGAAACATGTTCTTCAAGCCTTTTAGTTTCCTTTGTTTCTCTCACAACATCTTTTCTTTTCTAACCACGTCCTCTATCTCTCTTCCATATTTTAATTGGACGGCTTCTATTTGTTCATTAGTGTTCTCTTTGTGGTTGATCTCATTGTTGCTAAGAAGTATTCCTTGTTGTCTATTGCTAAGTGAATTAGCTATTTGTCCCGATTGATTCTCTATGTTTCTAATCGCAGCATTTTGACTTTGCAACTGGTTTCCCATTTGCAATACCACTTCTTCCACAGACATCTTCTTACCCTCAAATTGTTGATCATTGTTAGAGTCTGGTGGATATGTGATCGCTGAAAAATTTATTAAGAAATTCATACCTATTTTTGATGAAATTGCACTTTAAAGAAGGGTATTTTCTTTATTTTGTTGCAGGAATGAATAATTTAGGTGATAAAAGAAAAAATCATAAAAAGGAGCGAATTTGGAGCAAAATCATGCAATTTGTGCTGAGTCGCCGACGGCGAGATCGAGCCCGCCGACGGCGAGGTTACAAGAAGAAAATTCTGAAGAATTTATAACTGTCTCACCGACGACGAGCCCGAGCCCGTCGACAGACGAGCTAGAGCGGCTTGAAGATCTTCAGAAGCCTCGCCGACAATGAGAGTAGTTTGTCGCCGACGGCGAGGTAGTTCAAATGGCACGGATACATTGAACCCGGACACTTTTGAAGGGATGCTTACGCACCTCTTGGTCCTTTGCTCACCTCTATATGTAGAGGCCGAAAATCAGTCTTTTGTGTGCAATCTTTTAGTCTTTTGTCTAGTTTTGTGTGCAGTTGTGTGTCTTTAGTGAGTCTTTAGTGAGTTTAGTGAGTAATTAGTGAGTCGTGCTGTACTGGAAGGAAGAGTCAAAGGAACTACGAGGAGTCCGCTTGGGATAAATCGAGATAAGTATTTGTATTTATTGTTTTTAACTTTAAATGAAATCCATGCTTAGTTTAGTTCCCATGCATACTCGAGTAGTTTATTAGTCTTTCTCCCTGTTTATGAAATTAAGTGACTTGATGAAATTAAAATAGAGATACTTTTATATATATTAATAAATTATGATAATTTTTACTTAAAACTTAATTTACTTTCAAACTGGCCATTTGATTTGTTAAAATATGTTGATTATCAACTATAGTAAAAATTACATATGATATTCGGGGAATTCAAAAGCCTTGGAAGGAGGGTGCAAATAAATAGAGAAATAATATCACTGGGCGGAGAATTGAGCATTTTAGTGTGACAGACTAAAATTTTCAATTCTGTCCTATTGTTTGAGAGCTGAAGTGTAGATGTTAGCCCTTAGGCGAGGGGAACGTGGGAGCTCTGAAGTGGCAGTCGATATCCTCCCGACTTAGCCGTGCATTCGATAATCGAACATAGGATTAGTCAATATTCTTTACACTGGACCAAAGGGTAAAGAATAGGAATGCTCCTATTTGTCACAATACCTTAAAATTATCTATTTAAATTCATCAATCACTTAAATTTCTAAACAAGGGGAAAGATACTTTTTCTGAATAGATAAGACTTATTTAACAATTAGTTTAATTTCCTGCACTTTCAATATGTATTAATTTTCTACTTAGTTAAGTTACCTAATTAAAATACTTAGTTTACTTTATTGCGCTCAAATTTAGAATTCCAAATTTTTGTATACTATTTTAAAAATTATTATTATTATTTTAAATTAGTTGTTATTTAATTTTCTCTTTCCTCGTGGGATCGATAACCGGGACTCCACTAGAGCCTCGTATTACTTGATACGATACGTATACTTGCGTAGCATCCACAACATAAACAATTACAATTCTATACATATAAATAGCGGGGTCAAGTTTTTGGCGTCGTTGCAATTAAATTAGAAATATCATAATATAAAATTGTGGGTCAATATGAAAGTCTATAGTTTATGTTCCCGTAATTATTCCAACTTCCATTAGGATTTGCATGATTATTTTCCCATTGTTGGTTTCCATTGTCAGTAGTAGGATTCCAATTAAATTTAGGTTGGTTCTCCCAACTCAGGTTGTAAAAGTTAGAGTACGAGTTATTTATGGTATTTAAAGTCTCATATGATAATTTAGAATCAATTATACGCCCTAATGAACTTTCCTCACTTACGGGAGTAAATTGAGGTTGGTTTATTCCAAATTGGTCCAACTTCCTTGATATTGCAGCAATACGAGATGCAAGAATTGTAATTATATCCGTATCATGAACACTAGCTACATTTTTATGATTTACCCTTGTAGAGGGCCATTGAAATTCATTTGTAGCCATTTCTTCAATTAATGCATACGCTTCATCAAATGATTTTGACATTAATGATCCACCAGAAGCAGCATCAATAATAGACCTAAGGGATCCTACTAACCCATTATAAAAAGTTTGGATGATTAACCAATCGGGCGAGCATGGTGTGGACACTTTCTTAGGAGTTCCTTAAATCTTTCCCGAGCTTCGTATATTGATTCCCCTTCATACCGACAAAATGAGATAATATCGTTTCTAAGTTTAGTAGTCCTCGAAGGTGGAAAATACTTAGCTAGGAATTTCGACTTAACTCCTCCCAATTTTTAATAGAGCCGAGTGCTTAATGAATATAACCATATTTTAGCCTTATCCCTTAGTGAGAAAGGAAAAAGCCTTAGTCTAACAACGATCGTCCGACATACCGTTATAATGAAATGTAGCACGAAGTTCTAGAAAATTTGATAAGTGTAAATAGTGGTTCCTCCAAAGGAGTTCCTCTAAACCGATTGTTCCGCACCGTTGAATAATCTCGAATTTATTTCAAATGAGTCGGTTTCTACGACGAGTATTGTATACTTAAGTGAATTTCATCCGTCGTAGGATTTATGCAATCCCTCAATAATTTATGATGATTTTTCAATTTATTATCTTGAAAGTTTTCCATTTCCACTTCTAGTTTTTCGAGTCCTTTCGAATTTTTATTTTTTATTTTCTTCAAACTCGGGATCATAAGGCACAAGTCCTACAGATCCTTTGTTTCGCATACGTAACACAACAAATAATATATTAACAATTAAACAAATAAACGAAGAAATATATTCAGCACAAAAAAATATTTTTACGAACACCATATTTTTCACACAAACAATTTTTTCACAACAATGTTTCATACAACAAAAAATTTTTTCACACAAAAATAGTTTTTATTATGCTACAGTTTTCCAAATCTAAGCCTAATTGCTTTAACTAAAATTCTCCTAAAGTTCTTACCGAAAACTCCCCGGCAACGGCGCCAAAAACTTGACCCGACCCGCAATAACGCAATAAATTAACTTCCAAAAGATGGCCAAAAACTTGACCAGAATTCTAAATAGCGGCTAGTGTGTAAAATTTTAAATGATATATAAAAATTAGAAAATATTTAACACACTAGGGGTACTACGCAAGTATACGTATCGTTTCAAGTAATATAGAGTTTTTTTTAAAAACCCCAGTATCGATCCCACGAGGAAGTGAAGTAAGAAGTCTTTAGTCAAATTCTAATCTACTACTAATAGTCCTTAGTTTGGAATGTCGATTAAGATTGTGTTTATCTAGCAACTATTCCTAAATGCGAGTGTTAAATGTAAGATAGAAACTATAACTAAATGCAAATAACAATTCTAAATATAACCCTTTTGGATGAATTGGTTTGGAGAATTTTGAGATATTAAAAACTACTATTCTTATGTAATGAAATAGATAATGTATAGTGATTGAGATGAATTTAATATTGTATGTGCCAAATAGAGCAATCCTATTCTTTACCCTTTCGTGCTAGAGCATAAAGAACATCGACTAATCCCATGTTTGGTTATTGAATCTGCGGCTAGTCTGGGAGGATACTCACTGCCACTTCGGAGCTCCCACGTTCCCCTCGCTCGAGGGCTAACATCTACACTTCAAGACCCAAACTATAGGACCGAATCGAGGATTTTAGTCCGTCACTCTAAAATCTCCAATTCTACGCCCGATTAATATTATTTCCTATTTATTCGCATTCAACTACTATGAACTTCACCATTCATGGAATTTAAATGTGGTTCGTACTTAGTTGTAGAAAGCATAGCTCTCTCGGATCGTATGTTTTCACAACAAATTTTAACATTACAACGAGCCTTAATTGCAATGTAAATGAAGTGCAAGTAAAAACTATCACATTTATATCTAAATTAACTTCTAACA
This sequence comes from Papilionanthe hookeriana x Papilionanthe teres, assembly GCA_022702705.1. NCBI lineage: Eukaryota > Viridiplantae > Streptophyta > Magnoliopsida > Asparagales > Orchidaceae > Papilionanthe > Papilionanthe hookeriana x Papilionanthe teres. The sequence goes on along the minus strand of CM040427.1, from coordinate 58,563,847 downwards.
TGCATCACAAAATCCTAAGCATGAATTCTACTCATTAGAAAAGAAAAGTAAATTGAAAACAATGGCATAATCATCTCATGCCACTATTTCCAAAGAAGAAGAAAGAGTAAGAGAGATACGTCACAAAGCACGAAGAAAACGCAAAGGAAACTTCATTTAAACAAAGCAAATCCACTACATAAATGTTTACAAAATCATAAGATACTGAAGAACAATACTTAGCTTTTTCCCTTTGAAAGAAAGAGGAAGATCTCTCCCACAAAGTCTCCCGCCGATCCATGCAATGCTCGTACAATCCCTTACAAATTCTCTCAAAAATCTCCTCTCCAATCTCTCGAAAAGGGTAGAAATCTACATTTCTACTCTTAATCTAAGAATCCTAAAGATTCCTCTAAGTTTTTCTCCAATTTTTTCTCTCTAATCTTCTCTTCATCTCTTTTTTCTAACATATATTCACCATTTTTAAAGAGTTTGGACGAATTTCCAAGAGTTTCCTTACGCACCCCTTCGAAAAAGTGTCCAAATACGTCGAATATTGGCCCAAAACCGCCAAAAGTCGGTTCGTTGTAGTCCGGGCCGCTGTCGGCGAGTTCGAGCTCACTGTCGGCGAGCTTTTCGGCCACTTTTCGGTGGTCTCGGGAAAATCTCACCGTCGACGAGATCGATCTCGCCGTCGGCGAGATGGCTCTGAGCAGCTCCACCGTTTCGCTCCGTTTGGCCCCGTTTTAGCTCCGTTTCGCCCTGTTTCTGTTGCGTTGCGTTCGTAAGAGATAGCCCTACAAAATAAGCATAAAAACAACATTTCTTTAAAGTGTAATCTCATTCAAAAATATGCAAAAAGTATAAAAGAGATTAAGCATCGAAAGACTTATCGAAAGGTGTCAGGGCAGAATTTCATTTCTTGCTCGTTTTTGCTCCAAATTGCACCGTTTTTGTTTCCTTTTGCTCCAATCGCCATTTCTTGTACCTAAAACCAAAAACATACAAAATACCTTCCTTTAAAGTGTAATATCATCAAAAAATAAGTAAAATAATATAGCAAAAAACGTATATATTTTAGGTGTGTCACTGGTCCTAGGTCCTTCATGTCGAATTCAGAATTGAGCATACATTTGATCTTCTGGACTTCCTCCTTGCTTCTGCTGGCTACTAACATATCATGCACATAAAGGAGCAAGTACGTACCGATTTCACCTTCTTCCCAGTTCATGTACACGCAACTGTCGTAGCTGCTTCTGACAAAACCGATCTTTAGCATGAACTCATCAAATCGTTTGTACCATTGTCTTGGGCTTTGTTTCAGTCCATACAAAGCCTTCTTCAGCAAGCAAACTTTGTCATTTGTCTCAGGTGTGCTGTACCCATCTAGCTGGTCCATGTAGATGGTTTCTTCAAGCTCTCCATGCAGGAACGCGGTCTTAACATCTAGCTGCTCTAATTCCAAATTGAATTGAACTGCTAGTGCTAAGACTATCCTAATTGAGCAGTGTTTCACCACGGGTGAGAAGATTTCGTTGAAGTCAATTCCTTCAACTCTGTGTGAATCCCTTTGCAACGAGTCTGGCTTTGTACTCGATCCTCTCGATACTCGGCGTGCCTTCCTTCTTCTTAAAGGTCCACTGCGTGACCAACTACGCGTTTGTTCGTTGGTCGATCCACAAGTTCCCAGGCTTTGTTCTTCATCAGAGAAGCCATTTCCTCATCCATTGCCTCTTCCCACTTATGTATTTCTTTGCTCTTCAGGGCTTCCTTGTAGCTGTTTGGTTCTGCTTCTTCTATCACTTCAGTAACACTCAGAGCATAGGAGATTATATCTGCATGGCCGTATCTCTCTGGCGGTCTGATAGTTCTCCTTTGTCTGTCCCTTACCAAGATGTAGTCATCAGATCTTCTTTCTGGTTCAGTCACTTGCTGGTCTTCTGCCACTTCGTCTTGATCGTTCACAATTGTCCTTTGATCAGTCAAAGTTTGTCGTTGTTGCAGCTCCACCTCAATTGACGAATCCTCCTTAGTGACACTGTTCCTGGTAACATAGCTTTGCAGATTCCCCATTTTGGACTCATCGAATGTCACATCCCTATTGATGATGCATTTTTGTTGATCTAGGCACCAAAGTTTGTAACCTTTGGTTCCAGGTGGGTATCCGATGAAGATGCACTTCAAAGCCCTCGCTTTCGGCTTATCTCGTCTAACGTGAGCGTATGCAATACATCCAAAGACTTTAAGATTATCATAGTTACCCGGCTTTCCGTACCACATCTCCAAATGAGTCTTCATATCAACAGCTGTCGATGGGCATCTGTTGATAAGGTAGCAGGCGGTTGACACAGCTTCGCCCCAAAAACTTTTGGGTAGACCTGCATTTAGCAGCATGCACCCCACTCTCTCTAGAAGAGTCCTGTTCATCCTCTCAGCTAGGCCGTTCTGTTGAGGAGTGTTCCGGACTGTCTTGTGCCTTGTGATGTCATTCCTCCTGCACAACTCCTCAAACTGCTCTGAACAGTACTCCAAGCCATTGTCGGTTCTCAAGTGCTTCAGCTTTGCTCCCATCTTGTTTTCGGTGAGAGTTAACCAGTCCCTGAATCGTTGAAAAGCTTCATCTTTTGTTTTTAGGATAAAGACCCATACCTTCCCGGTGTAGTCATCGATGATAGACATGAAGTACCTTCCTCCTCCATGAGTCCGAGTTCTAGTCGGGCCCCATAGATCACTCGTGTACATAATCAAGAGGTTTCTTTGATGTATGTATTCCAGTGGAGAACTTCACCCCAGTGGCCTTCCCAGGTACGCATTGTTCGCGAATTCCAGTTTGTTGACTCGATCTCCGCATAACGAGTCTCCGCTTGGACAATTTCCGTAAGCCCCTTTCACTTACATGCCCCAGCCTCATGTGCCATAGTCCGGATCCGTCGAGCTACGATCGAACCGCATTTGAGAAGTGCCCGATCACAGTTTTTCCAATTAGAGAGTATAGCCCATTCTTTCTGACTCCTTTCATGACTATGAGAGAGCCCTTAGCGACTCTGATACAGCTATTCTCTACCTTGAATGAGTATCCATTCGACTCCAGTGTCCCTAAAGAAATTAAATTTCTTCTAAGTTCTGGGACGTACCTGACATGCTGCAGTATCCGTTCAGCTCCATCGAACATCTTTATTCTGATCGTCCCGCTGCCGATCACCTTACAGGCTTTATTGTCTCCAAGTAGAACGGATCCACCATTTGCCGGCTGTAGTGTCTCGAACCGGCCTTTGTGAGGACACATGTGGAAGGAGCACCCCGAGTCAAGAATCCACTCCTTGCTAGATTCGGATTCCGTGATCACCGTAGCTTCGACTCGAATCATAGCCGTCCGAGACTATGCTTGCTTCTCCAGAATCTTTAGGCTTCTCCGAAAGCCTTTCTTTCTATCCGGACGGTCCTTCTTAAAATGACCTTCCTTGTGGCAATGGTAGCACTTGTAGGATCTCTTGAAGACCGACATTTCTTCCGGACCTCGATCTCGCTCCGATCACTTTTATAACCTTTATCGCTCGATCTTCCTCTAACCATCGATCGTCTCCGCCGGTTTCCTCCTTCATGTCATGCTTCTTTTGAAGTTCTTTGGCTCTGATCAATGATTAAACCTCTTCCAGAGTAATCGTTTGCGCCCTTCCATAGAGCATCGCATCCTTGAACTGCTCGTAGCTCTTAGGAATAGAGTTTAGCAACAGCAGCGCCTTGTCCTCATCATCCATCTTGACGTCGATGTTCTCAAGATCATCAATGATCTTGTCGAACTCGTCTATCCGCTCCGAGACCGGTTGTCTTCGTGCATTTTGAAAGAGTATAGGCGTTGCTTCGAAAGAGCCTATTAGCCGCAGACTCGGTCGGGCAGAGTACCTCGAGTTTAGCCCCAAAGCGCTTGAGTCGTTGTCTCCCTCGACACCTCCCTCAGAACCTTGTCGCCCAAGCTCAAGATTATCAAACTATGAGCTTTCTCCAGCATGCCAATCTTCTCTTTCTCTATCATGTCGGCCGGCAGTGCCGCCGACCCTTGCAAGGCTTCTGCAACACCCGCCGAACCGATAGGGGCTCTCATCTTTACTCTCCACGAGCCGAAGTCATTCTTTCCCGTGAATTTCTCGATGTCGAATTTTGTGGAACCCATTGTCCCCTCCAAACACCTCTTCTTCCTTCTTGCTGCGATTTCTTGGGTGTGATTCCTCCGACCAAGATGTGTCGAGATTTTCCCACAGACGACGCCAATTGTTGTGGGAAAAACACTTTCTTTTCTTAATCTTGGCAAGAGAACAAACCACAAATCACAGCAAAGAAGATACAAACACAAGAACACAAACAAACAAGAGGATTTACGTGGTTCGGTCTTTTGACCTACGTCCACGGGAGGGAATCGAAATAATCCACTAAGGCAAGAAACAAAAGGAGTACTTAGCTTTACATAGATGAGCCCTCATCTTCCATGGCCTCCCTTCAAATCCAAGGCCTCCAAGATGCACTCCTCACCCTCTACAAGCTAGCCCCCACTCCTTGAGTTCTTTTCACTCTTACAAAACCCACACAAAAGCCTCCCCTCCTCTCATCTATTTATAGTAGATTAGATTACATTATAATATTCTATAAATAGATGAGGTGTAACCTTCAAGGATCGCATGGCTTCCACATGTCCACCCTTTAGAGTCCTGCATCGCATGGTCTCCACATGTCCTTTCACATGTCCTCCTTCCACCGCATGGCCTCCACATGTCCTTCCACATGTCCTCTTCTAGGGTCTTCCATAATGAGGTGGCACCTTTCTAAAGTCAACAATGGAGGCTTAAAGTAAGGAGGAGTTTACAAGGGTGCCACTTGCCTTAGTGACTAATTGGGGGTCAAAACAACACTCTCCTTCCAACCCTATTGCTTGCTTTGCGACCTACCGTGCCGTACGTCCCTCTTCGCAAACCGAGCCTTAGCCCACCTTGCAACAAAAAGTAGCTTCCAAGATTTTCTTAGTGAGGTTTCAATGCATTAGAACATCAATGCATAAGGATTTTGAAGTAGATAAACCAACTCTGCATTGCAATCTCTCAAAATTTACGTAAGTGACTCGGAGATTGCTTTATAAACAGTATTGAGACTCACCTTCTTGACTATCTCTCGAATTTCATTCAAACCATGTTATAGCAATAAAATAAGAATATATGTAGCACAACAAACAATAATAAATTCACTCAAAGTTTGAAAACCCGACTCTCTTATAATAATTATTTCAAGTTTTATAGGGACAACATCATTTGACGATGCATTATCCAAAGTGATGGTACTTATTTTATTTCGTAAGCCTCATTACAAGAAATTATCTCAGAAATAACAACACCACTGTGACAATGATCTAAATTATTAAAGCTAATGATTCTCAGATGGACCTTCCAATAAGAGGACATATAGGGCCCGTTTGGGGCCGCTTATTGGCTGCGCTGGCGGTACGAAAAAGCCGCCTTCCTGTTTGAAAAAAAGGTTCGCAAGTGCTTAATGTTGCCGCTCCCATAAGCGCTTCTTCATTTTGTTCAGAAGAGGTGAAGCTGTGTAGGGCCTGCGTTCCGCGTCCGCTTCGCGCGTTAGCTGAAGATTTCCTACGGTGCCCCCGCCATCCCTGACCTTCGGCTCCTTCGTCCTCGCGGAAAGCGGAAAGCAGAAGCCCTAGCGGGCGTCCTCTGTTGATCTCCATCGCACTCGATGCCTCCATCGCAGCGACCAAATTGCTCAGCGGCGAGCAAGGCCGGCAGGAGATTCAACACGCGACCGAGACCTCTGCAATCGGACCGAGACCTCTGCCATCGCCAACATCAAAGGTTAAAGTTTTTCGAGTTAAATGGGGAAGACAAAGAAGGGAAAGAACCGCCTGGACAAGTTCTACCATCTTGCAAAGGAGCAAGGCTATCGATCTCCCGCGGGCTTCAAGCTCCTCCAACTCGATGCCAAGTTCCGTTTCCTTCCCACGAGCACGTTCGTGCTCGATCTCTGCGCCGCTCCCGGTGGTCGGTTACAAGTTGCCGTCCGTCACGCCCCGGTTGGCTCGTTCATTCTCGGCGTTGATCTCGTCCCCATACGCCCCATACGCCCTATACGAGGCGCGCACACCATTGCAGAGGATATCACCACCCCGCGATGCCGTGCCGCCATCAAGCGACGCGTGGATTCAAACGGCATAGCCGTCTTCGATGTTGTTCTTCACGATAGATCGCCGAATGTTGGTGCTGCCTGGGGAAAGGACGCGACGATGCAGTCTGCGCTTGTGGTTGATTCCATTTGTCTTGCTACCAATTTCTTGGGCCCCAATGGCATTTTCCTTACCAAGGTTTGTTTACTTAATTCGATTGCAACATCTGTATGTAGATAATAAATATAGAAAATCTGAACATTACAACCTGAAACTCTTTGTCATCAGCAGAGAAACGTCTCATTTTCTTCTGCAGTAGCTATCATAATGTTGAATACGTCCAAGATGCAAAATAAAGTTAGGGCATTTACATACATGAGAATTGCTCACAATAGCTAATGAATGTCATATCATAAGAACCGAAACCCATTGTAACTGACAAACATTGCGGGCAGTATAAGGTAAGGTAAAAGAAAAAACGGGATTGTCGAATAGCTTTCAATATTCACAGCCAGGTGGGTTGGGTTAGTATGGGCATTTATTCTCGTTTGGCGTGCCTCTAAGGGGCTGTATGGTAACAGATTTAACTAGAATATTAAGTTAACTATTGCCAAAGAGAAATAAAAATCTCAAATTTAAATTCAGAATTGAATATATCCAGTTTCTTCTCAATTTATTCGCAAATTTGTCTCAAATCTCGGATACTCTAGATTCTGTTGTTGGCAGGATATAGTGAATCTGGATTTGCATGATTTACTACTGCTTCTAAATCCGTTATCATGCAGCTCCTAAGATAAATATAAATATAATAAGAGGAGCCAAGGTATATATACATCAAAGAAACTGAAAACTCCTGTGGACCCGACACTCTTTATTTAAAAAGTACAAACCAATGCTTTGAAAATTTGTCATTGCTTGTTCAGTCCTTTTCAAGAAAGTAAAATTATTCTAGGATTTACTATTGTTGAGTAAATTCGTTATAGCTTTGAGCTCCTCTAGCTTTATTCGAATCTCCCTTTTCTCCTTACAATCCATGTCGTGATATTACCACTCCCAATTATCCTTTGTCATCAAGCATTTTGTAGATTGTTGATTGCTACTGTTTTTAACAATCTTCATTATGGATCGCCAAATGCTAGTTAGAGCAACATGGGGAAAGGATGTAAAAATGCAATTTATGTTTGTAGTTAATTCAATGGCATTAGCAATTAACTTAACCTCGTAAAATGCTAAATTTTGGCTCCTACAAGGCATTTTTCTAACTAATGTTTGTTCATTTAATTTGATTAAAATTAATTATATTGCCATTGGAAATTTAGATTCTATTTGGTCTGAAGAATAAACAGAGCTAAAAAGGAAAAAAAAAACAAAATAGGTGGTTATGAAACTGAATTGAATTAAGTTCTCACCCACTTCTTTAGTTGAGGTAAATTCAGTGATTTTAAAACTTTCAGTGATTTTAAACAGTAGGAATCCTTGCAATTCTTCTTTTCGTTTGTTGCATCCTTGGTGAATATTGCGTTTGGTAACTTGTTTAGGACTTGGGAGTAAATTTTTTCATGCATTTCTTCATATTCATCTTTATTTTTTTTTAAGGAATTGAAATTGGTCTCTGAACTTACACTTTGCAAAGGCCGGAGCTTAAGGGTGAGGAAGATGGAAATTTGGGTCCAAATCGAGCTTCTTTGCTGAGCTTGTCATTGAGATTTATGGTTTAATTTTTCTGGTAACTATTGGTTTGAGATTAGGTTGGGTTCTGAAACATTTGGATGCAAATGATGATTTTTCAGAGTTAACAGGACAGGGCTGGAGTTCATTCTCTTTATTAGATAGAAAAATGATATTCTTACATACAAGGCAAATAATGTTTCAGTTTATTAGGAAAAGAATGTTTCAGTTTAGGGGACTTCATGTTTGAGCAAAAAATATTACATTCGGATTTTGGGCGCAGTTTGCGTTCGTAGTTCATGATGTTTTTGTAATATTTTTTCATGTTTGAGGCTTATCTGTCAGATAAAATGATGTATTTCTTGTTTCAGTTGTGCCTATGAGGATGATTGTTGCTTATAATTTAAAGGGTATGGTCCATGCCTATGAGGATGATTGTTGCTTCCATGATTTAAAAATTTATATTTAAAAATATTTATTGTTAAATTTGAAATAAGATTTTATATCTTAATACAATTTTATAAAGAAAGAGTAACATAAATGGTTGTTTTCTACAAACAATCGCATATAAATCTGTTTTCAATACCGCAAAACCAAACAACTCAACAATTTATTCATTTAGGGGCGTAAGAGTCATTTATTCATAAACAATGCGAATCGATCGTTTTCCAAACGCTTCAAACCAAACGGACAGACAAATTATTCGAATCGACGTGACATCGTCAGATTATCGAATAAACGAACATTATCCGAATAAGTTTGAATAAGTTATAGTTATCAAATGCAGACTAGCAGATTATTTGGCTTGAAGGTTTAAAAGTTACTGGTAAACAAAACTCTCTCAACCATCTTGAAATTCAACAGTTATCGAAAAATAATAACAATGATATTAAAAAAAATGTGAAAGCGTTGAATAAGAATTTTTAAAGGAATTTGAACTGTTCATTATATTCCAAAATGAGGTTACTCTATTAATTAAAATTTCCTGTTTAATCCATTCATTATGAATACATAAATTTTCATAAATAATATACGACATGCTTGACATTTGCTTAGTCATATAATTAGGAAATAAAAGTAGCAAATAAACACAGTTTGCTAATAATAAGAAAACAATGGACAGCGTTAAATAATTTTTGCCCTGTTTGGAGAAAATTTCTTGTTTTGTAATTATATATCTAAAGCAGGAATGGTGTTGGGCTACAGCTCCTTTTTAAAACTCTATTTATAGTATTTTGGGTTAAAATTAAAGCATGAATATGAACCAGTTTGATTAGACTGTCCGGATAGCTTCATTCAATTAGACATCGTTTAATTGACATTTGAATATCTTAACGAAGTCGGAATTGAGCAATCTTAGGTTCGTTGGATTCTTCTTATCGAGACGCTTGATTTGACTATCAACTTGGTAGATTCAACATCCATTTGACCATCCAAATGTCTTTGGAATTCTTCAAGAGCGATTTAATCACTTGATCTGAGTTTGTTTTGACTCAGTTTGGACAAATTATTATATCTTTGGGCTTATCTCATCGAGCCAGTACTATAAGTTTGCTGAAATTTAAGCTTTGGATGACTCTTAATTGATGTTTTAATATTTCATACCCAAAATATTGTAAATTGTCCCTTAGGAATTATAAAGCTTGTGGACATTCATTTATTTATCAAAATTACTATTAGGTGGCTTCTACCTTAAAAAGTTAATGCTATAAACATACTTAAATACAAACCAAGAAATTTTCCTCAAGCAGGGTAAATAATATTTGAGTTTTTGTTCATTTTGTCCTTTATCATTAGCAAACTGACATATGTAATGCGTTTATATGCGGCTTTTTTTTCTTAATTCTAAGACTAAGCAAATGCCAATCATATCATATATTATTTATGAAAGTTGTTGTCCGTTTAATTGATAATAATGTTTGAATAAATCGCTTCTCGAATGCGTTATCTAACGAAGACCTAAATTTTTGCATCATTTATTTGGCTAAGCTATTAGTTTTAATTTTTTTCATGTAAAAGATCAGAATACCAACTCAATTCTTTTACTAATTCAACTAATATTTTTAATGGAAGTGCAAAATTGTTGTTCAATTGTCTTCTTATATTAAAATAATCTACAACTTGTGATATCATTCAACTAATTTCAGTTTGAACAGCTCAGTGTATGAAGTAAAACTTTTCACATTTGATAATATTTTTTGAAAGATTGCATTAATTATAAGTATTATTGTATTATTAACGATGGTATAGTGATAATTTAACATTATTGATGCTCAAAAATCTATCACACATACTAATAAAAATAGCAAGAGACTAAGATTTTTTATGTGGAAAAACACTACCGGTATAAAATCACAAGGCCTAGCATAATCATAGTAATCTACATTATAAATATAATAACAGTTAGTTACAAAGGCTTAGGTGATGGCTGAAGTAGAAGAAATTGGCCACAAAAGTTGTAGCTATAGATTGTGATAGTAGCGATTAGCTACGTGAAGTAGTAATTAATTGCTTATAAAGACGAATAGTTGATCATAAAGATTATAGTCAGTTACAACAATAAAGACAATTTGTCATAAAAGTTGTTGAAAACTATAAAAGTCTGTAGTTGATCATATAAGCTTTGGTTAATCATAAAAGTTGTAATTTGTGGATACAGTAGTGATAATCGCATTGTATATTGTTACAGTTCTTCAGATAACATGATCATAAAAGTTTATAATCGATGGTTTTAATAAAAGCGATTAGCCTACAATCATTATAGTTGAAATTGTAACAATAGTATGCTAGTCGGAAAGACAATAGTTGGTATACAAAGCGTTAGTTGGTCATAAAAGCTATAATGGTTGCTGATAATGATAGTTAATCGTAAGCCGCTCTTGAAACTATAACGATAGTAGTATGGCTACAAATGCTGATTTCATAGAATTCACAAGTACATTTTCATTGAAAACATATTTTATTTTAATTTATTATTGATAAATAACTTTTTAAATTCATTTGAAAAAGCATTTTCTACTTGAATGTGCAAATTTACGTAAATAATTATTTTTTTAGTGCTTTAAATTGAATGCATAACTAAATTTCATTAAAAATAATTCTTTTAATTCATTTTAAAATAAAACATTAAACAATTTATAAAATAGATAAAAAAATAAATTATTTCTTTGATATATTTCAACTTTTTAATACTAATAAAAAAGCATTAAAATATGTTGATACTATTAAATTTCTAAAAATTAATTAAATCATTGAAAACTCAAATTGAAGTTACGTTTTCATTAAGAATATATCTTTTTCCATTTTCTTATATAATAATTTTATTTGCTTATTAAGTTATATTTGGTGCCCAAAAATAAAATATAATATTTCCTATTTGGGTCTTCTCTTCTTAAACTAATGAGGATTGGGGTGCACATCATCCCGGCAAGTGGTTCTCCTAGGTTGAAATCTTCAACCAACGACTGCTCCTCCTCCCCTACCGCCCTATATATAATGGCTACGCTCTCTTCCTTCTCCGAATCGCCCATTTCTCTTCCGGCGACTATCAATAACAGAAATAATAATAATAATAAAATGTCTTGGCAAGTATACTTCGCCAAGTGCTTCGATTCGCCTAAGACGGAAGAACAAAAAGACGACGAACTCCATGCTTTTCAGCTGCACAAGGAGGAAATCTTAACCCTACCTCTGCAGCAAGGATGTCGACATTTCTCACTCCGCCTCTACAAAGGCTTCTGGTTCCCCGAATTCATCCTCCCAGGTGTTCCTCCGTTCGCCGCCACTTCCTCCCCAAACCTTCAGATATCTTCCTGGTTAGCTTCCCCAAATCCGGCACAACATGGCTTAAAGCTCTCGCCTTTGTGATCTCCAACCGCAACCCTGATTCGCTTCTATCATGTCACCCACAGGACTGTTCTCCTAATTTGGAGGAACTTTTCGTTGGCCCCCAAGTTCCTGACCTAGACGTGTTACCCAACCCGCGACAGTTGGCCACCCACATTCCTTACTCTGTTCTGTCGGAATCCGTCCGAGAGTCTTCCTGTAGAATCATATACCTCGGTAGAGAGCCGAAAGATACGCTCGTGTCCACCTACCACTTCTTCAATGACATGCATCGCCCTGAGTCTGCTCTGCAACCCATGCCGTTCATGGAGGCCATGGATCTCTTCTGCAAGGGGCAGTCGATGTACGGTCCTCTGTGGGAGCACCAGCTGGAGTACTGGAGGGAGAGCCAGAGGTGACCTGATACGGTTCTATTTCTCAAGTACGAGGACCTGAAAGCAGATCCCGAGACCAGTGTGCGAAGTATGGCGGAGTTCATGGGGATGCGCTTCACGGCTGAGGAGGAGATGAGCGGCATGGTGAGTGAGATTGTCAGACAAACCAGCTTTGAGAAGCTTAGCGGATTGGAGGTGAATAAGGTTGGGACGAAGGTGGAGGAGACCGACTGGGTAATAAAAAACTCTTCCTTTTTCCGAAAAGGGAGGGTCGGAGATTGGAGAGAGCATTTTACTGCAGAACAGGTGGAGCGACGGCAGTTCCTGCAGTTCTTCTAGTCATGACAGTTAGTAGGGGCATGCTTCTGGTTCGCAGTGGGTGTCACGATGGTTCGCGATTGCTTGCGGTAAGACGTTCAGTGAGGTGGAGTTCTGCGACTGGTGAAACGAGGACCGTCGCATTGGTTTGTCAGGCTTTACGGTGAGGAGAGGAGTTTGCATGATGTTATCGCGAAGAGGAGCCTCGTTTTGCCAACAGAGGAGTTCGACCAGCGAAATTCGTCAGTTCGTCGCATGAGGATTTGCGACAGTGCGGCAGCTTCGCAGGGATGCGGTGAAGCTGAGCGATCCGCGAGTATTCGCGAATGGGGCTCGCGGACGTATTCCGCGCATATGCGCGAAGGATTCGCAGCTCGCGAGACAGTTAGCCGACCGAGGTGTTGGTGCGAACCGGATAAGTGTTGTAATCGGCATGTCGTCGACCGACCCATTATGGCCGTTGACCTCATTTTTGATGATGCCTCTCTTCTTCTCTTTAGTACTGTGATCAGATCTATGCGCTTTTCTTCGACTATCTTGAGCACTGGAATTGAAATTCACCATCTGAATTTTAAACCACTTCTAACTCCCCGCAAACTCCACAAACTCGATCGTAGACCCCTAATCACCTAGAGGGTTGAAATCAAGTGCGTAAGTTTAAAGGATGAGTTCCTATAGACTCTTCGGCCTTAGTGACCGCCCCTGTGCGCCTCGGTCCGATGAAGGGGCCGACTTACACACACACTACACTCATACACTACACTTCCATACACCTCCTAAAACACACCCATACCCGACTTGACCTCCCGACTCATGTAGATGATTCACATGGATGGTCCTTAACCCCTAAGCCCTCGCAAGAGGTTAGGAACAACATAGATAATGCCTCAAACGAGTCCCTTCATGGCTCATGTGGCTTCGATATGGCTTCATGGCTCAACCAAAATGATTTTATTCCACTTACATTCACCTAATCTTCCATTTTCCAAATTTTTAATTTTTGACCCCCGGACCCTACACCCGCCAACCTACCCAAAGCTCTCGAATGACTTCAAATTTCTCAAAAATTTCCAAATCACCCAAAATTCTCCAAAATCATTCCCAAACATTTCCACATCACTCAAACTGATCATCCATAACCAAAAATACCAAAAATTCCAAAAATACCTCCCAATACCCTCCAAATACCCAAAATACCCCTCTTAGCCAAAAAATCCAAAAATTCAGAAAATTCCCAGAAAATTCCAGAAAATCCCAAATATTCCCAATTTCATTTTGTTCAACTACACTATGGGCCAATTTTGTCAATTTACCCCACTTTTATCAAAACCCCCAATTGACCCATTTTAACCCAAAGTAAACCCAATGTCAAACCTAACCTACCCAATTGACCTAAATTCTGGTCCAATTCAATTCTAAACTTCAATTCAACATCCCCAACACCAATCTAGACCAAATCCAAGCCCAATTTGATTGGCATTCGGATCCAATTTCACTTTTGGCCTTAAAGCCCAATTTGGACCTATGACCCAAACCTAACCCAAACTCACCCAATTCAACTCCAATTAACCCCAAATCTTTTCTAAATCTTCCTTAACATCCCCATAAACAAAACACTAACATGATTTGCCCAAAATTTAGACCCAAACCCCACTCAAATTCAACCCAAAATCAAAAAGCCCAATTTTCGACCTAAACCTAAACCTAGCCCAAATGAGCCCAAATCCCAAAATCAAAACCTAACCAAAGCCAAAACCTCTTTGAAACACTCCCATAAACATTTCCCAACATTAATTTTACATCAATTTCAACTCTAGCCCAACTTTGGCCCATGGTAGCCCATTTTGCCCACCTTAGCCTCTTTACCAAAAAGGCCCATATCCAACCCAATTCAAACCCAAATCACCTCAAATTTGTTTCAAACCATTCATGAAGCATCCCTAAACCAAAACCAACAATTATTTGGCCCAAAATTTTACAAAAATTCTCATCTATGAACACATTCTTAAACTTAAAAGCCCACTTTCCTTAAACCTTCCTAAAAGCCCATTTCCTTCAAAATTCAAAAGCCCAAATCATCCTAAAGCCCACATGACACTTCCCTCATCATCCATTTGATCAAAATCACCCTTAAGTTTCAAAATCATCAAAACCATTCCAAATCAAGCCACATGTCAAATTACCCCCTAAATGTCAAATATTTCTAAAACCCTTTTCATGAAACAAGTCAACCTTTTCCCAAGCCAAATGGAGCCATGAACAAGCCATTCTCAAGCCACATGAAGCCATGAGGGCTTTGACTTGTCATTAGTCCATTTATGGCAAGAAGAGGGGGTCCTTTCCTAATCCTTCTTAAACCCTTTTTTACCTTAAGCATGTCACACACTAAACCATGCTTAGCCACCTCACCATGGATGGAGACTTCACCACTCCATGGCTAATCGACCCAAGTGACTCTTTTCAGCCCAAAACCGACCTCGGGTGGTGCACCTAGCCCAAAAGGATGGGTTGACCCAAACCTAGCCAAAATGGCCTCTTCCCCATTCCATTCCAAGCCATCTCCTTTACACATGGCGAGGCCCAATCGATCGCACTAAACCCCACCCCGAACCACCCGGACTCGAGGGTGACCCATGCCTCGCCGGCCAGCCGCCCGGTCGTCGGAAAACTCCATGGCCGAGAGCTCACATGTGAGCCCAAGCTTGGAATTCTCACCCGCCGAGCCGCCCCATCCCCAGCGGCCATTGTAGCTGTTCTTCCCTCGACCTAAGCAACCGATCTCAACCATTAAACCCCCCGGAGAGCCTCCACACATGCCTATTTAAACCCCTCACCCTCTCGGCCAAAGGAGGTGCCGAACAAAACCTTAAGGAAACTTCCGCCAAAATCATTCCGCATCACTCTCTACACATAAAGCATTTGATCCCCACCGAATTCCAAATCTCAATTCCTTCCAACCGAGCTCAATTTCGAGCTCAAACTTTAGCCTAAAAACCAGGACACTTCTCCACAGCTGAGCCAATCCCCAAATCGACTGGCTTCTACACCTTCACCGTACTCAGGGAAGGTGTCCACCAAACAAAAGCCCCATCTCCAGCCACCTAGGCTTGCTCCAGCCCTCCAAGCTTTGTGATCGGCCGTGGTCGAAGTCCAACCTAGACAATTCACTGCACTCAGAGACTTCATCCGGAGCTTGCTAGATCCAATCGAAGGTGCAACAACTCTCGCATCGAAGCTTCACTTCTCCGAGCAAAGGTACGAACTCATTCTTCTTCCCGAGCTTACAGAGATTCTCCATTTCATTCGAATAAATTTCAATGCATGTTTACCGTATGGATGTGTTCGTCTCTTCAAGACGAATCCATAGAGCATAAGAACACGAAAATCCGTCGAGAATCGAGCGAGAAATTGTGGTTAGAAGGTCGACGGTCACGGTGCACACCGCTCGTAGACGATGACCGAGAGCCGCTCGGATGCGCGTGTATCGAGCGGACGGCTCGCATCGCGCCTGGATGAGGAGACGGAACGATGACGCCGGGCCCCGGACGGCCGACTCGGATGGCGGCGCCTAATCACGGCGCGACACGTACCCCTTCGGAGCCGCCGATGCTTCACGGCGCCGCGTGGATAAGTAGATAAATAGTGTATTTAATGTATTTATTAAATATCGAAACTTTAAAAATTCATAACTTTGTGTAGGAAAATCAGAAAAATAAAATAAAAATACCCTCTCGCTCAGATGAATAGAGGAGAATAATGTGGAAAAGAAATCATTTAATTTCATCAAGTATTTTATTTTTTATAATTTATTTACTCTCTGCATACATTTAATTCTCCATGCATGTATACAATTCACCATGGCATGAGACCATAGTGTTTTGAAGCCTCCGAATTTGGGAACATTCCCCGAATTTTCCAAAGTCAGAGGTAATCCCTATGAAGAGTTATTGATTTTTCAAATTCATGTCACTGTTTTGAGTATTTTAATTCTAATAAATAGCATGTTGTGAAATAAATTCTAGGAAAATTTGGGGATGTTCCTTATGATCAGAGAACCCTAGGAAAAATAGGTTTTGAGTTAGTTCATTTTAGACAACCCTAATCGGCTTAAACACTCAAAATAGGTCTCTAATTAATTAGAGCTAACCATACATCAAATTGACTTCAAATCAATTCTTCATTGACCTTTAGGGTCAGAAGAACCCACCATAAAAATTTGAGGTCAATCGGACTCGGTTAGCCCTATTAATCGGGTCGATTAAGCCATTTAGTCATTTTAAACTTTAAAAATTCATAACTTTCAAAATATCTTTCAAAAATTCACCAAATTGGTTTTGGAACCTCTCTGATATCAGGGAATTTAAAAAAATTAAAATTTCAATTTTCTAAAAAGTTGATTTTTAATATTATTTTAATATTTTTAATAATTAAAAAATAATAAAAATCACAAAAATAATAAAATTCACCAAAATGTCTCATTTTGAATTTTAATTACTTAGGAACAAACCCCATATTTTTCTTAGGCCTATTTGGTGAGATATTAATTTTTAAAGCCCTAGGGTAATTTTAAAATTAAAAAATGTATTTTCTAGCATCTTCACTAAAATAATTGTAATAAATCATATAAAAATCAAAAAATTGCAAAATTTGCTTCTCTGATTTCCTTTATATCATAGAGATTTTTGAAAAACATAAAATTCATTTTTCAACATTTATTTTATTTTTAAATTAATTAACACTCCAGAACTTAAAATATTTATAATAAAAATAATATAATTCAAAAAATCGCCAAAATTGGTCCAAGTGGTCCCCTGGTCATTAGGAATGTCCCCTAATTTTCTTAAGGACAGAAACTTTCCCTTGGTCATGTTATTAAATTTTCCTTGGAAATCTCTATTTTCTACCAAAAATAATCATATAAATAAATTAAATACAGAAAAATCACATTTTCTCCTCTCATGTCTTTATTGACATATGAGTGAAGTCACATAAAAATTTCAAGTTCATTTGAGTTCAATTTAGTGAGTTATGAAATTATTAAGCTTAAAGGGTAAAGTGGTAATTAAATTTCTTTTAATCCTTAATTAAAACTTTAGGTTTAATAAAAAATTAACAAGTAAAATATTTGATCCTAATCTGATTTGGATGATTGAAATTTAATAATTGAAGGGTAGAAACCCATTAAGCAATTTAAAATGATTAAACTTTAATTAAATAATTGATTAAATTTGAAGAATAATAAAATCTGGAATTATTAAAATAGTGGATATTATTAGTAAGAGATTTATTCTTTAATTTAAAAAAATCCCTAAATTAATCATTTCATTAGTGTTTAATTCCTAATTAAAATGATAATTCAAATTTAAAATATTAAAAGACTTAATCATTAAACTAAAATTAAATTATCGAACTCTTTTAAAATTTTAATTAAAATTAAAATGAATAAAATTAAATTAAATTAAAAATTAAATTAAATCAAATTAAATCAAATTAAAATTAAATTAAAAATTAAATTAAATTAAAAATTAAATTAAATTAAATTAAATTAAATTAAAAATTAAATTAAATTAAATTAAATTAAATTAAATTAAATCAAATTAAATAAAAAAAATTAAAATAAATCAAATTAGTTCAATGTAACATCAAATCAAACTAAATTGAATTAAATTGAATTAAATTAAATTAAATTGAATTAAATTAAATTGAATTAAGTTGAATTAAATAACATCACCTAAGACATAAAGAAATAAGCTCTAAAATAACTTAAACACTATTCCAAATTTAAACCCTTCAATCGAAATTAAGCTAAATCACAAACCATTTGAACACCAATTTACCCTCAAAAGTTTTAGTTATCATAACTCCTAAACGTAATATTAAATGAAATGTTACTTCACTTATAGTGACATTCGAATATCCTAGTTCACTCGAGCAAGTTAGCAAAACTTGAAAACCTCTGACGATCGATTCATTTACATAATTAAATTCATTTGACTTGAAACAATCCTAGAAATATTGAAAAGATGTTTAAGATTCTTCTTAAGCACTTCTTCAATATGATAGGATATTTATAAGAACAATTGAACTTAGTTGTTTCTTTGATGAAGAAAATCGTCTTCAAACCAAAAACACAAGGAACTTAGACATCATAGGAAATGACTAGCTATAGGATTAGGAATTTGGTAGAAAACCATAACTCTTACCTTAGCTTTACCTAGGAACTTGCTTAAATATTCTAAATGTGTTTTAAGTGCAGCTTGGGATGACGGGAAGACCCTCCAGGTACGCTTTTATTTTATTGCGATTTACTTTACGGTAATTTATTTAATCGCATCGCACTTATTTTTCTCGTACGATAAACAACAGATGTATGAAAACCCACACCTTTAGGACTAGAAACCAAAACTGAAACCCATAACTAAATTAAAAGACACTACAAGATAAAATTCACCTCCACAACATTTCAAAATATAAGACAACTCAAAATTTAATCACAAACGAACACAAAACTACAATTACAACCGAATTAAAACGTCCTTGTTGGATGATCGGGAATACCTCGGATGATGTAACCTACGTGTTGCTAACGGGATTTCCCACGGTCTAAATGAAAGTGTGGAACTCATTCAGTTGAGTTTAGCAAATTCATCCGGACTAAGTGAATCCGATAAAAATAATGATGCCGGAAGGATGGAACTGCGGGATCTTAACCGGTGTTGTTATAATCAACTTTAAGATTTGTTTTAATTAAAACACAAAAAACACTTGAAATTAAGACTTCTCTAAACCAAACACTTTTCTCATCTCCTGATTTATGATTTCTAAAACTAAACATCCGCAACAACAAGGAGCTCGGAGCATGGTGGGCAAGACGACCATCGTCGTCAAGCAAAACTTCGAACCTACTTCAAGAAACTTCCCTAGAATTAAACAACAAAGCCATAGGACTTCGAGGTAGTTCGCTTAGTGCAACATAAATCCTCAACTCTTCGTTAGTGCATTTGCATTGCAAATTAAGCCCTAACCGGTCTTAGGATTCCGAGGTAGTCGTCCGATACGACATAAACCCTCATATCTTCCAATGCTATTTGTATGATTCTATCATATAAATATAAGCCCTAATTAATTAAAATCGGCAAGATTAAAACATTAAATAAACATTAGGACTTTCCTAAATCCAAGCCAAACAATAGGATAGTCGGGAGATTATCGAAGTTCACTTCGAATCCGTAATTTCTCCTACTTTTCTTCCTTTCAATTCCCAAAATAAAATGTTCCAAACTCGATCCATTCCCTATCGAGATTCAAAAATTCAATTCTTCGAAAACTTAAACTTTCAAATTCTCGAGAGCGAATTATTGATTATTATCGAGAGTTTTCTTAGGTGATTCCCGTCACTTAAGATGTAATTAACTATAGGGGCTTGCCCTTATAGGGAATTTTAAAGAACCTGCAGTAATATAAACCCCGTTTAATGTTTTCATATTAAGCTAGGGAATTTGTCGGCTTATAAAATTGGTTCGCGTACCAAACGGATGTCACAAATCTTCTAGTTTATTTAACCGAGCCCCACCATCAAGCAGCTGTGTTTATCCTTGTGGATGTATACACCGTTTGCGATGCGGTGCTCGTTTATATAAACTATTTCGGGATGCGAGATCGGTTTCGATTTCATATCTTAAAATCTTCAAATTTAAAATTATTTTCAAAATCAAATACTACTTTCTAAATTATATCTATATTTAAATTAAATTAAAAATTCGCCGACAATTTCTGTAGGCGACCTCTTTTCAAAAATACGACACTCAACCTAAAAATATGCCGACAATGGTGTAAGAAACTCCATGAAGCATTTCTCTTAAGGGGCTGAATATTCTCCAAGGTGGAGATTTGTTAGGTATGACTCATATATCGGGTGATGCATTTCTCCTAAGGGGCTAAATATTCGCCAAGGTGGAGATTTGTTATGCATGGCTCAAATACCGAAAATTTGGAGTCTCTTAGAATAAAGAGGTGTCTCCTGGTGAAAAGAAATATCTCTTGGAATTTAGTGGGTCAGGGAAAGCGATGTCGTTTTAGTAATTTATCCGTAGGTTTTATATATAAATAGATGTGTAACCTTATGGGTATGTGAACCGAACTTGTAACTTATCTGAAATAGTGAATTCGCCGCTCTGCTCCCGAGGATGTAGGCATCTTTGCCGAACCTCGTTAAATCTGTGTTCTTCTTCTGGATTTGTGTTTTGTTCGCCCTAAATTGCACAACAATATGTCTATAGCGGGAATGGTGTTGGGCTACAGCTCCTTTTTAAAGCTCTATTTAAAGTATTTTGGGTTAAATTAAAGTATGAATATGAACCAGTCTGATTAGACTGTCTGGAGAGCTTCATTTGATTAGACATCGTTTAATTGACATTTGAGTATCTTAACGATGTCAGAATTGAGCAATCTTAGGTTCGTTGGATTCTTATTGTCGAGACGCTTGATTTGACTATCAAATTGGCAGATTCGACATCCGTTTGACCTTCCAAATGTCTCTGGAAATCTTCCAAGAGCGATTTAATCACTTGATCTGAGCTTGATTTGACTCAGCTTGGACAAATTATTATATCTTTGGGCTTGTCTCATCGAGCCAGTCAGTATTACTATAAGTTTGTTGAAATTTAAGCTACTTTTAATTGATATTTTACCGTTTCATACTCAAAAGATTATTTTGAGATTTTTGTCATGCCACAGGATTCATTTTGGATGATTGGAGATTTGTTGTAGGCGTATCACATATACTTTTTTATTTTCATTTTTTAATCCAAATTTCTCTTGGGTGGCTTCTACACTAAAAAATTAATGCTATAGATATACTTAAATACAAACCTAGAAATTTTCTCCAAACTGGGTAAATATTATTTGACTTTGTTCAATTTTGTCTCATTAAGCAAACTGACATCTGTAATGTGTTTATGCAATTTTAAATATTTTAAATATATTTTATTTCAAATAAAAATAAAAAATGAAATAATAGGAAAATAGAAATTTAAAAAAAGAAAAAGTGATTGTAAATTGTCTCTTAGGAATTATAAAGCTTGTTGACTTTCATTTATTTAAAAAATTAATGCTATAAACATACTTAAATACAAACAAAGAAATTTTCCTCAAGCAGGGTAAATAATATTTGACCTTTTGTCCATTTTGTCCTTATCATTAGCAAACTGACATATAGAATGTGTTTATATGCGGCTTTTTTTTCTTATTTCTATGACTAGCAAATGTCAATCATATCATATATTATAAATTGATAATATTGTTTGAATAAATCGCTTCTCCAATGCGTTATCTAACAAAGACATAAATTTTTTTTATGATATATTTGGCTAAGCTCTTATTTTTAATTTTTTTCATGTAAAAGATCAGAATACCAACTCAATTCTTTTACTAATTCAACTAAAATTTTCAATAGAAGTGCAAAATTGTTGTTCAACTATCTTCTTATATTTAAATAATCCACAACTTGTGATATCATTCAACTAATTTCAGTTTGAACAGCTCAGTGTATGAAATAAAACTTCTCACATTTGATAATATTTTTTAAAAGGTTGCATTAATTATAAGTATTATTGTGTGCCCGAAGATTCACGATGGTAGAGTGATAATTTAACGTTAGTGTTGCTCGAAGATCCGTCCCACAAACTAATAAAAAATAGCATGAGATTTAAGATTTTTTACGTGGAAAAACACGAGTGGTTTAAAATCGCAGCGCCTAGCCTAGTTATAGTAACCCACAATATAAAAATAATAACAGTTAGTTACAAAGGCTTAGGTGATGGTTATAATAGAAGTAATTTCTCACAAAAGTTGTAGCTAGAGATTGTGATAGTAGTGATTGGCCACATAAGTTGGTAATTAATTGCTATAAATGTAGTAGTTGACATAAGGCAATAATCAGTTCCAACAATAAAGACAGCTCGTCATAAAAGTGTTGTTGAAAACTATAAAAGCTGTAGTTGATCATACAAGTTGTGGTTGATTATAAAACATGTAGTTTGTGGTTGCAATAGAGATAGTTAGTCGCATCTGTTATTGTTGGTTGCTACAAAGGCAACAACTGATCATAAAACTATAGTGATTGGTTGTAATAATGACAGCTAGCCACAACATTTATAGTTAAAACTATAAAATAATAGCTAGTCGGAAAGACCATAGTTGGTTTACAAAGGCACTAGTTGGTCATAAAAATTGTACTCGATGGTTGCAATAATGGTAGTTGATCAGACAGACTGTCTTTGAAAACTATAACAGTAGTAGTTAGCTACAAATGCAGTTTTCATATGAATTAACAAGTACATTTTCAAAGAAAAAATATTTTATTTTAATTTATTATTGATGAATAACTTTTTTAATTCATTAAAAAAAGCAATTTCTATTTGACTATGCTAATTTACATAAAAAAAATTTTTTGTAGTGCTTTAGCTTGAATGTATAAATAAATTTTATTATAAATAATTCTATTAATTTTTTTAAAATAAAATATTAAACAATTTATAAAATAAATAAAAAAAAAATAACTTTTTTTTTGATATATTTCAACTTTTTTTAAACTAATAAAAAGCATGAAAATCTTTTGATATTATTAAATTCTTAAAAAATAATAAAATCGTTGAAACTCCCATTGAAGTTAAATTTTCAGTAAAAATATAATATTTTCCCATTTTCTTAATTAAAAATTTTATTTGTTTATTAAGTTATATTTTGTGCCCCTAAATAAAATATAATATTTCCTATTTCGGTGTCCTCTTCTTAAACTAATGAGCATTGGGGAGCAATTCATCCCGGGTAAGTGGTTCTCCACGGTTGACCACGAATGCTCCTCCTCCCTTACCGCCCTATAAATAATGGCTACGCTCACTTCCTTCTCCGAATCGCCCATTTCTCTTCCAGCGACTATCATTAACAGAAATTAAAAAAAAATGTCTTATCAAGTATACTTCGCAAAGTGCTTCGATTCGCCTAAGACGGAAGAGCAAAAAGACGACGAACTCCATGCCTTTCAGCTGCACAAGGAGGAAACCTTAACCCTACCTGTGCACCAAGGATGGCGATTTTTCTCACTCCGCCTCTACAAAGGCTTCTGGTTCCCCGAATTCACCCTTCCAGGTGTTCTCTCCGTTCGCCGCCACTTCCACCCCAAACCTTCGGACATCTTCCTGGCCAGCTTCCCCAAATCCGGCACAACATGGCTCAAAGCTCTCGCCTTTGTGATCTCCACCCGCAATCTTGATTCGCTTCTATCACGTCACCCACAGAACTGCTCTCCTATTTTTGAGGAACTTTTCGCTGGACCCCAAGTTCCTAACCTAGACGTGTTACCCAACCCGCGACAGTTTTCCACCCACATTCCTTACTCTGTTCTGCCGGAGTCCGTCCGAGGGCCGTCCTGTAGAATCATATATCTTTGTAGGGAGCCGAAAGATACGCTCGTGTCCTCCTACCACTTCTTGAATGAAATGCGTCGCCCTGAGTCTACTCTGCAACCCATGCCGTTAATGGAGGTCGTGGATCTCTTCTGCAAGGGGCAGTCGGTGTACGGTCCTCTGTGGGAGCACCAGCTGGAATACTGGAGGGAGAGCCAGAGGCGACCTGATAAGGTTCTATTTCTCAAGTACGAGGACCTGAAAGTGGATCCCGAGACCAGTGTGAGAAGGATGGCGGAGTTCATGGGGATGCGCTTCACGGCGGAGGAGGAGATGAGCGGCATGGTGAGAGAGATTGTCAGACAAACCAGCTTTGAGAAGCTTAGCGGATTGGAGGTTAATAGGGTCGGGATGAGAGTGGAAAAGACCGACTGGGCAATAAAAAACTCTTCCTTTTTCCGGAAAGGCAGGGTCGGAGATTGGAGAGAGCTTTTTACTGCAGATATGGCGGACAGGCTTGACGCCATTACTAAAGTCAAACTGTATCAGTTTGCCCGTTCGAATGGTTTCTAGGCACGAAGGGTCGCAACTGAATTATGGGTTTGGAGAAGTCTTTTTTTTTGTTTTTCCTATTTTAACTCAAATAACGAGAATGAAATATAATAAATGTGAGTCTATTGTTAATAGGCTCACACTATAGTTTCTTTCATTGAAATCGAGCCGTATTGTAATATTCCTATGATTTATTAAGCTTATTATCATGAGAAAATATTAGGTCCGGACGTCCTTCCACGTCCGAACGTCATATAACATAATTTCACATGACCATGACCCACTTTCATATAAAATAAAACAGAAAAAGTTGCTCATGTAAAATTCAGTTGTGTATCACCCGGACCCAGACTGAATAATTAGTGTCATAATATTAACCGTGTGTGGCCAAGCCGGAAAACGATATGCAGGGGCTGGAATAAAAAATTTTTTTAGAAATAAGACTATAAGAAATTCTGAAAACAAAGAAGATCTGCAACGATGATGGATAGCGAACAGCATACTGGCGATTCCTTCTCAATTCACAAATCATGTAAATGATATTTTATCACTGAAATATAGTTAGGGGTATCAAATGATTGGTGATATATGCTAAGTTTAAAAATTGGTTGATTTTCTTCATTAATATATTATACATACGAAGGAGAAAATCAAATTTATAATTAAATCTTATCTACTCGTTTCCATGAGCTGTTTGGTGATAAAAATTGGTTTAGAAGCTGTTTATGAACTATGTACTGAAGTTTAGTCATGTTTTGAAGCTATCGGATTGCTAATATTTGCTAATTTGAAAAAAATTTCCGTATATTCATTAATATATTGTCTAAACGAAGGATAAATTTTAAATTATGCTTAAATCTTGTCTTTTGTTTTCTTTTGGGCGTTGATGAACTTATCGAACGACTCCGAATGACGAAATGAACCGCGCAAGTGCGTCTGGAATGTCGATTTTAGCTAGAGAGGACATCCATCTCGACAAAGTTTCGTGCACGAGCAAAAATTTTGTAGATCGAGGTTTTTAAATATTAAACATGATAAAATTAAAAAAAATAATAAAAAAAAGGAAAAGGAGAAAGAATTTTCTCCTAAATCCCTAACCCGACGCGCGAATACCCTCTCAACTCCTCGGTCTTCCCTCTCGCGAACTCGAATCCCTCCTCTCTCCCGAAGCTTCAGCCGCTTGTTCTCCTCTTCTCACGACCGATGCCTAGACATTAGAAAATTGCGATGCATTATCTTCGTAGCTATTTTATGTTGAACTTATTTATTGTTTTACCTCTTCCTTATGTTATGATATTGGTTGTCATACCAAAATATATTCGAATATCATCTGCTGTTCTCATTCAATGGACATGGAGAGATTGAATGGCCTGTGCATTTGAGCTTAACTACTACTCATTGTCCTTGACCGAGAATTGCCGGATGGATCTAACTGTCGATCGAATGAAAATGAATCCGAGCCCATTTTCTTTCCCACCTTTCTACAAAAAATGTTCTTACATCTTAAAACAATTTACTTAGGATTGTCAGTTGAGATTTAATTAATAAGAAATAATCCAAACCAGTTCCTACTTGGTTTGAAATAATTTCAAGGAAATGATATTAAGCTCCGTTATTTCTGATTTATTTACATTATTTGCCTTCAATCTAATTTTTCAACCTTCTTTATGTTGATTAGCTTATATTTACATATCTATTATCGATGTGTATGATTTGAATCAGATGGCATCAGTGATTCAGTGCCCAAACACTATTCATGTTGTTTTATTAATTGCTTGGGAAAGAGCAGAGGTTTTCTTTTTTTGAATATTTGACACATAAATTATTGATCATGATGCCATACTTTGTTCCAACGGCCATTAAAGAAAATATTTTCTTCAATCTTGGCTCAAACTGCTTACTCAATTGAATTTATTGGAAAAACTCTTCATTAACCCTCACCTTCGTAAACATATTTTTCAATAGAGTAGGGGTATAAGACGGAGGTGCAGGTAGGTACGGGCGATGATGAGAATATCATCTAAGTATGTGATGAAGTATTGCATATTTTGAGTTTGAGGGTTCCTGAGGGCCGAGGATTAGCATAACTGCTCTCTAACGCTTAGTAAAGGGTTACCCTTTTGCCCTTAAGGGCTGCTGACAGTTCCGACCCGACAATGTGATTGATATGTGAATTATCCAAAACATAAAATTAATAAAATGTATAATACAATTACTTTTCTGGAAAATACTACACTTGCGGAAAAATAAAACATTTCAGACTGTAAAATTAAAGGCTTATGAATGCCACTTTTGACCAGCTTACATGTCAACCACACCTGCCGGGTTGAGAATTACCTTCACTTGGAGACTTTGTGGGTAATCCTTTGCCTTATGTTGGATCCCACGAACATGATGGATATAAAGTTTGCATATGTAGTTCATTCGAGAAAATTTGCTAGGCCCTCGGTCCTAGTTCTGAGCATCCCCTTTACCAAAACTCTTATACCCCGCTCTGATTTTCCATATATGTGTCACATGATTATTTTATACAGTGCTTGTGCCTTCTTGTTTTATTTGATTTGTTAGCATGTTCATAAGTTTTGTATGTGATACTATCCCTTGCAGCAACGACAACACACCGTTACTTTCCTTTACTGCATTTTCTTTTTTTTACCCCACTTTCTTTTTGCTATATTTTTCTGTGTGTGTGTGTGTGTGTGTGTGTGTGTGTGTGTGTGTGTGTGTGTGTGTGTGTGTGTGTGTGTGTGTTTTACCCCACTTTCTTTTTGCTATATTTTTCTGTGTGTGTGTGTGTGTGCGCGCGTGCGCGCGCGCGTGTGTGTGCGCGTGTGCGTGTGTGTGTGTGCGTGTGTGCGCGTGCGCGCGCGCGTGTGTGCGTGTGTGCGCGCTTGTTAGGTTACACCTGCGACAATACTATTTTGTTATTTACTATACTTGTAAAGACCCTTAAAATAGAAAAAAAATAGTTGAACACCTATTTAGGGGGTACACTACACTAGGCCTTGAGACTCAACAATAAATACACATATAAACCAAAAAATAAACCCTAAACCTAAAACCGTCATGCTATGAAGCTTGGAGATAACTTTGTGGACAGCATAGCGAGAAGTTTGGAACAAGGAAACAAGTAAACAAGGGATAATGATCAAGACATAACAAGAAGTGGATCGACTTTAGTAGGACAAAATGTGAAGCAGATCTAAATTAAATTAACCCTCCTTAGTTTAAACAATAACAAACCCATGGGATTTCGAGTTAGTCCACCTTGTGCGACATAAATCTTCACATTATCTTTAAGCTTTTGCACAACCATGTTGTGTATCATAAATCCAATTTTCATTTAGTGTTCCAAGGTTGTCGTTCGATACAACGCAAATCCTCCTATCTTCCTAGGCTATTTGCTTAAGCGGATATTGTGCGAATATATGTCATAAATTCTAAAATAAATCGGCAGGATTAAACATTAAATAACTTTACTTGTATGACATAAAGCCAAACAATAAAATAGTTGAAAAATCACAGAGGCATGCCTCGAGATCTGTGACATCTCCTACTTATTCGCTCATTCAGACTCCCTGAAAAATAATTGTTCCTACTTGAGTCATTCCCTTTTGACTTTTCGGTGTCTAACTTTGGAAACCTAAACATTGAAATCTTGAAGACAGAACCACTGATCTTAACAAGAGTTTTATTAAGTGACTTCGGTCATTTAGGATGTAATTAACGATAGGGGGTCGCCTCTATAGAGAGCTAAAATCAATGTAAAGTAAACTCTATCTAATCCTAATATTAGGTGGGGGAACTTATCGATCATGCATAATATGTTTCACGGAGCAAACAAATGTAATAAATTATTTAGTTTACCTAATCAAGCCGGCTGTCAAGTGATATGGTTACCTTTCAATGTAATGTATCACTTGTGGTGTTGTGCTCGGTTACTTAAACTATAAGATATATGAAATCTATTTGGTCACACGTTTTTCAAAATTAAAATGTTATTTTCAAAAACAAAAGTGTGTATATATATATATATATATATATATATATATATATATATATATATATATATATATATATATATGTATGTATATATATGTATGTATGTATGTATAGGTGTATATAATGTATGTATAGGTGTATATAATGTATGTATAGGTGTATATATATGTGTATATATGTGTATATATGTATTAAATTTAAAATATATCCAAAATTGTGGCAGACAGTAATTATCTTATGTAATTATTCGCTGAGAGAGAGACTAAAGATATCTTGTTTGCGTGGGATGTCCAAATTGATGAATACGGAAGGCTATAGAATTTTTTTTGGAGTGATGGCTTGTCAAGAGTTGATTTTGATAGTTTTGGTGATGTCATAATTTTTTATACATGTTATCCTCTTTACAAGTATAAATTGGTTTGTGCACCTCTTGTTTGGGTCAACCATCATTAGCAAAACATTTTATTTGTAGTAGCCTTCTTATTGTTGGCATAAATTTTCGATGTCACAAGTGTAGTGTGTTCACCTGCATGACTCGGGGTAGCTTACGGCTGTTCGTAACATCCGGTAGTTCAGACACCCGCCCAGGACCATTTCAACACGAGTTAGTGGCACGTAGCCAGAGTCATTTTGCTAGGCTTTGGCTTTCGCACCTGCGCCGTCCCTCTTTCCCTTATCCTATCGCACCTGCGCCATCCCTTTCGAGCCACCTGCCTGCATTGCGAAAAGAAGCCACCACTTCCCTCCTTGCAGTCGAAGCTCCTCGCCAAAGCTCCTCCAGCCGCCGGTCAAGCTTGCCGAATATCCTCTCCCTCCAACCCTATTGTTTGCTTTGCGACCTACCGCGCCGTACCTCCCTCTTCGCGAACCTAGCCTTTAGCCCACCTTAAAACAAAAAGTTGCCTCCAAGATTTTCTTAGTGAGGTTTCAATGCATTAGACCATCAGTGCATAAGGATTTTGAAGTAGATAAACCAACCTGCATTGCAATCTCTAAATTTATGTAAATGACTAGGAGATTGTTTTATAAACAATATTGAGACTCTCACTTTCTTGACTATCTCTCGAATTTCTTTCAAACCATGTTATAGTAATAAAATAAGAATATATGTAGCACAACATACATGAATAAATTCACTCATAGTTTGAAAACCCGACTTTCTTGTAAACAATTATTTCAACTTTATAGTGACAACATCATTTGACGATGCGTTATCCAAAGTGATGGTAGTTATTTTATTTTATAAGCCTCGTTATAAGAAATTGCTTCAGAAATAACAACACCACTGTGACAAGGATCTGAATTACTAAAGCTAAGGGTTCTCAGATGGACTTTCCAATAAGAAGAAATATAATGTACAGTAACAAATGTAGCCAATTATTTGGCTTAAAGGTTTAAAAGTTACTAGTAAGTGAAACCCTCTCAACCATTTTGAAATTCAACAGTTATCGAAAAATAATAACAATGACATTAAAAACAATGTGAAAGCGTTAAATAAGAATTTATAAAGGAATTTAAACAAGTTCATTTTATTCCGAAATGGGGCTACTCTATTAATTAAAATTTCCTGTTTAATCCATTCATTATGAATACATAAATTTTTATAAATAATATATGACATGCTTGACATTTGCTTAGTCATAGAATTAGGAAATAAAAGCAGCACCTAAACCCAATTACATATTTCAGTTTGCTAATAATAAGAAATAAATAGACAGACTGAAATAATATTTGCCCTATTTGGAGAAAATTTCTTGGTTTGTAATTAAGTATGTCTATAGCAGTAAATTATAGAGAAATTTTGATAAATAAATGAAAATCAACAAGTATTTGTAATACCCAAAGTACTATTTACGATTACTTATACTTTTTTTTAAATTTCTATTTTCCTCTTATTTTGTTTTATTTTTTACTTTAATTTGTAATAAAATAGATTTGAAATGTTTGATTAAGATATCATAGATTTTAAAAATGCTCAAATCTCCTAAAAGTTGCATCAAGTGTTTATTAAGGAAAAATAAAGAAAAATTCAAGAATAAAATTGATCGAAAATAAGTCTTAAATTTCTGGTTTTCATGAATAGTAAACATGTTAAACGCCATCTACGAAGTACTAGAATAAATTATTTAAAAAACTTCTTATATGGTCTTTTTTTTTGAGGAATGTAATTATTAGTTATTACGATTACTTGAAACAACTCAAACTCTCAACCAATGAGATATAGTCCATTTTGATTTAATAGCCTATTTGGTGTTAATCCTTAAGTGGTGGATCAACGATTTAATATACATCATTGGGAAATGAAGTAGAGGATCAACGACTCAGAGTTGAAGTTAGTGTTAAATGGTGCTTCTTTCCCAAAGAAGACACCAAACTGTTGCGTGATATAAAATTTGTGTCGTAAAGTAATGGCCTATCGTCTTAGCGTTTCACGAGAATTTAACACACGCTCAGGTGAAAGAAAACACCTGGAAATGACACTAGAAGTTTTACGTGAAAAAAGCCGCAAAGGGAAAAAAACCACTGTGCGTGGCCCAATTGTAAAAATACAATATATATTGATAATTACAAGAACCCCTTATAAAAGGTTAATATATTTTTCCAAGTTACAAGGTCGACTGGCGATGTCTGGTTGGTGGTGATCGATAGTGGTTAGCGGTGAGCAACAATGGTCGGCAGTGATTAACGATGACAGTTGTGCTCGACGGTGGTTGGTGTTGTCAGCAGTGGCCGACAGCGATCAGAGAGTGTCCCTGACGGTCAGCAGTGGTCGAAGGCCATCGGTGGTGGTCGACGACAGTCGGTGGTGGTCAATTGTGCTCGAAGAAGGTCGGCAGAAGTCGGCGGAGGTCTGCGGCGGTCGATGGCGATCGGCGATTATCAATGACAGTTAGCGGTGGTCGACGACGATCATCAGATGTCGACGACGGTTGGCAGTGGTAGACAGCGGCTGACGACCATCGACGATAGCAGTGTTGGTATTGGTCTACAGCTCTTTCTCAAAGCTCTATTTATAGTGTTTTTGGTAAAATTAATACATGAATATGAACAACTTTGATCAGATGGTCCAGAGAGTTTCATTCGATCAAATGACATTTGATTGACATTTGAGTGCATTAAAGATGTCAGAATTGAGCAATCTTAGGCTCATTGGATTCGTCTTGTCGAGACTCTCGATTCGACTATCAACTTACATGATTCGACATCCGTTTGGCCTTCTAAATGTGTTTTGAAATCTTCCAAGGGAGGTTTAATTACTTGTTCTGTGCTTGATTTGACTCAGTTTGGACTAATTAATATATCATTAGGTTTGTCTTTTCGAGCCGGTCAGTTTGACTATAAGTATACTGATATTGAAGCTCTAGAAAACTCTTAATTGATGTTTTGAACATTTCATGCTCAAAAAATTGTCTTGAAATTTGTGTCATGCCTCGAGAGTTATGTCGGATGATCGAGATCTGTCGGAGGCGTATCACAAATACTTGTTGATTTTCATTTTTTTTATCCAAATTTCTCTTGGGTGGCTTCAACACTAAAAATCTAATGCAATCGGCATACTTAAATACAAACCCATATATTTTCTCCAAACAGGGTAAATATTATTTGACATTGTTCATTTTTTCCATATTAAGTAAACTGAACTCTGTAATGTGTTTAGGCATTTGAGAATTTTTAAAATCAATGATATCTTAAGCAAACATTTTAAATATATTTTATTTCAAATAAAAATAAAAATAACAATCAGATAAAATAATAGGAAAATAGAAATTAAATTAAAAAAAATGTAATCGTAAATTGTCCCTTAGGTATTACAAATGCTTGTTGACTTTCATTTGTTGACCAAAATGTCTCTTGGATGGCCTCTACCATAAAAATTTATTGCTACAAACATACTTGAAAACAAACCAAGAAATTTTCCTGAGGCGGGGAATATTTCAGTCTTTGTGATATCATTCAACTAATTTCAGTTTGAACAGCACAGTGTATGAATAAAACTTCTTAAATTTGATAAAATATTTTAAAAGGTTGTATTAATTATAAGTATTATTGTGTGTCTGAAGATTCACAGTGATAGAGTGATAAATTAATGTTGGTGTTGCTCGAAGATCAGTCACATATACTAATAAAAAATAGCAGGAGAATAAGATTTTTTGCGTGGAAAAACACCAGAGTGGTATAAAATTACAAGGCCTAGCCAAGTCATAGTAATCCACAATATAAATATAATAACAGTTGGTTACAAAGGCTTAGGTGATGGCTGTAACAGAAGCAATTTGCCACAAAAGTTGTAGCTAGAGGTTTATAAAATTATTTTTATAAATAAATTATGTGATGATGGTGGGTGGCGGTCTAAGATGGCCTCCGATATAAGATTATTTTTAAATATTTTCATATGAATTTACAAATATATTTTCATAGCAATAATATTTTATTTTAATTTACTATTGATAAATAATTTTTTTAATTCATTATAAAAAGGATTTTCTACTTGAATGTGCAAATTTACATAAATAAATATTTTTGTAGTGCTTTAAGTTGAATGTATAAATAAATTTCATTAAAAATAATTCTTTTAATTCATTTTGAATTAAAATATTAAGCAATTTATAAAATAATTTTTTTGATAAATTTCAACTTTTTTAAACTAAAAAAAAAACATTAAAATATTTTGATATTCTTAAATTCCTAAAGATTAATCAAATCATAGAAAATTCCCATTGAAGTTACGTCTTCGTTAAAAATATAATTTTTTTCCATTTTCTTAAATAAAAAATTTATTTGCTTATTAAGTTATAGTTTGTGGCTTTGTGCCAACTAAATAAAATATAATGTTTTTCCTATTTCAGTGTCCTCTTCTTAAACCAATGAGGATTAGGGAGCATATCATCCCGGTAAGTGGTTCTTCACTGTTGAAATCTTCAGCCCACTACTGCTCCGCCACCCTTTCCGCCATCAATATAATGGCTACGCTCTCTTCCTTCTCCGACTCGCCAATTTCTCTTCCGGAGACTATCAATAACAGAGATAAGAAAAAAAAAATGTCTTGGAAACCATACGTCGTCAATCTCTCGCCTTTGTGATCTCCACCCGCAACCCTGATCTGCTCCTATCAATTCACCCAAAGAATTAATCTCCTACTTTGGAGACCCTTTACGCTGGCCCCCGTGTTCCTGATCTAGACGTGTTACCTTCCTCGCTACAGTTGGCCACCCACATTCCTTACTCTGTTATGCCAGAATCCGTCCGAGAGTCTCCCTGTAGAATCATATATCTCTGTATGGAGCCGAAAGATACGCTCGTGCCCACCTACCACTTCTTCAATGAAATGTGTCGCCCCGAGTCTGCTCTGCAACCCATGCCGTTCATGGAGGCCATGGATCTCTTCTGCAAGGGGCAGTCGATGTACGGTCCTCTATGGGAGCATCGTCTGGAGTACTGGAGGGAGAGCCAGAGGCGACCTGAAAAGGTGTTATTTCTCAAGTACGAGGACCTGAAAGCAGATCCCGAGACCAGTGTGAGAAGGATGGCGGATTTCATCGGGATGCGCTTCACAGCGGAGGAGGTGACGAGCGGCATGGTGGGAGAGATTGTCAGACACACCAGCTTTGAGAGGCTTAGCGGATTGGAAGTTAATAAGGTCGGGATGACGTTTGAGGAGACCGATTGGGCAATAAAAAACTCTTCCTTTTTTCGGAATGGGATGGTTGGAGATTGGAGAGAGCATTTTACTGCGGACATGGCAGAGAGGCACGACGCTACTACTAAATACAGACTATCAGCATTCCCATTCGAATGAACATTAGGCACGAAGCGTCTTGACTGAATTAGAGGTTTCGAGAAGTCTTCTTTTGTGTTTTATGCATGGGCTGGAATAAAAAAAATTGTTTTAGAAATAGGAAGATAAGGAATTCTGAAGATAAAGAAGATCTGCAACGACGATGGATAGCGAACAGCATACTGACGATTACTTCTCAATTCGCAAATCATATTAAATGATATTTTATCACTGAAGTATAGTTAGTTAGGGGTATCAGATGATAGGTGGTATATGCTAAGTTTAAAAATTAGTTGATTTTATTCATTAATATATTATATATATAAAGGAGAAAATCAAATTGATAATTAAATCTTGTCTATTCGTTTCCATGGGTTGTTTGCTGAGGAAACTTTATATTCGGTCGCATAGCGTGAGCGTGGGTTGAGTACCTTCAAAAAAATTTTGACAAAGATAAATAAATTGTCCTGCTACATAATGTGTACCTTTTTTTTATAGAAGAAGATGCATGATTTAAGACTCCGAAGAAGGTTAGACATGCTATTTAGGAAATATTATGTGAGGTTTTTTCATAAATATATTGGATTGAACAAATAATTCATGCATTTATGTGATGTGTATTGTGTGCTAGTTGAGGTTGATCCTTGAATTAATGCATTATTTGAGCTATAATATGTTATTCGTTGAAAATTAGACAAACTTTATTCAGAAAATTATTGTCAAATGGTGATAAAAAGATTGGTTTAGAAGTTGTGTATGGACTATCTACTGAAGTTTAGTCAACTTTTAGAGCTATTAGCTTGCTAATATTTTCTAATTTGAAAATTTTTTTGTCCGGTATATTCATTAATATATTGTCTAAACAGAGGATAAATATTAAATTATGATTAAATCTTATCATTTGTTTTCTTTTGGGCGTCATTGAACTTGTCAAACGACCCTAGATGATGAAACGAACCGCGTAAGTGCGTCTGGAATATCGATTTTAGCTAGGAAGGATATCCATCTCGATAAAATTTCGTGCACGATCGAAAATTTTGCGGATCGATGGTTTTAAATAATAAACATGATAAAATTAAAAAAAAAAAACAAAGGAAAAAGAATTTCTCCTAAATCCCTAACCCCACGCACGAAGACCCTCCCAGCTCCTCGACTCTTCCCTCTGGCCAACTCTCGCGAATCCCTCCTCTCCCTCGAAACTTCGGCCGCTTCTTCTTCTCCTCTCACGACCAGCGCCTAGACATCAGAAAATTGTGATACATTATCTTAGTGGCTTTTTTCTGTTTAACTTATTTGTTGTTTTACCCCCTTCCTTTGGTTATGATATTGGCAGTCATACCAAAATATATTGGAATATCATCTCCTATTCTCATTCAATGGACATGGAGTATTTTGTATGGCCTGCGAATTTGAGTGTAACCGCTACTCATTGTCCTTGACCGAGAATTGCCGGATGGATCTAACTGTCGATCGAATGAAAATGAATCCGAGCCCATTTTCTTTCCCACCTTTCTATAAAAAATGTTCTTATATCTTAAAACGGTTTACTTAGGGTTGCCAATTGAGATTTAATTAATAAGAAATAATCCAAACCAGTTCCTACATGGTTTGAAATAATTTGCAGGAAATAAAATTAAGCTTCGTTATTTCTGATTGATTATACATTCTTTGCCTTTAATCTAATTTTTCAACCTTCTTTATGTTGATCAACTTATATTTACGTTTCCATTATCGATGTGTATGATTTGAAGCAGATGGCATCAGTGACTCAGTGCCCAAACTCCATTCATGTTGTTTTATTAATTGCTTGGGAAAGAGCAGAGGTTTTCTTTTTGTGAATATTTGACACATAAATCATTCATTATGATGACTATGCTTTGTTCCAACGGTGGTTGAGCATTATCTTAATTTTATACGGGTCAATTCCATTTGAATATTCAGCTAGAATGTCACATGTTTTGGTGGCAGTGCTTCGTGCATTATGCTAAATTTCATATCTCCCACTTGCATATATGATAGTAGTGTGTCTTAAAGTAATATCTTAGCTTTGGCTTTCTTGTGTACTATTTGAATAATCAATTCTCATACCAATTTCTCGGTGTGTCTTTGCGAGGTAAATTTGGATGTGGTGGAAATATGAGATAATTGCAAAAGTCACTTTAAAGAGGACGAAATAAACTACATTAAACATCATGTCGGCGAACAATCTCTCTCTCCAACATGGCGATATATGGAGCATCGAGCAGGGGTATAAGTCAGAGGTGCAGGTAGGTATGGGTGATGATGAAAACACCATCTAAGTATGCGGTGAAGTATTGTATATCCTGAGCCTGAGGGTTCCCGATGGTTGAGGATTAGCATAACTGCTCTCTAACACCTAGTAAAGGGTTACCATTTTGCCCTCAAGGGCTGCTGGCAGTTCCGACCCGACAATGTGGTTGACATGTGAATTATCTAAAACATAAAGTTAATAAAAGATATAATACAATTAGTTTTCTGGAAAAATACTACACTTGCAGAAAAATGAAACATTTCAGAATTGTAAAATTAAAGGCTTCTGAATGTTACTTTTGGCCAGCTCACATGCCAGCCACACATGCCGGGTTGAGAATTATCTTCACTTGGAGACTTTGCGGGTAATCCTTTGTCTTGTGTTGGATCCCACAAATATGATGGTTATAAAGTTTGCCTACGTGGTTCATTCGAGAAAATTTGCTAGGCCCTCAGTCCTAGTTCTGAGCTTCCCCTTTACCAAAACTGTTAACTCCGCTCTAATTTTCCATATATGTGCCACCTAATTCTTTTTCATATGTGCTAGTGTCTTCTAGTTTTATTTGGATTGTTAGCATGTTTATATGTTTTATATGTGATATTAACCCTTGCAGCTGCGACAACAACTTCCAGGTACGCACTAGTACTTTCTTTTACTGCATTTTCCTTTTTTTACCCCACTTTCTATATATATATATATATATATATATATATATATATATATATATATATATATATATATATATATATATGCTTGTTTGGTTACACCTGCGACAATTCTATTCCGTTATTTACTATACTTATAAAGACCCGTAGAATAGAAAAAATAATTGAACATTTGTTTAGGGGGTACACTACGCCGAGCCTTGAGACTCAACAATAACTACATATGCAAGCCCGAAACATAAACCCTAAACCTGAATCTGCCATGCTATGAAGCTTGGAGTGAACTTTGTGGACAACGTAACGAGGAGTTTGAAACAAGGAAACAGGTAAGCAGGGGATGATGATCAAGACACAACAAGAAGCAGATCAACTTTAGTTGGACAAAACGTGACCTGATTTAGATCAAATAAACCCTTAGTTTAAACAAAAACAAAGTCCAAGGATTTCGCGGTAGTCCGCCTAGTGTGGCAAAAATCATCACATTATTTTTAGGCTTTTACACAACCATGTTGTGCATCATAAATCCAAACTTCATTTAGGATTTCAAGACTTTCATTCGATACAACGTAAATCCTCATATCTTCTTAGGCTATTTGCATGAACATATATCGTGCGAATGTAAGTCCTAAATTTTAAAATTAATCGGCAGAATTAAACATTAAATAACTTCATTTCTATGAAATAAAGCCAAACAATAAGATAGTTGGGAAATCATCGAGGCTTGCCTCAAGATCTGTGACATGCCCTACTTATTCGGTCTTTCGGATTCCTAGAAAAGTAATTGTTTCTACTTGAGTCATTCCCTTTTGTTGAGAAATTTGGGCAAAGAAACAAGAATCAACACAAAAATTTAACGAGGTTCGACAAAGATGCCTAAGTCATCGGGAGCATAGCGGCGATTTTTTTTCACTTTAAGAAAAAGAGTACAAGTCCCCCCTTATGTTACAATAGGTATATATAGCCCTGATGTACAATATGTAATTACAAAATTACTCTTGTACCGTACTGCGGGGTTGTTGCCCCTGCACCACCAACCCACGTAACATAACTCCCCCGATTTGACAGATGCTTCCGCTCCACTCCAGCATATGTCCCTTACCTGGTATATGAGTCATACCTAACAAATCTCCACCTTGGCGAATATCTAGCCCTTTAGAAGAAAAGATACCTTAGAGTCACACAACACCAATGTGGGTTGGGTCACAATGCTTCTCTAATAATTGTGAATATTCACACATGCACCAAGTAACTGGCTTGGTTAACATATCAGCTCCATTCTCATTAGTATGAACCTTCTGTAACAATTTTTCACCAGAAGCAATCAATTCTCTGATATTGTGATACTTAACATCAATATGCTTAGTTCTCGCATGGTACACATAGTTCTTAGCCAATAAACAACACTTTGACAATCACAATGCAACTGAACTCCAACTTGCTCAACACCCAGTTCCTTAACTAGCTCAGTAAGTCATAAGGCTTCTTTGGCAGCTTCAGCTACTGTCATGTACTTAGTTTCAGTTGTAGATAATGTCAAAATAGACTGAACTGTTGATTTCCAACATATAGGCCCTCCACTAAGAGTAAACACATACTTAGTTGTAGACCTTCTGCCATCTAAATCACCTGCATAGTCTGAATCAACGTACCCGACAACTGAAGGATTATCCTGCTGACTGCCAAAAATAATTTCATGTCCTACAGTACCCTTCAGATACCTGAAAATTTTTTTGACTACTTCCCAATATTTTCTTCTTGGTTTTTACATTTATTTGCAGACTTGACTAACATCATGAGCCAAATCAGGGCGAGTACATACCATTGCATACATCAAGCAGCCAACTGCACTGCATATGGAACATGTCATGTCTTCGATTTTCCCATCTGTATTTGGACACTGTTCTGAAGAAACCTTGAAATGATTTGTCAATGGAGTGCTCACAAACTTTGTTTTGCTTATCTCAAACATGTCTAGCTCTTTCTCAACATAGTCTTGTTAAGATAAACACAGTGTTCTTGAGCCTCTATCCCGCTGAATCTCCGTTTCAAAAATCTTCCTTGTAGGACACAAATCTTTCATATAAATTCCTGACTCAATAAAGCTTTCAAATCAAGTACATTATTCATATTCTTTGCAGCAATCAGTATACCATCAACATACAGTAGCAAAAAAATAATAGAACCATCATCAAGGCTCTTAACATAAACATAACAATTATACTCACATCGCTTATAGCCAATCTGAATCATGTAGGAGTCAAAACGCTTCTATAATTGTCTTGGAGACTGTTTCTACCCATACAACGATTTCTTTAACATGCAGACCAGATGCTCCTGTCCAGGTTGAGTGAACCCTTCTGGTTGCTCCATGTAAATCTGCTCCTCCACATAACTATGTAAAAATGCAGTTTTAACATTCATTTGCTCCAAATGCAAATCCCAAATAGCTACTAATGCAAGCACTGCCCTGATTGAAGTATGTCTGACAACAGAAGAAAAAATTTCATCATAATTTATCCGCTTCTGCTGTGAAATTCCCTTTGCTACTTGTCGAGCCTTGAACTTTTTCCCTTCTTTTCCGATACTGCTAGTTTTCTTTTGTACACCCATTTGCGCCCAATAGCCTCCTTTCCCTCAAGAAGCTGAATTAGCTCTCATATGTGATTTTTCTGCAAAGACTCCACCTCCTCAATCATTGCCCCCATCCATTTCTTTTTCTTCTAGCTGGTGATAACTCGAAAAGTGGCTGGATCGTTACTACTGATGATAAGTGAACAAGAGACCAAGTCTTCATAACCCAATCTTCTAGGAGGTTTTATATTGGTGTGTCTCTGTATATCACTTATTAGATTGTAATTCTGCAAATCATCTGTATTGGAATCACCAGGTGTTGGATCTGAACCTTCAACTCTCTCAGTTGCTACTGGATGTTGTCTGGGATCCATCTGCACTGTATCTGAACTAGAATTGTTCCCTGACACCTTGCCTTGATTATGCTGCAACATGTACTGCTCATCAGAGACTGCATCTCTACAGATCACCATCTTCTTTGCAAGGGAATCCCAAAACATGTATCCTTTCACACCTTTCTTGTAGCCCAGAAAGATCCATTTCTTGGATTTTGGATCAAGTTTTTATCTTTCATCTCCACGTACATGCACATAAGCAGGACAACCAAGAGTTCGTAAGTGATCAAAATTAACTGGATTACCTGTCCATACCTCTTCTGCAACTTTGTCAGTCAATGATGCCCAAGGCGATCTATTGTTGAGGTAGCATGTCATATTCGCAACATATGCCCAAAAGCTTTTAGGAAGCTCTGCATTCAGTCTCAAGCATCTTGCCCTTTCAGATAAAGACTTATTCATCCTTTCTACAACGTCATTCTACTGCGGTGTCTTGCGCATTGAAAAATGCCGTTAAATCTCATGCTTCTCGCAAAACTTCTGAAATTGCGAATCTGTGTACTATGTGTCTTTATCAGATCTCAAATACTTGATCTTTCTGCCAATTTGGTTCTCCACCTCAGCTTTCCACAGCTTGAGTTAGGAGAAATTTTTAAATTTATGCTTCAAGAAATACACCCAAACTTTCCTGGAGAAATCATCAATAAATGTAACATAATACAAAGATCCTCCTAATGACGATTCTCTGGTAGGGCCCTATACATCAAAATGGACATAATCAATAATTTCTTCAGTTTTGTAGTTTCCAGTCATAAAACTGACTCTAGTCTGTTTTCCAAGAACACAAAACTTACAAAAATTGAGCTTGCATTTTTTAACA
Organism: Papilionanthe hookeriana x Papilionanthe teres; assembly: GCA_022702705.1. NCBI lineage: Eukaryota > Viridiplantae > Streptophyta > Magnoliopsida > Asparagales > Orchidaceae > Papilionanthe > Papilionanthe hookeriana x Papilionanthe teres. The sequence goes on along the minus strand of CM040427.1, from coordinate 58,523,041 downwards.
CCATGCAACATATTTCTTTCATGAAATTCAGTCATCCCACGTTCACTAAGATGACCCAGAAGCATATGTCATGACTTTGTATTATCATCATCAGACTCAACAGAATGAATTCCACCTACAACTGTACTCCCCAACGGTCTGTAGATATTACCTACAGTTAACTTTCCTTTCATCACAGTCAGTGCAGCCTTAATAATTCTGATGGTTTCTCTATTCTCAACTGCCTTATGAATAAAACCATTTCTACGTAGAGTGTCCAAGAAAATCAAATTCTTCTTCAAATCTGGAATGTGTCTAACATCAAATAATGTTCTAACAGTGTCATCATAAATCTTAATCCTGACATCACCAGTACCAACAATATTGCAACATCTATCATCATCTAAATAAACTGAGCCAGAATTAGATAACATGTATGAAGTAAACCACACTCTATTATGTGTTATGTGATAAGAGCATCCTGAATCAAGAATTCATGCATCCATGAAATGAGTTGATGAAACTGAAAGCATATCAGCATCACTGCAATCTAGATTGTCACTCTACACCATATTTACAGACTTTGATGATATATCATGTTTCTCTTCACTCTGTTTTTTAAACTTTGAAAAATCTCTCTTCATATGATCTGGCTCCTTACACTTGTAGCAATGAATCATATTTTTGTCTTTAGTCTTTGATGTGGAATTTTGCCTTCCATAACCCTCATTCTCTTTCTTCTTTCCACGATCCTGATTACCCTTAACATATAAACTTTCGTCATGAGAGCTTTCCCCTGCAGTCTGCTTCCGCTGGTTGTAAGTCAACAATGCTGCAGTAATCTCATCAACTTTGATATTTTTTCCCCATAAGCAAAAAAAGTCACCAGGTGTTCATACGAATGTAATGAACACGACAGAATCATTGCTCGGTCTTCATGCTCAATACTCACATCAAACCTTGATAAATCTGTAATTATTTAATTGAAGTCATTCACTTGCTGCGCCAGATCAGAACATTCTTACATCTTCATCCCATATAGTTTTTTATTCAGAAATAATTTACTTGTTAGAGATTTAGACATAAAATGAGTTTCTAATTTCTTCTATATCTCTCCTCGAGATTTTAGATTCATCGCGTGATACATAACTTCATCGGTCAGGCATAGGCATATGATTGTTATCGCTCATTGTTGCAATTATTCTCAATCTTCATCCTCCACATTATTAGATTTCGTAACTCCCAAAGCCTTCAAAATTCCTTACTGTGCCAACAAATCTTTCACCCTTGTTTGCCACAATCTGAATTTTTTGGTTCAATCAAATTTCACAACCTCGAACTTTGCTCCAGAAATTGTCATTTGAAATTAATCCTGCAATGAACATTTTCTGCCTTGTGTAAAAGCAAAACGACATCGCAAAGAAAATCAAAGAAACATGAAATCTTTTCTATAAATTGCTCATGTCTGTCGCGATTCTCGTTTCACGGAAGAATCCTTCTCTTCCAGAATTGCTGTTATTTCAAGAACTCGCTCTATTCCTCCAAAGACTTGTCGCGATTTGCGTTCGCGATTTGTCTGCTTAGGTCGAATCAAATGGCCGAACCGCCTTCATCGAAGCCACTTCGTGAATTTCCTGAAATCCGCACGAACTCGGGAACTCCTCTACTTTGCAAATCCCTAATCACTAACCTGCCCGACGAATCTCCTTCGCTGAAACACAGCTTCACGAACTCCTTCTCCCTTCTGCCGCAAACTGCCAAGAATCCCAATCGCGAACCTTTGTTGCGTCTCGCCTGTAACGAAAGAGGGCCGCTCGCGAACTTCTTCTGTGAAACTCTGTGTCGATCTGCAAAACTGCTGAATTTGTGTGTTCGCGTACCTCCTCTCAACTGGTCATGCGAAGCTCTCCTCTGTTCTCAAATTGGAACCTTCGAGCGAATGAGAGAAGCTTGAATGCAGCGATTCACAAATCTTATGTCTGCTCTGTCACGATATAAACCGCTAAAGCCCTTCTTCTTCATCAGTCATTTGAAGCCCTAACCGCAACCCTAATCGAACTCCTTTGTCCTTCATGCACCAAAATTTTTTCTGCCCTAGAACCCGGCTCTGATATCACTTGTTGAGAAATTTGGACGAAGAAACAAGATTTGTCACAAAGATGCCTACGTCCTCGGGAGCAAAGTGGCGTCTTTCTTTCACTTTAAGAAAAAGAGTACAAGTCCCCTCTTAAGGTTACAATAGGCATATATATAGCCCTGGTGTACAATATGTAATTACAAAATTACCCATGTACCGTACCGTGGCGGTATTGCCCCGCACCCCCAACCTAACGTAACGTAACTCTCCCGATTGGACAGATGCTTCCGCTCCACTCTAGCATCTGTTCCTTACGGCACAGGTTGGAGGTGAGATGTCAGAATCTACTCAGCACTACGACACAAGCTGGTGAAAAACTCTAAATTCGCGAATGTTCTTTGTTAGCACCGAGAGTGGGTAAAGGATGAGAATGCTCATATTTGTCACAATGCCACATTTTGTATTTTTAATCATTTAAATCCTACGCTGATTAACATCTCTTTTGCAAGATAAAATATTTTCTCATAATATTCAAACTTGTTTTTATATTTAATTTGTCTTTTAAACTTTAGTAAACTTTTAAACGTAGTTGTTACATTTTGCTTAAAATTAGTTTTTATTATTGCAAACAAATTGATTTTGTTCTCCTATTATATTTATCTGCAATTTAGATAGAATTTGCAAGTTAATATTAAGAGTTATGGTTTCCTCGTGGGATCGATACTGGATTTTTTAAGAAAAATCATATATTACTTGAAACGATATGTATACTTGTGCAGTACCTCTAGTGTGAACCTTATTATATATTTCTAAATCATTGCATTTCTTCACACTGGCCCGCCAAACATAATTTGAGACAAACTTTAAGTAATTTTAAGAATTATAAATATTCACTTAATTGTGTGTCGGGTCACTCGTGTCTCTACCATGTTTAATTATGTTGACTCCTCAATGTCATTGTGGGAGTCCCTTCTTTTGTCTGTCGATAACTGTCTGACCTCAGCTCTTAATCTTTTCAATGTTTCCTCTATTGAATAGATTTCTTCTTAAGAATAGTCAACTAAAGTGGTACACTGTATACCCACAACATCAGAGAGTTCCTCTGATGGCTTGAGTCTCCATACATTCTTTTTTAGTATGGGACAAAATACCATCGGATGATGACAAAAGATTAAGACCGAATCAGAGCTGAAACGGGACGAAAAGAAGCAAAACGGGTGTGTTGCCCGCAGACACGTGCCATATCGCTACTCACGGCTGAAAACAGACGTTATAGCGCCCGAGACAATTTTTCGACAGGTTTTGGGTGATTTCAGGCCATTTTGGAATGTTCTGCAAACTTCTAGACAACTTATACGCCCCATGAAGTGATTCAATGAATCTAGACACTTGGAAAAACTTTTGGATGAAGAGATGTGTCTCTTAGAGTGAAGACGTGTGTCTCTTGAAGTGAAGGGATGTGTCTTTTGGAAAAATAAAGTGTTTAGCTTCTCTTTAATAAAGGGGCTTGGCGCCTCTCATGAGGGGAAGAAGAGGAGGCATTTGACGTGTGTATGTGTGAGAGAGTTTGTAAGGGAGAAATTTCTTATGGAGTTTTAATGGCTTTTGGAACGTTGGAAGAAATGTAAGGTTCGGTATTTGCTTTGCAAGTCGAGCATGAATCTTCTGTAAAAGATAAGTCTTGAACTCTTTTTGTATTGTCTTTGAATTATTGCAATATAGTTGTGTTTTCAAAGCCATTTGCAACGAAGTTTTCTGTTATTTTTTCTCCATGCTTAGTGAGTAGCTTTCCTTACTCTTTCTCATGGTGATGAGGTTTAATCATGTGTGGGATTAGAAAGATTTGAAGATTTCTCTTTTTTTTTAAAATTGTGATGGTATTTTCACCAGTTTTTCATTAACATTGCAACTGATTCCTTGTGAGGTTAAATTCCGTTGTGAAACATAATGCTCCGGAGGGCAATAATTTCACCCAACTTGTGAATACCACACTTCACTTTGGAAAGAACCGTTGTGATGGTTTGAGGGGAAGTGCAAATAGATAGAGAGATAAGTTTGGATGGGTGTAGAATTGATGTTTTCATGATGACAAACTATAATTCTATCAATTTAACTTAAGGTTTAGTACATTAATTCCGGTTTTCGGCCAATATAGTGCATAGGCTATGGAACATCTAGTGGTGAGAGGCTAGACAGTTTTGATGTGGAATTGGGATGTTAAAGAATCAGCTTTAAGTTTGCCAATGTTCTTTGCTAGCACTGAGAGGGGGTAAAGAATATGTATATTCTTATTTGTCACAATACTACATTTGATTTTTAAACATTATAATCCTACACTAATTATGATCTCATCACAAGAGAAAAAGAGATTTTAATTTTATAAAAACTTTCCAAAATTTAACCAGTCGCCTTAGATTTGGTTTTTATTTAATTTCGTTAATTATAATTTTAGCGTAAATCAGTGAATTTAGAAAAATCAAACTTTTTGAAAATTTCAAACTAATGCCTGATAATAGTAGACTAGAATTAGCCTAAGGGATTTCTTACTTCGTTTTTCTATGGGATCGATACTCTGGGTCTTAAAGAAAACCCTATATTACTTAAAACAATATGTATACTAGTGTAGTATTACTATTGTGTAAATTATTATCTAAATTTTATAACATTTTGATTTTTGCACAATAGCCGCTAAATATAAATTGTGTTAAGTTTTTATCATCTTTTGGAAGCTAGATTACTGCGTAATTGTGGGTCGGGTCGGGAGCCTCATTTCCTCAGGCTCATCAGGTTTTATCTTGTCTATCTTTTCTTTCTTTTATTATTTGGGGCGAAGAGGCTCCTACTCTGCTGATGTCGGCCATTTTTATTTTTGGAAAATAAAATTTTAAATTTTAAATTTAATATAATATGTAATGTAATTTTGATTTTTTTGAAAATAGTGGTATTCTTTATTTTTGAAAATAATGAGACCGTATAGACCTCATATTTCTAATAATTTAAATAGTTGAGCAAGTACAAGATACTACAAGTAATATATCATCTCAAAAGATGAGTGTACCACTTGTTGGTAGACATAACTATTTAAAATTAAAAATTTATGAGTATTTTATTTTACAAATTTTATAGCTGACAAATTTCACAATCAAATACACGGACTATATATGATTTAGATTAATCTGGATCCTTAATTCACTATAGAGGCAAGCCCTTATAGTTAATTACATCTTAGGCAACTGAAACTACCTAAGAAAACTCTCAATTAAGATCGGGGTTTCGTCTTCAAGATTTCAATGTATAGGTTTCCACAATTTTTTATAGAGAAGTCAAACGGAAAAGGCTCAATGTGGAACAGTTATTTTTGTAATCCAATGGAATAAAGAGTGTGAGATGTCGAAGACATTGAAGAAGCTTCAGTGACAACTCAAACTAACATATAATTGAGTTTTACATCTTTGAAATGGGAATTATGCTTATGTTTCAGCCCTGCAAATTATTTAGACGTTCGGGACTTATGTCTGCATGTCATATGCAAATAATCTGAGGAAATATAATGATTTATGTCGTACCGAACGACGACCACGAAACCCTAAAAAATATTTATAACTTATATCGTACGATATATAATCGTAAGTCCTAAAAAAGAGTGTGAAAATTTATGTCGTACCATATGAACAACATCGGCGTCCTATGGGTATATATATTTTAATCTACAGAAGTTCAGTTGAAGCTCCCCCTTCATTTTATGTTGTCTTCACGTCCGCTGCACTGAGATGACTCGTCACTTGACCATGTTGTCATCTCGCTCTAAGGAAAAGAGAGAGAGAAGAGAGAACACGTCTTAAACAATTTATTAAAAATACTTAATGTTTTTTGTACAATGTATTTTGAATTAGTATTTTTGGTTGTTGAATATATTTTATCATGTAATTTTAAAAAATGTTGAAATTAACAAAAATCGATACTTTGAAAAGATCTCACTGAAATGAAGTTTGATGTCGTCTGTTTTATCCGCCTCAGAGTAGCTTCACGATCCTTGAACGCCTTGACCACGACCGAGTTTACCTCGCAAAGGCCCGTAGAGAAAATTATATGAGATTTAGGTGTAGTATTATTCATGTTGAGCAGTAAAAGAAAGTAGTAGGATGTACCTGTCATTTCTGACGATACTCCAAACACATTATAATTGTATAACATAAGTGTGTGTAAGAGAACATGATTTACAATTTAAATATAGAAACTTGAGCATGTATATTTTCATAAAGGGTTAAGTGATGTGCATATGGCAAATCAAAAGGGGTATAAGAATTTAAATTGGGAATAAGCTCAACTATATACTTCTAATTTATCATAATCCCATCGGCAACCCGAAGTATTAAGGTTTTTATATCAATATTAATTAAAATTCACCAACAAATCATCCTAGAATTGGGCAGTTCTAACTCCTATCACTTAATCGATTAGTGAACCAATGTGTAGTATCTGAACTTTTAGAAGTGTAGTATCTGTATGTATTATCTGATGTTTTAGATTAAAGGTGCAGTGTGTTTATATGTAGTTTCTGATCTGTAGTATCCGGTGTGTAGTATCTAGTGTATAGTGTTTGATGTGTAGTGTTTAATATGTAGTATTTCATATGTAGTATTTAGTGTATAGTATCCGGTGTGTAGTGTTTGATGTGTAGTGTTTAATATGTAGTATATGTACTTCTGCAAATGTAATATATGGTGTTGTACCTGTGTAGTAAATGTTGTTAGTTCACAATTTTCTTATGGATAAGGATTGAATTACCAACAACTTAAAGGGTGAAAACGACATATATAATTTTTTATTGATTTAGATTTCAGCTATAAAAGTATGAACATAGGATTTTATGCATCATTGTCTTTGCCCCACATATCAACTTATAAGTCACTTTAATATTTCATATGCATCACCATGTCACGTGTACTTCCATAAACTAATCCATCTCCATGATCAACATTAAGACAAGACTATGAAAAGATCGGAAAAGCATAAAAGATTATTGCCATATATTTTAAAGGAAACCATAACATCTTTAAATATATGTTAAATCCATTTGAAAAAAACCAAAGAAACATTAAAGTACTCTTATCTATTTATATATTTTTACAGGAGCTCCAGCATAATATTATTAGCAAAAGATGGAGAAAGAATCACAAACTCTTAATCTTGTCAAATAAAATACCAAAGTCATTGTCAAAATTATCTCCCTGAGTGCTTGAGCAACAATTTATAAAGAAATATTTGAATAGCCTTAAAACAACTCAAAATAGATAATCGAATTCCATTAAAATAGTTGATAAATTCATTAAACATAAGTACTAGAGCAGCTAGACAGAACATGTATGTTTGTACTGCTATAAGTTTAAAATAGGTGTTACAATTTCTTGAAATTGATATTAAAATAGCTTATGAAGAACTCTACCTGAATAATTATTACATCTATCTCAAAATAATATTTGAACTATCCAACAGGTGCTCAATTAAATGCTTAACTCTTTCAAAGCATTTTTATACATAAAGTTGTGATATAAGAGTGTATTTGTTACAAAGAAACCCATCAAACTTAATTCCAACAACGAAAAACGAATCCAACAAAAGAAATGAATCCAATACTGAAGACAAGTTTAACCATGAACTCCAACTTCAACAATGGTAAGTAGATTCAGTAATTAAATTTGAATTCCCATTGAAAGCAAGTTCTTGTATGCAACTATTAAAAATAATAGACAATTTTACATGCATACTACTCAATTCTTAAGCACCTATACATCTCATACTTTCATTTGATACATATGTCAGATTGCCTATGCTTGAAATTGAATACTTGAAAAAAAAAAAGGTCCAGATGGCAATACCTTTTATGTGATGAGAAGATTTACGTGGCATAAATGTAAAACAGTTTTGGTGTTGGGCTAGTAAATACATAGGAATTGGGTGATATGTATGTAAATACTAAATTTTAAGTGTAGAATAGATAAGTGCTTGAAATTCTGCAAATGCAATATTAGATTTAGGTGTTGGATATGTAAATATCGGAATTATGTGATGTGCATGTGAATTTCTTGTAAAAGCAAGACTACATTCAATTAACACTAGCTATATATATACACACCAAATTGAACATGAATAAATATTGCAGTAATGAAATTTAAGATTTCAGCATATCTTCCCCAAGGATAGATTGTTGCTTTTCATTGTCTTATCCCATGAATGCCCAAGGAACTCATTTACGGCATTAGCATTTTGAATATGCATCAAATGTGAAAGCCAATAACCCCAAATTCACAAGCTTTCATCACCAGCTGAAGAAAATTGAAGTGCAGCAAAACAGACGCCATCAAACTATTCATACAACCGAAGAATTGCATCATATAGACGATCTGCATCAATTCAACTGAAACATATTAAAAGCATCACTTTCCAAAATCTTATCTGATATGATCAAACATGCCCAGAACTTCTTTGGATAAATAAGAATGAAACTTGTTGAGAAATTTATGGCAAAGTAACGCAAGAATCAACACAATCCAGAAGAACACAGAGAGATTTAACGAAGTTCGGAAAAGATGCCTACGTCCTCGGGAGCAGAGCGGCGACTTTCTTTTCACTAATCAGAAAAGAGTACAAAATACAGGATTCAGCCTAGATCCTAGGGTTACAACATGACATAATTATAATCATAGAGTACAATATGTAATTACCAAATTACCCTTGTACTAAACCACGGGGCCTTGCCCCCGCACCCCAACCCACATAATAAACTCCCCAGATACGCTCGCTCTGCTCCAACATTAATTCCATATTAGGTATATGAGTCATACCTAACAAATCTCCACCTTGGCGAATATCCAACCCCTTATGAGATAAATACCTGGGAGTTTCTCATGCACCAATGTGGGTTGGGCCACCATGCTTCTCTAGCAACTGTGGATGCTCAACAAGTCCAAGCAATGCAAGAACTTGTTGATAGTAACTGGCTTGGTCAACATATCAGCTGCATTCTCATCAGTATGAACCTTCTGCAATAGTATCTCACCAGAAGCAATCAATTCTCTGATCTTGTGATACCTGTCATTAATGTACTTGGTCCTCGCATGGTACACCTGGTTCTTAGCCAAGTAAATAGCACTCTGATTATCACAATGCAACTGAACTCCACCTTGCTCAACGCCCAGTTCCTTCACTAGCCATGTTGTAGACCTTCTACCATCTAAATCACCTGCATAGTCTGGCACCCATTTGCACCCAATAGCCTTCTTTCCCTCAGGAAGTTGAACTAGCTCCCATGTGTGATTCTTCTGCAAAGACTCCATCTCCTCAACCATTGCACCCATCCACTTCTCTTTCACCTGGCTGGCGATAGCCCCTTGAAAACTGGCTGGATCATCACTACTGATGAAAAGTGCAAAAGAGACCAAGTCTTCACAACCCAATCTACTAGGAGGCTTTATATTGGTGCGTCTCTGTCTATCTCTGGCTAGATTGTAATTCTGCAGATCATCTGGAATGGAATCACCAGGTGTCGGATCTGAACCTTCAACTCTCTCAGCTGCTACTGGATGTTGTTCTAGATCCATCTGCACTGTCTCTGAACTGGAACTGTTCCCTGGCACCTTGTGTTGATTCTGCTGCAACATGGATTGCTCATCAAAGACTGCATCTCTGCTGATCACCGCCTTCTTTGCAATATGATCCCAAAACTTGTATCATTTCACACCTTTCTTGTAGCCCAGAAAGATGCACTTCTTGGATTTAGGATCAAGTTTTGATATTTCATCTTCAGGTACATGCACATAAGCAGGACAACCAAATATTCGTAAGTGATCTAACTTAATTGGATTACCTGTCCATACCTCTTCTGCGACCTTGCCACCTAATGAAGCCCGAGTTGATCTATTAATGAGATAGCATGCCATATTCACAGCCTCTGCCCAGAAGCTTTTAGGAAGCTCTGCATTCAGTCTCAAGCATCTTGCCCATTCAGCTAAGGACCTGTTCATCCTTTCTGCCACGTCATTCTGCTATGGTGTCTTCCGCACTGAAAAATACCTTTGAATCTCATGCTCCTCGCAAAACTTCTTAAACTGTGAATCTGTGTACTCTGTGCCATTATTAGACCTCAAATACTTGATCTTTCTGCCAGTTTGGTTCTCCACCTCAGCTTTCCACAGCTTGAATTTAGAGAAAACTTCAGATTTTTGCTTCAAGAAATACACCCAAACTTTCCTGGAAAAATCATCAATAAAAGTAACATAATACCGAGATCCTCCCACTAATGCTTCCCTAGTAGGACCCCATACATCAGAATGTACATAATCAAGAATTACTCTTGTTTTATGTTCTCCAGTCATAAAACTGACTCTAGTCTGTTTTCCAAGAACAAAGAAATTACAGAAATTTAGCTTGCAGCTTTTCACACCATGCAACAAATTCCTTTTATGCAATTCCGCTATCTCACGTTCACTGAGATGACCCAGACGCATATGTCATAGCTTTGTACTATCATCATCTGACTCAACAGAATGAACTCCACCTACTACTGTACTTCCCAACAGTTTGTAGATATTTCCTGCAGTTAACATTCCTTTCATCACATTCAGCGCACCCTTCACAATCCTGAGTTTTCCCTATCCTCATCTGCCTTAGGAATAAAACCATTTCGATGTAGAGTGCCCAAGGAAATCAGATTCTTCTTCAAATCTGGAATATGTCTGACATCACATAAAGTTCTAACTATGTCATCATACATCTTAATTCTAACTTCTCCAATACCAGCAATATTGCAGCATCTATCATCACCAAGATAAACTGAGCCAGAATTAGTTGACCTGTATGAAGTAAACCACTCCCTGTTAGGTGTTATGTGATAAGAGCATCCTGAATCAAGAATTCATGCATCCATGAACTGAGTTGCTGAAACTGAAAGCATATCACCATCACTGGCATCTGAATTTTCACCCTGCACCACATTCACAGACTTCGATGATACTTCACCTTTCTCATCAGTTTGTTTCTTCAACTTTGGACAATCCCGCTTTATATGTCCTGGTTCCTTGCACATGTAGGAACGAATCGTCTTCTTGCCTTTGGACTTTGATCTGAAATTTCGCCTTCCAGAACCCTCCTTCTCTTTATTCCTTCCACGATCCTGACTACCCTTAACATATAAACTGCCGCCATGAGAGTTTTTCCCTACATTCTGCTTCCGCTGGTTGTGAGCCAACAACGTTGTAGTAATCTTATCAACTTTGATATTTTATTTCCCATATGTCAGAGTAGTCACCAGGTGTTCATAGGAAGAAGGCAACGAACAAAATAGAATCATCGTTCGGTCTTCATCGTCAATATTCACATCAAGCCTTGATAAATCCGTGATTATTTGATTGAAACCATTAACGTGTTGCGCCAGATCAGAACCTTCTTGCATCTTCAGCCCATACAGCTTTTGCTTCAGATACAATTTATTCGTTAGGGATTTTGCCATAAATTGAGTCTCAAATTTCTTTCAAACCTCCCCTGGAGATTTTAGAATCATCATATGGTACATAATCTCATCCCAGACATAGTCGTATGGTTGCTGTCGCTCGTTGTTGCAATTCTTCCCAATCTTCATCCTCCATGGCGTCTGGTTTCTTTCCCGCAAAGCCTTCAGAATCCCTTGTTGTGCCAACAAATCCTTCACCCGTGTTTGCCACAATCCGAGGTTATCAGTTCCATCGAACTTCACCACCTCGAATTTCACACTAGAAATCGCCATCTGAGATTAATCCTGCAACAAAACTTCTCCTGTAGTTACTCGCCGAAAATTCCTTCAAGCAAACCCTCCAAACTGATTCAGAAATTCTTCCCAAAAATCAGAACCGGAATCTCCCGCAATCCGAACCTGTGCCTCAGAAATTTTTTTTCGCACAATGCAATTGCTTTTTCTTAATTAAGCATTTGCCTAATTAATCTTCACAAAAATTTTCTTATCCGCAGTAAATTGATTGCCTTGATTAACGGTCTTAATTGCCTCCACCGCCTCTTGCCTTAATTAGCTTGGAAGCCTTTCTGGAATAACAGGTCTTAATTAAATGCCTTAATTACGAATTAAACACTTAATTAAGCCCAGCCAAAACCTTTCCTTTTTCTGCTTCTCCACAGGGAATATTCGGATTAAGATTCCTTCCTTCCAGAAATTGCCTTCCCTTTCCCCGCACAGAAATTTCCTTGCCTTTTCACGCCTGCAATTCTCAAATCCCGCAAACTCCTCCAGGAATCGCGAACTCTTCCCGTGGCGAACTGCTCTGCACAAAAGGCCGTGAAATCCTCCGTCTGTCGAACTGTCGCAACCCTGTCGTTCGAAGCTTGCCTGCGCCGCTGCGGATCTGTTGGAGCAAACTTCTCTTCCTCGCTCAGCTGAATTGGTGTGAAACTCTAGCCGCCGCCAAATCTTCTTCTTCGTTCTTCCTGCACCGCCGAACTTCTAAGCCCTCGAAACAGGCTCTGATACCACTTGTTGAAAATTTTAGAGCAAAGTAACACAAGAATCAACACAATACAGAAGAACACAGAGAGATTTAACGAGGTTCGACAAAGATGCCTACGTCCTCGGGAGCAAAGCGACGACTTCTTTCACTTAATCGGAAAAGAGTACAGAATACGAGGATTCGACTTCAGATCCTAGGGTTACAACAGGACCTATTTATAATCATAGAGTACGATATGTAATTACTAAATTACCTAGATCTAACCACGCGAGTCGCTCCCCGCACTCCCAACCCACATAATAAACTCCCCAGATTCATTCGCTCCGCTCCAACATTAATTCCATATTAAGTATATGAGTCATACCAAATAAAACTTAATTTGAAAAGATTCTTCACCAAATTCTAACTTATGAAAGCAAAAAAAAGAAAGTAAAAGAAAATATGTCTTGAGGTGAAAAGGTGAAGTGAAAGAACGGGTCAAAGATCCACGTAGAATATCATGGAATAAACAGTGAAGCCAACTCCAGCTTTTCTTTTTCGTCTTTTAGGAAATAAATTATTAGAAGTAATCCAAAAATTCAACCCATCATTCCCAATATTGGATGGATAAATATAATGAGAATGAAGTGATGTTTTACAAATATTGTATAATATAAAGAGTCCTTTTATCTTTGAAGTTCTTATGACCAACAATTCTAAAAGAAAAGATGTATTCATAAATTGTAAATCATATAAATGTATTTCTTTTCTTAAGAAAAGATGTATCAAACTCTTCTTAAGTGGAGGGAACTCCTTGTGGGATTTCAGTTGAATTCAATTAGTGGTTTTGTAACCTTGGTGGCAATTGTCTTTGTCACGCAATGAGCCAAGTCGCTGAGCACCACCTCAATTTCGTCGAATCCTGACCCATACTTGATTAGCAACCCCTCGTAGCGGGCAGCCTTGTTAATCGGCAAGTCGAGTAGCTTGGCAAACAAAAAGACCAGTGTTGTTGAATCCATTATCATAGTTCTGCAATTTCGAAGAGATCAAAATGTTAGCCTGATTTATTTTCAGTGTGTCATTTTGTACGTTATTCTTTTCATTGATTTGCTATGTGAACTGGGATTTTTAACGAATTTTTATTGAATTTTTATTTTTTCATTTCTATTTTGTCATTTTTTTTTTGTCGTTTTATTTTGTTTTGTCATTTTTCAATGTTCCAGATCGGAAGATCTTTTCACCATGAGCGAAATGAGCTAAACACACCGATGGAGGATGAATGCACATTCAATGTGCCAAGATTGTTAAAGAAACTTGCATATCTTAATTGGCAGCATGAATGCACTTCCATTTTCACAAGCGATTATTCCATTTTTATTATTCTTTTTTTTTTTTCTTCGCCAGCTCGCTGGAAATTGGAATGTATAAGACTGAACGGAGGGAGTTGGCACTGGAATTTAGACCGCTGGAATTTCTAGGGTGGACGGGCCGTGGGAGCGGAATTACAAAGGTTGGAAAGAGAGCAGGACTAAGAGTAAATTTCTGGAGTTTTTTATTTTTATTTTTTTTAATTAGGAGAATTAAAAGGTCAAAGAAAAATGAATATGAAAAGATTTTTTTAATGATTGAAAATAATTTCATGTCATAAATGTAAAATTTAAAAAGATCAAAACGGACAGAATATGAAATGAAAAGTTTTTTTTTTAAGAATTTCATTTAATTTGTGTCATAAATTTAAAATATGAAAGATCACAAAATATGAAATGAAAAGATTTTTTTTAATGTTTTTTCTCATCTAAAGCCTATAAATAGAGGTCATGGATGAGGGGAAGAATCACAAGTGAGGAGAAGGAGAAAGTCATCTCATGTTGCGGAGAAGAGTGGCGGAGAAGCAAAGAGTTACGGCGAAGAATTGCGGCGTAGAGTTGCGGTGCAGCGTCGCAGTGAAGAGTTTTAGCAAAGTATTGCGGTGATGCATCACGCCGAAGTTGTGCTAAAGTGTTGCGTTGAAGCGTTGAAGCATTGCACCAAGGCGTTATGCCGGAGCGTTGCTCCGAAACAGTGCGCCGAAGCTTGCGAAGAAGTGTTGCGCTGAAGCGTTGTGCCGAAGCATTGCGCCGAGGTGTTATGCCAGAGTTGCGCTGAAGCGCTGCTCCAAAACAGTGCGCCGAAACTTGCGAAATAACGTTGCGTCGATGGGTTATGCCGGCGTTGCGCTGAAGCGCTACTCCGAAATGGTGCGTAGAAGCTTGCGAAGAAGCGTTGCGCCGATGCGTTCTACCGAAGCATTGCGACGAATAATGACGGCGGTGTGTTGCGGCAACATGTTGCTGCAGAACTTCGCGGTGAAGCATTGCGGCGGAGCGTCGAGGTGACGCGTCTTCATGACGGGGTGTCGCCTGCGATGCGTTGCGGCGGAGCATCGCGGATCGTGTACTTGATGTCTCGCATTCTAAAGAAGATTTTCGTGCCACTCTTGCACGTTCTGAAAGTAATGAAGAAATGTTGTAGTTTTCTCGCCGTGCCATGAGGCAGGGATTTTCATGCTTATGTGATTGCGATATCTGAAGACCCTTTGATGGTCATCAAAAGTATTGAAATTTTGGGAAGGCGACGTCGACTCTAATTGAAGATGAACTGATTTATTGTAGCCCTTGTACAAGTATATGTTGGTATTTATAGCATTTTTAATCATCTTATTTGACAATTGTAGATGATAACAATGTATTTCTTTGTTGCTTCCACCGTTGTTGTGAGTCTTAATTGTGCAAAATTCTACAATTTAAGTTAGCACACACTTTATAAAATGATGAATCATGTACATTTTGTGGCTCTTGTCTTCTGAGGTTATCCCCTCTCGAGCTTATGTCATATAGTAGCTTGAAATGAATCAATACCATCTAAGGCTCGTAGTCTTCTGAGGAATTTTATGCACTTGTGTCTTCTGAGACTTGTAGCCCTCTGAGGTCTTTAATGTACCTGTGCCTTCTGAGACTTGTAGTCTTCTGAGGTCTTGAGTGGAGACTCTCTCAACCACTTGCTCTCATGGAGTCTTTCAAGTGAGAACCTTGTCCACTACTAGCTTCCCATCGAGACTTGCCTCTTGGGCTCGTCTTCCAGGGGCGTAGTAGAAAAAAGAATCCATTAAGGATGTAAGACCAGTTCTGAGTTGTATCACCGGAGATGCTCGACGATAATAACTCGTAATAAACTGAGTCATATGAAATCCACTGAGAATGGTTGACTTATCCTAGGTTGTTGGTCGAAGCTTTTGCTTGACGACCGTAACCTGTTATGAAATTGGTCGAAGGAAATCCACCAAGGATTTTTGACCTATCCAAGGCTGCATGTCTGACCCACAATTTTTTTATTATGATATTTTTAATTGCAACGACGCCAAAAACTTGACCCCGCTATTTATATGTATAGAATTGTAATTGTTTATGTTGTGGATGCTACGCAAGTATACGTATCGTATCAAGTAATACAGGACTCTAGTGGAGTCCTGGTTATCGATCCCACAGGGAAAGAGAAAATTAAATAACAACTAATTTAAAATAATAATAATAATTTTTAAAATAGTATATGAAAATTTGGAATTCTAAATTTGAGCGCAATAAAGTAAACTAAGTATTTTAATTAGGTAACTTAACTAAGTAGAAAATTAATACGTATTGAAAGTGCAGGAAATTAAACTAATTGCTAAATAAGTCTTAACTATTCAGAAAAAGTATCTTTCCCATTGTTTAGAAATTTAAGTGATTAATGAATTTAAATAGATAATTTTAAGGTATTGTGACAAATAGGAGCATTCCTCATTCTTTACCCTTTGGTCCAGGTGTAAAGAATATTGACTAATCCTATGTTTGATTGCGAATGCACGGCTAGTGCTGGGAGGATACTGCTTGCCACTTCGAAGCTCCACGTTCCCCTCGCACGAGAGCTAACATCTACACTTCAGCTCTCAAACAATAGGACCGAATTGAATATTTTAGTCTGTCGCACTAAAATGCTCGATTCTACGCCCGATGATATTATTTCCTATTTATTTGCACCCTCCTTCCAAGGCTTTTGAATTCCAGAATATCGGATGTATTTTTACTATAGTTGATAATCAACATATTTTAACAAATCAAATGGCCAGTTTGAAAGTAAATTAAGTTTTAAGTAAAAATTATCACAATTTATTAATATATATAAGTATCTCTATTTTATTTCATCAAGTCACTTAATTTCATAAACGAGGAGAAAGACTAATAAACTACTCGGAATGCATGAACTAAACTAAGCATGGATTTTATTTAAAGTTAAAAAAAAAATAAATACAAATACTTATCTCGATTTATCCCCAAACAGACTCCTCGTAGTTCCTTTGACTCTTCCTTCTAGTACAGCACGAATCACTAATTACTCACTAAACTTACTAAAGACTCAACTAAAGACACACTACTGCACAAAAATTAACACACAGAGATCTGAATTTCGGCCTACATATAGAGGTAAGCAAAGGTCCAAGAGGTGTGTAAGCATCTCTTCGAAAAGTGTCCGGGTTCGATGTATACGTGTCATTTGAACTACTCAGCCGTCGGCGACGAACTACCTCGGCTTATCGGCGAGGCTTCAGAAGATCTTCGAGCCGCTCTAGCTCGCTTGTCGGCGGGCTCGGGCTCGGCTATCGGCGAGACGGATTATAAAATTCTTCGAGAATTTTCTTCTCGTAACCTCGCCGTCGGCGAGCTCGATCTCGTCGTCGGCGACTACGGCACTAAATTGCATGATTTTGCTCCAAATTCGCTCCTTTTTATGATTTTTGCTTTTATCGCCTAAATTATTCATTCCTATGACAAAATAAAGAAAGTACCCTTCTTTAAAGTGCGATTTCATCAAAAATAGGTATGAATTTCTTAATAAATTTTTCAGCGATCAAAATCCCCCAAACTTACTTATTACTTGTCCTCAAGTAATTTTAATACTACATAAAAATAATGATTTACTATAGTAAAATTTTTCGATTCAAATAAACTATGAATTAGATTAATTAATATCATAATAAAGTTAAATAAAAATAATTCATGTAATTTAATTAATTTTATAGAAATAAATTATTTAGTTATCGAGTCTAAGATTTACTAGCTTACTTATTCATTTCGGGAATAGTATATTTAAAAGAATAACTACTTAAGATATTCGTATGATAAGAAATTCAAGAAAACACTATTAGGTAAAATTCTAATCCATAAACATAAGTTTGGAAATATCTAAGTTTTTACCTTTAGGTTAATTCGAATGAAGTCTAATTTTTGATAAGCATCTCCGAGACATCTCCTCTTTTCTTTTTCTTTTTCTTTTTTTCTCTTTTTTTTATTTTTTATTTTTTTATTTTTTTATTTTTTATTTTTTTTTGAGGATTCTTGTATACTGGAGAGTACGTTAATAATTTTGAACTTCATTTTCATCTTCCTAAATTTGAAACTTAGGAATATTTCTTCGCTTATATATACTTCATAGTTTTAACTTTATTGATTTTCAATCTTTTCTTTTTCACTTGAATACTTAAGAATTTTAATTTTAGAATATAGTTTTCCTTACTAAAAATAGTTTACTATATTCTTATTCCCTTTAATCAAATATTTTATTCTATTTAATTAATTAAAGCACTAGAAATAATTCATTTAACCTTTTATAATAATTCGATAAAATAATTCATATTAATTAAATTGAAAAATTTGTTATAAAAATCATTTTATAATAATTTGAAAATAGAAATTGAGAACAAGTTAATAACTAAATTTGTATTTTACTCCCCCCAAACTTAAATTTTTATATCTATTCTAAATAATGAAAAAGGGAAAGTAAATAAATCATACTTTTGAAGTTTAGGTATTTCTTTTTCTTTGAAATTTTTGCGAGCTTTTCATTTTTCATTGAACACATGTCTTGTTAGTATTCTCCATATATATATAACGATTTAAAGAAAATGCGAGGATAAAATCTAAGATAAGTATTAACTATAACAATTAAAATTAACTCTACACTATACATATGAATTACTAACATATTAAAAATATTTTAACTAACGGATTAACAATTTTGCAATTTAAAACAATACGGAATAAAATAAAAACATCTTAAAGAAAACTAACATCCTATTTAACATAAAAACAAATGTAATTAACTAATACAAAAAAACAAAAACTAAACTACTACAACAATTCGAAGCAAATAATCCAACAAACATCCGATGTCTCGAAACATAAAGTACTTGAATATTACAAATATATAAAGTCTTTAAAATAACTTAACATCGAAACAAATAAAACAAATAAAGTCCTATTCTTCGACATCGAAGTCCAGTGCTATATCATCTCCTCCACGATACGTAGGTCGAGAAGGCCGAGCAGTGCGATACTTGTGAATATCGGGGGCACTCGGGAAAGACGACATCTAAATCACCACTCCTATAACGACGTTCGGCTTCATAGTATGCAATCTCGTATTCGAATGTCATTTGGAGATATTCGTTATCATAATCATGTCTCCTCTCCAGATTATCGATTCTTTGATCGAAAGTGATCAAATCTTCTCCCCATTGTATCTCCAAGCTGCTCAAAACTTCTTCATGCGGTGTCGATTCATTCATCGGATCTTGTAGGGTAGGGGTGGTAGGCTCGGGAGGTTCATGGCTAGTAGAGGGTATATCTCTACTTGAGCGAGTGAAATAACTTCTTACTCCTGCTCTCCACCCTTCATGAGATTCATACTTCTTAATATTAGCGAGTGTGAGTGGTTTCATTGGTTCTACCCATTCTTCATTATCTACTAGCCTCGACTCAGGAGAGTTGGCGAGTGAAAAAATTAATCCGGGGTGTCCCGATCCGGCTCCACTCTCATTTCGAGGAGTGGCCGGGATGTTTCGATAAATAATTCTCCCGATGTTGATGCTTATTATTCGAATACGAAATTCGGAATTGCTCTATCTCGTGTTACCTCATCTGTGGTGATAGGTGGGTAACGAGTAGAACAAATAAAGTAATGCCGAGGCTTTGGAGACTACATTTAATTTAGAAAGAGGAAAATTCACTCTTTCCTGCTTGCTTAATTTTCCGAACTCGGTCCCATCGGTGAGAAAGTTAATGACTTCCTCAAGTGGTCCTTCCATCGTTCAAAAGTTTCATACTCGCTAAAGGGCGAGTCATGAACTTCATAGAACGCGTTTATTCTTGCGGCATTGAATTCTACGAAAAACCCTCGTACCTTTGCTTGGTGCATCTTCGTGGCGAGTTAAATTGGCATAAAATTCTTTAACCACTTCCACGAATTGCTCTCATATTGAACGTAACGAAATTCTCCCGACCTCGTTCCTTAATAATCCGCTCTACTTCTCCCGGATTTTTGAAAACCCGATCTGCGATGCACTTTCTTCCTTGAATATTTTCAAAATATTTAGTACGTGCTCGTGCATTGATGAATCGGTCTTCGTCGAATTCTACTCGACATTTTTGTCGTGGAGCCATACGATCGATCTGTGAAAATCATGAAAATTTTTACTAAACTTAAAAATAATCCTAAGAAGGCTTCTACAACATTTATAAGCAATTTAAATAAATTCCATGGATTTCCACCGAATATTTCTTCCATATTTTGATTTTTCCCAAAATTTGCAATGTGGTGAAAATACATGGTGAAAATCAAAAATTTTTGCATAGAAGTGAAGCACTTACCAAGAGAAGATGAAATCCGGTGTTTTTGAGTGATGGAATCACCTCTAAATCCAAGATCTCTCGAAGCCACAGGTCGGTTTTTGCGAAAATGAGAGGTTGGGGATGATGAATAGTGTTTTTGACCGGTCAAATATAGGTCTTTTTGCGTTCTCGCTGTCAGCGAGATTTTTCTCGTCGTCAGCGAGCTAATTAATTCCATAAGGCAAAAGTTTCGGGAAAAATCCGCCGTCGGCGAGGTCCTAAAAATTTCAATTTTTGAATTTCGTCAATCATTTTCAACCTCGATTTGCCTTATATTATATTTCCGATCATATCATTTATTAATTTAATATGAAGATTAGCTACTTATACACAAACAAATTCACACAACACAACAAATTAACTTTAATATTGAAATCCAAGAGACATACAAACTAACATAATTTAAAACTCTATAATCAAACTTCGAACTTCGATCCTTCTCTACTAATCGGCATCGCAAACCGATCCACGACACACTAAATGCTGATACAAAACTATGACGCATATCTCGATTACGTTTGATATATTCGAATCATCACTCCACACATAATAAAATCTAAATCGAATCGAATAACATAAATACGAACATACTTATGAAAATCTTTACTCTACTCTTCGAGGTCGGAATCTTCATCTTCTCGATATTTCGATATGACGATGATGCACGAATAAGTTATAGAAAGGCACGAAGGGAAATTCGAAGCGGATTCTTCGGTGATCCGACCCTTCGTCTCGATAAATGAAGAAAGCTAGCTTCAGGGTGTCCGGAATGATCAAAGTGTTCCTTCATCCTCCGATCGATGTGATCGAATAAATCGGATATATTGTCTTTGAATCTCTCACTTTCTGCGAGTTCTTTCTCCATTCCTTTAATTTTCTTCAAAAGTAACTCCGTTTTATCCGAAATAGGCCTTCTTATAGGATTATTCAGTGAAGCTCTATCGAGAGATAAATGTAATGTCTTCATTATTGTCAAAGTAGGGAACATATACGTAGGATCGAGCGGCTTCCAAGGTAACAGAACCTTTTCCCGAAGCTTCATAAGAAACACAGTGCTGGCTGCATAATGCAAAAATAGTAGATGAGTGTCTAGTCGGTGAGCCGGCCATGCACGATTAAACCGAATGCGGATTTAACAATTATTGATCCAACATCGATAGGTAATCCACTTTGAATACGATAATTCAATATAACGCATTCCTTCGAAACCTTGTTTACCCTCATAGTAGGTAACAATTTAGATGAGATGAAAAAGTGCCGATGCTTTGAGACGGGATTCAAAAGTGATGCGGAGAAACTAACATACCCG
This sequence comes from Papilionanthe hookeriana x Papilionanthe teres, assembly GCA_022702705.1. Taxonomy (NCBI): domain Eukaryota; kingdom Viridiplantae; phylum Streptophyta; class Magnoliopsida; order Asparagales; family Orchidaceae; genus Papilionanthe; species Papilionanthe hookeriana x Papilionanthe teres. Next base: position 58,501,459 of record CM040427.1, on the reverse strand, counting down.
TCTTCGCGCATTTCCCCGATCTTCGGTTCATCGGTCGGATATCGAAATATCTCATTCATATTATATCGAGAAGGCACAAAATTTGAATAGTGACATACGGGGTGTTTTCTATAGAGAATAATTCATTTACTCTTGATGGAGTAAACGTCACCCATCTTCCTCGGACGTAGACATTCCCGAGTGTTGATCGCATGTAAGTTAGAGTAGAACTCTTTCACAACTGGAATAACAACGACGGACGTAGTGTAACAAAATACCTCCCAGTCTTGCATTGCACGCGATCGTTTCTTATCTTCGTAGTGGAATTCTCTAATCCTCGATTGATAAATCCCGTTCCTTGATAACTCTTTTCTTTATCGAAACCTTGTTGAAGATCCATTGCGCTTCCACACTCATAAATTTCCTCCAGGTTAAACACTCCGGATTTAGAGGAATCTAAGAATTTGGAGGTCATTATGGTGAATGGAATGAATTCTAGTGAAGAAGGCGGACTTAGAGTGGTTTAAGAATGGGTTTTCACGAAAGGAATTGGTGTTGAAGCCGATCCGAATCGGCATTCGAAGTATAAATAACTCATCTTTATAACTTCCTCGCTGTCGGCGAGGACGTTTCTCGCCGTCGGCGACTTAGTTATAAAAGCGCGCTTTCCGGTTCTCGCTTGTCGGCGAGGACGTTTCTCGACTGTCGGCGAGCTCGATAAATAAGCTGAATCTAATTTAGGCGCGAACCTCGGCTGTCGGCGAGTATCGACCTCGCCGTCGGCGAGATTTCAAAATAATGTCCAATTTCGCTCTAAATCGAATAATTTCTTTTCTCATCATAATGGTTCGAATATGTGATGATTCTTAATAATAATTGAGTAGTAAAGTTTTAATAATATAAATTAACTATTAAGATACAATAAAAATAGATAACTAATATGGGTTGCCTCCCATAAAGCGCTTGGTTTAACGTCGTCGGCCAGACCTAATTTCAATTATTAATCGAAGTCGATTAAGCATTAAAAACCTCTTTATAGTTAGGTCTTATACGCTTCGAAATATGGTTTTAATCTATGTCAATTAACTTTAAATTTATGTCCGGTTTTGGATCTTCGATTTCTATAGTTTCGTATGAAATTATTTGAGTTATGGTGAAAGGTCCTAACCATCGAGACTTGATTTTCCAGGAAATAATTTCAATCTAGTATTATATAGCAAAACTTCATGTCATTGTTCAAAATTTCTACGATTAATCTTACGATCATGCCATAATTTCATCTTTTCTTTATAAATCCGATCATTATCATACGATTCATTTCTTAATTCTTCCAATTCATTTAATTGCAACAATCTTTTCTCACCAACTTCCTTCATATTATAATTAAATTCTTTAATCGCCCAATATGCTTTATGTTCTAATTCAATTGGTAAGTGACACGTTTTTCCATATATAAGTACGTAAGGACTCATTCCGATCGGAGTTTTATAAGCGATCCTATAAACGCATAATGTAGTGTCTAATCTAATAGACCGATCTAACTTTATTTGGGTTTACTGATTTTTCTAAAATAAGTTTAATCTCGCGATTAGATACTTAGGTAATCCATTGAGTACGTGGATGATAAGCGATGGATATCTTATGAGTAATATTGTATTTTTCTACTAGTTTGTGAATGTATTTATTTCTAAAATGAGTTCCTCCGTCGGTGATAATCACTCTCGGCATTCGAAATCTAGTAAAAATATTTTTCATCGAAATTTTGAAACACTCTTAGCATCACACCTAGGTAAAGCTTGTGCCTCGATCCATTTGGAAACATAATCGACGGCTTCTTAATATATATGAGTTTCCAAACGAAGGAATAAAATGTCCCATAAAATCTAATCCCCGAACATCGAAAATTTCGACTTCTAATATAAAGTTTAGAGGCATTTCGTTTCTTACAGATATATTTCCTACTCTTTGGCATTTATCGCGAGTTTTAATATATCCATATACATCTCTAAATAGAGTAGACCGGTAAAATCCAGATTGTAGAATCTTATAAACGGTTTTATCGGTCCCAAAATGTCCTCACAAAATTAGAATCATGACATTTTTGAATAATTGGTTCGATTTCTTCATAAGGTACACATCTTAATAATTAAATCCTTACATTGCTTATATAAATATGGTTCATCCCGAAAATAAGTTTTCGTATCATGGATGAATTTTTTACATTGTTGCAAAGTTAGCATAGGTGGTAAAATATTACTAACTATATAGTTTACTATATCGGCATACCATGGTATTTTTCACTCATTGATATTATATAGTTGTTCATCGGGAAAGCGTACATAATTTCATTTTCGATATCGAGATAATTCATGATTTTCTAATCTTGATAAATGATCCGCGATTTGATTATCGGTTCATTTCTTATTAACGATCTCGAAATCGAATTCTTGCATTAATAACATCCATCTAATTAATCTTGGTTTGGAATCTTTCTTTTGCATTAAATATTTGATAGCAGAATGATCGGTATGCACGATACATTTTGTTCACGATCGGATAAGGTCTAAATTTATTAAAACCATATACTACCGCTAATAGTTCTCTTTACGTAAGCTGTATAATTTATTTCGGCATCATTTAGAGTTTTACTTAGCATAGTATATAACTTTAAAAATCTTTTCATATCTTTGCCTGAAGCTGCTCCTACGACATAATCACTAGCATCACACATAAGCTCGAATGGTTTCTCCCAGGTTAGGTGAAACTATTATAGGTCTTGTAATTAATATTTCTTTTAAGAGTTCAAAAGCATTCGGGCATTCGATTGTAAATTCAAATTTCTTGTCCTTTTCGAGAAGTTGGCATAGAGGTTTAGTAATTTTGAAAAATCTTTTATATAGCGTACGTAGAATCCGAGCATGTCCAGAAAACTTCTTACCCCTTTACCGTAGTTGGAGGTGGTAATTTAGCTATAACTTGAATTTTTGCGAGGTCCACTTCCATGCCTTTTTCGAAATTTTATGCCTTAATACAATGCGCCCATAATATAAATTGACATTTCTCCCGATTTAGAACTAAATTTGTTTTCTCGCATACTTCAATACTTTTTCAAGATGAGTTAAGCATGTGTCAAATGATGTTCCAAATACGGAGAAATCATCCATAAATACTTACTATTCCATTGTCGATTAACTTACTAAATATAGACATCATACATCTACGGAATGTTCTTGGTACATTACATAATCCGAAAGGCATTCTTCGAAAAGCGAAAGTTCCATAAGGACTAGTAAATGTAGTTTTCTCTTGATCCTCGGGAGCAATTTGTATTTGATGATAACCGGTGTATCCATCTAGAAAACAAAAATACTTATGTCCAGTTGTCTATCTAACATGCGGTGCAGAAATGGTAAAGGGAAGTGATCTTTCTGGTGGCGGTATTTAATTTCACTATAATCGATACATATACGCCGACCGGTAACTTGTCTTATAGGAATAAGATCGTTATTTTCATTGGCGATGACGGTCACTCCTCCCTTCTTAGGAACACGGTGAATTGGGCTTACCGAAACCCTGTTAGAAATAGGATATATAATACCATTATCTAACCATTTTAAAATTTCTTTCTTAACTACTTCTTTCATTATCGGGTTTAATCTCCTTTGGGGATCTGCTTTAGGTTTATGTTCATCATCTAAAATAATTCTATGCATACAGATTGAAGGACTAATTCCTTTAATATCTGCTAAAGTCCGACAAAAGTTTTTTTATATTTTTTAAAGTTTCTAAAAGTTTTTGTTCTTGAGATTCGTTTAATGCGGATGAAATAATAGCTGGTAAAGTTGAAGAATTACCTAAATAAGCATATTTCGAATGATCGGGTAATATTTTTAGCTCGAAGTTCGGGAGGTTTAATAATTGATGGAACTATATTCTTGTCGGTATTTTCGGTATTATCCAAAAATTCAATTCTTTCTTGAATAAAATCTAGTTCTTCATGATTATCTTCAATTAATTCGGTGTTTTCTTTTTCTAATTTATCCTCGTAATATTCCTTAAAATGTTCTTGTTGTAAATATTCAAGTATTTCCATCCGAAAACATTCATCATCTTTTTTAGCGCGGGATATTTCATTGATTTTGCAATATTAAATGTAACTTTTTGGTCATTTACTCTCATAGTTAATTCTCCTTTACGAACATCAATCATAGCTTTTCCGGTAGCTAAAAATGGTCTTCCTAAAATGATAGGAATTTCTTTATCTTCCTCCATATCTAAAACAATAAAATCTGTCGGGAAGATAAATTTATCCACCTTTACTAACACATCTTCGATAACTCCTTTAGGATAGGTAAGCGAACGATCGGCTAATTGAAGGGTTACTGAAGTAGGTGTAATTTTTCCTAATCCTAATCTCTTAAAAATCGATAGAGGCATTAGATTGATGCTTGCTCCTAAGTCACACAAAGCTTTTCCATAAAATTTTTCTCCTATAGCGCGGGGTATAGTGAAACTACCGGGATCTTTCAATTTTTCGGGAAGCTTCTTCGAATAATAGCACTACACTCTTCACTAAGTGCGACTTGTTTCATTATCGGTGAATTTTCTTTTCTTATTTAGAATATCTTTCATAAATTTTACATAATTTGGCATACGATCTAAAGCTTGACAAAAGGTATATTAATTGTTAATTTCTTTAATATTTCAAGGACTTTAGCAAATTGTTTATCTTTTTTATGTTGAGCTAGTCGTTGAGGAAATGGTGGTGGAGGTTTTTCAACAGAAATTTTCATAGGTATTAAAGGATGTTCCAAGTTTGAATCTTGTTGAATTGTTTCATTTTCAATTTCCACTTCCTCTTTTTGGCTTTCAAGTTCTTTTTGAATTTGAGGTTCTAATTCTTTTCCACTCCTTAGTTGTATTGCTTTAATTTGTTCTTTTCCTTGATCTTTAGGATTTATTTCCACATTACTTAGGAAAAGTTTCGGGTATTCTATTATTTAGCGCGATGATAATATGTCGAAGTTGAGTTTCGATATTTTTAATAGATGTTCCTTGAATTTGTAATTGATTTCCTTGAATTTGTAGTTGATTTCCTTGATTTTGTAGGCGATGACCCATATTGAAAATTAATTCATCCATGGATAATTTCTTATCCTTGAATTGAGGGTTATTGTTATTAAATCCAGGGTGGGTAATTAGGTTTATAGTTTGGATTTGCTTGATTAGGTTGATTCATCCATTGTTGATTAGATGTGTTATTCCAATTAAAATTTGGATGAGTTTTCCAACCGGGATTATAATAGTTTGAATAAGGGTTATTAGTTCTATTATTAATAGCATTTAAAGTTTCATAATTAGTTTGAGATTCTATGATTTGTCAGGATGAGTTTTCTTCTAAAATAGGAGAGTAGTTCATTCCAAAATGATCTAACTTCTTAGATATAGCGACAATTTGAGAAGCTAACATAGATATTGCATCGTTTTCATGAATGCTGGCTATCTTTTTAGGATTTACTCTTTCAAGCGAGCCATTGGAAATTATTTGTTGCCATTTCTTCGATTAGTGCATAAGCTTCATCGAATGGTTTAGACATTAATGAACCTCCAGTGACGACATCGATGATTGATCTTAAAGATCCTACTTAATCCATTATAAAAGGTTTGAATAATCGACCGATACGGTAGCGCATGATGTGGGCATTTCCTAAGAAGTTCCTTAAATCTCTCCCGAAGCTTCATATATTGATTCTTCATCTAGCGACAAAAAGAAGTTATATCATTTCTAAACTTAGCGAGTTTTAGATGGTGGAAAATATTTGGATAGAAATTTTTGTGATAATTCTCCCCGAGTTTTAATAGATCGAGTCTTCAACGAATTCGACCACATTTTAGCTTTATCCGCTTAATGAAAAAGGAAAAAGTCTAAGTCTTATAGCATCGTCGGATACTCCTTGATATTTAAAAGTAGCACAAAGTTCTAGAAAACTAGCAAGATGTAAGTTAGGATCTTCGATGAGTGAACCACTAAATTGATTGTTTTGTACCATTTGGATAATTGCGGGTTTAAGTTGAATGAATTAGCGAACTACATCGGGGTTTTGAATAGTTAAATGAATTTCATCGATGTAGGGTTGGCATAATCTCTTAATGGTCTTTGTTGGTTCATATTTTGAATTTCGGGAATATTCGCCATTTGTGTTAAATTTATAATTTGTTTCTTTTGTTTTCTAATTCTTTTAATTGTACGCTCTAATTCAGAATCGTAAGGTATTAAATTTTCGTTTCCAAATTTGCGCATACAATTTCGGAATAGATATTAATTTATTTATTATGATTATTTTAAAATAGTCAGTTACTTTAGTAAATTTTTCTTACTCTCCCCGGCAACGGCGCCGAAAACTTGACCCACAATTTTTTTATTATGATATTTTTAATTTAATTGCGACGCCGAAAACTTGACCCCATTATTTATATGTATAGAATTGTAATTGTTTATGTTGTGGATGCTACGCAAGTATACGTATCGTATCGAAGTAATACGGGGCTACAGTGGAGTCTGGTTATCGATCCAACGAGGAAAGAGAAAATTAAATAACAACTAATTTAAAATAATAATAATAATTTTTAAAATAGTATACGAAAATTTGGAATTCTAAATTTGAGCGCGATAAAGTAAACTTAAGTATTTTAATTAGGTAACTTAGCTAAGTAGAAAATTAATACGTATTGAAAGTGCGGAAATTAAGCTAATTGCTAAATAAGTCTTAACTATTCGGAAAAGTATCTTTCCATTGTTTAGAAATTTAAGTGATTAATGAATTTAAATAGATAATTTTAAGGTATTGTGACAAATAGGAGCATTCCTCATTCTTTACCCTTTGGTCAAGTGTAAAGAATATTGGCTAATCCTATGTTTGATTGCGAATCTGCGGTAGGTCGGGAGGATACTGGCGCACTTACGAGCTCCCGCGTTCCCTCGCTGAGAGCTAACATCTACACTTCGACTCTCGAAGCAATAGGACCGAATTGAATATTTTAGTCGTCGCACTTAAAATGCTCGATTCACGCCCGATGATATTATTTCCTATTTATTTGCACCCTCCTTCCAAGGCTTTTGAATTCCGAATATCGGATGTAATTTTTACTTATAGTTGATAATCGACATATTTTAACAAATCGAATGGCCGGTTGAAAGTAAATTAAGTTTTAAGTAAAAATTATCACAATTTATTAATATATATAAGTATCTCTATTTTAATTTCATCAAGTCACTTAATTTCATAAACGAGGAGAAAGACTAATAAACTACTCGGAATGCATAGGAACTAAACTAAGCATGGATTTTATTTAAAGTTAAAAAAACAATAAATACGAAATACTTATCTCGATTTATCCCCAAACGAGACTCCTCGTAGTTCCTTTGACTCTTCCTTCCGATACAGACACGACTCGCTAATTACTCACTAAACTTACTAAAGACTCACTAAAAGACACACTACTGCACAAAAATTAACACACTGAGAGGCGAATTTCGGCCTCATATATAGAGGTAAGCGAAGGTCCGAGAGGTGTGTAAGCATCTCTTCGAAAAGTGTCCGGGTTCGATGTATCCGTGCCATTTGAACTACCTCGCCGTCGGCGACGAACTACCTCGGCGTCGGCGAGGCTTCTAGAAGATCTTCGAGCCGCTCCAGCTCGGCGTCGGCGGGCTCGGGACTCGGCTGTCGGCGAGACAGGTTATAAATTCTTCGAGAATTTTCTTCTTGTAACCTCGCCGTCGGCGAGCTCGATCTCGCCGTCGGCGACTCGGCCTAAATTGCATGATTTTGCTCCAAATTCGCTCCTTTTTATGATTTTTGCTTTTATCACCTAAATTATTCATTCCTGCAACAAAATAAAGAAAATACCATTCTTTAAAGTGCAATTTCATCAAAAATAGGTATGAATTTCTTAATAAATTTTTCAGCGATGAATGTCGAAGCTTTTGTTTGACACTGTAGCCTGTAATGGAAGAGGTCAAAAGGAATCCACCAAGGATTTTTGATCTATCTGAGGCTGTATGTCAAAACTTTTGTTTGATGAAGGTAGCCTGTTGACACGCCTAAAATATATACGCTTTTTGCTATATCATTTTACTCATTTTTGATGATATTACACTTTAAAGGAAGATATTTTGTATGTTTTTTGGTTTTAGATACAAGAAAAGGTGATTGGAGCAAAAGGAAACAAAAACGGTGCAATTTGGAGAAAAAACGAGCAAGAAATGAAATTCTGCCCTGACACCTTTCGATAAGTTTTTTGATGCTTAATCACTTTTACACTTCTTGCATATTTTTGAATGAGATTACACTTTAAAGAAAGGTTATTTTTATGTTTATTTTGTAGGGCTATCAGTTACGAACACAACACAACTGAAACGGGGCGAATCGGAGCTAAAACAGAGCCAAACGGAGCGAAACGGTGGAGCTGCGCAGGAATCTCGCCGATGGCGGCCTCGAGCCCGCTGACGGCGGGATTTTTCCGAGAAGGCCAAAATTTGACCGAAAGGCTCGCCGACAACGCCCTCGAGCCCGCCGACGACGAGCCGTAACAGTTGGCTCATGTTCTAGAAGCCCGTCGACGGCGAGAACGAGCCCGCCGACGGCGAGAAGGCCAGTTCAAGCACAGATTCATTGAACATGGACGCCTTTTGAAGAGGTGCTTAAGCAACCTTTGGGAATTTTTCTACCTCTTTAAAAAAGAAGAGAAATAGAGGAGAAAAAAGTGGAGAAAAACCTGGAGAATGTTTAGGGATTTTAGAATAGGAGTAGAAATATTGATTCCTACCCTTTTGGAGAGATTAGAGAGGAGATTTTGAGAGAATTTGTAAGGGATTTCGCTAGCATTGCATAGATCAACAGGAGACTTTGTTGGAGAGATCTTCGTTCTTCTTTCAAGGGGAAAAAACTAAGTATTGTTCTTCATTATCTTATAATTTTGTAAACAATTACCTAGTATATTTGCTTTGATTTAATGAAGTTTCCGTTGTGTTTTCTTCGTGCTTTGTGACGCATCTCTCTTACTCTTTCTTCTTCTTTGGAAATAGTGACATGAGAAAATTATGTCATTATTTTCATTTTACTTTTCTTTTGTAATGAGTATAAATCATGTTTAGGATTATGCAATGCATGATATAAGTGAATTCAATTATAAATGTGATGGTTTTTACTTGCATTTCATTTACATTGCAATAAGGGCCCATTGTAGTGTTAAAATTCGTTGTAATTGCGTTAAGTCCCGAAAGGGCATATGTAATTCTCGACAAAGTGGAACGACGTTCAAATTCATGGATGGTGAAGTTCATGGGAATTGAATGCGAAATAAATAGGAAATAATATTAATCGGGCGTAGAATTGGAGATTTTAGAGTGACGGACTAAAATCCTCGATTCGGTCCTATCGTTCGATGTCGAAGTGTAGATTGCTTAGCCTCAGGCGAGGAAACGTGGGAGCTCCAAAGTGAGAGCCGGTATCCTCCCGCGCTAGCCGCGGATCGATCCGAAGCATAGGATTAGTCGATGTTCTTTATGCTGGACGAGAAGGGTAAAGAATAGGATTGCTCTCTGTTGGCGTATACGATATTAAATGCGTCTCGTTCACCATACATTATCTATTTCATTACATAAAAATAGTAGTTTTAATATCTAAAAATTCTCCAAACTAATTCATTCAAAAAGGATTATATTTAGAATTGTTATTTGCATTTAGATATAGTTACTATCTTTACATTTAACACTTGCATTTATGAATAGTTCTTAGATAAAACACAATTTTAATCGACATTCGAACTAAGACTTATTAGTAGTAGGCTAGAATTTGATTAAAGACATTCTTACTTAACTTCGTGGGATCGATGCGGGGTTTTTAAAGAAAACTCTATATTACTGTAAACGATACGTATACTTGCGTAGTACGCAGCTGTGTAAAATATTTTTCAATTTCTATATCATTTAAGATTTTGCACACTAGCCGCTATTTATAAATCAGTTCAAGTTTTTGGCCATCTTTTGGAAGTTAAATTACAACGTAATTGCGGGTCGGGTCACCTGTAATGGAAGAGGTCGAATCGAGTCCCATTGGGATCGGTTATGCCTAGAATGAGGTGTCAGAGATGCTCTGCGTTTATCGAGACTAGGGCGTAGATCGCAATGGATCACATGTTTTCTTGAAAATATGTTTGCAGTCATACTCAAGAGCAATGTTTGGCAACTTGTCAGTTGCTGTTTTTGAATCTTTTGCCTCCCCAGTAGAGGTGTTTTCCATGCGAGCTTGTAAAAGAACACATGTATTGGGCATTGAAGAGATCAGCTTCCCGATATAGTTGAAGAGAAACTCTAGTACGATGAGGAGGCGCTGGGGAAGCGTTATTTGCAATGAATAATGCCCCCTAATCCAGGAGCGATTCTTGTATACTTGTAATATTAATGAAATATGGGATGACATTCTCACCACAGTCGTGCCCAGAACGTTAACGTGAACGAACTTTCGAGATTGCGGTGAAGGTTGCCCCCGGCATGGAAGAATACTCCAGAGATGATCTTCAAGATGCAAAAATGATTCCTTTGTCCGTTGGATGAAATACATCATTAGGAAAGGAAGTTCTTAGAGTTGCAAACATGTCAAACAAGACTTAGTTCCCACAGATGGCGCCAAACTGATGTGTACTGGAAAATCTGCGGTGGTAGAGTAACTGATTATCGTCTTAGCGTTGTACGAGAATCCAGCACACATGTAAATAAAAAAGAAATAAGCGATGACGACTCCAGAAGTTTTTACGTGGAAAACCCGTAAAGGGAAAAACCACGGGGCCTGACCCAGTTGCGAAATTTCATTATTGATTGATGGTTACAGAAATCCATACGTCCACAGACGGGAGAAAGTAATTATATTTTTCATGTTACAGTGTCGGTTGAAAGCATCTAGTTGGTGGTTTGAGGATAACTGATAAAGGTCGACGGTGACGGAGGTCGACGAAGGTCGGCGGTAGTCGACGATGGTCGTCGACGGAGGTTGAGGGTGATAAAGGTCGACGATGATGAAGGTCGACAGTGACAGAGTTCGACGATGATGGAGGACAGCGGTGGTCGGTGGTGGTCCACGGCGGTCGGCCGTGGTCAACGACGGTTTGCCGTGGTCGACGACGGTCGGCCGTGGTCGACGGAGGTCGACGGTGGTCGACTATGACAGAGGTCGACGGTGAAGATATTCTACAGTGACGGAGGTCGACGATGACGGAGGTCGATAGTAGTCGACAGAGGTCAACGGTGGTCGACGGCGATCAGCGGTGGTTGACGGTGATCGGCGGTGGTCGATGGCGATCGGCGGTGGTCAATGGCGGTCTGCGGTGGTCGACGGCGATCGACGGTGGTGCTAAGCTGCAGCTTCTCCTCGAGGTCTCAAGCTCTCTCTAGGCCTCCACCTCTCATGTGAGAGTTGAGGTCTATTTATAAGGTTCTGGGTGCAATTAATGCAGTCATTTTGATCAGACGGTTCAGAAGGTTTTTCTCGATCAAACAACGTTTAAGAGACATTTGATGGCCTTAACGATGTCAGAATTGATTAATCTTGGGCTCGTTGGATTTTTCTTGTCGAGTCGCTCGATTCGAGTATCGGCTTGCTAGTGTCGGCATCCATTCGGCCTTCGAATGTGTCCGAAAATCTTCTAAAAGTGGTTTAATGACTCGATACGAGCCGATTTGACTCGGATTGGACTAGTTTTGATATCATTGGGTCCGTTTCATCGTGCAGTTAGTTTCACTATAAGTTTGCTGAAATCGGAGCTCTGGATGACTTTTCATCAACATTTGAATATTTCTTGCTCAAAATATTGCATCGAGATTCGTCTTGGGATGATGAAATTTTAGTGGCGTATCAGTTACCCCCCTATTTTCGGGCAAGATTATTTTTGTCTTCCGAAAATATTATTTTTATGAGCTATTTATTCTTATCATTATATTATCCTTTATATATATATATATATATATATATATATATATATATATATATATATATATAATTGACATAAAATAATATATGTCTGTATAATGTTAAAGAAACTTGCATATCTTAATTGGCAGCATGAATGCACTTCCATTTTCACAAGCGATTATTCCATTTTTATTATTATTTTTTTTTCTTCGCCAGCTCGCTGGAAATTGGAATGTATAAGACTGAACGGCGGGAGTTGGCACTGGAATTCAGACCGCTGGAATTTCTATGGTGGACGGGTCGTGGGAGCGGAATTCCAAAGGTTAGAAAGAGAGCAGGACTAAGAGTAAATTTCTGGAGTATTTTATTTTTATTTTTTGTAATTAGAAGAATTAAAAGGTCAAACAAAAATGAATATGAAAAGTTTTTTTAATGATTGAAAATAATTTCTTGTCATAAATGTAAAATTTAAAAGGATCAAAACGGACAGAATATGAAATAAATTTTTTTTTTTAAGAATTTCATTTAATTTGTGTCATAAATTTAGAATATGAAAGATCATAAAATATGAAATGAAAAGATTTTTTTTTAATGTTTTGTCTTATCTAAAGCCTATAAATAGAGGTTATGGATGATGGGAAGAATCACAAGTGAGGAAAAGGAGAAAGTCATCCCTTGTTGCGGAGAAAAATGGCGGAGAAGCAAAGAGTTGCGGCGAAGAATTGCGGTGAAGAATTGCGGTGTAGAGTTGCGGTGCAGCGTCGCGGTGAAGAGTTGTAGCAAAGTGTTGCAGTGAAGCATCACGCCGAAGTTGTGTCGAAGTGTTGCGTCGAAGCGTTGCACCGAGGCGTTAAGCCAGCGTTGCGCTGAAGCGTTGCTCTTAAACGGTGCGCCGAAGCTTGCGAAGAAGCGTTGCGCCGAAGCGTTGTGCCGAAGCGTTGCGCCGAGGCGTTATGCCGGCGTTGCGCTGAAGCGCTGCTCCGAAACGGTGCACCGAAACTTGCGAAATAACGTTGCGTCGAGGCGTTATGCCGGCGTTGCGCTAAAGCGCTACTCCGAAATGGTGCGCCGAAGCTTGCGAAGAAGCGTTGCACCGAAGCGTTGTGCCGAAGCTTTGCGACGAATCCTAACGGCGGTGTATTGCAGCAACGCTTTGCTGCAGAACTTCGCGGTGAAGCATTGTGGCGGAGCGTCGAGGCTACGCATCATCATGGCGGGGTGTCGCTTGCGATGCGTTGCGGCGGAGCATCGCAGATCGTGTACTTGATGTCTCACATTCCAAAGGAGATTTTCGTGCCACTCGCACGTTCTGAAAGTGATGAAGAAATGTTGTAGTTTTCTTGTCGTGCCATGAGGCAGGGATTTTCATGCTTATGTGATTGCGATATCTGAAGACCCCTTGATGATCATCAAAAGTACTGAAATTTTGGGAAGGCGGCGTCGACTCTAATTGAAGATGAACTGATTTATTGTAGCCCTTGTACAAATATATGTTGGTATTTGTAGCCTTTTTAATCATCTTATTTGACAATTGTAGATGATAACAATGTATTTCTCTGTTGCTTCCACGGTTGTTTGCGCTTCTTAATTGTGCAAAATTTTACAATTTAAGTTAGCACACACTTTATAAAATGATGAATCATGTACCTTTTGTGGCTCTCGTCTTCTGAGGTTATCCCCTCTCGGGCTTATGCCTTATAGGAGCTTGAAATGAATCAGTACCATCCAAGGCTCGTAGTCTTCTGAGGAATTTTATGCACTTGTGTCTTCTGAGACTTATAGCCCTCTGAGGTCTTTAATATACCTCTGCCTTCTGAGGTCTTTGAGTGGAGACCCTGTCAACCACTTGCTCTCATGGAGTCTTTCAAGTGAGAACCTTGTCCACTACTAGCTTCCCATCGAGACTTGCCTCTTGGGCTCGTCTTCCAGGGGCATAGTAGAAAAAAGAATCCATTAAGGATGTAAGACCAGTTCTGAGTTGTATCACCGGAGATGCTTGACGGTAATAACCCGTAATGAACTGAGTCGTATGAAACCCACTGAGGATGGTTTAATTATCCTAGGTTGTTGGTCGAAGCTTTTGCTTGACGACCGTAACCTGTTATGGAATTGGTGGAAGGAAATCCACCAAGGATTTTTGACCTATCCAAGTCTGCATGTCGAAGCTTTTACTTGACGACTGTAGCATGTAATGGAAGAGGTCGAAGGGAATCCACCAAGGATTTTGGACATATCCGAGGCTGTATGTCAAAACTTTTGTTTGAAGACGGTAGCCTGTAATGGAAGAGGTCGAATCAAGTCCCCTTGGGATCGATTATGCTTATAATGAGGTGTGAGAGATGCTCTGCGTTTATCGAGACTAGGGCGTAGATCACAATGGATCATATCTTTTCTTGAAAATATGTTTGCAGTCATAGTCAAGAGTAATGTTTGGCAATGATCACAGAAAAATATGTTAAGAAATTCATACATATTTTTGATGAAATTGCACTTTAAAGAAAGGTATTTTCTTTATTTTATTGCAGGAATGAAGATTTATTGGTGATAGAAGCAAAATGCATGAAATGGAGCAAATTTGGATCAAAAAGGAAGAAATTCATGCAAATATAACTACTTCGCCGACGGCGGGATCGAGGCCGCCGACGGCGAGATCGTGAGGAGAAATTTCTGAAGGAATTATAACTACCTTGCTAACAGCGAGTCCAAGCCCGCCGACAGCGAGATCGCGCGGTTTGAAGACCTTCTAGAAGCCCCGCTGACGGCGATGTCGTTTCCCGCCGACGGCGAGCTAGTTCAAAATGCATATACATTGAACCTGGACAGCTTTTCGAAGAGGTGTTTAAGCACCCTTGGACCTTTGCTTACCTCTATAAATAGAGGCCGAATTCCAGAGTCTTAGGTGTGTCTTTTGAGTCTTACGTGAGTCTATTTCTAGTATCTTAAGTGTAGTTTAAGTGAGTTTAGTGAGTTTATTAGTTTAATTAAGTACTATTTAGTTGCTCGTACTTAGAAGGAAAAGTCGAAAGGACTTGAGAGTGTAGTCATTGGAAGGAAATTAAGATAAGTATCTTTGTTTATTGTTTTTAACTTTAAATGAAATCCATGCTTTGTTTTATTCTCATGCATTACGAGTAGTTTTCTTAGTGTTTCTCACTTGTTTATGAAAATTATGTGGTTTGATGAAATTAAATAAAGACACTTAATATAATATAAATAAATTGTGATAATTGTTACTTAAAACTTAATTTACTTTCAATCTGGCCAAGTGAGTAGTTAAAATATGTTGAATTATCAACTATAGTAAAAATTACATCCAATATTTAGGGAAATCAAAAATCTTAGAAGGAGGGTGCAAATAAATAGGGAAATATTAATTATCGGGCGTAGAATTGGATATTTTAGTGTGACGGACTAAAATACTCGATTCGATCCTACTTGTTTGAGAGTGAAGTGTAGATGTTAGCCTCGGGTGAGGGGAACGTGGGAGCTACGAAGTGGCGGCAGGTATCCTCCCGACTAGCTGCGCATTCGGTAATCAGAACATAGGATTAGTCGATGTTCTTTGCACTGGACCAAAGGGTAAAGAATAGGAATGCTCCTGTTTGTCTATAATACAATTCTAATTAAATTCATCATTTCACTTAATTTTCTAAAAACAAGGAGAATGATACTTTTTCGAATTAATTAAATCAACTTATTTCGAAGCATTAGTTTACTTTAGTTTATTATAGTTACTTAGAATTTCGTTCACTTTATTAAGTAATTCCTTTAAATTTAGCTGATAACAATTACTGTTAAAAACTTCCTTGTGGGATCGATAACCGGGACTCCACTGAGAGCCACGTATTACTTGATACGATACGTATACTTGCGTATAATCCACATTATACATTAAATCATATTCCTATATTTAAAGCGGGGTCAAGTTTTTGGTTCCGTGGCTATAAACATAAATTACATAAATACAAAAAGTGGGTCAGGCAACTTGTCAATTGCTGTTGTTGAATCTTTTGCCTCCCCAGCAGAGGTGTTTTCCATGCGAACTTGTAAAATAACACATGTATCGGGCCTTGAAGAGATCAACTTTTCGATATAGTTGAAGAGAAACTCCAGTACGATGAGGAGGCGCTGGGGAAGCGTTATTTGCAGTGAATAATGCCCCCTAATCCAGGAGTGATTCTTGTATACTTGTAATATTAATGAAATATGGGATGACATTCTCACCACAGTCGTGCCCAGAACGTTAACATGAACGAACTTTCGAGACTGCGGTGAAGGTTGCCCCCGGCATGGAAGAATACTCCAGAGATGATCTTCAAGATGCAAAAATGATTCCTTTGTCCGTTGGATGAAATACATCATTAGGAAAGGAAGTATGAGCTCGGTGTCTTAGAGTTGCAAACAATGTCGAACGAGACTTCGTTCCCACAGACAGCGCCAAACTGATGCGTGCTAGAAAATCCGCGGCGGTAGTGTAACTGATTATCGTTTTAGTGTTGTACGATAATCCAACACACACGCAGATGAAAAAGAAATAAGCGATGATAACTCCAGAAGTTTTTAAGTAGAAAACCCATAAAGGGAAAAATCACGGGGCCTGGCCCAGTTGCGAAAGTTCACTATTGATTGATGATTACATAAATCCATCGTCCCACAGACGGGAGAAAGTAATTATATTTTTCATATTACAGTGTCGGTTGACAGCATCTAGTTGGTGGTGATTGAAGATAACTGATTGAGGTCGACAATGACGGAGGTCGACAAAAGTCGGCAGTAGTCGACGACGGTAGACGATCGTCGACGGAGGTTCGTCGACGGTGACAGAGGTCGATGGTGACGAAGGTCGATGGTGACGGAGGTCGACGATGATGGAGTTCAACAGTAGTCGACGGAGGTCAGCGGTGGTTGACTGCGGTCGGCGGTGGTCGACGGCGGTGGTCGACCGAGGTCGGCGGTGGTCGACCGAGGTCGGCGGTGGTCAACGGAGGTCGACGGTGGTCGAGTGTGACGGTGGTCGAGTGTGACGGAGGTCGACGGTGACGAAGGTCGATAGTTAAGGAGGTCGATGATGACGGAGGTCGATAGTAGTTGTCGGAGGTCAGCGGTGGTCGACGGCGGTCAGCAGTGGTCGACGGTGATCGGCGGTGATCGACGGCGATATGTGGTGGTCGACGGCGATCGGCGGTGGTCGAAGACGGTCGGCGGTGGTCGACGGCGATCGACGGTGGTGCTAAGCTGCAGCTTCTCCTCGAGGTCTCAGGCTCTCTCTCGGCCTCCTCCTCTCATGTGAGAGTTGAGGTCTATTTATAGGGTTCTGGGTGCAATTAATGTATCCATTTTGATCAGACAGTTCAGAGGGCTCCTCTTGATCAGACAACGTTTAAGAGACATTTAATGGCCTTAACGATGTCAGAATTGAGTGATGTTATGCTCGTTGGATTTGTCTTGTCGAGACGCTCAATTCGAGTATCGACTTGCTAGTGTCGGCATCCATTTGACCTTCAAATGTATCTGAAAATCTTCTAAAAGTGGTTTAATGACTTGATCCGTGCTTGATTTGACTCGGATTGGACTAGTTTTTATATCATTGGGTCCGTTTCATCGAGCCGGTTAGTTTGACTATAAGTTTGCTGAAATTGGAGCTCTGGATGATTTTTCATCAACATTTGAATATATCTTGCTCAAAAGATTGCATCGAGATTCGTGTCAGATGATGAAACTTTGGTGGCGTATTAAGTATTATTGTGTGCCCGAAGAGTCATGATAGTGGAGTGATAATTTAACGTTAGTGTTGCTCGAAGTTTCGTCACAAGTACTAATAAAAAATAGCAGGAAACTTAAGATTCTTTACGTGGAAAAACACTAGTGGTATAAAATCGAAGTGTCTAGCCTATTCATAGTAATACACAATATAAATATAATAACAGTTGGTTACAAAGGCTTAGGTGATGGTTGTAATAGAAGTAATTAGGCACAAAAGTTGTAGCTAGAGGTTGTGATAGTAGCAATTGGCCGCATAAGTTGGTAATTAATTGCTATAAAGGCAGTGGTTGATCATAATGTTATAATCAGTTGCAACAATAAAGTCAGTTCGTTATAAAAGTGTTTTTGAAAATTGTAAAAGTTGTAGTTGATCATACAAGTTGTGGTTGATCACAAAACCTGTAGTTTGTGGTTGCAATAGCGATAGTTAGTCACATCTGTTATTATTGGTTGCTACAAAGGCAACAACTGATCATAAAACTTATAGTCAATGATTGTAATAATGATAGTTAGCCACAACTGTTATAGTTGAAACTATAACAATAGTAGCTAGTCGAAAATACCATAGTTGGTTTACAAAGGCATTAGTTGATCATAAAAACTGTGCTCGATTGTTGCAATAATGATAGTTGATCAGACAGATCGTCCTTGGAAACTATAACAGTAGTTGGCTACAAATGCAGTTTTTATTTGAATTCACAAATACATTTTCATAGAAAAATTTTTTATTTTAATTTATTATTGATAAATAACTTTTTTAACTCATGATAAAAAGCAATTTCTGCTTGAATGTGCTAATTCACATAAATAAAAATTTATGTTGTGCTTTAACTTGAATGTATAAATAAATTTCATTATAAATAATTCTATTAATTTATTTTAAAATAAAATATTAATCAATTTATAAAATAAATAAAAAATAAATAACTTTTTTAGATATATTTCAACTTTTTTAAACTAATAAAAAAGCATTAAAATATTTTGATATTATTAAATTCTTAAAAAATAATCAAATCATTGAAAACTCCGATTGAAGTTAAGTTTTCAGTAAAAATATAATATTTTCCCATTTTTTTAATTAAAAATTTTATAATGTTTCCTATTTCTTAATTAAAATATAATATTTCATATTTCTCTTCTTACACCAATGAGCATTGGGGAGCACATCATCCCGGTAAGTGGTTCTCCAGAGTTGAAATCTTCAACCCACGACTGCTCCTCCCTTACCGCCCTATATATAATGGCTACGCTCACTTCCTTCTCCGAATCGTTCATTTCTCTTCCGGTGGCTATCAATAACAAAAAAAAAAAAAAAATGTTAAATCAAGAATGCTTCGCCAAGTGCTTCGACTCGCCTAAGACGGAAGAGCAAAAAGACGACGAACTCCACGCCTTTCAGCTGCACAAGGAGGAAATCTTAACCCTACCTGTGCACCAAGGATGGCGATTGTTCTCACTCCGCCTCTACAAAGGCTTCTGGTTCCCCGATATCATCCTTCCAGGTGTTCTCTCCGTTCGCCGCCACTTCCTCCCCAAACCTTCGGACATCATCCTGGCCGGCATCCCCAAAACCGGCACAACATGGCTCAAAGCTCTCGCCTTTGTCATCTCCACCCGCAATCTTGATTCTCTTCTATCATGTCACCCACAGAACTGCTCTCCTAATTTGGAGGCACTTTTCGCTGGACCCCAAGTTCCTAACCTAGACGTGTTACCCAACCCTCGACAGTTGTCCACCCACATTCCTTACTCTGTTATGCCGGAGTCCGTCCGAGGGTCCTCCTGTAGAATCATATTCATTTGTAGGGAGCCGAAAGATACGCTCGTGTCCACATACCACTTCTTGAATGAAATGCGTCGCCCTGAGTCTGCTCTGCAACCCATGCCGTTAATGGAGGCCTTGGATCTCTTCTGCAAGGGGCAGTCGATGTACGGTCCTCTGTGGGAGCACCAGCTGGAATACTGGAGGGAGAGCCAGAGGCGACCTGATAAGGTTCTATTTCTCAAGTACGAGGACCTGAAAGTGGATCCCGAGACCAGTGTGAGAAGGATGGCGGAGTTCATGGGGATGCGCTTCACGGCGGAGGAGGAGATGAGCGGCATGGTGAGAGAGATTGTCAGACAAACCAGCTTTGAGAAGCTTAGCGGATTGGAGGTTAATAAGGTCGGGATGAAGATGGAGCAGACCGACTGGGCAATAAAAAACTCTTCCTTTTTCCGAAAAGGTAGGGTCGGAGATTGGAGAGAGCATTTTACTGCAGATATGGCGGAAAGGCTTGACGCCATTACTAAAGACAAACTGTATCAGCTTTCCCATTCGAATGGTTTCTAGGCACGAAGGGTCGCAACTAAATTATGGGTTTGTAGACGTCTTCTTTTGTGTTTTCTATTTTAACTCAAATAACGAGAATGAAATATAATAAATGTAAGTATATTTTTAATAGGCTCACACTATAGTTTTTTTTTTTATTGAAATCGAGCCGTATTGTATTATTCCTATGATTTATTCAGCTTATTATCATGGGAAAATATTAGGTCCAGACGTCCTTCGACGTCCGAACTTCATATAACATAATTTCACATGACCAGGACCCACTTTCATATAAAATAAAACAGAAAAAGTTGCCCATGTAAAATTCAGCTGTGTATCATCCGGACCCAGACTGGATAATTATGGTCATAATATTAACCGTGTGTAGCCAAGTCGGAAAACGATATGCTGGGGCTGGAATAAAAAATTTGTTTTAGAAATAAGAAGATAAGAAATTTTGAAAACAAAGAAGATCTGCAACAACGATAGATAGCGAACAGCATACTCGCGATTCCTTCTCAATTCGCAAATCATATAAAATGATATTTTATCACTGGAGTATAGTTAGGGGTATTAGATGATTGGTGATATATGCTAAGTTTAAAAATTGGTTGATTTTCTTCATTAATATATTATATATACGAAGGAGAAAATCAAATTCATATCTAAATGTTGTCTATTCGTTTCCATGAGCTGTTTGGTGATAAAAGATTGGTTTAGAAGTTGTGTATGGACTATGTATTGAACTTTAGTCACGTTTTGAAGCTATCAGATTGCTAATATTAGCTAATTTGAAAAAATTTTCGGTATATTCATTATTTCTGATTGGTTATACATTCTTTTCCTTTAATCTAATTTTTCACCCTTGTTTATGTTGATTTTACATATCTATTATCGATGTGTATGATTTGAAGCAGATGGCATCATTGATTCAGTGCCCAAACTCCATTCATGTTGTTTTATTAATTGCTTGGGAAAGAGGAGAGGTTTTTTTTTGTGAATATTTGACACGTAAATCATTCATCATGATGACCATGCTTTGTTCCAACGGTGGTTGAGCATTATCTTAATTTTATACGGGTCAATTCCATTTGAATATTCAGCTAGAATGTCACATGTTTTGGTGGCAGTGCTTCGTGCATTATGCTAAATTTCATATCTCCCACTTGCATATATGATACTCGGTGTCTTAAAGTAATATCTTAGCTTTGACTTTCTTGTGTACTATCTGAATAATCAATTACCAACTTCTCGGTGTGTCTTTGCAAGATAAATTTGACTATGGTGGAAAAATTAGATAATTGCAAAAGTCACTTTAAAGCGGACGAAATAAACTACATCAAACATCATGGTGAACAATCTCTCCTACATGGCGATATATGGAGCATCAAGTAAGGGTATAAGACAGAGGTGCAGGTAGGTATGGGCGATGATGAGAACACCATCTAAGTATGTGGTGAAGTGTTGCATATCCTGAACCTGAGAATTCCCGAGGGTTGAGAATTAGCATCATTGCTCTCCAACACGTAGTAAAGGGTTACCCTTTTGCCCTCAAGGGCTGCTAGCAATTCCGACCCGACAATGTGATTGAGATGTGAATTATCCAAAACATAAAATTAATAAAAGGTATAATACAATTACTTTTCTGGACAAATTCTACACTTGCGGAAAAATGAAATATTTCAGAAGAGTAAAATAAAAGGCTTTGAATGTCACTTTTGACCAGCTCACATGGCAGCCACACATGCCGGGTTGAGAATTACCTTTCCTTGGAGCGGGTAATCTTTTGTCATATGTTGGATCCCACAAACATGATGTTTACAAAGGTTGCCTACGTAGTTCCTTCGGAAAAATTTGTTAGGGCATCAGTCCTAGTTCTGAGCTTCCTCTTTACCAAAACACTCAACTCCGCTCTGATTTTCCATATATGTGCCACCTCATTCATTTACACATGTGCTAGTGTCTTCTAGTTTTTTTTTGGTTTGTTAATATGTTTATATGTGATATTAACCCTTGCAGCTGCGACAACAACTTCTAGGTATGCACCGTTACTATCCTTTACTGCATTTTCTCTTTTTTACCCAACTTCATATATATATATGCTTATTTGGTTACACCTGCGACAATACTATTGTGTTATTTACTATACTTGTAAAGACCCGTAGAATAGAAAAAATAATTGAACACCTATCTAGGGGGTACACTATAAAGGGCCTTGAGACTCAACAATAACAACATATGCAAACCCAAAACATAAACCCTAAGCCTAAAACCACCATGCTATGAAGCTTGGAGCGAATTTTGTGGACAACCTAACAAGGAGTTTGGAACAAGGAAACAAGTAAGCAGGGGTTGATGATCAAGACACAACAAGAAGTAGATCGACTTTAGTAGGACAAAACGTGAAGCGGATCTAGATCAAATAAACCATTAGTTTAAACAATAACAAAGTCATAGGATTTTGAGATAGTCCGCCTAATGCAACATAAATCCTCACATTATCTTTAGGTTTTGAACAACTATTTTGTGCATCATAAATCCAAACTTCATTTAGAATTCCATGGTTGTCATTCAATACAACGTAAATCTTCATATCTCTTAGGTTATTTGCATGACCGGATATCGTGCGAATATAAGTCCTAAATTCTAAAATAAATTGACATGATTAAACATTAAATAACTTCACTTCTAAGACATAAAGCCAAACAATAAGATAGTAGGGAAATCACCGAGGCTTGCCTCGAGATCTGTGACATCCCCTACTTATTCGCTCCTTCGGACTCCTAGAAAAGTAATTGTTTCTACTTGAGTCATTCTCTTTTGTTGAAAAATTTGGGCAAAGAAACAAGAATCGACGCAATGATTTAATGAAGTTTGTCAAAGATGTCTATGTCCTCGGGAGCAGAGCGGCGACTTTCTTTCACTTTAAGAAAAAGAGTACAAGCCCCCCTTATGTTACAATATACATATATATAGCCCTGGTGTACAATATGTAATTACAAAATTATTGTTGTACCGTACCGCTAGGTCGTTGCCCCCGCACCCCAACCCACATAACTTAACTCCACCGATTTGGCAGATGCTTCCGCTCCACTCCAGTATTTGTCCCTTACCTGGTATATGAGTCATACCTAACAAATCTCCACCTTAGCGAATATCTAGCCCTTTACGAGAAAAAATACCTGGGAGTCACACATGTACCAATGTGGGTTGGGTCACAATGCTTCTATAGTAATTGTGAATATTCAACAAGTTCAAGAATGCAAGAACTTGTTGATAGTAACTGGCTTGGTCAACATATCAGATGCATTTTCATTAGTATGAACCTTCTGAAAAAATATTTTTCCAGAAGCAATCAATTCTCTGATCTTGTGATACCTGACATCAATATGCTTGGTTCTCGCATGAAACACTTGGCTCTTAGCCAAATAAATAACACTTTGACTATCACAATGCAACTGAACTCCACCTTCATCAACACGCAGTTCCTTAACTAGCTCAGTAAGTCATAATGCTTATTTAGGAGCTTCAGCTACTGTCATGTACTCAGCTTCAGTTATAGATAACTTCACAATATATTGAAATGTTGATTTCCAATATATAGGCCATCCACTACGAGTAAACACAGACTCAGTTATAGACCTTTTGTCATTTAAATCATATGCACAGTCTTAATCAATGTACACGACGATTGTAGGATTATCTTGCTGACTATCAAAAATAATTTCATATCCTACAATACCCTCATATACCTGAAAATTCACTTGACTGTTTCCCAATATTGTCTTCCTGGTTTAGACATATATTTGCAGACTTAACTAACATCATGGGCCAAATCAAGGCGAGTACATATCATTGCATGCATCAAGCAGTCAACTGCACTGACATATAGAACGTTTGTCATGTCTTCGATTTCTCATATGTCTTTGGACACTGTTCTAAAGAAAGCTTAAAATGATTTGTCAATAAAGTACTCACATATTTTGCTCACCTCAAACATATATAGCACTTTCTCAACATTGCCTCGTTGAGATAAACACAGTTGTCTTGAGCCTCTATCCCGTTGAATCTCCATCTCAAAAGTATTCTTTATAGGACATAAATCTTTCATATCAAATTCCTGACTGAATAGAGCTTTCAAATCAAGGACATCATTCATAATCCTAGCAGCAATCAGTATAGCGTCAACATATAGTAGCAAAAAAATAATAGAACCATCATCGAGGCTCTTAACATAAACACAACAATTATAATCATATCGCTTGTAGCCAATCTGAATTAAGTAGGAGTCAAACCGCTTATATAATTGTCTTAGAGACTGTTTCAACCCATACATCGAATTCTTTAGCATGCAGACCAGACGCTCCTATCCAGGTTGAGTGAACCCTTCTGACTGCTCCATGTAAATCTGCTCCTCCATATCACCATGTAAAAATGCAGTTATAACATTCATTTGCTCCAGATGCAAATCCCAAATAACTACTAATGCAAGCACTGCCCTAATTGAGGTATGTCTGACCACAAGAGAAAAAATTTCATCATAATCTATCACCTTATGCTGTGAAACTCCCTTTGCTACTAGTCGAGCATTGAAAATTTTCCATTCTTTTTCTGATACTGCTGGTTTCCTTTTGTACACTCATTTGCGCCCAATAGTCTCATTTCCCTCAAGAAGCTGAATTAGCTCTCATGTGAGATTTTTTTTGTAAAGACTCCATCTCCTCAACCATTGCCCCCATCCATTTCTTTTTCTCCTATCTGATGA
The DNA here is from genome assembly GCA_022702705.1 of Papilionanthe hookeriana x Papilionanthe teres. Lineage (NCBI taxonomy): Eukaryota > Viridiplantae > Streptophyta > Magnoliopsida > Asparagales > Orchidaceae > Papilionanthe > Papilionanthe hookeriana x Papilionanthe teres. The sequence continues at coordinate 58,476,672 of CM040427.1, read as the reverse complement.
TAAATCCTTGAAAAGTGGCTGGATCGTTACTGCTGATGTGAAATGCACAAGAGACCAAGTCTTCATAACCCAATCTACTATGAGGCCTTATATTAGTGTGTTTTTGTCTATCTCTTGCTAGATTATAATTCTACAAATCATCTGTATTGGAATCACCAGGTGTAAGTTCTGAACCTTCAACTCTCTCAGTTGCTACTGGATGTTGTCCTAGAAAATTTGTACTGTAAATGAACTAGAAATGTTCCCTGACATCTTGTCTTGATTTTGCTGCAACATGGACTGCTCATCAAAGACTGCATCTCTACTGTTCACCATCATCTTTGCAAGTGGATCCCCAAAACTTGTATCATTTCACACCTTTCTTGTAGCTCAGAAAGATGCACTTCTTGGATTTTGGATCAAGTTTTGATCTTTCATCTCCACGTACATGCACATAAGCAGGACAACCTAAAGTTCGTAAGTGATCAAAATTAATTGGATTATCTGTTCATACCTCTTATGCAACTTTGTCACTCAATGATGCCTGAGGCGATCTATTGATGAGGTAGCATGCCATATTCACAACAGCTGACCAGAAGCTTTTAGGAAGCCCTGCATTCAGTCTCAAGCATCTTGCCCTTTTAGATAAGAACTTTTTCATCATTTCTACAATGTCATTCTGCTGCGGTGTCTTGCGCACTGAAAAATTCCTTTGAATCTCATGCTTCTCGCAAAACTTCAAAAACTGTGAATCTGTGTACTATGTGTCATTATCAGATCTCAAATACTTTATCTTTCTGCCAATTTAGTTCTCCACCTCAGCTTTTCCACAGGTTGAATTAGGAGAAATTTTCAGATTTATGCTTCAAGAAATACACCCAAACTTTCCTTGAGAAATCATCAATAAATGTAACACAATACAGAGATCCTCTCAATGACGATTCTCTGATAAAGCCTCATACATCAGAATGCACATAATCAAGAATCTCTTCAGTTTTATACTTTACAGTCATAAAACTGACTCTAGTCTGTTTTCCAAGAACACAGAACTTACAAAAATTAAGCTTGCAATTTTTAACACCATGCAATAGATTTCTTTATGCAATTTAGCTATCCCACGTTCACTAAGATGACTCAGAAGCATATGTCATAGCTTTGTATTATCATCATTAGACTCAATAGAATGAACTCCACCTGCAACTATACTCCATAACAGTCTGTAGATATTACCTGCAGTTAACTTTCCTTTCATCACAGTCATTGCACCCTTAACAATTCTGATGTTTTTCTTATCCTCTGCCTTAGGAATAAAACCATTTCTATGTAGAGTGCCCACGAAAATCAAATTCTTCTTCAAATCTGGAATGTGTCTGATATCAAATAATGTTCTAACAGTGTCATCATACATCTTAATCTTGACATCGCCAGTACCAATAATATTACAACATCTATCATCATCTAAATAGACTGAGCCAGAATTAGATAACATGTATGAAGTAAACCACTTTCTGTTATGCGTAATGTGATAAGAGTATCCTGAATTAAGAATTCATGCGTCCATAAACTGAGTTGATGAAACTAAAAGCATATCAGCATCACTGCAATCTGAATTGTCACTCTGCACCACATTTACAGACTTTGATGATGCATCCTGTTTCTCTTCAGTCCGCTTCTTAAGCTTTGGGCAATCTCTCTTCATATGATCTGGCTCCTTGCACTTATAGAAATGAATCATTTTTTTGCCTTTAGACTTTGATCTAGAATTTCGCCATCCATAACCCCCATTCTCTTTTTTCCTTCCACGATCCTAATTATCCTTAACATATAAACTATCGTCATAAGTGCTTTCCTCTGCAGTCTGCTTCCGCTGGTTGTAAGACAACAATGCTGCAGTAATCTCATCAACTTTGATAATTTCTTTCCCTTAAGTAAGAGTAGTCACCAGGTGTTCATAGGAAGGTAATGAACACAACAGAATCATTGTTCTCTTCTTCCTCAATACTCACATCAAGCCTTGATAAATCTGTGATTATTTAATTGAAGTCATTCAAATGTTGCGCTAGATCAGAACATTCTTGCATCTTCAACTCATATAGTTTTTTGTTCATATACAATTTACTTGTCAGATATTTGGACATAAACTGATTTTCTAATTTCTTCCATATCTCTCCTCGAGATTATAGATTCATCGTGTGATACATAACTTCATCTGTCAGGCAGAGACGTATGGTTGTTGTCGCTCGTTGTTGCAATTCTTCTCAATTTTCATCCTCCATATTATCATATTTTGTAACTCGCAAAGCCTTCAAAATTCCTTACTATGCCAACAAATATTTCACCCTTGTTTGCCACAATCCAATATTTCTAGTTCCATCAAATTTCATCACCTGGAATTTTGCACCAGAAATTGTAAATTGAAATTAACCATGCAGTGAACATCTTCTGCCTTGTGTAAAAGCAAAATAATACCGCAAAGAAAATCAAAGAAACATGAAATCATTTCTGTCAATTGCTCTTGTCTGCTGCGATTCTCGTTTCACGGAAGAATCCCTCTCTTCCAGAATTGTTGCTATTTCAAGAACTCGCTCTGTTCCTCCAAAGACTTGTCACAATTCGATTTCGCGAACTGTCTGCTTAGGTTGAACGAAATGGTCAAACTGCCTTCGTCGAAGCCCCCTTCGTGAATTTCCCGAAACCCGCTCGAACTCGCGAACTCCTCTACTTCGCAAATCCTTTGTCGTGAACGTGCTCGGCGAATCGCCTTCGCTGAAACACAGCTTCGCGAACTCCTTCTCCCTTCTGTTGCAAACCGCCAAAAATCCATGTCGCGAACCTTTGTTGCGACTCGCCTGTAGCGAAAGAGGGCCGCTCGCAAACTTATTCAGTGAAACTCTGCATCGATCTGCAAAACTGTTGAATTTGTGTGTTCGTAAACCTCTTCTCGACTGGTCACGCAAAGCTCTCCTCTATCGCAAATCAAAACCTTCGAGCGAACGGAAGAAGCTAGAATGTGGCAATTCGCGAATGCCGTGTCTACTCTGTCGCGATCTAAACCGCCAAAAACCCCTTTCTTCTTCCTCAGTCGTTTGAAGCCCAAGCCGCAGCCCTAATCGAACTCCTTCGTCCTTCCTACGCTGAAATTTTTTCTGCCCTAGAACCTGGCTCTGATACCATTTATTGAGAAATTTGAGCAAATAAACAAGAATTGACACATAGATTTAACGAGATTCGATAAAGATGCCTACGTCCTCAGAAGCAAAGTGGCGTCTTTCTTTCACTTTAAGAAAAAGAGTACAAGTCCCTATTTAGGGTCACAATAGGCATATATATAGCATTGGTGTACAACATTTAATTACAAAATTACTCATGTACCGTACCGCGGTGACATTACCCTCCCACCCCCAACCCACGTAACATAACACCCCTGATTGGACAGATGCTTCCGCCTCACTCCAACATCTGTTCCTTATGACACTAGTTGCAGGTGAGATGTCAGAATCTACACAGCACCATGACACAAGCTGGTGAAAAACTCTAAATTAACCAATGTTCTTTGTTAGCACCGAGAGGGGGTAAAGGATGAAAATGCTCCTATTTGTCACAATATCACATTTTGCATTTTTAATCATTTAAATCCTATGCTGACTAACATCTCTTTTGCAAGAGGACATATCTTCTCATAATAATCAAACTCGTTTTTATATTTAATTAGTCATCAGAAATTTTGTAAACTTTTAAACCAAGTTGTTGCATTTTGCTTAAAATTAGTTTTTATTATTGCAAACATGCCGACTTTGTTCTCCTATTATATTTATCTGCAATTTAGATAGAATTTGCAAGTTAACATTAAGAGTTATGATTTTCTCGTGGGATCGATACTGAGATTTTTTTAAGGAAAATCCTATATTATTTGAAACGATACGTATACTTGCGTAGTACCTCTAGTGTGAAACCTTATTATATAATTTCTAAATCATTACATTTCTTCACACTAGCCGCCAAACATAATTTGAGACAAGGTTTTAGTATTTCTTAAGAATTATAAATATTCACTTAATTGTGTGTCGAGTCACTCGTGTCTCTACCATGTTTAATTATGTTAACTCCTCAATGTCATCGTGGGAGTCCCTTCTTTTATCTGTCAATAACTGTCTGACCTCAGCTCTTAATCTTTTCAATCTTTTCTCTATTGAATAGGTTTCTTCTTGGGGTTAGTCAGCCCACAACATCAGAGAGTTCCTCTGATGGCTTGAGTCTCCATACATTCTTTTTTAGCATGGGACAAAATACCATCGGAGGCATGTCATCGTATTGTGGGCGGGTATGATCCCAGGCTCGCAACAGCTATACAATCAAGTTCATAATGGCGGAGACCTTCTTAGTCCTTGAAAGCAATTCATCGTGTGTCGATGGAAAAGTTGGACGATGTCTCGACCTAACTTTGGTGGGAATGTGAAGGTGTTATCATTTTATGATGGTACTAGTGTCTATCATTTTGGCCAAATGAAGCTTGGAGGGCACCCGGGGTAGAAAAACTGGAATCTGTTAGTCCCCCCAGCGAAGCTTAGTGGGAACCCTGGGTAGGTCGGTCTTTCGATATTTTTGTCTTTATTTTTCTTTCTTGAGAATTTTTCTTTTCATTTGTAAGGAGACTGTGCACCCCATCTTGTACATGATCTTAGGGATCGAGCAACTCTCTTACTGTGTGATTTTCTCGAATACAGAGCAAAGCCTTGAGGGGAACTAGCTCTTCTTCTTTTTTGGATAGTGATGGAAGGATCAAGGTAGACTAGCTGCAATCTGACGAACATTGTTTATCACTGTGAGCGGAAACTGGTAAATTTGCTCCCTCCTAAAAGAGTACAGTTCTAGGTGAGTGATCCACCATAAAATTACTTATTTTTAGTGTACATTTCATGTTCATTTTATGCACATTTTTTATATTACACTTTAATATAAAAATGAAACATTCTAAAAAGAAGCCAAATTGAGTACATGAAATTGAGATTTGGAGAAAATGAAACAAAAATGGTGCAATTTGGAGTCAAATCGAGTAAGAAAGAAAATTTTGATCCAATGCATTTTGATATGTCTTTCTATGCTTAATCTCTTTCATATTTATCCCATGTTTTTGAATGAAACTACACTTTAAAGAAAGTTATTTTCATGTCTATTGACCCACTTTTTAATGTTTACAAAAATAACAACGGCACCAAAAACTTGATCTCGCTTAATATATATTTAATTTTATGATGGAATGTATAATGTGGATTCTACGCAAGTATACGTGTCGTATCAAGTAATATAGGGCTCTAGTGGAGTCCTGGTTATCGATCCCACAGGGAAGTTTTACTAGATTTGTAACAGCTAAATTTAAAGGATTTATTTACTAATATAGTATACGAAATTTAGAATACTTAACTAAAGCGATCTAAAGTAAACTAATGCTTTAAATAAAGTTGATTTAAAGATTTCAGAAAAAGTATCTTTCCCCTTGTTTTTAGAAACTTAAGTGAAAGATGAATTCGAATAGATTTTTTTTATTGTATTGTGACAAATAGGAGCATTCCTATTCTTTACCCTTTGGTCCGAGTGCAAAGAACATTGACTAGTCCTATGCTTGATTCGCGAATGCGCGGCTAGGTCGGGAGGATCTCGATTGCCACTCGAGCTCCCACGTTCCCCTCACTTTGAGGGCTAACATCTACACTTCGACTCTAAACAATAGGACTAAATTGAATATTTTAGTCCGTCACACTAAAATGTCCGATTCTACGTCCGATAAATAATATTTCCCTATTTATTTGCACCCTACTTCAAGGCTTTTGACTTCACGAATATTGGATGTAATCTTTACTTATAGTTGATAATTCAACATATTTTAACAAATCGATTAGTCGGATTGAAAGTAAATTAAGTTTTAAGTAAATGATTATCACAATTTATTTTAATATATTAGGCACTTCTATTTAATTTCATCAATTCGCATAATTTTCATAAACAAGGAGAAAGATTAAGAAAACTACTCTGAATGCATGGGAATTAAACAAAGCATGAATTTCATTTAAAGTTAACAACAATAAACAAAGATATTTATCTCAATTTCCTCCCCTAGCAGACTCCTTGAAGTTCCTTTGACTTTTCATTCTAGTACAGGCACACTTCTTAACTCACTACTTACACTTACTCACACTAAACTTCAACTTAGACTCGAAAGCACACTAATAGAATACTCTAAAACTCCTAAAATAGACACACCACATACTAAAATTCGTCCTCTATTTACGAGAGGTAGACAAAGGTCCGAGGTGTGCTTAAACACCTCTTCAAAAAAGCGTCCAGGTTCAATGTATCAGGCATTTTGAACAGTCTCGCCGTCGGCGAGAAATGACCTCGCCGTCAGCGGGGCTTCTAGAAGGTCTCCAAACCGTGTGATCTCGCTGTCGGCGGGCTCAGGCTCACTGTCGGTGAGGTAGTTGCAAATCCTTCAAAAATTCTCCTCATGATCTCGCCGTCGGCGACTTAGTTCATTTTGCATGAATTTCTTCCTTTTTTGATCCAAATTCGCTCCATTTCATGCTTTTTGTTTCCATCACTTATAAATCTTCATTCCTGCAAGAAAATAAAGAAAATACCTTTCTTTAAAGAGCAATTTCATAAAAAATGGGTATGAATTTTTTAATATATTTTCCTGTGATCAAAATCCCCCTAACTTAATTTTTGTTTATCCTCAAGTAATTTTAGTACTAAATAACAATAATGATTTCTGTAATAGAATTTTTCAATTCAAATAAACTATGAATTAAATTTAAATAATACAATAGTAAAGTTAAATAGAAATATTTTTAAGTAATTAAATTAACTTTATAGATATAAGATTATTTAGTTATCGGATCTAAGATTTCTAGCTCTTATTTATTTCGGGAAAGACTATATTTAAAAAAGTAATTTACTTAAGATATTTAGATGATAGGAAGTTCGAAAACCATTATTTAGTAAAATATTAATCCATATATATAAGTTTAGAAATATATTTGAGTTTTACCCTTTAGGTTGATTCCATTGAAGCCGATTTTTGATAAGGCATCTCCTCGAGCTTCTCCTCACTTATATATATATATATATATATATATATATATATATATATATATATATATATTTTTTTTTTCTTTTTTCTTTTTTGGATTGATTTTCAATCATTCTCTTTTCTTTTATAAGTGAGGATTACTGTATCTGGATAGCATTGTTAATAATTTTGAATTTCAACTTTCTCTTCCTAAATTTGAAACTTAAAATATTTCTCAGCTTATATGTAATTCATAGCCTTTACTTCATTGAGTTTCAATGTCTTCTTTTCACTTAAATACTTAAGAATTTCAAATTTAGAATATAGTTTTCCCTTAATTTAAATAGTTTACTATATTCTTATTCCTTTTAACCAAATATCTTATTCTATTAAATTAATTTGGATTTCTAGAAATATTCATTTAACTTTCTATATTAATTATATAAATTAATTCAAATCACTTGAATTAAAAATTATTACGAGAAAATCAAATAATAATATATATTTTTTAAAATAGAAATTGAGAACAATTTAATAATTAAATTTGTATTTTTCTTCCCCAAACTTAAATTTTTCTATACTATTTCTAAATGGTGAAAAGGAAAATATACGATGAATTTACATCATACCTTTGAGCTTTAGGTCTTTCTTTTTCTTGAAATTTTTGTGAGGCTTTTTCATTACTTACGAACACATGCTTGTTAGTATTCTTCCACATATATAGTATTTAAAAGAAAGTCTTTGGGATAAGAAATTTTTAATAAGTATAAAACACGACAAATGAAAACTTAATCTATTACTACACATACAATTAACTAACCTACTTTAAACATATTAAAACAATCTAAACATATTAAAAGTTCATAACTTATAAAACTTAAACAACACATTAAAGAAAAACTAACATCCTATCTAAAGAAAAATTGCAAACTAACTTAACACACATAATAAGTCTAACATTACGACGCATAAGCGAAACAAACAAACACACCAAATCCACGATCCACGGAAAGTACATAACAATTACACACAAAGTAATAAAGTTTTTTTTTTTGAAATAACAATTAATCTAAACAAACCAAATAAAGTCTCTAATCTTCGAGCATCAAAATCCCGAACTATATCATCTCCACGATCTCCAGGTGAGAAGACGAGCGGCTGATACGTGTGTAGCGGGGGCACTCGGGAAAGACAACATCTAACTCTCCTCTCCTATAACGACGTTCGACCTCATAATATCTTATTTCGTATTCCGAATGTCGGCTGGAGATATTCACTATCATGATCATGTCTTCTCTCCGAGCCTCGATCCTTTGGTCCATATGCTCCAGTTTTTCTTCTATTTTCTCAAAACTTTTCATCAAATCTTGAAGGGTAGGGGTGGTATACTGAGGTGGATCATAACTAGTAGAAGGTATATCTCTACTCGATGAAGGCATATAACTCCTCGTCCCAGATCTCCATCCTTCGTGGGATTCATATTTCTTAATATTAGCCAGAGTAATGGGTTTCATAGGCTCAACCCATTCCTCATCATCTCTTGCCTCTACCCCAGATAATTGGCAGAGTGCATAGATAAGACCAGGATGTCCTAGTCCTCCTCCACTTTCACTTTTTGAGGTGGCTAATATATTCTTATAAATTACACTTCCCATATTAATACTTTTTTGGTTCTGAATACAGAAATTCAGAACTGCTCTATCTCTTGTTACCTCACTATGGTGGTAAGTAGGTAACAAAGTAGAACAAATAAAATAGTGTCAGGCTTTAGATGACGCATTTAACATAGAAAGAGGGAAGTTTACCCGTTCTCGCTGCTTTATCTTTCAAACTCATTTCCCGTCAGTGAGAAAGTTGATCACCTCTTCCAGTGGTCCTTCCATAGTTCCAAAAGTATCATACTCACTAGTGTAGGTGTCCCGTACCTCGTAATAAGCATTTATTCTTACAGCGCTGAATTTCACAAAAAATCCTCTAACCTTAACTGGTGCATCTTCAGCCTGTGTCAGGTTCGCATAAAATTCATTTACCACTTCTACAGCGGCTCTGTTGGTCATGAAACAGAAATTTTCCCATCCTCTTTCTTTAATTATTCGCTCAACTTCTCCTCTAGGACTTTTGAAAACTCGATCTTAAATGCATGTTCTGGCTTGAATATTGTGAAAATATCTTGATTGTGCCCTTGCATTCACAAAACGAGTTTCGTCGTAATCCATTCTTCTCTTTTGTCGTGGAGCCATTTTTTGATCTGTGAAATTTGCAAAAATCTTAACTAAATTTCTAAATATTACTAAGATGGCTTCCAATAGTTACTAAAATCAATCTAAATCAAGTTCCATGAATTTCTTCCAAGTCTTTTCTTCACATTTCAACATTTTTCCAAAATCCTCAATGTAGAAGAAATTCATGGTGAAAATAAAAAATTTTTACTTAGGAGTGAAGCTCTTACCAAGAGAAGATGAAATCCGGCATTAAAATGTCTTGAAATCGCTTCAAATCCAAGATTCCACAAGCCCTAGGTCAGTTTTTCGAAGTTTTGAGGAAGGGGATGATGAATAGTGTCGGTTGACTGGTCAAATATAGGACATTTCGCAATCTCGCTGTCGGCGAGATTTTTCTCGCCGTCGGCGAGCTAATTAATTGACAGAGGCAAAAGTTTCGGGAAAAATCCGCCGTCGGCGAGATCGTTCTCGCTGTCAGCGGCTTTTATCTCGCTGTCGGCGGGCTAATTCTCGCCGTCGGTGAGCTCCCAAAAAAATTTAAATTTTTGAAATTCTTCAATCATTTTCAACCTCAATTTGGCCCTAATTAATCTTCCGATCACTTAATTTGATAATTTAGTATGAAGATTAGATACTTATATTCACAAAAAGTTCACACAACACAAACAATATAACTTTATATATGAAATCCATGAGACTTACAAACTTCACACTAACAACTAACAACATACTTATCTTAAATGTCCAAATCCATGATACTCGACATCGCAATCCAAACCACTTATGCACTAAATCTTTGAGACACAACAATAAATCTATAATCTCATATAATCCAAGATGATCAAATTAAAGTTCAACTCATAGTAAAATCTAAATCAAAATCGACACATATATACACGCAAATATAACATAAGATAGAAATCTTTACTACTCCTCGGTGTACGAACTAACATCCTCTGCGATATTCCCGATGTGACGCGAGTGCACAAATAGATTGTAGAAATGCACCGAAAGGGAATGCACGATGAGATTCTTCATCGATCCACCCTTTCCGTCTCGGTAAATGAATAAAAGCGGCCTCCGGATGTCCGATATGATCAAAGTGCTCCTTCATCCTCCGATCGATGTGATCGAACATATCGGAGATATTATCGATGGAATTCATCGCGTTTTGCGACTCTTTCTCTAATCCCTTAATCTTTTTCGGAATGAAATTTGTTTTATCGATAAGGGGCCTCACTAAAGGATTGTTACTGTGATGCTCTATCGAAATAATGGTAATCTCATCATTGTTATCCAAAGTTGGAAACATATCCAGTAGGATCGAGTAGTTTCCATGGCAAAAGTACCTTTTCCCACGCCTCGTAAGAAACTTGGTACGGATTGCATAAAGCAAATATAGTCGATGGGTGTCAAGTCCATGAGCCGACCCATGCACGATCGATCGATGCATGATTTTACTATAATCGATCCGACATCGATAGGTAGTCCAATTTGAATACGAGTAATTTAATATAGCGCATTCCTTTGAAACCTTATTTACCCTCATAGTGGGTAATAATTTTGATGAGATAAAGAAATGCCGATGCTTCGAGACGGGGTTAAGAAGTGATGCGAGAGAAACTGACATACCGTCTTCGCGCGACTCCCGATCATCGGGTTCGTCGGTCGGGTATACTATAAATCTCGTTCATATTGTATCTTGAAGGAACAAAGTTTGAATAATGATAGACGGGGGTATTCTACATAGAAAATAATTCATTTACCCTTGAAGGAGTAAATGTTACCCATCTTTCCTCGACGTAGACACTTCCATTGTTGATCGCTTGTAGATTAGAGTAAAACTCTTTAACTACAGGAATAACTACAGCGGATGTCGTATAGCAAAATACTTCCCAATGTCACTGCACGATCATTTCTTCAATTTTTGTGGTGGAATTCTCTACTCCTTTGTTGAAAAATCTCTTTTCTTTAATAAGTCGCTTCTTCATCGAAAGCTTTGTTGAAAATACGTTGCGCCTCCGAGTCGACGAATTTTCTTCGGTTGAAAACTCCGGTTTTTGTGGTTTCTAAGAGTTTTGTGGCCATTTCGGATTGAAAGGAATGGTCTACTAGTCGTTTCAGGGAAGAAAACGAGTGTAAAAATGAATTTGGGATAGTTTTCTACAAAGAAATGGCTTTAGAACCGTCCAAAACCGCACATAAAACTTAAGAGACCAATTTTTCAACTGTCTCGCCGTCGGCGGGAAGTTTCTCGCCATCGGCGAGCTAGTTATAAAACTGATTTTAAGATATGGCACGCGATCTCGCTGTTGGCGGGCTCGGGCTCGGCTTGTCGGCGAGATTACGTAAAATTGCCCCGATTTCACTGCGTCCAGAATATTTTTCGATCTCGTTATATAGGTTTGAATTTGTGATGATTCTAATTAAAAATTGAATAGTAAGATTTATTTTAATATTATAGACTCACTAATTTGTATATAATTAAAATAAAAGACTACTATAGGTTGCCTCCCATAAAGCGTTTGGTTTAACGTCGTCAGCCCGACCTAATTTCAGTTAGTAATCAGGTCGACTAAGCATTAAAACCTCTTTAAAATTTGGTCTTTGATCACAGAAAAATATGTTAAGAAATTCATACCTATTTTTTATGAAATTGCACTTTAAAGAAAGGTATTTTCTTTATTTTATTGCAGGAATGAAGATTTATAAGTGATAAAAGCAAAAGCATGAAATGGAGCGAATTTGGATCAAAAAAGGAAGAAAATCATGCGAAATGAACTAAGCCGCCGACGGCGAGATCGAGCCGCCGACGGCGAGATCATGAGGAGAATTTTTGAAGGAATTATAACTACCTCGCCGACGAGCGAGGCCAGGCCGCCGACGGCGAGATCGCGCGATTTGGAGACCTTCTAGAAGCCCCGCCGACGACGAGGTCATTTCTTGCCGACGGCGAGATTAGTCGAAACGCCGAGATACATTGAACCTGGACGCTTTTTGAAGAGGTGCTTAAGTACCCCTTGAACCTTTGTCTACCTCTATAAATAGAGGACGAATTTTAGTCTTTTGTGTGTCCGTTTGTGTATCATTTTTAGTGAGTCTTAGTGTATTCATTAGTGTGTCTTTTGAGTGTCTAAGTGTGTAAGTTGAGTTTTAGTAAGTGTAATTAGTGAGTTTAGAAGTGTCTTTGTACTTAGAAGGAAAAGTCGAAGGAACTTGAGGAGTTACTGCAGGGAGGAAATTGAGATAATTATCTTTGTTTATTGTTGTTAACTTTAAATGAAATCCATGCTTTGTTTAATTCCCATGCATTCGAGTAGTTTTCTTAGTCTTTCTCCTTGTTTATGAAATAATGTCGAATTGATGAAATTAAATAGAAGTGCCTAATATATTAAAATAAATTGTGATAATCTTTTATTTAAAACTTAATTTACTTTCAATACGGCGATTGAATTGTTAAAATATGTTGAATTATCAACTATAGTAAAGATTACATCGATATTCGGGAAAGTCAAAGCCTTGGATGGAGGGTGCAAATAAATAGGGAAATATTATTTATCGGACGTAGAATTGGACATTTTAGTGTGACGGACTAAAATATTCGATTTGGTCCTATTGTTTGAGGGTTGAAGTGTAGATGTTAGCCCTCGGGTGAGGGAAACGTGGGAGCTACGAAGTGGCGACGGTATCCTCCCGGCCTAGCCGCGGATTCGGTAATCGAACATAGGATTAGTCGATGTTCTTTACACACTGGACCAAAGGGTAAAGAATAGGAATGCTCCTATTTGCCACAATATAATAAAAAATCTATTTGAATTCATCATTCACTTAATTTTCTAAGAACAAGGAGAATGATACCTTTTTCTGAAATCTTTAAATCAACTTTATTTTAAGCATTAGTTTACTTTAGTTCGCTTTAGTTAAGTATTGTAAATTTCCGCATATTATATTAGTAAGTAAATACTCTTAAATTTAGCTGTTACAATTTTTAGTAAAACTTCCCTGTGGAATCGATAACCAGGACTCCACTAGAGCCCTATATTACTTGATATGATACGTATACTTGCGTAGAATCCACATTATACATTCCATTATAAAATCAAATATATATTAAAGCGGGATCAAGTTTTTGGTGCCGTTGCTTAATAACATAATTTGCGAAACATAAAGAAAGTGGGCCAAGTTTTTGGCGCCGTTGCTTGGGGAAGTAAAGAAATTATTTCTTGAAGTAAAGGATCTATTTTAAAATTTATTTTGCAAAATTGTATGCGTAAATTTGGAAACGAAAATTTAATACCTTACGATTCGAATTAGAGCGTACAATTAAAAGAATTAGAAAACAAAAAAGAGAAATTATAAATTTAACACAAATGGCGAATATTCTGAAAATGAAAATATCAATCAACAGAGACCATTAAGAGATTATGCCGACACTACATTAGATGAAATTCATTTAAGCTATTCAAAACACGATGTAGTTGCTAACTCATTTGAACTGAAACACTGCAATTATCGAAATGGTACAAAGCAATCGATTTAGTGGTTCACCTACTGAAGATCCTAATTTACATCTTGCTAGTTTTTTAGAACTATGTCTTACTTTCGAAATATGAAGGAGTATCTAACGATCTTTATTAGACTTAGACTTTTCCTTTTTCTTTAAGGGATAAGGCTAAAATGTGGTTAAATTCGTTAGCACCTGGATCTATTAAAACTTGGGGAGAATTATCACAAAAATTTCTATCCAAATATTTTCCACCATCTAAAGCTGCTAAGCTTAGAAATGATATAACTTCTTTTAGTCAGTTTGATGGAGAGTCGATATATGAAGCTTGGGAGAGATTTAAAGAACTTCTTAGGAAATGCCACATTATGCGTTACAGATTGGTTAATTATTCAAACTTTCTATAATGGATTAGTAGGATCTCTTAGATCGATCATCGATGCTTCAGCTGTGGAGGATCATTAATGTCGAAAACCATTTGATGAAGCCTATGTACTAATCGAAGAAATGGCTACCAATAATTTTCAATAGCTGCTGATAGAATGAATCCGAAAAAGATAGCCGGTATTCATGAAAATGATGCAATATCTATGTTAGCTTCACAGATATCGTCTGCTATATCTAAAAAATTAGATCATTTTGGAATGAATTACTCTCCAGCTATATTAGAAGAAAACTCATCTGGACAACTTATAGAATCCCGATCTCATTATGAAACTATAAATGCTTATTAATAATAGACACAATAATCCTTATGCAAATTATTATAATCCTGGATGGAAAAATCATCCTAATTTTAATTGGAATAATAATACAACTAATCGACCATGGATGAATAACATAACACGACCATTAGGAAATCCCTACTAACTGAGGAAATTCTAATTATAAACCTAGTTATCCACATGGATTTAATAATAATAACCCTCAATTTAAAGATAAGAAATTATCTATAGAAGAATTAATATTAAATATGGGTCAACATTTACAAAATCAAGAAATCAATTACAAAATCATGGAAATCGATTACAAATACAAGGAAACCAATTACAAAATCGAGAACAGTATTAAAAATATTGAAACTCAACTTGGACATATCGCTACTGCGTTTAATAATAGAATACATGGAACATTTCCTAGTAATGTGGAAATAAATCCCAAAGACAAAGGAAATGAACAAATTAAAGCGTTACAATTATGAAGTGGAAAAGAATTAGAACCTCGAATTCAGAAAGAACTGGAAAATCAAAAAGAGGAAGTGGAAATCAAAAAGGACAAGAATCAACAAGATCCAAACTTAGAAAATCATTTAATACCAATGAAAATTTCTGTTGAAAAACCTCCACCACCATTTCCTCAACGATTAAATCAACATAAAAAAGATAAACAGTTTGCTAAATTCCTTGAAATTCTAAAGAAATTAACAATAAATATTCCTTTTGTAGAAGCTTTAGAACAGATGCCAAACTATGTAAAATTCATGAAAGATATTCTAAATAAAAAAGAAAATTTACCGATAATGAAACGGTTGCACTTAGTGAAGAGTGTAGTCTTATTATTCGAAAAAGCTTCTCGAAAAATTAAAAGATCTCGGTAGTTTCACTATACCTGCATGCTATTGAAGAAAAATTCTATGGAAAAGCTTTGTGTGACTTAGGAGCAAGCATCGATCTAATGCCTCTATCAATTTTTAAGAGATTAGGATTGGGAGAAATTTCACCTACTTCGAGTAACTCTTCGGTTAGGCGATCGTTACGTTACATATCCTAAGGGAGTTATTGAAGATGTTTTAGTAAAAGTGGATAAATTTATCTTCCTTGTAGATTTTATTGTTTTAGATATGGAAGAAAATAAAGAAATTCCTATCATCTTAGGAAGACCATTTTTAGCCACTAGGAAAGCTATGATTGATGTTTAGAAAGGAGAATTAACTATGAGAGTAAATGACCAAAAAGTTACTTTTAATATTGCTTAAATCAATGAAATATCTGCTTACTGGAAAAGATGATGAGTGTTTTCGAATGGAAGTACTCGATCATTTACAAAAAGAACATTTTAAGGAATATTATGAAGAAAAATTAGAAAAAGAAAATGCTGAATTAATTGAAAAAGCCGATATAAATGAAGAAGCTAGATTATATTCGAAGAAATTTGAATTTTTGGATAATACGAAAAACTACGAAAAAAATATAGTTCCATCGATTATTAAACCTCATGAACTTGAGTTAAAAATGTTACCTAATCATTTGAAATATGCTTACTTAGGTAATTCTTGACTCTTTCAGATTATTATTTCATACGAATTAAATGAATGTCGAGAACAAAAAACTTTTAGATACCTTAAAAAAATATAAGAAAATTTTTGTTGGACTTTAGCAGATATTAAAGGAATTAGTCCTTGATACGTATGCATAGAATTATTTTAGATAATGAACATAAGCTACAGAGTAGATCCCAAAGGAGATTAAACCTAGATAATGAAAGAAGTAGTCGAAAAGAAATTTTAAAATGGTTAGATAATGATATTATATATCCTATTTACGACGAGTGCTTGGGTAAGCCCGATTCACTTGTGTGCTAAGAAAAGGAGGAGTGACCGTAAAAGCTAATGAAAATAATGATCTTATCCATATAAGACAAGTTCTTGGATGGCGAATATGTATTGATTATAGAAAATTAAACACGGCCACCGGGAAAGATCACTTCCCTTTACCATTTCTAGACCAGGATGTTAGATAGATTAGCCGGACATAAGTATTTTTGTTTCTTAGATGGATATATCGGTTATCATCGAATACAAATTACTCCTGAGGATCGAGAGAAAACTACATTTACTAGTCCTTATGGAACTTTCGCTTTTCGAAGGATGCCTTTTGGATTATGTAATGCACACGACATTCAGGAGATATATGATGTCTATATTTAGTAAGTTAATTGATAATGGAATAGAAGTATTTATGGATGATTTCTTTGTATTTGGAACATCATTTGACACATGCTTAAATCATCTTGAAAAAGTATTTGAAGTATGTGAGAAAACTAATTTAGTTCTTAATTGGGAGAAATGTCAATTTATGGTTGCTGGCGGCATTGTATTAGGGCATAAAATTTCTGAAAACGGCATGGAAGTAGACCACTACAAAAATTCGAGTTATAGCTAAATTATCACCTCCGACTATGATAAAAGGGGTAAGAAGTTTTCTTGGACATCTTTGGATTCTACGGACGTTATATAAAAGATTTTTCAAAAATTACTAAACCTACATGCCAACTTCTTGAAAAGGACAGAAATTTGAATTTACAGCTGAATGCTGAATGCTTTCGAATTATTAAAAGATAAATTAATTACGGCACCTATAATAGTTTCACCTAATTGGGAGAAACCATTTGAGCTTATGTGTGATGCTAGTGATTATCTTTATAGGAGTAGTTCTTGGGCGACGATATGATAAGATTTTCAAAGTTATATATTATCTTGAGTAAAACTCTAAATGATGCTTGAAATAAATTATACGATTCTTGAAAGAGAATTATTAGCGAGTTGTATATGCTTTCAATAAATTTCGGCATTATCTAATAGGAACTAAATGTATTGTGTATACGGATCACTCTGCTATTAAGTATTTAATGCAAAAGAAAGATTCTAAACGAAGATTAATTAGATGGATGTTATTAATGCAAGAATTTGATTTTGAGATCGTTAACAAAAGAGGCTGATAATCGAATTACTGATCATTTATCGAGATTAGAATATCATGAATTATACGATGCGATAATGAAATTATAGACGAGTTTTCACGATGAACAACTTTATAATATAAATGAGTGGAAAATACATTGGTATGCTTGATATAGTAAATTATATTGTAAGTGACATTTTACCACTTATGTTAACTTTGCAACAACGAGAAAAAATTCATTCATGATACAAAATCATACTTTTGGGATGAACCATACTTATATAAGCAATGTAAGGATTTAATTATTAGAAGATGCGTGCCTTATGAAGAAAGCTGAACCAATTATTCAAAAATGTCATGATTATGATTTTGGAGGACATTTTGGAGATGATAAAGCTGCGTATAAAATTCTACAATACGGATTCTACTTGGCCTACTCTATTTAGAGATGTATACGGATATATAAAAACATGCGATAAATGCCAAAGAATAGGAAATATATCGAGAAAAATGAAATGCCTACGAATTTTGTATTAGAAGTTGAAAATTTTGATGTTTGGGGATTAGATTTCATGGGACCTTTTATTCCTTCATTTGGAAACTCATATATATTAGTAGGCTGTTGATTATGTTTCCAAATGGATTGAAGCACGAGCTTTACCTAGGTGTGATGCTAAAAGTGTTTCAAAATTTTTAATGAAAAATATTTTTACTAGATTTGGAATGCGAGAATGATTATCATCGACGGAGGAACTCATTTTAGAAATAAATATATTCACAAACTAGTAGAAAAATATCATATTATTCATAAGATATCAATTGCTTATCATCCACGAAACTAGTGGATTAGGTGAAGTTTCTAATCGAGAGATTAAGCGTATTTTAGAAAAGTACGTAAACCACTAATAGATTGGAGTCAGTCTATAAGACTAGACACTTGCATTATGGGCATACGGAGTTCGCTTATAAAACTACGATTGGAATGACTCCTTACGGGCTTATATATGGAAAAACTTGCCAGCTTACGGTTGAATTAGAACATAAAGCATATTGAGCGATTAAAGAATTTAATTATAATATGAAAGAAGTTGGTGAGAAGAGATTGTTGCAATTAAATGAATTAGAAGAATTAAGGAATGAATCATATGATAATGATAGGATTTATAAAGAAAGAATGAAATTATGACATGATAGGAAAATTAATCGGAGAAATTTTGAACTGGGACGAAAGTTTCTTTATATAATACTTAGATTGAAATTATTTCTGGGAAATTGAAATCTCGATGGTTAGGACCTTTCACCATAACTCAAATATTTTCGTATGGAACTATAGAAATTGAAGATCCAAAAACAAGACATAGATTTAAGGTAAACGAACATAGATTAAAACCATATTTCGAAGGTAGAAGACCAAATTTTAAAGAGGTTTTAATGATTAGTCGACCTGATTACTAACTGAAATTAGGTCGGGCTAACGACATTAAACCAAGCACTTCATGGGAGGCAACCATAGTAGTCTTTTAATTTAATTATATACAAATTAGTGAGTCTGTATTATTAAAACAAATCTTACTACTCAAATTTTTAATTAGAATCATCACAAATTTGAACCTATATGATGAGATCAGAAAATATTCGGACCAGAGCGAAATTGGGCAATTTCACGAAATCTCGCCGACGGCGAGGTCGATTATCGCCGACAGTGAGAACAGCGCATAATTACAATTTAGTTCACTAACGAGCTCGCCGACGGTGAGAAACTTTCCGCCGACGGCGAGGCAGTTGAAAAATGGTTCTTTTAAGTTTTAGGTGCGGTTTTGGACGATTCTAAAGCCATTTCTTTATAAAAAACCATCCCACATTCATATTTACACCGTTTTCTTTCTAAGAAACGACTAGAGACCATTCCTTTCAATCCGAAATGGCCACCAAACTCTTAGAAACCACAAAAGCTGGAGTTTTCAATCAGAAGAAAATTTGTCGGTTCGGAGGCGCGGCGTATTTTCAACAAAGTCTTGATGAAGAAGCGACTTATTAAAGAAAGGGGATTTGTCAACAGATGAGTAGAAAATTCCACCACAAAAATTGAAGAAATGAACGCGCAGCGGCATTGGGAGGTATTTTGCTATACGACATCCCCTGTAGTTATTCCTGTAGTTAAAGAGTTTTACTCTAATCTACATGCGATCAACGATGGAAGTGTCTACGTCGAGAGGAAGATGGGTAACATTTACTCCTTCGAGGGTAAATGAATTATCTTCGATAGAAAATACCCACATGCTGTCATTATTTAAACTTTGTTCCTTGACATACAATATGAACGAGATTTATAGATACGCGATCGACAGAACACGATGATTGGGAGTTGCGCGAAGACGGGTATGTCGGTTTTACGCATCACTTCTTAACTCTGTCTCGAAGCATTGGCATTTCTTTATCTTATCAAAATTATTACCTACTTATGAGGGTAAATAAGGTTTCGAAGAATGCTGTTGTATTAAATTTTGTATTCAAATTGGACTACCTATCGATGTTGGATCAATTATAGTAAAATCTGCATTGGGATTGATTGTGCATGGGTCAGTTCATGGACTTGGACACCCATCGACTATATTTGCTTTATGCAGTCAGTACCAAGTTTCTTATGAGGCTTGGGAAAATGTACTTTTACCATGGAAACCACTCGATCCTACGGATATGTTTCCAACTTTGGATAACAATGATGAGATTACCATTATTTCTGATAGAGCATCACAGAACAATCCTTTAGCAAGGCCCCTTACAGATAAAACAAATTTCATTATGAAAAAGATTAAAGGATTAGAGAAATAGTTGCAGAACTTGATGAATTCCATCGATAATATCTCTGATATGTTTGATCGCATTAGTTGGAGGATGAAGGAGCACTTTGATCATCTTGGACATCCGGAGGCCGAGTTTTATTCATCTGCGAGACAGAAAGGGTGGATCGATGAAGAATCTACTGCAGAATTCCCTTTCAGGCCTTTCTACAATCTATTTGTGCACCTGCGTCACATCGGGAATATCAGAGAGGATGATAGTTCAGACACTGAGGAGTAGTAAAGATTTCTATCTTATGTTATATTTGTGTGTGTTGATTTGGATTTAGGATTTATTTTTAAATTTGATCATCTTAAGATTTGATGAATTGGAATGTATTTGTTATGTCTCAGCATTTAGTTTATAGTGGTTTGGATTGCGATGCTGAGTATTATGGATTTGGACATTTAAGTTAAGTGTGTTGTTAGTTGTTAGTGTGAAGTTTGTAAGTCTCATGGATTTCATATATAAAGTTATGTTATTTGTGTTGTGTGAACTTTTTGTGAGTATAAGTATCTAATCTTCATACTAATTATTAAATTAAGTGATCGGAAGATTGATTAAGGGCAAATCGAGGATGAAAATGATTGACGAATTTCAAAAAAATTAAAATTTTGGGATCTCACTAGAAGGCGAGAATTATCCGCCGACAGCGAGGAAATCCGGCGCCAGCGAGAACGATCTCGGCGATGGCGGATTTTTCCGAAACTTTTGCATTTGTCGAATTAATTAGATCGCGCGACGGCGAGATCGCGAAAAGTCTTATATTTGACCGGTCAGCCGAGCACTTATTCATCATCCTTCCTCAAAACTTCGAAAAACCGACCTAGGGCTTGTGAGATCTTGGATTTGAGGCGATTTCAACACTTTTTGTCATCGGATTTCATCTTCCCTTGGTAAGAGGTTCACTCCTATGCAAAAATTTTTTATTTTCAACATGGATTTCTTCTACATTGGGAAATTTTGAAAAAAAATTTTGAAATGTGGAGAAAATACTTGGAAGAAATTCATGGAGATCAATTTAAATTCATTTTAGATGTTATAGGAAGCCTTTTTGGTAATCTCTGGGAGTTTAGTTAAGATTTTTGCAAATTTCACAGATCGAAAATGGCTCCACGACAAAAGCGACGGTTGGATTACGAAGAAACCCGATTTGTCAATGCAAAAGCACAATCGAGATATTTTCACGACATTCGATCGAAAAATGCATTCGAGATCGAGTTTTTAAGAATCCGGGAGGAGAGGTGGAGCGAGTAATAAAAGAACGAAGATGGGAGAATTTTTGCTTTATTTCATACTGAAGCACGTATGGATGTAGTTAAGGAGTTCTATCTTAATTTGACTTAACTGAAGATGCGCCGATAAAGGTTAGAGGATTTTTGTGGAATTCAGCATTTGCGAGGATAAATGCTTATTACGAGGTACGAGACACCTACACCGATGAGTACGAGACTTTTGGGATGATGGAAGGACCCATTGGAAGAGGTGATCGACTTTCTCGGCTGATGGGAAAGGCGTACGGAAGATCAGCGACGGGAAAGGGTAAATTTTCCTCTTTACTATGTTAAATGCAACTTCAAAAGCACAGCACTTATTTTATTTGTTCTACCTTGTTACCTACTTACCACCATAGTGAGGTAACGAGAGATGAAGCCGATTCCGAATTTCCGTATTCGAACCAAAAAAGTATTAATGTGGGAAATGTAATTGATAAGAATATATTAGCCACTCTCGAAGTGAAAGTGGAGGAGGACTAGGACATCCTGGTCTTATCTCATGCACTACGCCGATTATACGGGATAGAGGCGAGAGATGATGAGGAATGAGTTGAGCCAATGAAACCCATTACTCTGGCTAATATTAAGAAATATGAATCCCACGAAGGATGGAGATCTAGGACAAGGGATTATGTACCTTCTTCAAGTAGAGATATACCCTCTACTAGTTATGAACCCCCTCAGTACATGACCCACAATTTTATATTATGATATTTTTAATTTAATTGCAACGACGCCAAAAACTTGACCCCGCTATTTATATGTATAGAATTGTAATTGTTTATGTTGTGGATGCTACGCAAGTATACGTATCGTATCGAAGTAATACGGGGCTACTAGTGGAGTCTCGGTTATCGATCCCGCAGGGGAAGAGAAAATTAAATAACAAGCTAATTTAAAATAATAATAATAATTTTTAAAATAGTATACGAAAATTTGGACTTCTAAATTTGAGCGCAATAAAATAAACTAAGTATTTTAATTAGGTAACTTAACTAAGTAGAAAATTAATACGTATTGAAAGTGCGGGAAATTAAACTAATTGCTAAATAAGTCTTAACTATTCGAAAAAAGTATCTTTCCCCTTGTTTAGAAATTTAAGTGATTAATGAATTTAAATAGATAATTTTAAGGTATTGTGACAAATAGGAGCATTCCTATTCTTTACCCTTTGGTTCAGGTGTAAAGAATATTGACTAATCCTATGTTTGATTACTGAATCTGCATTTGAGCTTTGGGAGGATACCGTTGCCACCTCGAGCTCCGCGTTCCCCTCGCACGAGGGCTAACATCTACACTTCGGTTCTCGAACAATAGGACCGAATTGAATATTTTAGTACGTCACACTAAAATACTCGATTCTACGCCCAGATGATATTATTTCCTATTTATTTGCACCTCCTTCCAAGGCTTTTGAATTCCCGAATATCAGATGTAATTTTTACTATAGTTGATAACCAACATATTTTAACAATTCAAATGGCCGATTTGAAAGTAAATTAAGTTTTAAGTAATAATTATCACAATTTATTAATATATATAAGTATCTACTATTTTAATTTCATCAAGTCAGCTTAATTTCATAAACGAGGGAGAAAGACTAATAAACTACTCGGAATGCATGGGAACCTAAACTAAGCATGGATTTCATTTAAAGTTAAAAACAATAAATACAAATACTTACCTCGATTTATCCCCAAACGGACTCCTCGTAGTTCCTTTGACTCTTCCTTCCAGTACAGTACGACTTCACTAATTACTCGACTAAACTTACTAAAAGACTCACTAAAGACACACTACCTGTAGCACAATTACACTTAGAACTCACAAAAACTAAAGATCGCACTTAGAACACAAAAGACTGCACAAACTAACTCACAAAAGGCGGTTTTCGGTCTCTATATATAGAGGTGAGCAAAGGTCCAAGAGTGTGTAAGCATCTCTTGAAAAGTGTCCGGGTTCAATGTATCCGTGCCATTTGAACTACCTCGCCGTCGGCGACAGAACTATCTCGGCCGCTCGGCGAGGCTTCAGAAGATCTTCAAGCCGCTATATCTCGGCTGTCAGTCGAACTCAGGCTCGCTGTCAGCGAGACAGTTATAAATTCTTCAGAATTTTCTTCTTGTAACCTCGCCGTCGGCGACTCAGCACAAATTGCATGATTTTGCTCCAAATTCGCTCCTTTTTATGATTTTTGCTTTTATCACCTAAATTATTCATTCCTGCAATAAAATAAAGAAAATACCCTTCTTTAAAGTGCAATTTCATAAAAAATAGGTATGAATTTCTTAATAAATTTTTCGACGATCAAAATCCCCCAAACTTACTTATTACTTGTCTCAAGTAATTTTAGTACTACATAAAAATAATGATTTCTATAGTAAGATTTTTCAATTTAAATAAACTATGAATTAGATTAATTAATATCATAATAAAGTTAAATAAAAATAATTCATGTAATTTAATTAATATTATAGAAATAAATTATTTAGTTATCGAGTCTAAGATTTACTAGCTTACTTATTCATTTCAGGAATAGTTATATTTAAAAGAATAACTACTTAAGATATTCGTATGATAAGAAATTCAGAAAACCTTTATTAGGTAAAATTCTAATCCATAAATATAAGTTTGGAAATATCTAAGTTTTTCCTTTAGGTTAATTCGAATGAAGCGATTTTTGATAAGACGTCTCTCAAGACTTCTCACTCATTTTCTTTTTCTTTTCTTTTCTTTTTTTCTTTTTCTTTTTCTTTTTCTTTTGAGGATTCATCGTATCCGGAGAGCTCGTTAATAATTTTGAACTTCATTTTCACTGCCTAAAATTTAAAACTTAGGAATATTTCTTAGCTTATATATACTTCATAGTTTTTACTTTATTGATTTTCAATCTTTTCTTTTTCACTTGAATACTTAAGAATTTTAATTTTAGAATATAGTTTTCCTTACTAAAAATAGTTTACTATATTCTTATTCCCTTTAACCAAATATTTTATTCTATTTAATTAAATTAAAGTACTAGAAATATTTCATTTAACCTTTTATAATAATTAAATAAAATAATTCATATTAATTAAATTGAAAAATTTGCTATATAAAAAATCATTTTATAATAATTTGAAAATAGAAATTGAGAACAAGTTAATAACTAAATTTGTATTTTACTCCCCCCCCAAACTTAAATTTTTATATCTATTCTAAATAATGAAAAAGGGAATGTAAATAAATCATACCTTTGAAGTTTAGGTATTTCTTTTTCTTTGAAATTTTTGCGAGCTTTTTCATTTTTCATTGAACTTGTCTTGTTAGTATTCTCCATATATATATAACAATTTAAAGAAAATGCGGGGATAAATCTAAGATAAGTATTAGCTATAACAATTAAAATTAACTCTACGTTATACATATGAATTACTAACATATTAAAAACATTTTAACTAACGGATTAACAATTTTGCAATTTAAAACAATACGAGAATAAAATAAAAACATACTAAAGAAAACTAACATCCTATTTAACATAAAAACAAATGTAATTAACTAACACAAAAACAAAAACTAAACTACTACGACAATTCGAGCAAATAATCCAACAAACATCCAATGTCTCGAAAACATAAAATCTTGAATATTACAAATATATAAAGTCTTCAAAATAACTTGACATCGAACAAATAAAACAAATAAAGTCCTAATCTTTAGCACCAAAGTTCCGATCTATATCATCTCCTCCACTGATGCGTAAGTTGAGAAGGCGAGCGGATGATACTTGTGAATATCGGGGGCACTCGGGAAAGACGACATCTAAATCACCACTCTATAATGACGTTCGGCTTCATAGTATGCAATCTCGTATTCCGAATGTCGCTAGAGATATTCGTTATCATAATCATGTCTCCTCTCCAGATTATCGATTCTTTGATCAAAATGATCAAATCTTCTCCCCATTGTTTCTCCAACACTGCTCGAAACTTCTCTTATGCGGTGTCGATTCATTCATCAGATATTGTAGGGTAGGGGTGGTAGGCTCAGGAGGTTCATGGCTAGTAGAGGGTATATCTCTACTTGACTGAGTGAAATAACTTCTTACTCTTGCTCTCCACCCTTCATGAGATTCATACTTCTTAATATTAGCAGCTGTGTGTGGTTTCATTGGTTCTACCCATTCTTCATTATCTACTAGCCTCGGCTCGGAGAGTTGGCGGAGTGAAAAAATTAATCCGGGGTGTCCCGATCCGGCTCCACTCTCATTTCTAGGAGTGGCCGGGATGTTTCGATAAATAAGTCTCCCGATGTTGATGCTTCTATTATTACGAATACGAAATTCAGAATTGCTACATCTCGTGTTACCTCGCTTGTGGTGATAGGTGGGTAACGAGTAGAACAAATAAAGTAATGCCAGGCTTTGGAGACTGCATTTAATTTAGAAAGAGGAAAATTCACTCTTTCCTGCTGCTTAATTTTCCAAACTCTGGTCCCATCAGTGAGAAAGTTAATGACTTCCTCCAGTGGTCCTTCCATCATTCCAAAAGTTTCATACTCGCTAAAGGGCGAGTCATGAACTTCATAGAATGCGTTTATTCTTGCAGCATTGAATTCTACAAAAACCTCGTACCTTTACTTGGTGCATCTTCAGCGACGATTAAATTGGCATAAAATTCTTTAACCACTTCTACAGCTGCTCTATATTGAACGTAACAGAAATTCTCCCAACCTCGTTCCTTAATAATCCGCTCTACTTCTCCCGGATTTTTGAAAACCCGATCTGCAATGCACTTTCTTCCTTGAATATTTTCAAAATATTTAGTACGTGCTCGTGCATTGATGAATCGGTCTTCGTCGAATTCTACTCGACGTTTTTGTCGTGGAGCCATACGATCGATCTGTGAAAATCATGAAAATTTTCACTAAACTTAAAAATAATCCTAAGAAGGCTTCCTACAACATTTATAAGCAATTTAAATTAAATTCCATGGATTTCCACCGAATATTTCTTCCATATTTTGATTTTTCCCAAAATTTGCAATGTGGTGAAAATACATGGTGAAAATAAAAAATTTTTGCATAGGAGTGAAGCACTTACCAAGAGAAGATGAAATCCGGTGTTTTTGAGTGATGGAATCGCCTCTAAATCCAAGATCTCTGAAGCCCTAGGTCGATTTTTGTGAAAATAAGAGGTTGGGGATGATGAATAGTGTTTTTTTTTACGTTCTCGCTGTCAGCGAGATTTTTCTCGCCGTCAGCGAGCTAATTAATTCCATAAGGCAAAAGTTTCGGGAAAAATCCGCCGTCGGCGAGAATTCTTCGTCATCGGCGAGATCGATCTCGTTGTCGGCGAGATTTGCTCGCCGTCGGCAAGGTCCTAAAATTTTCAATTTTTGAATTTCGTCGATCATTTTCAACCTCGATTTGCCTTATATTATATTTCCGATCATATCATTTATTAATTTAATATGAAGATTAGCTACTTATACACAAACAAATTCACACGACACAACAGATTAACTTTAATATTGAAATCCATGAGACATACAAACTAACATAATTTAAAACTCTATAATCAAACTTTAAACTTCGATCCTTACTACTAATCGAGCATCGCAAACCAATCCACGACACACTAAATGCTGATACAAAACTATGACGCATATCTCGATTAAGTTTGAGATATTCGAATCATCACTCCACACATAATAAAATCTAAATCAAATCAAATAACATAAATACAAACATATTATGAAAATCTTTACTACTACTCTTGAAGGTCGGAATCTTCATCTTCTACGATATTTCCGATATGACGATGATGCACAAATAAGTTATAGAAAGGCACTGAAGGGAAATTCGAGCAGATTCTTCGGTGATCCAACCCATACGTCTCGATAAATGAAGAAAGCTAGCTTCAGGGTGTCGAGAATGATCGAAATGTTCCTTCATCCTCCGATCGATGTGATCGAATAAATCGGATATATTGTCGATTAAATCTCTCACATTACGTAGTTCTTTCTCCATTCCATTAATTTTCTTCAAAAGTAACTCCGTTTTATCCGAAATGGGCCTTGTCATAGGATTATTACGTGAAGCTCTATCGAGAGATAAATGTAATGTCTTCATTATTGTCAAAATAGGGAACATATACGTAGGATCAAGCGGCTTCCAAGGTAACGAGAACCTTTTCCCGAAGCTTCATAAGAAACACAGTACTGTATTGCATAATGCAAAAATAGTAGATGGGTGTCTGAGTCCAGTGAGCTGACCCATGCACGATTAAACCCGATACGAGACTTAACAATTATTGATCCGACATCAATAGGTAATCCACTTTGAATACAATAATTCAATATAGCGCATTCCTTCGAAACCTTGTTTACCCTCATAGTAGGTAACAATTTAGATGAGATGAAAAAGTGTCGGTGCTTTGAGACGGGATTCAAAAGTGATGCGAGAAAACTAACATACCCGTCTTCGCGCATTTCCCGATCTTCAGGTTCATCGATCGGATATCGAAATATCTTATTCATATTATATCGAGAAGGCACAAAATTTGAATAGTGACATCTCGGGGTGTTTTCTATAGAGAATAATTCATTTACTCTTGATGGAGTAAACGTCACCCATCTTTCTCGGACGTAGACATTCCCATTGTTGATCGCATGTAAGTTAGAGTAGAACTCTTTCACAATGGAATAACAAGCGACATGCAAAATCGTCCGACTGCGATCGTTTCTTATCTTCGTAGTGGAATTCTCTAATCCTCGATTGACAAATCTCCGTTCCTTGATAACTCTTTTCTTTATCAAAACCTTGTTGAAGATCCGTTGCGCTTCCGCACTCACAAATTTCCTCCGGTTAAACACTCAGGATTTAGAGGAATCTAAGAATGTGGAGGCCATTATGGTGAATGGAATGAATTCTAGTGAAGAAGGCGGACTTAGAGTGGTTTAAGAATGGGTTTTCACAAAGGAATTGGTGTTGAAAGCGTCCGAATCGGCTTCGAAGTATATATAACTCATCTTTATAACTTCCTCGACTTGTCGGCGAGGTCGTTTCTCACCGTCGGCGACTTAGTTATAAAAGCTGCCTTTCCGGTTCTCGTTGTCGGCGAGGACGTTTCTCGGCAGTCGGCCGAGCTCGATAAATAAGCCGAATCCAATTTAGGCGCGAACCTCGGCTGTCGGCGAGTATCGACCTCGCCGTCGGCGAAATTTCAAAATAATGTCCGATTTCGCTCTAAATCGAATAATTTCTTTTCTCATCATAATGGTTCGAATATGTGATGATTCTTAATAATAATTGAGTAGTAAAGTTTCAATAATATAAATTAACTATTAAGATACGATAAAAATAGATAACTAATATGGGTTGCCTCCCATAAAGCGCTTGGTTTAACGTCGTCGGCCGACCTAATTTCGATTATTAATCGGGTCGACTAAGCATTAAAACCTCTTTATAGTTAGGTCTTATACCTTTGAAATATGGTTTTAATCTATGTCAATTAACTTTAAATTTATGTCCGAGTTTTTGGATCTTCGATTTCTATAGTTCCGTACGAAAATATTTGAGTTATGGTGAAAGGTCCTAACCATCGAGACTTCGATTTTCCGGGAAATAATTTCAATCTAGTATTATATAGCAAAACTTCACGTCTCGGTTCAAAATTTCTCCGATTAATCTTCAGATCATGCCATAATTTCATCTTTTCTTTATAAATCCGATCATTATCATACGATTCATTTCTTAATTCTTCCGATTCATTTAATTGCAACAATTTTTTCTCACAGACTTCCTTCATATTATAATTAAATTCTTTAATCGCCCGATATGCTTTATGTTCTAGTTCAATTGGTAAGTGGCACGTTTTTCCATATATAAGTACGTAAGGAGTCATTCTAATCGGAGTTTTATAAGCGGTCCTATAAGCTCATAATGCGATTGTCTAATCTAATAGACCAATCTAACCTATTTGGGTTTACTGATTTTTCTAAAATACGTTTAATCTCACGATTAGATACTTCGACTAATCCGTTAGTACGTGGATGATAAGCGATAGATATCTTATGAGTAATATTGTATTTTTCTACTAGTTTGTGAATGTATTTATTTCTAAAATGAGTTCCTCCGTCGGTGATAATCACTCTCGGCATTCCAAATCTAGTAAAAATATTTTTCATCGAAATTTTGAAACACTCTTAGCATCACACCTAGGTAAAGCTTGTGCCTCGATCCATTTGGAAACATAATCGACGGCTACTAATATATATGAGTTTCCAAACGAAGGAATAAAAGGTCCCATAAAATCTAATCCCCGAAACATCAAAAATTTCAACTTCTAATATAAAGTTTAGAGGCATTTCGTTTCTTTAGATATATTTCCTACTCTTTGGCATTTATCGTAAGTTTTAATATATCTATATACATCTCTAAATAGAGTAGGCCGGTAAAATCCAGATTGTAGAATCTTATAAGTCGTTTTATCGGTCCCAAAATGTCCTCAAAATTAGAATCATGACATTTTTGAATAATTGGTTCGGTTTCTTCATAAGGTACACATCTTCAATAGTTAAATCCTTACATTGCTTATATAAATATGGTTCATCCCAAAAATAAGTTTTCGTATCATGGATGAATTTTTTACGTTGTTGCAAAGTTAGCATAGGTGGTAAAATATTACTAACTATATAGTTTACTATATCGGCATACCATGGTATTTTCCATTCATTGATATTATATAGTTGTTCATCGGGAAAAGCATGCATAATTTCATTTTCAATATCAGATAATTCATGATTTTCTAATCTTGATAAATGATCCGCAATTTGATTATCAGTTCCTTTCTTATTAACGATCTCAAAATCAAATTCTTGCATTAATAACATCCATCTAATTAATCTTGGTTTGGAATCTTTCTTTTGCATTAAATATTTGATAGCAAGAATGATCGGTATGCACGATACATTTTGTTCCAATCGAGATAAGGTCTAAATTTATTAAAACCATATACTACTGCTAATAGTTCTCTTTACTGTAGCTTGTATAATTTATTTCGGCATCATTTAGAGTTTTACTTAGCATAGTATATAACTTTAAAAATCTTTTCATATCTTTGCCGAAAGCTGCTCTACTGACATAATCACAAGCATCACACATAAGTTCAAATGGTTTCTCCCAGGTTAGGTGAAACTATTATAGGTGCTTTGTAATTAATTTTTCTTTTAAGAGTTCAAAAGCATTCGGGCATTCGATTGTAAATTCAAATTTCTTGTCCTTTTCGAGAAGTTGGCATAAAGGTTTAGTAATTTTTGAAAAATCTTTTATATAGCGTCTGTAGAATCCAGCATGTCCAAGAAAACTTCTTACCCCTTTTACCGTAGTTGGAGGTGGTAATTTAGCTATTACTTGAATTTTTGCAGGGTCCACTTCCATGCCTTTTCCGAAATTTTATGCCACTAATACAATGCCGCCCGCAACCATAAATTGACATTTCTCCCAATTTAGAACTAAATTTGTTTTCTCGCATACTTCTAATACTTTTTCAAGATGAGTTAAGCATGTGTCAAATGATGTTCCAAATACGGAGAAATCATCCATAAATACTTCTATTCCATTGTCGATTAACTTACTAAATATAGACATCATACATCTACGGAATGTTGTTGGTGCATTACATAATCCAAAAGGCATTCTTCGAAAAGCGAAAGTTCCATAAGGACTAGTAAATGTAGTTTTCTCTTGATCCTCGAGGAGCAATTTGTATTTGATGATAACCGGTGTATCCATCTAGAAAACAAAAATACTTATGTCCGATTAATCTATCTAACATACGGTGCAGAAATGGTAAAGGGAAGTGATCTTTCCTGGTGGCGGTATTTAATTTCCTATAATCGATACATATACGCCGACCGGTAACTTGTCTTATAGGAATAAGATCGTTATTTTCATTGGCGATGACGGTCACTCCTCCCTTCTTAGGAACACGGTGAATTGGGCTTACCAAGCATTTGTCGGAAATAGGATATATAATACCATTATCTAACCATTATAAAATTTCTTTCTTAACTACTTCTTTCATTATCGGGTTTAATCTCCTTTGGGGATCTGCTTTAGGTTTATGTTCATCATCTAAAATAATTCTATGCATACAGATTGAAGGACTAATTCCTTTAATATCTGCTAAAGTCCAACCAAAAGTTTTCTTATACTTTTTTAAAGTTTCTAAAAGTTTTTGTTCTTGAGATTCGTTTAATGCGAGATGAAATAATAGCTGGTAAAGTTGAAGAATTACCTAAATAAGCATATTTCGAATGATCGGGTAATATTTTTAGCTCGAGTTCGGGAGGTTTAATAATTGATGGAACTATATTCTTGTCGGTATTTTCGGTATTATCCAAAAATTCAAATCTTTCCTGAATATAATCTAGTTCTTCATGATTATCTTCAATTAATTCAGTGTTTTCTTTTTCTAATTTATCTTCGTAATATTCCTTAAAATGTTCTTGTTGTAAATATTCAAGTATTTCCATCCGAAAACATTCATCATCTTTTTCTAGCGCAGGATATTTCATTGATTTTGCAATATTAAATGTAACTTTTTGGTCATTTACTCTCATAGTTAATTCTCCTTTACGAACATCGATCATAGCTTTTCCGGTAGCTAAAAATGGTCTTCCAAAAATGATAGGAATTTCTTTATCTTCCTCCATATCTAAAACAATAAAATCTACTGGGAAGATAAATTTATCCACCTTTACTAACACATCTTCGATAACTCCCTTAGGATAGGTAACCGAATGATCGGCTAATTGAAGGATTGCTTGAAGTAGGTGTAATTTTTCCTAATCCTAATCTCTTAAAAATCGATAGAGGCATTAGATTGATGCTTGCTCCTAAGTCACACAAAGATTTTCCATAAAATTTTTCTCCTATAGCGCGGGGTATAGTGAAACTACCGGGATCTTTCAATTTTTCGGGAAGCTTCTTCGAATAATAGCACTACACTCTTCACTAAGTGCGACGGTTTCATTATCGGTGAATTTTCTTTTCTTATTTAGAATATCTTTCATAAATTTTACATAATTTGGCATCCGATCTAAAGCTTCAACAAAATGTATATTAATTGTTAATTTCTTTAATATTTCGAGGAATTTAGCAAATTGTTTATCTTTTTTATATTGAGCTAGTCGTTGAGGAAATGGTGGTGGAGGTTTTTCAACGAAATTTTCATAGGTATTAAAGGATGTTCCAAGTTTGAATCTTGTTGAATTGTTTCCTTTTCAATTTCCACTTCCTCTTTTGGCTTTCAAGTTCTTTTTGAAATTGAGGTTCTAATTCTTTTCCACTCCTTAGTTGTATTGCTTTAATTTGTTCTTTTCCTTGATCTTTAGGATTTACTTCCACATTACTAGGAAAAGTTCCAGGTATTCTATTATTTAGCGCGATAGCGATATGTCCAAGTTGAGTTTCGATATTTTTAATAGATGTTCCTTGAATTTGTAATTGATTTCCTTGAATTTGTAGTTGATTTCCTTGATTTTGTAGGCTGATGACCCATATTCAAAATTAATTCATCCATGGATAATTTCTTATCCTTGAATTGAGGGTTATTGTTATTAAATCCAGGTGGGTAATTAGGTTTATAGTTTGGATTTGCTTGATTAGGTTGATTCATCCATTGTTGATTAGATGTGTTATTCCAATTAAAATTTGGATGAGTTTTCCAACCAGGATTATAATAGTTTGAATAAGGGTTATTAGTTCTATTATTAATAGCATTTAAAGTTTCATAATTAGTTTGAGATTCTATGATTTGTCCGGATGAGTTTTCTTCTAAAATAGGAGAGTAGTTCATTCCAAAATGATCTAACTTCTTAGATATAGCAGCAATTTGAGAAGCTAACATAGATATTGCATCGTTTTCATGAATGCTTGGCTATCTTTTTAGGATTTACTCTTTCGGCGAGCCATTGGAAATTATTTGTTGCCATTTCTTCGATTAGTGCATAAGCTTCATCAAATGGTTTAGACATTAATGAACCTCCAGCAGACGGCATCGATGATTGATCTTAAAGATCCTACTAATCCATTATAAAAGGTTTGAATAATCAGCCGATACTGGTAGCGCATGATGTGGGCATTTCCTAAGAAGTTCCTTAAATCTCTCCCGAAGCTTCATATATTGATTCTCCATCTAGTCGACAAAAGAAGTTATATCATTTCTAAACTTAGCAGTTTTAGATGGTGGAAAATATTTGGATAAAAATTTTTGTGATAATTCTCCCAAGTTTTAATAGATCCAGAGTCTTAACGAATTCAACCACATTTTAGCTTTATCCCTTAATGAAAAAGGAAAAAGTCTAAGTCTTATAGCATCGTCGGATACTCCTTGATATTTAAAAGTAGCACAAAGTTCTAGAAAACTAGCAAGATGTAAGTTAGGATCTTCGGTAGGTGAACCACTAAATTGATTGTTTTGTACCATTTGGATAATTGCGGGTTTAAGTTCGAATGAATTAGCGGCTACATCGGGGTTTTGAATAGTTAAATGAATTTCATCCGATGTAGGGTTGGCATAATCTCTTAATGGTCTTTGTTGGTTCATATTTTGAATTTCGGGAATATTCGCCATTTTTGTTAAATTAATAATTTGTTTCTTTTGTTTTCTAATTCTTTTAATTGTACGCTCTAATTCAGAATCGTAAGGTATTAAATTTTCGTTTCCAAATTTGCGCATACAATTTCAGAATAGATATTAATTTATTTATTATGATTATTTTAAAATAGTCCGTTACTTTAGTAAATTTTTCTTACTTTCCTCAGCAACGGCGCAAAAACTTGACCCACAATTTTATATTATGATATTTTTAATTTAATTGCAACGACGCCAAAAACTTGACCCCGCTATTTATATGTATAGAATTGTAATTGTTTATGTTGTGGATGCTACGCAAGTATACGTATCGTATCAAGTAATACGGGGCTCTAGTGGAGTCCCGGTTATCGATCCCACGGGAAAGAGAAAATTAAATAACAACTAATTTAAAATAATAATAATAATTTTTAAAATAGTATACGAAAATTTGGACTTCTAAATTTGAGCGCAATAAAAGTAAACTAAGTATTTTAATTAGGTAACTTAACTAAGTAGAAAATTAATACGTATTGAAAGTGCGGGAAATTAAACTAATTGCTAAATAAGTCTTAACTATTCAGAAAAAGTATCTTTCCCCTTGTTTAGAAATTTAAGTGATTAATGAATTTAAATAGATAATTTTAAGGTATTGTGACAAATAGGAGCATTCCTATTCTTTACCCTTTGGTCCGAGTGTAAAGAATATTGACTAATTCTATGTTTGATTGCGAATCCGCGGCTAAGGCTGGGAGGATACCGACTGCCACTTGAAGCTCCCACGTTCCCCTCGCCCGAGGGCTAACATCTACACTTCGGCTCTCAAACAATAGGACCGAATTGAATATTTTAGTCCGTCACACTAAAATACTCGATTCTACGCCCGATGATATTATTTCCACTATTTATTTGCACCCTCCTTCCAAGGCTTTTGAATTCCCGAATATCGAGATGTAATTTTTACTATAGTTGATAACCTAACATATTTTAACAATTCGAATAGCCGGTTTGAAAGTAAATTAAGTTTTAAGTAAAAATTATCATAATTTATTAATATATATAAGTATCTCTATTTTAATTTCATCGAGTCACTTAATTTCATAAACGGGGAGAAAGACTAATAAACTACTCGGAATGCATGGGAACTAAACTAAGCATGGATTTCATTTAAAGTTAAAAACAATAAATACAAATACTTACCTCGATTTATCCCCAAACAGACTCCTCGTAGTTTCTTTGACTCTTCCTTCCAGTACAACATGACTCACTAATTACTCACTAAACTTAGTAAAAGACTCACTAAAGACACACTACTGCACACAAATTACACTTAGAACTCACAAAAAGACTAAAAGATTGCACTTAGAATACAAAAAGCGCACTAAACTAACTCACAAAAGGCGATTTTCGGCCTCATATATAGAGGTGAGCAAAGGTCCAAGAGGTGTGTAAGCATCTCTTCAAAAAGTGTCCGAGTTCAATGTATCCGTGCCATTTGAACTACCTCACCGTCGGCGACGAACTACCTCGGCTGTCGGCGAGCTTCTAGAAGATCTTCGAGCCGCTCCATCTCGGCGTCGGCGGGCTCGGGCTCGCTGTCAGCGAGACAGTTATAAATTCTTCAGAATTTTTTTCTTGTAACCTCGCCGTCGGCGGGCTCAATCTCGCCGTCGGCGACTCAGCACAAATTGCATGATTTTGCTCCAAACTCACTCCTTTTTATGATTTTTGCTTTTATCACCTAAATTATTCATTCCTGCAATAAAATAAAGAAAATACCCTTCTTTAAAGTGCAATTTCATCAAAAATAGGTATGAATTTCTTAATAAATTTTTCAGCGATCAGTACACCACTCCTACCCTTCAAGATCTGATGAATGAGCTGACCCTGAGTAGAAAGAGTTTTGAACAATTTGGAGAGAATATGGAAAGAAAATTTGAGCATATGGACCACATGATTGATGGCTTGGAAAGAAGACATGATTATGATAGTGAATATCTCCAGCGGCATTCATAGTACGAAATTGCATATTATGAGGCTGAACGTCGATACAGGAGTGGTGATTTAGATGTTGTCTTTGCTCGAGTGCCCCCGCTACACACGAGTACCGGCTCGCTCAGCCTTCTCAGCCTGGAGATCAGGGAGATGATATAGCCTGGGATTTTGATGCGGAAGATTAGAAACTTTGTTTAGTTGTTTAGATTATTTGTTCTTTTGAAAACTTTATGGTTTTGTATGTAATTATTCTGTACTTTCTGTGGACTATGGATTTGGTGTGTTTGTGTGTTTGCTTATGCTGTAATGATAGACTTTTTATGTGTGTTAAATTAGTTTGCAATTTTTCTTTTAGATAGGATGATTAGTTTTTATTTAATGCGTTATTTAAGTTTTTATAAGTTATGAACTTTTAATATGTTTAGATTGTTTTATTTTGTTTAAAGTAGGTTAGTTGATTGTATGTGTAGTAATAGATTAAGTTTTTATTTGTTGTGTTTTATACTTATTAAAAATTTCTTATCCCTGCACTTTCTTTTAAATATTATATATGTGGAAGAATACTAACAGTACATGTTCTTTAAATAAATAAAAAGCCTACAAAATTTTAAGGAAAAGAAATACCTAAAGCTCAAAGGTATGATTCATTGTACATTTTCCTTTTCACCATTTAGAAATAGATAGAAAATTTTAAGTTTGGGGGAGGAAAAATTCAAATTTAATTATTAAATTGTTCTCAATTTCTATTTTTTTAAAAAAATTTATTACCAAATGATTTTTTCTATAATAATTTTTCAATTAAATAAACATGAATTACTTTATTTAATTATTATAGAAACTTAAATAAAATGTTTTTAGTAATTCAATTATTTAATAGAATAAGATATTTGGTTAAAAGAAATAAGAATATAGTAAACTATTTAAAGTAAGGGAAACTATATTCTAGAATTGAAAT
Source organism: Papilionanthe hookeriana x Papilionanthe teres (assembly GCA_022702705.1). Taxonomy (NCBI): domain Eukaryota; kingdom Viridiplantae; phylum Streptophyta; class Magnoliopsida; order Asparagales; family Orchidaceae; genus Papilionanthe; species Papilionanthe hookeriana x Papilionanthe teres. The sequence continues at coordinate 58,439,531 of CM040427.1, read as the reverse complement.
TCTTAAGTATTTAGATGAAAAAGAAGAGATTGAAACTCAATGAAGTAAAAGCTATGAAATACATATAAATAAAGAAATATTTTAAGTTTCAAATTTAGGAAGAGAAAGTTGAAGTTCAAAATTATTAACTGGCTATCCAGATATAGTAATCCTCACTTGAAAAAGAAAAAGAAAAAAAGAAGAAAAAAAGAAAAAAAAGAAAAGGAAAATATAAGTGAGGAGAAGCTTGAGGAGATGCCTTATCAAAAATTGGCTTCAATGGAATCAACCTAAAGGGTAAAACTCAAATATATTTCTAAACTTATATATATATGGATTAGTATTTTACTAAATAGTGTTTTCTTGAACTTCCTATCATCTAAATATCTTAAGTAAATTACTCTTTTAATTATAGTCTTTCCTGAAATAAATAGAGAGCTAAAAATCTTAGATCTGATAATTAAATAATCATATATCTATAAAATTAATTTAATTACTTAAAAATATTTTATATTTAACTTTACTATAGTATTATTTAAATTTAATTCATCATTTATTTGAATTGAAGAATTTTATCACAAAAATCATTATTTTTTATTTAGTATAAAAATTACTTGAGGACAAGTAATAATTAAGTTTGGGGGATTTTGATCACAGAAAAATATGTTAATAAATTCATACCTATTTTTTATGAAATTGCACTTTAAAGAAAGGTATTTTCTTTATTTTATTGCAGGAATGAAGATTTATAAGTGATAAAAGCAAAAAACATGAAATGGAGCGAATTTGGATAAAAAAAGGAAGAAAATCATGCAAAATGAACTAAGCCGCCGACGGCGAGATCGAGCCCGCCGACGGCGAGATCATAAGGAGAATTTTTGAAGGAATTATAACTACCTCACTGACAGCGAGACCGAGCACCTGACGGCGAGATCGCGCGGTTTGGAGACCTTCTAGAAGCCCCGACGACGGCGAGGTCGTTTCTTGCCGACAGCGAGATTGGTCAAAACGCCAGTTACATTGAACCTGGACGCTTTTTGAAGAGGTGCTTAAGTATCCATTGAACTATTGTCTACCTCTATAAATAGAGGACGAATTTTAGTCTTTTGTGTGTCCATTTGTGTCTATTTTTAGAAGTCTTAGAGTATTCTATTAGTGTGCTTTTGAGTCTAAGTTGAAGTTGAGTTTTAGTAAGTGTAATTAGTGAGTTTAGAAGTGTGTTGTACTAGAAGGAAAAGTCAAAGGAACTTCAAGGAGTCTGCTTTGGGAGGAAATTGAGATAATTATCTTTGTTTATTGTTGTTAACTTTAAATGAAATCCATGCTTTGTTTAATTCCCATGCATTCTGAGTAGTTTTCTTAGTCTTTCTCCTTGTTTATGAAATTATGTGAATTGATGAAATTAAATAGAAGTGCCTAATATATTAAAATAAATTGTGATAATCTTTTATTTAAAACTGAATTTACTTTCAATCTGGCCAATTAAATTGTTAAAATATGTTGAATTATCAACTATAGTAAAGATTACATCCAATATTCAGGGAAGTCAAAAGCCTTGGATGGAGGGTGCAAATAAATAGGGAAATATTATTTATCAGACGTAGAATTGGACATTTTAGTGTGACAGACTAAAATATTCAATTTGGTCCTATTGTTTGAGAGCTGAAGTGTAGATGTTAGCCCTCGGGTGAGGGGAACGTGGGAGCTCGAAGTGGCAACAGGTATCCTCCCAGACTTCAGCCGCGATTCGATAATCAAACATAGGATTAGTCAATGTTCTTTGCACCTGGACCAAAGAGTAAAGAATAGGAATGCTCCTATTTGTCACAATATAATAAAAAAATCTATTTGAATTCATCATTCACTTAATTTTCTAAGAACAATGAAAAGGATACCTTTTTCTGAAATCTTTAAATCAACTTTATTTTAAGCATTAGTTTACTTTAGTTCGCTTTAGTTAAGTATTCTAAATTTTCATATATTATATTAGTAAGTAAATACTCCTAAATTTAGTACGTTACAATTTTTAGTAAAACTTCCCTGTGGGATCGATAACCAGGACTCCACTAGAGCCCTGTATTACTTGATACGATACATATACTTGCGTAGAATCCACATTATACATTCCATTACAAAATCAAATATATATTAAAGCGGGATCAAGTTTTTGGTGTCGTTGCTAATAACACAATTTGCAAACATAAAGAATGTGGGTCAGTCTTCTACCTTCGAAATATGGTTTTAATCAATGTCCGTTTACCTTAAATCTATGTCCTGTTTTTGGATCTTCAATTTCTATTGTTCCATATGAAAATATTTGAGTTATGGTGAAAGGTCCTAACCATCGAGATTTCAATTTCCCAGGAAATAATTTCAATCTAGTATTATATAGTAAAACTTCTTGTCTTGGTTCAAAATTTCTCTGATTAATCTTTCGATCATGCCATAATTTCATCCTTTCTTTATAAATCCTATCATTATCATATGATTCATTCCTTAATTCTTCTAATTCATTTAATTGCAACAATCTCTTCTCACCAGCTTCTTTCATATTATAATTAAATTCTTTAATCGCCCAATATGCTTTATGTTCTAATTCAACTGGCAAGTGGCAAGTTTTTCCATATATAAGCCTGTAAGGAGTTTCCAATCGGAGTTTTATAAGTAGTCCTGTATGCCCATAATGCAGTGTCTAGTCTTATAGACCAGTCCAATCTATTAGGGTTTACAGACTTTTCTAAAATACCTTTAATCTCTCGATTAGAAACTTCAGCTAATCCACTAGTTTCGTGGATGATAAGCGATTATATCTTATGAATAATATTATATTTTTCTACTAGTTTGTGAATATATTTATTTCTAAAATGAGTTCCTCCGTCAGTGATAATCACTCTCGGCATTCCAAATCTAGTAAAAATATTTTTCATTAAAAATTTTGAAACACTCTTAGCATCACACCTAGGTAAAGCTTGCGCTTCAATCCATTTGGAAACATAATTAACAGCTACTAATATATATGAGTTTCCAAATGAAGGAATAAAAGGTCCCATGAAATCTAATCCCCAAACATCAAAAATTTCAACTTCTAATATAAAATTCAGAGGTATTTCATTTTTTTTGATATATTTCCTACTCTTTGGCATTTATCGCGTGTTTTTATATATCCGTATACATCTCTAAATAGAGTTGGCAGTAGAATCCAGATTGTAGAATTTTATACGCAGTTTTATCTGTCCCAAAATGTCCTCCAAAATCAGAATCATGACATTTTTGAATAATTGGTTTAGTTTCTTCATAAGGCACGCATCTTCTAATAATTAGATTCTTACATTGCTTATATAAGTATGGTTCATCCCAAAAGTATGTTTTAGTATCATGAATGAATTTTTTCTGTTGTTGCAAAGTTAACATAGGTGGTAAAATATCACTTACAATATAATTTACTATATCAAGATACCAAGGTATTTTCAACTCATTTATATTATAAAGTTGTTCATTAGGAAAACATGCCTATAATTTCATTATCAGTATCAGATAATTCATGATATTCTAATCTTGATAAATGATCAACAATTTGATTATCAGTTCCCTTTTTGTTAACGATCTCAAAATCAAATTCTTGCATTAATAACATCCATCTAATTAATCTTGGTTTAGAATCCTTTTTTGCATTAAATATTTTATAGCAGAGTGATCAGTATGCACAATACATTTAGTTCCTATTAGATAAGGCCAAAATTTATTAAAAGCATATACAATCGCTAATAATTCTCTTTCGATAACTCGTATAATTTATTTCAAGCATCATTTAGAGTTTTACTAGCATAATATATAACTTTGAAAATCTTATCATATCTTTGCCAAGAAGCTGCTCCTATAGCATAATCACTAGCATCACACATAAGCTCAAATGGTTTCTCCCAATTAGGTGAAACTATTATAGGTGCTGTAATTAATTTATCTTTTAATAATTCGAAAGCATTCGGGCATTCAGTTGTAAATTCAAATTTCTTGTCCTTTTCAAGAAGTTGGCATAGAGGTTTAGTAATTTTTGAAAAATCTTTTATATAACGTCTGTAGAATCTTTTATATAACGTCTGTTGACCCATATTTAATATTAATTCTTCTATAGATAATTTCTTATCTTTAAATTGAGGGTTATTATTATTATATCCAGGTGGATAACTAGGTTTATAGTTAGAATTTCCTTGGTCAGAGGGATTTCCTAATGGTTGTGTTATGTTGTTCATCCATGGTTGATTAGTTGTATTATTATTCCAATTAAAATTAGGATGATTTTTCCATCCAGGATTATAATAATTCGCATAAGGTTTATTGGGTCTGTTATTAATAGCATTCATAGTTTCATATGAAGGTTGAGATTTTATAAGTTGTCCAGATGAGTTTTCTTCTAATATAGTTGGAGAGTAATTCATTCCAAAATGATCTAATTTTTTAGATATAGCAGCGATTTGTGAAGCTAACATATATATTGCATCATTTTCATGAATACTGGCTATCTTTTTCGGATTCATTCTATCAGCAGGCAATTGAAAATTATTGGTAGCCATTTCTTCGATTAGTGCATAGGCTTCATCAAATGGTTTTGACATTAATGATCCTCCAACAGCAGTATCGATGATTGATCTAAGAGATCCTACTAATCCATTATAGAAAGTTTGAATAATTAACCAATCCGGTAATGCATGATGTGGGCATTTCCTAAGAAGTTCTTTAAATCTCTCCCAAGCTTCATATACTGATTCTCCATCAAACTGACTAAAAGAAGTTATATCATTTCTAAGCTTAGCAGTTTTAGATGGTAGAAAATATTTTGATAGAAATTTTTGTGATAACTCTCCCCAAGTATTAATAGATCCATGTGCTAACAAATTTAACCACATTTTAGCCTTATCCCTTAAAGAAAAAGGAAAAAGTCTAAGTCTAATAACATCATTAGATACTCCTTCATATTTGAAAGTAGCACATAGTTCTAAAAAACTAGCAAGATGTAAATTAGGATCATCTGTAGGTGAACCACTAAATTGATTGTTTTGTACCATTTGGATAATTGCAGGTTTAAGTTCAAATGAGTTAGCAGCTACATCAGGATTTTGAATAGTTAAATGAATTTCATCTAATGTAGGGTTGGCATATTCTCTTAATGGTCTCAGTTGATTGATATTTTCATTTTCAGGAATATTCGCCATTTGTGTTAATTTTATAATTTCTCTTTTTTGTTTTCTAATTTTTTTAATTGTACGCTCTAATTCTGAATCGTAAGGTATTAAATTTTTGTTTCCAAATTTACGCATACAATTTTGTAAAATAAATTTTAAAATTGTCCATTACTCTAGTAAATAATTTCTTTACTTCCCCGACAACGGCGCCAAAAACTTGACCCACTTTTTAATGTTTACAAAAATAGCAACGACACCAAAAACTTGATCCCGCTTAATATATATTTAATTTTATGATGGAATGTATAATGTGGATTCTACGCAAGTATACGTATCGTATCAAGTAATACAGGGCTCTAGTGGAGTCCTGGTTATCGATCCCACAGGGAAGTTTTACTAGATTTGTAACAGCTAAATTTAAAGGATTTACTTACTAATATAGTATACGGAATTTAGAATACTTAACTAAAGCGATCTAAGGTAAAGTAATGCTTTAAATAAAGTTGATTTAAAAATTTCGTAAAAAGTATCTTCCCCTTGTTTTTAGAAACTTAAGTGAATGATGAATTCAAATAGATTTTTTTATTGTATTGTGACAAATAGGAGCATTCTTATTCTTTACCCTTTGGTCCAGGTGCAAAGAACATTGACTAGTCCTATGCTTGATTACTGAATCTGCGGCTAGGCTGGGAGGATACCGACTACCACTTCAGAGCTCCCACGTTCCCCTCACCTGAGGGCTAACATCTACCCTTCAGCTCTCAAACAATAGGACCAAATTGAATATTTTAGTCTGTCACACTAAAATGTCCAATTCTACGTCCGATAAATAACATTTCCCTATTTATTTACATCCAACTTCCAAGGCTTTTGACTTCCCTGAATATTGTATGTAATCTTTACTATAGTTGATAATTCAACATATTTTAACAAATCAATTGGCCAAATTGAAAGTAAATTAAGTTTTAAGTAAAAGAATATCACAATTTATTTTAATATATTAGGCACTTCTATTTAATTTCATCAATTCACATAATTTTCATAAACAAGGAGAAAGACTAAGAAAACTACTCAGAATGCATGGGAATTAAATAAAGCATGGATTTCATTTAAAGTTAACAACAATAAACAAAGATACTTATCTCAATTTCCTCCCTAAGCGTGACTCTCAAGTTCCTTTGACTTTTCCTTCTAGTACAACACACTTCTTAACTCACTACTTACACTTACTCACACTAAACTTCAACTTAGACTCAAAAGCACACTAATAGAATACTCTAAAACTCCTAAAATAGACACACCACATACTAAAATTCGTCCTCTATTTATAGAGGTAGACAAAGGTCCAAGGGGTACTTAAACACCTCTTCAAAAAGCGTCCAGGTTCAATGTATCGGGCATTTTGAACAGTCTCGCCGTCGGCGAGAAACAACCTCGCCGTCAGCGGGGCTTCTAGAAGGTCTCCAAACTGCGCGATCTTGCCGTCGGCGGGCTCGGGCTCGCTGTCGGCGAGGTAGTTGCAAATCCTTCAAAATTTCTCCTCATGATCTCGCCGTCGGCGGGTTCGATCTCACCGTCGGCGATTTAGTTCATTTTGCATGAATTTCTTCCTTTTTTGATCCAAATTCACTCCATTTCATGCTTTTTACTTCCATCACTTATAAATCTTCATTCCTGCAATAAAATATAGAAAATATCTTTCTTTAAAGTGCAATTTCATAAAAAATGGGTATGAATTTCTTAATATATTTTCCTGTGATCATCTATCTTGTAGGTATAACACTAAGAGCAAACTCGAGCTGAAACAGGATGAAAATGAGCAAAACAGGTGTGTTGCCCGCAAAATGGTGCCATATCGCCACCCATGGCTGGAAACGGACGCTATATCGCCTGAGACAATTTTTCGACTGGTTTTGGGTGATTCTTGGCCATTTTGAGAGGCTCTGCAAACTTTTAGACAACTTGTACACCTGAATCTAGACACTTGGAAAAGCTTTTGGATGAAGAGATGTGTCTCTTGGAGTGAAGACGTGTGTCTCTTGAAGTGAAGAGATTTGTCTTTCGGAAACATAAAGTGTTTGGCTTCTTTTTAAATAGAGGGGCTTGGCGCCTCTCATGAGGGGAAGAACATGAGGCTTTTGGTGTATGTGTGTGTGTGTGAGTGAGTTTGTAAGGAGAAATTTCTTGTGAAGTCTTGGTGACTTTTGGAACGTTGGAAAAAGTGTAAGGTTTGCTATTTGCTTTGCAAGACAGGCATGGATCTTCTGTAAAAGATAAATCTTGAACTCTTTTTGTATTTTCTTTGAATTATTGCAATATAGTTGTGTGTTTTCAAAGCCATTTGCAACGAAGTTTTCTGTTGCGTTTTATACATGCTTAATGAGTAGCTTTCCTTACTCTTTCTCCTAGTGATGAGGTTTAATCATGTGTGGGAGTAGAATAATTTGAAAAATGTTTTTTTTTTAAATTGTGATGGTATTTTCGTCGGTTTTTCATTAACATTGCAAACTGATTACTTGTGATGTTAAAATTTGTTGTGAAACATAATGACCAGGAGGGCTATGATTTCACCTGACTTGTGAATATAACACTTCACTTTTGAGATAGCAATTGCGATGGTCCAAGGAGAAGTACAAATAGATAGAAAGATAAATTTTGATGGGTGCAGAATTGATGTTTGAATGGTAACAGACTAGATTTATATCAATTTGACTTAAGGTTTAGTACAGTAATTTCAGGATTCGACCAATATAGTGCATAGGCTGTGGAACATCTAGTGGTGAGAGGCTAGACAGTTTTGATGTGGAATTGGGATGTTAAAGAATCGGCTTTAAGTTAGCCAATGTTCTTGCTAGCACCGAGAGGAGATAAAGAATAAATATGTTATTATTTGTCACAATACCATATTTGAGTTTTAAACATTCTAATCCTACACTAATTATGATCTCATCGCAAGAGAAAAAAGGGATTTTAATTTTATAAAAACTTTCCAAAATTTAACCAGTCTCCTTAGATTTGGTTTTTTATAATTTCGTTAATTATAATTTTAGCGTAAATCTGTGAGTTTAGGAAAGTCAAACATTTCAAAATTTTCAAACTAATGCCTGATAGTAGTAGACTAGAATTAGCCTAAGGGATTTTTTACCTCACTTCTTTGTGGGATCGATACTCTAGGCCTAAAAAGAAAATCCTATATTACTTGAAACGATATGTATACTAGCATAGTACTCCTATTATATAAATTATTTTCTAAATTGTATAACATTTTGATTTTTGCACAATAGCCACTAAATATAAGTTGTGTCAAGTTTTTTTCATCTTATGGAAGCTAAATTACTGCGTAATTGTGGGTCGGGTCAGGGAGCCTCATTTCCTCATGATCATCAGGTTTTGTCTTGTCAATCTTGTCTTTCTTTTATTATTCTGGGCGAAAAGGCTCCTACTCTGCTGATGTCGGCCATTTTATTTTTTAAAAATAAAATTTAATATTTTTAATATAATATGTAATTTAATTTTAATTTTTTTGAAAATAGTGTATTCTTTATTTTGGAAAATAATGAGACCGTAAATATCTCATATATCTAATAGTTTAAATAGCCGAGCAAGATGCCATAAGTGATAAATCATCTCAAAAGATGAGCATACCACTTGTTGGTAGGCTTAACTATTTAAAATTAAAAGTTTATGACACTATTTTAGTCTGTAAATTTTATAATCGACAAATTCTCCTATCTAATACACAGACTCGATATGATTTAGATTAATCTGGATTCTTAATTCCTTATAGAGGCAAGTGCTTATAGTTAATTACATCTTAGGCAACTGAAATTACCTAAGAAAACTCTCGATTAAGATCGGGGTTTTGTCTTCAAGATTTCAATGTATAAGTTTCCATGATTGCTTATAGAAAAGTCAAACGGGAAATGTTCAATGTGGAACAATTATTTTCGTAATCCAATTGAATAAATAGCGTGAGATATCGAAGATACTGAAGAAGCTTCAGTGACAACTCAAACTAACCTTAGTTGGGATTTACCTCTTTAAAAGGGGAATTATGCTTATGTTTCAGTCTTGCAAATTATTTAGACGTTTGGGACTTATGTCTCTGCATGTCATATGCAAATAATCCGAGGAAATATGAGGATTTATGTGGTATCAAACGACGACCTCAAAACCCTAAAAAGGGTTTAGGACTTATATCGTACGATATACAACCGTACGAAGTCCTAAAAGATAGTGTGAAGATTTATATCATACCATATGAACAATATCGGCGTCTTATGGGTGTATATATTTTAATCTACAGAAGTTCAGTTGAAGCTCCGCCCCCTTAGTTTTACATTATCTTCATGTCCGCTGCACTGAGATGACTCATCACTTGATCACGTTGTCGTCTCGCTCCAAGAAGAGGAGAGAGAGAAGAGAGAACACGTCTTAAACAATTTATTACAAATATTTAATGTGTTTTGTACAATGTATTTTGAATTAGTATTTTTGGTTGTTGAATATATTATATCATGGAATTTTGAAAAATGTTGAAATTAAAAAAAAAACGATACTTTGAAAAGATCTCACCGAAATGAATTTTGATATCGTCTATTTTATCCGCCTCGGAGTAGCTTCACGATCCTAGAACGCCTTGACCACGACCGAGTTTACCTCGCAAAGGCTCGTAGAGAAAATTGTATGAGAATTAGGTGTAGTATTATCCATGTTGCGCAGAAAAAGAAAGTAATAGCACGTACATGTCATTTCCGACGATGCTCCAAACAGATTATAATTGTATAACATAAGTGTGTGCAAGAGAAAAGGATTTAAAATTTAAATATAGAAACTTGAGCATGTATATTTTCATAAAAGGCAAGTGATGTGCAAATGACAAACCAAAAGGTGTTATAAGAATTTAAATTGGGGATAAGCTCAGCTATAAACTTCTAATTTATAACGATCCCATAGGCAATCCAAAGTATTGAGGTCTTTATATCAAATATTAATTAAAATTCACCAACAAATCTTCCTAGAATTGGGCAGTTCTAACTCCTATCACTTAATCGATTAGTGAATCAATGTGTAGTATCTGAACTTTTAGAAGTGTAATATCTGTATGTACTATCTGATTTTTAGATTAAAGGTGTAGTGTGTTTATATGTAGCTTTTGATGTGTAGTATCTGGTGTGTAGTATCTAATGTAGTGTTTGATATGTAATATTTCATATGTAGTATTTGGTGTATAGTATCTGGTGTGTAGTGTTTGAAGTGCAATGTTTGATATGTAGTATATTTTCTCTTGCAAATGTAGTATATGGTGTTGTACAAATTTAGTACCCGTTGTTAGTTAACAACTTTCTTAAGGATAAGGATTGAATTACCAACAACTCAAAGGGTGAAGAGAGCATCTACAATTTTTTATTGATTTAGATTTCAGCTATAAAAGTATGAATATAGGATTTTGTGCATCATTGTCTTTGCCCCACATATCCAACTTATATGTCACTTTAATATTTCATATGCATCACCATGTCACCTGTACTTCCATAAACTAATCCATCTCCATGATCAACATTAAGATAAGAGTATGAATAGATCGAGAAAACATAAAGGATTGTTGCCATATATTTTAGAGGAAACCATAACATCTTTAAATATATGTTAAATCCATGTAAAGAAAACCAAAGAAACATTAAAGTACTCTTATCTATTTATATATTTTTACAGGAGCTCCAGCATAATATTATTAGCAAAAGATGGAAAGAGAATCACAAACACTTAATTTTCTCAAATAAAATACTAAAGTCATTAGTCAAAATTATCTCGCAACATGAGTGCTTGAGCAACAATTTATAAAGAAATATTTGAATAGCCTTAAAACAAGTTAAAATAGATAATTGAATTCTATTAAAATAATTGATAAATTCACTAAACATAAGTACTAGAGCAGCTAGACAGAACATGTATGTTTGTGCTGCTAGCAAAAGATAAGTTTAAAATAGGTGTTACAATTTCTTGAAATTGATATTAAAATAGCTTATGAAGAACTCTACCTGAATAATTATTACATCTATCTCAAAATAATATTTGAACTATCCAACAGGTTCTCAACTAAATGCTTAACTCTTTCAAAGCATTTTTATACATAAAGTTGTGATATAAGAGTGTGTGCTTGTTACAAAGAAACCCATCAAACTTAATTCCAGCAACGAAAAACGAATCCAGCAAAAGAAACGAATCCAATCAACCGAAAACAAGTTTAACCATGAACTTCAACTTTAAAAATGGTAAGTGGATTCAGTAATTAAATTTGAATTCCCATTGAAAGCAAGTTCTTGTATGCAACTATTAAAAATAATAGACAATTTTACATGCATACTACTCAATTCTTAAGCACCTATACATCTCATACTTTCATTTTATACATATGTCAGATTGACTATGCTTGAAACTGAATACTTAAAAAAAAAAAAGGTCCAGATGGCAATACTTTTTATGCGATGAGAAAGATTTACGTGGCATAAAAGTTAAACAGTTTTGGTGTTGGGTTTGTAAATACATAGGAATTGGGTGATATGTATGTAAATACTAAATTTTAAGTGTAGAAAAGATAAGTGTTTGAAATTCTGCATCCGGTTGCAGTCTCCATGGAAGATTGGCGGGCTAACAACTGCTAAAGCAGTTATGGCCGTGAGTGGTATGTAACTAATTGTAACGGTCTTTCTACTTTTTTCGGCATTAATTTGATCCTATAGTTTGGTCCCCTACTATCCAGAAGTGTGAATTACTTGTATGAGGGTGATGGTGGGTTAGGTCTTTATAGAACGGAAATCAGAGACCCTCTCGAAGAGAGGTGGCTCTTAAATTAACTAATTATATATAGTTTTTTTCAGATTTATCTAGAAATTAAACCTACCTTGTTTTCTTATAATAAGCTATTTTATGTTAATTTCTTCATGTCTTTGAGTATTGATATTTGCTGAAGAAGTTGATGTTCTTCAACTGTAGTAGTTAGTGTAGGCTCTTTGAAAAATGGATGATTTGTTTCAGCTTAAATTTGTGTTTATTTATGTGGAGAATATTTATGTTTGTGTCTGCTCTAGACATATTGAGTTCAAGCTTAGATATTCCGTTTGATTGACTATATAGATGGGAGATGACATGATATTATGGAATAGAATGCATCTACTTTTTTTTTGTGAAATGATAATGTAACTGAAGAATAGTAACTTCATATTAAGTGAAGGCTTTTGTTGGATTCACATGAAACTGAAGAATCTCACATAGAAAGTGAAGGCTTTTGTTGGATTCAAAATTGTTTGTTGAAGAATAGTAACTTCATATTAAATAAGTAAATTGTGATGTCCAAGATGTGAGAGAAGGATAAATTAAATCTCACAATGTATCTTAGAGAATTGCTGTATAAAGAACTTGGTTGAACACCTTTCATCAAAACAATGTAGAGTTAGATTTAAGTATTAGATCAGAAGTTAAATTTCAGTTTGCTCCAAACTAAATTGATTAAATCGATTTATATTTAGATTTGATTTGGGACGGTTTTAGCAAAAGTTTTGTGGGTTTGATTTTTTTGGGGTTGGGAATTCAATTCCATTTATTTGGTTAATTTATGAATTGATCCATCCAAATCGGAGAGTTATTACATTATCATTTCACAATCTCAACAGATCCTCTGCCTTAGATGTATTTCCTTCTAAGTGGATGCGCTTCATTTTCTACCAAGTAACGATTTTCTTGCTTGAGCTTTAAATAAGAAAATAATAATAATAATATTAATAATATTAATAATATTAATATTATTAATAATAATACGCAATGCTTGAGATTAATGGAATTGAGATAATTTCAACATTAATATTTGAGACTATTTTATGAGATTTTTTTCTTATTGTAAAATGAAAACATGCATGCTGAGATGAGATTTATGAAATAATAAATTATTTTCTCTATAAATTCTCTTTTGAGATAAAATTTTTGTTGAATAAAATATTGAAATCATTTCATCGAATCTCTATATTCATGTATGTATGTATATGTGTGTGTGTGTGTATATATATATATATGTATATATATATATATTAAAGGAAACAGATATTTGGCAGAGGCCCAAATATCGGTTTTCCATGTATTAGGCCCCATGATGAGAGCCCGCTCCATGTGCCTAAACAGACCGATCAACCCGCGCCATATATATATGTGTGTGTGTGTGTGTGTGTATAAAATTTAATTTTATATGTCCCTTAATAACAAAATTGAAGATTACTCATGTTATTTGTCCAATTTATTTATGATTATGCAAACTTTTATCCTAAACATAAAATGTTGGTGGATTTAACACAAATCCCAAATGTTGATAGATATCTTGTCATGAATTTGATCAAATAACAATAGAACAATTGTTAAGATATGATCAAGCATATATGGATCCAGCTCAAAGATGACTTAAGGTTGATTCGATCATTATTCGATTAACATTCAATGATGTATTGGCCTCAATGTTCAACTATTATTTGCCTCTTGTTAAAAGAAGATTCAATTATAATGTCCAATATTATTTGATCATTATTTAAAAATGATTTAAACATTATGCAAAGCTTGTTTAATCATTATTTAAAGATCCTTTAAACAATGTGCAGTCTTTGTTGGATCATTGCTCAATCCTTATTTAGTTATGATTCAGTCATTGTAAAAAAAGATATTCAATCTTCATTCAAGTATGGTTGTCTTTATTTCATCATTGTTTGAAGAAGATTTAAAGATAGTTTGATATTTAATTAATTACTAATAATTCAATGATGTAGCTCAAAAATGATTTAAATATGGTTCAATCTAGGGCTGTCAAAACGGCTCGTTGTTCGCGAACAGCTCGTGTTCGAATCGTTAAGAAGCTGGTGTTCGGCTTGTTCTCTTAGTTAACAAAGATTTGATCGTTCATGTTTGGTTCATTTTGGCTCGAAATACTATTTATCAATTATATACATATTGATGTGTAGTATTTTTAAAAAATTTAATTGACCACAAGGCTACAAAGATTTATAATCCATTAAAAGTATTAATTAAGTAAATCGAATAAAAATTATTAAATTAGATTCAAATGATATTTTAATATAAATAATAATTCTTAAATCTTACCCTAACCCTTAACATGTTATGGTTACGTGATTAGGATTGTAAAAACAACTCTTTGTTCGTGAACAGTTGTTGTTTGGCTCGTTAAGCAGACGAGTCGAATACGAACACATTTTTTAAGTTAGAAATATAAACGAGCCGAACAAGAGCTGAGCCCGGGCTCGCTCGTGTTCGGCTCGTTTACACCTCTAGTTCAATCAAACATAGTTGATATTTTGATTTGTAACGAATGAAGGGGAGCTTAGTATAACTTATATCATATCTTTGAATTGTTGTTATTTGAAAATGTTACATATAAAATAGAACAAGGTTTACTTTGTCATCTCATTTATTACATTCTTGAAATGTATAATATTGCTTGATGGATTATCAGTTGATCTGATTAGAATTAAAAAATTGGACAACCCTTACAAATATTGGTGTCAAAAAATTTTATTATTTGAATACCATTCGCAAATAATTGATATGTTCATCCCTTTTATGGCACTAATTAGTAATTACTTCAAGAAGAGACAATTCAAGTGGACAAAATAGTTTTCAGTATTCCTTCAATAACATTAAAAAATAGAGTTATTAATATAAAGGCATTCAAAATGATTGAATTTTAATGATATTTTGAATTGTTGCGATGTATCTCTGTATGAAACTAGTACGAGTCAAGACGTTCAATCATTTATCATGGTGGATAGTAATTGATATACAATAAAGTTATTCCAACAATGACAAAATATTATATCTACTTGTCAATCAATTGGATATAGGGCTATCAAAATAGCTCGTTGTTCGCGAATATTTCGTGTTGAGTTTGTTAAATTAGCTTGTGTTTGATTCGTTCACTAAGCAAACAAGTCGAACACGAACAATTCTTTTTGCTTGATATATAAACGAGCCGAACTTGAATAAAATTTTGTTCGTTCATGTTCGGCTCGTTTTGGCTTTATATATATATATATATATATATATATATATATATATATATATATTAATAAAAGAGCGCTTATGGCTCAATTTTATTGCTCCAATAAAAAATTACAAAACCGGGAAAAATGTCCCAACTCACACACCCTACAAAACCCCAAAAAAATAAAAAGACTGGGTCCTTTTTCCAAAAAAATAAAAACATACAACTCACACGACACAACCACACAAAAATAAAAACATTAATTGTCTAAAGCAAACACAGGGACAAAATTAGAAACTATAGGTTTTTGCAAACAAGATCCAAGTTTTGCAAACCAATCAGCCACCAAGTTGCCTTCACGCCTTGTATGAGTCCAAATAACATTCATTCCAGCAGTCAAAGCTTTAATCTTTCTAATCTGTAAAACAATACTCCAATGACAGGTATAGTTTAAAGAACAAATATTCCATAGACATAAAGAGTCAGTTTCTAAATAAATATTTAGCCAACCCCTATGTCGAGCAATAATCAGTGCAAATAGTAAGGCTTCAGCTTCAGCAATTAAAGGAGACAGAGCACAAAGAGGAGCAGCAAACCAGGTAATAGCTATGCCATTCCAGTCACGACAAATACCTCCAATACCAGCTTTCGAATTATTCCAGGCAGCATCTGTATTGATCTTAATAAAAGGAGCAGGCGGTTTGCACCAAGATACAGTGCTAAAAGATTTATTTGTAAAACTCAAACGAAGGTTGAGATTATTAGCTATAGCAATAACATAATTATTGCTAGTAGGCTTAATGTCATAAACAGATAAACATTTATAAATATAAGAAAAAATTTATCTATTCACCTGAAAAGAATTGATAATAATACCATTGAACTTAACATTATTACGAGTAATCCAAATGAACCACACAATAATAGAGGGAATAATACTTAGAAAGGAATGACATTTATTGTTCCAGTCCCTAAACATTTCTAAAATAGAATTGTAGCTATGAAATAAGTCTAACCGGCCACATAAAGCAAAGACCTTATTCCAAATATCAAAAGCAAATTTGCAATTAATAAAAGTGTGCATAATTGATTCTTCCTCATTCTTACATAAATAGCATTTAGAAACAATTCTTAAACCTTTAAGTTTAAGAAGATCATCAATAGGAATGCAATTGTGTAAAAGCCTCCAAGTAAAAAAAGAAATAGATGGCTTAAGCCATTTATTCCACAGCCAAGCAAGGTCTAAACCAGCAGGAGCATAGTCAACAGAGGCAAACGTTTTAGTAATAGATTCACCAATTTTGCCTTTAATTTTAGGAATATCATATCTGACATTATCTAAAGGAATGTTAGATATGAAATTAGCATCATTTTGATTAACCACATTTCTCAACTTAGCCAAATTCCAGCTAGAAGCCTCCCAGAAATCATTAACCACAAGATTGATATCATGAGGCCCACCATAACTGCTAGCAAGAGGACCCATTATGGTCCAATCATCATACCAGAAAGAGATTTTATCATAACCAATATCCCAGCACATTAAAATTTCAACTAGATTAGAGACATTCAACATCTCTTTCCAAATATAAGAATCAGTATTGGAAGAGGTAATGGATAAATGATGTAAATTACCACAATACTTAGAAGTAAGAAGAGAAGCCCAAATAGAGTTATTTCTCTAAAATGAAACCACAACTTCATAAAGTTGTACTTAATAGAATCAGTAATTCTACGAAAACCCAAACCACCATTAGAAATGGGCTTACAAAGCTTTTCCCAGCTCTTCCAATGTAAACCTTTCTTACCACAGCCATCCCATAAAAAACTGTTAAATAAAACCTCTAACTTCTTAATAATAGTAAGAGGAACATTCATAACCTGTATAATATACAGGGGAAAAGAAGTAATAATACTTTTCAAAAGAGTAATACGCCCTCCAAAAGACAAAAATTTATTTTCCCAAGAATGTATTCTCTTCCTAATCTTATCCACAAGATCAGAAAACAGAGAAATCCTTTTAGGATTCCTATCCAAAATAAAACCAAGGTACTTAATAGGTAAGGCAGCCAAATGACATAAAGTATAATCAGCAATCCAATTCAGTTTAACATTGGATATATACTTAGAACCATAAAAATAACACTTAGAAGAATTGAAATGTAAGCCAGAGGCTTTTTGAAAATGACTAATAAGCTTCCAAATTTTCTTAATAGAACTTTTATTAGAATTAGTAAAAATAATCAGATCATCAGCATAACATAAATGAGAAATACTAATATTACCTTTATACACATAGTTAAGGGAAGGATTATCCTCATAAAGCTTATTTATACTCCTAGAAAAATAATCAAAAGCAAGTATAAACAGATAAGGAGAAAGTGGATCTCCTTGCTTAATGCCCTTAGAAGCCATAAAATGCCCATTAGACTTACCATTAATAAGAAGAGAGTAATAGTTATTATTAAGTATTCTGTAAACGAGTTTATAGAACTCAATATTAAAACCATGAGCCTTCAACACATGAATTAAAAACTCCCACCTGATAGAATCAAAAGCATTCTTAATATCCATTTTGAAAATAACATTCCCATCTCTTTTACTTTTGTCAATATCAAACAAAAGTTCTTGCACAGTAAGAGCATGATCACTAATATTCCTACATTTAAGAAAGGCAGTTTGATTTAGAGAAATAACATTTCCTAAGACATTCTGAATCCTTTTTACTATAATCTTAGAAATACTTTTAGAAATAACAGTATTAATACTGATATGCCTAAAAGAATTCCAAGTATTAACATCATGCTCTTTAGGGATTAAAACAATATAGAACTTTTAAAAAACTTAGGAAAATCAATGCCACGAAAAAAATCCTAAATAGTACCAACAAACTCAGATTTAATAATATCCCAACAGTGTTTGTAAAATTCAACAGTAAAGCCATCAGGTCCAGCAGCCTTACCATCATCCATGCCATCAAGAACATTTTTAATCTCTGTTGAAGAAGGCACATAAGTGAAATTCATAAGATGTAAATTCTCAGATTGAGGAAAAACATCCAAATTAATCATATCAAGAGGAGTGTTATCATTAGAGAATAAAGTAGAAAAATAATTAATTCCATCATTAATAATATCATCCTCATTAGTTAAAACATTACCATTAAGATCTCTAATAGCAGAGATAAAATTCATATTTCTTCTACTCTTGATGCAAGCATGGAAAAAATATGTATTTCTATCTCCATCCATAAAATTACTTCTAGAAGCTTTCTGAGCATAAAAGCTCTCATCAATATTAATGGCATTAGTAAGATCTTTCTGAGCTTGAGTAAAAAGATCAAGGTTTATAATATTATGATGGTAAAGAACCTCCAAATCTTTAACTCTAATCTCAACCTCATTAACCATTTTATTAATATTGCCAAAGACAGTCCAATTCCAAGATCTTAACTTATTAGCAAGATGCTTATGCATATACCAAAGCTTCTGCCCAGAATTGGGAGATTTATAAAAAGTATTATTAAATAACCAGTTATCTCTAACATAATCCAAAAAATTAGGGTGCTGAATCCAAACATTAAGAAAACTGAAATGATATGTTTTTTTATACAACTTATTAAAAACCTTTAACAAAATAGGAGTGTGATCTGAAGCATTAAAAGCAAGATGCAAAATTTCAAAATTAACAAACTTATTGCACCAAATAGAGTTAGCAAAAAATCTATCAAGTCTTTCAAAAACACTGCCCCTATGCCAGGTAAAAGAATTACCAGAAAACCCTAAATTAAAAAGCTCAGCCTCAAGAATAGCATTATTGAAATTAGAAATAAGATTAATATTAGGAGAGAGACCACCTTTCTTCTCATTCACAGCAGAAATAACATTAAAATCACCACCAACAAGCCAAGGAACATTCATAGGACCAATAGAATTAAGTAAATTCCATAAAATCTGTCTATCCTGCCTAGTACAGCCAGCATAAACAATAGAAAAATGAAAAGAGATATCTAGGTAAGAAATATAAACATGAAGCAATTGGGCATGATCAATAATCACATCAACCTTAATAAAATCTTTCCAAATAAATCACATTTTATTGTTAACATTAGCAGTTAACTGAAAATTCCCAATTTTCCTAACATATTTAGAATTATTAGAAGAATTAACTAAAGGCTCCAGAATTCCAAAGAAATGAAGGTGGTAAATCCTGATCAAATTTTTTAGTCTATTAGAGGCATCCATTTTGTCAATGCCTCTAATATTCCAAACCAAAGAATTAAAATTCATCATCAGTATCTTTCCTACCTCTAGTAATTCTAAAAGTAGAAGTTACCTCATTCAAATCATTCTTACCAGTCATATGATCAGCCACCGCATCAGGATTAATATAACTCAACTCCCTGGTACCTTTAAATTTCCTCCTTCTTGAAGATTTTTGAACCAACCAGTCTTCTTCAAGTTCAGACCTATTCAAAGTATTAAATTCTACATCCATATTGTCAGTAACCATGTCTCCAATAATATCCTCCCCTTTATTGGTAATAGATATATCAACATTTTCAATTGCCTTACCAATAATAGGATCAATCAATAAATTAGATTGATTATTGTTAAAGGGAATAATATCATTAGGAACAATCATATTTTCAATAACTTCATTTAAATCATCTATATTTTGTTCAAAATTCATATGTGAAACAACTTGAGGTAAATCTTTAGGGGAAGAAATATGAACATCATTATCAACCTTATCAGGAATAACAATGACATTAGAATCTGCAAGATTTAAAGATCTTGCAGAATTATTAATATTTTCATGCAAGAAAAAAGGTTGCTGATTACTTTCTTTATTAGGAACCACAATATCTTTATTAGGATTTTTAAAATGTTTAATTTTCAACTGCGGGTGCGCAATATAACAATTATTAAAATTATGACCAAACATGCGGCATTTACTGCAATACGGAGGAATATACTCCATTTCAACAGATTGCCAGTATCCAGAACCTGAATCCTCCAACCAAATAGAATCACAAAAAGGAGCCGTTACATCTCTTTCAATTAGAATACGAGCATTAGAGGGACGATTATAATTAACAGATGTCATATCTATTTTCATTGGTGAGCCAAAAATCTTACCCAGAGAATATAAAACCTTCTTGTTATAGAATTGTAATTTTAAACCGGGAAATCGAAACCAGATAGGAACAATCGGAGGTTCTTCCTTGGGGTTAAAATCAACAGTCCATTTAAGAAACTTCATATAAACTTTTTCAATCAGAACAACTTTTTCTGAAAATAGCTGCGTATAAACCGAATCATTCTCGATTTTTATCATAAGATTTCTACCATCTATGAGACCAACATACAATTTACCTAAAAGTTTGAGATCGGTAAAATACCTTCGTATAATCTCCATCCTTGGATAAGCATAGGTAAACTTACCAATCAAAGTGTATTTTAGAGGCTCCGCAAGAAGAGCAGTTTCTTCTTCATTGAATATTAAAGCTGGTTTACCATTTTTCTTAGAAGCTTTCTTCAACAATCCATCAGATCCATCTTCCCCAAACTGATCTCTAAAAGAAACAGGAAATAAACACACATTGTTAGAAGAAGTAGTTGAATCAATATTACCCTTAAGGGCTTCAAGAAAAGAAGGCCGATTGAGAAGATCGGCCATTCTCCGAAGCTAATCACGTCAGATCTGAAAGAAAACAGGAGAAGAAAAGAGGAAAAGCAAAGGAATAGGTATCCGATCTCCAAGCGCCGCAAGACGAAGAAAAAACCCTAGCAGAGCACCAAGAACCCTTTCCGTCCTCTCGGCTCCCAAAGAAACGCACTCATCTCGCCTCATTTTCTTTTATTTCTTTCTCATTATATATATATATATATATATATATATATATATATATATATATATATATATATATAGTGTTCAATTTGTTAAATAGCACTTGTTCGATTCGTTCATTGAGTAAACGAGCCAAACATGAACAATTTTTTGCGCCGATATATAAACGAGCTGAACACAAACTTTTTGTTTGTTCGTGTTCAGCTCTTTTTGGCTCTCTCTCTCTCTCTCTCTCTCTCTCTCTATATATATATATATATATATATATATATATATATAACTTATATATATATATAGATATATATATATAAGTTAAGAGATGGACGAGACGACCGTTAGCGGAGCAAGGAGCGGCGACCTGGGCGACGAAGGCGACGAAGAGCCTAGGGTTTCAGCCATGGTTTCTATAACCTTCGCATCTGGTGATTTCGTTCCCTTTTCCTCTTCCTTTTTCTTCTTCGTCGTTTCTGCTTTTATTCTGGTTTCGGGTTTTGTTCGATAGGTAGGCTTTCGCGATTTCTTCTGATCTTGCAGATCTCGCCTCTTCTGTGAGATCTGCTGTTTTCTCTTTCTGTTCTGTTGGATTTCCCGTTGTCTGTTTGCTGGATTTTGCTGGATTTTGCAACTTTTTTTGTGTTGGGCTAGGGTTCCTCCTGATGTCGCGGAGTTTTGCGGCCGTGGTCTCGGGAGACTCTACTCCTTCTACTGTTAAGCATTCATGCTTCTTCCCACAGGCGTTTCATGATGCTATCGAAGTTGGAGGTGGTGATTATCAGTTTATCCGAAAACTAGGTCGGAAAAATGGTAAACCCGCACTTTTCCTTACTGACGAGGAAACCAACTTTCTAGCCTCTTCTTGTCGCTTTGCTTTGATTGGGAAATTTCTTTATGGTCACCCTAAACTTGATCTAATTCGTAAGGAATTCGATATGTTAAAATTAGCTCGGTTCTTGGCACATTGGTCATTTAGATGGTCGACACATCCTTATACAATTGACTAACGACATTGATTATACTACAGTTTTTGCTCGGAAAGTGTTAAGAGTTGACAATCGTATTATGAAGATTCTTAAATGGAGTGTGGATTTTGACCCCCGCGCCGAATCCCCTGGGTAAAATTCCCTGGTTATATATATCACCTTTTTAAATACGAAATCTTATTCTCTTTAGCCAAGGGCTTTGGCAAACCTCTTCGATTGGACAATCCCACTCTAGACCGTACCCAGCCTTCTGATGCATATTTTTTGGTTGAGAGAGATATTACTCAACCCTACCATGATGAAGTCTGGATTGGTTCAAATCATAATGGTTATTGGCAGAAGGTCGTCATGGGGACTCACCCTCCCTACTGCTCACACTGTGCTATGTTTGGGCATAGTGCTTCTATTTGTTATAGGTTTCACCCTCATTTAAAACCTCATAACACTGTGAAACCGTTTTCTAATCCTTCTACTACTCATGCACCTCCCTCTGCTGAGCCCAACCCTAGTTTCTCTAATGTCCTGCTTGAGCCTGTTTCACAGGACCCCCCTTCTACTCAGGCACCTCCCTTTGCTGAGCCCAAACCTAGTTTGTCTAATGTCCTACCAGAGCGAAGGAATGAAACCCTAGCCAATGTTGAAATTGTTGAAAATGTTGAGTCTGATGAAATTGTTCCTGCACCAGAGGTAAGTATTGTGGAAAATGTCATTTATGATAACAGTGTTGTTCAAACTGTTATTGAAAATACTACATTGCCTCAACCCATTTTTGCTCCTTGTGACCCAACTCCTTTTATAAACGATAACACTGTGGATGATGTCCATATTCCTACCCCTGAAAATTTCCATCACAACATTTCAGTAGTTGAACCTGTTTTTACTATAAACTCTTCACGTGTTGGTGAACCCTTTCCTAATCCTGCATCCCCTCAACTAGTTCTATCAGATAGCAGCTCCTCAATTCCTCCAGGTTTTCCTGGAACCACTGACTCTGCTCCTATGGACCATGCTATTGATACTCTTGAAACTGAATGGCAAATTCAAAAATCTACTAAGAAAAAACAAAAGAAATCTTTTGAAAAACTACCTCCTAAAACTGAACCTTTCTTACCAGAACCTTCTTACTCTGATGGAGACCTCTTACCCCCTCCCTCTAGGTCTACTAGGAGAGGAGGGCTAAGGCACCATGTTTAATATCTTAACATGGAACATTAGGGGGTTGGGGACCCTACCTCCCTAAAACGTCTTAAGTATCTCTCGTAGGTCTATAAAATTGAAATATTTGCCATACTGGAGCCTATGGTTACAGTACATAAAGATAAAATTATATCCTCTTTCAAAAAGTTTTCTCATTACTGCAATAGCAACAATAAAATTTGAGTTTTCTGGAGAAGAAACATTCACTTAAATATTGTTGAGGATGATAAAGAATTTATTCTTGCTCACTTTGCTAAAGATGTTTACACTAGTTGGATCACTTTTGTCTATGCTAGCACTATTCTATCTGATAAAACAAAATTGTGGAATCAACTTATTACCATGGGGGATAAGATTACCGATAGTTGGATAGTCAGGGGTGATTTCAATATGGTTATGTCTTCCATTGAGCGCAAAGGTGGTGCTAGATTAGACACTTGCTCTTTCCAATCGTTTACTGTGATAGTATTTCCCTTGCTTGGCCTTTATGATTTGGGTTACACTGGTTCTCC
Organism: Papilionanthe hookeriana x Papilionanthe teres; assembly: GCA_022702705.1. NCBI lineage: Eukaryota > Viridiplantae > Streptophyta > Magnoliopsida > Asparagales > Orchidaceae > Papilionanthe > Papilionanthe hookeriana x Papilionanthe teres. Next base: position 58,415,794 of record CM040427.1, on the reverse strand, counting down.
TTACACTGGAGAAGGGGTTTTTTATACCGAGAGACTAGACGGATACTTTGGAAATTCATGTTTTCTTAACTATTTTCACATCGATAGAGTCCATCATTTGAGTTACGCTTCTTCTGATCATAATCCCATTTTACTTACTTTAGATTTTCAAAATAAACCTGCTAAAAACTCATTTAAATTCCTCAATGTTTGGACCAAACATGAATCATTTCTTAATTTGATTAAGCATCTTTGGCAGCCCATCAGATGTGGTAATGCATGGCACATTTTATGGAAGCTGCACAAATACGTAGTTGCTTGGTTTAAGAAGTTGGAATTTTGAGATTTTTGGCGATGTGCATTCTAAGGTGAAACTTTCCCAACAAGTTGTTGATGAGCTTAAGGCAAATATTCACACACATCCTGAATTGTTGAATTCTCTTACTCAGGCTCATCAACAACTTCTCTCTGATATTAGTTTGGAAGAAGATTTTCTGAGACAAAAATCTCATGATACACATTTTCCGGTTGGTGACGTAAACACACATTATTTTCATGCCACTATTAAAAATAGATTAAACTCCAATACCATCTTAAAGATCATAACTTCGATGGGATTATTTTAAATGATCCTGATAGTATAGGCTCTAATGCTGTTGAGTACTTTACTAAGATATACACTGATACAACTCAAGTTTCTCCTGTTGACTCAACTCTTTTTGCTGAGGAATTTTTGCAGGTGGCTTCTCTAAATCTATTTGATGTCCCTACTGGTGAGGAAATTTATAGAGCACTTCAGGAGATAAATCCAAACAGGGCCCCTGGCCCGGATGGGCTTTCTTCCACCTTCTACACACACTGTTGGGACATTATTAAGGGTGAAGTTATTTCAGCTATTCAAAGTTTTTTCCTTGGAGAGGACCCCTAGCCAGAAACATTATTGTTCAGCACAACTTACAGGTTAAATACAGCTTTGTTTTCAGAGAGGGTAATTCTCCTGCTGACTGGTTAGCAAAACTCAAAGTAACTGGTCCTGTGGTTGGAATCACTCCACCTAGGCATCTTTTTATTTTACTTAATAGTGATATGTTAGATTTGCCCTTTATTAGATGTTAATTTCACTTCTCTTTGCTGTGTTTTGCTGGTTTTTTCTTCTGATTCTTGGACCTGCATTGTTTTGGGGAGTGCTTTCATGTTTGTGCTGCCTTGCTGTTCTAAAGCTTTGGCCATACTTTAGCTCATCTGGAAATACAGCCTTTTTCTTGCTGATTTGATGCCTGATACAACAAACCTGGGACTTCTTCTTATGGAGCTGCTGATGCTTTCTGCTGTTTCTTTTCACATCTCTTATGTTGATCTGTTGCTGATGTTTCTTGTTCTTCATCTATGGCACCTTTGGTTTAATGTTTTGATTTGCCTCCTGATATCACTGTTAGGGCTGGTGCTCAATACACCATTCACTTATTTATTTTTCCTCTGTCACAGTTGCTATACTTTTTGGCGTGTCTGCAACTTCAGTTCTTTAGCTTTGTTTGTTTTTTGGCCCTTTTTGGCTCTTTTGGAAGTGCTTCTTTGCGTGAGTTGTAACGCGGGAGACGGAACCCCAGGGGTGAGTTTGGGTATTGTACTTTTTCTTTACTTTTAGTTGGGGATCTGTCCCCCCCTTTTTGTACTTGTTTTACTTAATTAACGCGTAGGGAGCTAGTGAGTTGTTATTTCCCTTATATATATATATATATATATATATATATATATATATATATATATATATATATATATATATATATATATCTAGTTGTCAATCAATTGGATATAGGACTATCAAAACGGCTATATATATATATATATATATATATATATATATATATCTAGTTGTCAATCAATTGGATATAGGACTATCAAACGGCTCGTTGTTCGCAAACAACTCGTGTTCAACTTGTTAAATAGCTCTTGTTCGATTCGTTCTCTAAGCAAACGAGCCGAAGACGAACAAATATTGTTCGTTTGTGTTCGGCTTGTTTTGGCTCGATATATATATATATATATATATATATATATAATATATATATATATATATATAGTCCCCTATGCCCCGGGTCCCAATTAATTTACTAATTAAAAATATATTAAATTCTATTTAAATGAATATTTTAATATAACGAGATTGCTGTACAATTATGGTTGTCAAAATAGCTCGTTGTTCGTGAATAGCTCGTGTTTAGCTCGATAAGTAAGCGAGTCAAACACAAACAAATTTTTTCAGCTCGATATATAAATGAGCCAAACAGGAACAATAATGTTTTTTAGAAAATCAAGTCTGGACTCGCTCAAGCTCGGCTCGTTTACACCCCTAACGGCTGCATGACTAGGACTGTCAAAATAATTTTTTGTTTCCGAACATCTAGTGTTCGGCGCGCTAAGCAAACGAGCCGAACATGAAACAATTTTCTTTTTGTTCGAAATATAAACGAACCGAATACGAACAGTTATATTCTTTTAACGAGTCGAACACGACCTAAGCCCACGCTTGCTCGTGTTCAAACACTAATTTTGCACAAGAAATTTGTTGCAGAATCGAATCAACAAATTACAAAATGTCTAGAACACTTGAAAGAAACTAAAGCATCAATACATTTACAGAGTCAAATTCTTGCGAAAGAATAATTTAGGTTTAAAAAATTGTACCGGAACATACAATAAACTTACAGATGGCTTATGTAGGGTGATGAGAACCATGCAAAAACATGCTTTGAAATGATCACATTAAATAAGATTTCCTACCAAATGATGACTTCGATTGCAAAAAAAAAAAAATTCAACTTTGTATTCTTAATTCATCTTTTGCTTTCATTATCTTAGAATTATGTGGTGGTGGCATATGGCATTTTGGTTGATAACTATAGGCATAACTAAAGAAAGATACTATTCACCTCATTTAATATGAGATGTTAAATGTATAGTGTCACCATGTAAAATGTCTCAGATAACTAGAGAAAAGATATAACATTAGGTTCATTCACTATTTTCTATCTCATATAAATCATAGAAAGTTGTGAGCATGGATTTTATTATAGGATTGCCATAAACACGAATAAAATGTGATTCTACTTTGTTGTGTTTGATTACTTTCAAAAATGTCTTGTGACTCGAACACTGTTGATCAATTTAGGTTAATAATTTGAGCCTAAATAATATATTATGTTGTTTGATTAAAGAACATGTTTCTAAGTGGAATCTGATGCTACACAAGGCTTGTATTCATATAATTCATCTAATATTAGGTTAATGGTCATAGGAAAATTTAATACTATCACAAGTTCGTAGCCTAAAAAGCCCATATATGCGTTAAAATCTTATCAAATCTACACATAGTAAATTTGTACTATCATTTGCACAACATTTCAATGATATACATTATGATATTTAAAAGAAAATAACAATTATAACCTAGTGTTGTTGTAACCAAAAGGCATATAAAATTCAAACCAAATAATAAGAAAATGATGCATTGAAATAAAGAAAGAATTTTAGTAGATGCCTTTGAGAAATCGACAAAGGTAAGGCCATATAAAGTTCAACAAAACTTTGAGACTAGTGTTTGGAAACTAACATTGTCAAGAAAAACTTTATCAAATTGATGTTCAAAATACTCAATTTAATTTAATTTCATAAACATATTGTTAGTACTCAGATTCTTTTCTTTTCATCTTCTTGTGAATTCACATCCAACGTCTTACCCTACAAATTTATTAATCTTATTTTTATAATTATTACAGAAGATAAAGTTGCTCCTACCTCTACTAATGAATATCAAACGGGACTTTTACATTCGCATGATAAACCTACTTGGTATGACTAATGAATTACTCTACAAGAAGCATTTCAGCTATGCTCTTACATGATGAATATCAAATGCTTGATTTGTTTTCGTATCAAACTAACTTGATTAAATCTAAACTATATGCTCGATGAAATTATATGAAGTGAACTATAAATTACATTGTATTTTGCTTTACATCATTTTTTTTTATGCCTATATTAAACATGTATATAATGTTAATCTTATTAAGATTGGACACACATTCCAATATTTTGAATATTAATTCTTTTTTTGTTCTTATTTTTAGCATGGTGAGTGCTCGAACTCAGCACCTTACACTTTTTTCAATTAATGTGCTATACGTTCGAGCACATAGTTAGCTTTTTGTCGGCCCCACAAGTTTTAAATTCCATACATGTTTATAATATCATTGAGAAAAATAGTATTCTCCAAATATTGTAAGTGCTTCTAAAGGAGAAGTGCCCCAATTCAATCAACATCATGAATGCCTATCGTGCAATGGCTGGAATCTTAGGGACTGCGGGTTACGATAAGTAGTTATAGTTATGGGATCCTAATCTTCTTAGTACATAGATTGCTTCATTTACAGTGAAAACTAGGTATTATAAAGTGGAGTTCTAATGTTGAGTCCATCTATTGCTTTCCTCTTAAGGATTAATTCATATAAAAATTTTAGAACTAATACTGATACTGGCTATTTATGTGCTGAGATAATTGGAACCTATTTTTTTATTATTTTAACTAAATTTTGAAGAATTTTGAGAAATTCTTATTGATGCGTGCTAGAAAATTCGCGGCGGTAGAGTAATGGATTATCGTTTTAGCATTGCATAATAATTCAGCACACACTCAGGTAAAAAGAAGAGAAATGAACAGGAGGAGGCATCTCGATTTTTTACATGGAAAACCCTTGGAAGGGAGAAAACCACGGGGCCTAGCCCAGTTAAAATAATCCACTATGAATGATGAGTACACATGTTCATTCTTCTCCTAAATCAGGAAAGATGGAGCTACAAAGTTGTGTAGCTATAATCTGGTTGTAGTTTTTGGTGACATCAGACTGCAAGAGTCATTGTTGATTGTTGTGGAGGTAGTGGTTTGTCGTATGTGTTGTAGATGGTTACTTCAGAAGTGTTGATTGGTCAGAGAAACCATAGTAAGCAGCGGTGGACCACTTAGGTCGTAGCTCACGAGTATTAATAATGTCCGTAGGCCGCGGGGGCCGGAGTCAGGAGCTGCACGAGCTGATGACCACGTAGGTTATTTTTTCCACATGAACTGTAGTAATGAGCTTTTGTCCCACAGATGAGAAATGGTTATTAGATCTTCCAAGTTACAACGTCAACTGACGGTTTCCGGTCAGTGGCGATCAACAGTGATTAGTGGTGATTAATGACTGTCAGCGACAATTGACGATGGTCCATGGTGGTTGACGGCGATACTAGTGCTCGACCGTGTGGGGGCGGTTGACGGCGATCGACGGTGGTCAACGACGGTCGGCGGTGGCCGACGGCTGCCGGCGGCGATCGATGATGGGATGATGCTGAAATTCAGCTCCTTCTCAGAGCTTCGAGTTCTCTCTGAAGCTTCCAGCCTCCTTCCTCATGAGATGAGTGGGGCTTTATTTATAGTATTCTGGGTGCAATTAATGTAAGAATATGAATAATTTTGATCGGACGGTCCGGAGAGCTTCCTTCAATCATATGGCGTTTATGGACATTTGAGTTCCTTAATGATGTCGGAATTGAGTGATTTGGGCTCGTTGGATTCGTCTTGTCGAGACGCTCGATTCGAGTATAGGCTTGCTAGTGTTGGCATCTGTTTGACCTTCCAAATGTGTCCGGAAATCTTTCAAGAGTGGTTTAATGACTTGATCTGGGCTTGATTTGACTCGGATTGGACTAGTTTTGATATCATTGGATCGGCCTCATCGAGCCGATCATTTTGACTATAAGTTTTCTAAAATCAAAGTTCTGTATGACTTTTTATCAAGATTTGAACATCTTTTGCTCAAAATATTGTCTTGAGATCTGTGTTGTGCCTCAAGATTCGTGCTGGATAATGAAAATTTGTTTGTGGCGTATCAGTTGCCCCTCTATTTTCGGGTGAGGTAAACGTCATCGTCCGAAAATATTAAAATTCATAATGCTTTGTATTTATCGTGATATATTTAAATCTTATACCCGTAAATATATAGATTTTGGTGATAAAATTTAAATTTAAAAAATTCACATGAGGGGGTGGAAGCCTAGAGAGAGAGCCGAAAGCCTCGAGGAGAAGCTGCAGCTCAACATCACCGTCGAACCAACGCCGATAACCGTCGACCATCGTCGACCACCGCCGTCCTCCGTCGACCAGTGCTTACCGTTGTCGATCACCGCTAACTATCATCGTCAATCACCACCAACTAGACGCTATCAATCTACACTTTAATCTGAAGAATATAATTACCCTTTCCCGTCTGTGGGACAAGGGATTTCTGTAATCATCAATTAATAGTGGATTTTCACAACTGGGTTAGGCCCCGTGTTTTTTCCCTTTACGGGTTTTTCACGTAAAAAATTCTGGAGTCGTCACCGCTTATTTCTTTTTCATCTGTGTGTATCCTGAATTTTCGTACAACACTAAGATGATAATCAGTTACTCTACCGCCGCGAATTTTCTAGCACGCATCACTTATTTTAGTTTATTTGTGGGAAATAAATAGGTCCCTAAGGCAAATAAAATTACTAAATAATAGTAGTTGCAAAAAAAAATCAATCCTAAAGGGTGTTCATCGAATATCTAATGTTTATTTTGGAGAGTTAGAGCCCGTTTGGAGCAGCTTATAAGTGTGACGGCGGTTTTTAAAACGTTGCCTCACTATTTGTTTCCCATGTTACGCTTCATAAATCAGCGTTTTTAATTCTCTAAACAACCCGCGATCCGCATTCGCGTGTGATTTTTTACCCGTATGTCCTCGCTCGCTCGCTCGCTCGATAAAAGCCAGGCACCCGCTCCTACCTCCATCGCTCTCCTCTGCCGAAAGCCAGGGGCTTCTGCATCGCCACCACCACTTAGGGTTGTCAAAAAGACTCGTTGTTCGCGAGCAGCTCGGGTTCGACTCGTTAAAAAGCTCGTGTTCAGCTCGTTCGCTAAGTTAACGAGCCGAATACTAACAAAGATTTGTTGGTTCGTGTTCGGCTCGTTTTGACTCGAAATATTACTCATCAAAAATTAATTGACTGCAAGGCAACAATGATTTATAATAAATTAAAAGTATTAATTAAGTAAATAGAATAAAAAATATTAAATTAGATTCAAATGATATTTTAATATAAACAATAGATTTTAAATCTTGCCCCAATCTTTAACATCTTGTAGGTACGTGACTAGGGTTGTCAAAAACACTCTTTATTCGTGAACGGCTCGTGTTCGGCTAGTGTTCGGCTTGCTAAGAACGCAAGCCCAACACGAACACATTTTTTGAGCCCAAAATATAAAGGAGCTTAGTTCGCTCGTATTCGGCTCGTTTACACCCCTACCGTTACCTTCTGTCGCAGTGCTTCTCGATCACGCCACCGATCTGTTATGCGACGTAGCAGGAGGTGAGATACAAGCTTTGAAGCCTCATACTCTCCACGAGTTCCCTTCTTCTGTTATTTCTTCTTTTCGATCAATTTTTTATTTGTCAAACCACGATCTTCTTTTCAATAGAGCAACGTCTGTCATGCTATGATTGCCCCTAACATACAACACTGGTATAGAACGACTAGGATGAAAGATTAAGGATTTTCTTAGTGTTCCTTCTTATTGGGCTTTACAGAGAAAAAAATACGTACTTCTGGTGTGTAATAATTGTAAATGGGGGTATATGGGCATGCACTTTCGTCCTTTCTTAAATAGTTCTTGGAATATATTTTATTTAGTTGAGAACTGTAGTTTAAGGGTTGATTTCTCATTATGTTGGATGTGTTACTTTTTTGTTGACCTTTTCTGACTTGCCTTGGTCACTGAACTCGGTTACTGAAAGACCTTTCGAGTCGAACTATAGCGGATAAAATAGCTGTTGATTCTTCTGAAAAAGATCCATATTATCAAATACAAATAGGAATTTCCCTCGAGATGGGCTCAACTTCAGGGGCTCCTTCCTTATACCCAACGGGTACTTGTTACTTCTTAATAGAAAGAATCGTTTTTTGACTTGACCGGGCTGGGGACCATTGAGAGAGGAGCATCTTTTCCTTCTGCTCAGCTCCCTGAAAACAACGTTCGACTTGCATGTGTTAAGCATATAGCTAGCGTTCCTTCTGAGCCAGGATAAAACTCAGATTTTGACTATGATCGGGCCCTGCAGTGGTAGAACCAGGTGAACCGGGCCTACTACTCAACATCATCCGTAAAGAACGAACGACTGAAAGTGAGTTTTGGACATATAGTATATCATCTCGTAACACCTCCGGATTGGACGCAAACAAGCGCACCAGCTAGATAGAGAAAATCCCCCTAAATGATCAGAGGCCGGCCGGTCAGTTCAAAGCTATAAGAGGGCCCTATCTTATCACCTTGGTAGCCAAAGAGAGATTCTCAAGAAGAAAGGGAGGGGGATCCACAACGAAGGAAGGGATACTCCCCCTCACTTTCAGGTGCGAGACAATTTCCCCCCTATGATGAAAGCATTCCCGCTGCTACAGTTGGAGTTGACGGTTCTAGTTCTGTTACAGTCAGAGCTGCTGCTGGAATAAGCAGTGCTAGTGACTTGAGGAGGAGGAACCGCTAAAAGGAGATTTTCAATCCACGAGGTAGGGATATAGGAAGACATGGCATATTACACTCTAAAAAGACAGACAAGATTTTACAGAGATGTTGTTATGTCATCTGTTTCAATTTGGAATATATATCATGGACACACTTATTTCTAAAAGAGATTTATAAGAGGCATTTACATACATACAACACAATTCAATATGTATTTTTCTTTTAATTAGGTATCTTGATACTCAATTTTAAGTGAGGTGTACATCAAAAAGCTGCAAATCAACGGTTTTCCAAACGCACAAACCAAACATCTAAACAGCTTATCCATATCAGAGGCTGTTGAGAAATTTAAGGCGAAGTAAACAATAATCGACACAATCCATAAGAACACAGAGATTTAACGAGGTTCGGCAAAGATGCCTACTTCCTCGAGAGCAGAGCGGCGACTTTCTTTCTACTATTCAGAAAAGAGTACATAATACAGGACACAACCATAAGCCCTAGGGCTACTAACAATGTGTAATTACAAAATTACCTCTGTACCAAATCGGGAGGCGTTGCCCCCGCACCCCCAACCCACATGACAAACTCAATCGATTCGCTCGCTCCGCTCCAACATCTATTCCTTATTAGGTATATGAGTCATACCTAACAAGTCTCCACCTTGACGAATATCCAACCCCTTAGGAGAAAATATACCTTTTCTCATGCACCAATGTGGGTTGGGCCACCGTGCTTCTCTAACAACTGTGAATGTTTAATAAGTCCAAGCAGTACAAGAACTTGTTGATAGTAACTGGCTTGGTCAACATATCAGTTGTATTCTCATCAATAGGAACCTTCTGCAACAGTATCTCATCAGAAGAAATCAATTCTCTGATCTTGTGATACCTGACATCAATGTGCTTGGTCCTCGCATGGTACACCTGGTTCTTAGCTAGATAAATAGCACTTTGACTATCACATTATAACTGAACTCCACCTTGCTCAACGCACAGTTCCTTCACTAGCCCTGTTGTAGACCTTCTGCCATCTAAATCACATGCATAGTCTGGCAACTGTTTGCACCTAATAACCTTCTTTCCCTCAGGAAACTGAACTGGCTCCCATGTGTGATTCTTCTGCAAAGACTCCATCTCTTCAACCATTTCACCCATCCACTTCTCTTTCTCCTGACTGGTGATTGCCCCTTGAAAACTGGTTGGATCATCACTACTGATGAAAAGTGCGAAAGAGACCATGTCTTCACAACCCAATCTACTATGAGACTTTATATTGGTGCGTCTCTGATTATCTCTGGCTAGATTGTAATTCTGCAGATCATCTGGAATGGAATCACTAGGTCTTGGATTTGAACTTTCAACTCCCTCAGAAACTACTGGCTGTTGTTCAAAATCCATCTACATTGTCTCTGAATTGGAACTGTTCCTTGGCACCTTGTCTTGATTATGTTGCAACATGGATTGCTCATCAAAGACTGCATCTCTAATGATCACTGCCTTCTTTGCAATAGGATCCCAAAACTTGAATCCTTTCACACCTTCTTATAACCCAGAAAGATGTACTTCTTGGATTTTGGATCAAGTTTCAATCTTTCATCTTCACGTACATGCACATAAGCAGGACAACCAAAAATTCGTAAGTCATATTCAAATTTACGCCTGATGATTACATGCATACCTCTTACTCGGACCATGTCACTAATGATGCCTGAGGTGATATATTGATGAGATAGCATGTCATATTCACAGCCTCTGCCCAGAAGCTTTTAGGAAGCCATGTATTCAGTCTCAAGCATCTTGACTTTTCATCTAAGGACATGTTCATCCTTTCTGTCATGCCATTCTGTTGTGGTGTCTTCCATACTGAAAAATGTCTCTGAATCCCATGCTCCTCGCAAAACTTCTGAAACTGTGAATCTGTGTACTTTGTGCCATTATCAAACCTCAAATATTTGATCTTTTTGCCAGTTTGTTTCTCCACCTTAGTTTTCCACAGCTTGAATTTAGAGAAAACTTAAGATTTCTGCTTCAAGAAATACACCCAGACTTTTCTGAAAAATCATCAATAAAAGTAACATAATATTGAGATCCTCCCACTGACGCTTCTCTAGTAGGGCCCCATACATCAAAATGCACATAATCAAGAATCCCTCTTGTTTTATGTCCTCCAATCATAAATCTGACTCTACTCTATTTTTCAAAAACACAGAACTTACAGAAATCGAGCTTGCAGCTTTTCACACCATGCAACAAATTCCTTTTATGCAATTCCGCCATCCCACGTTCACTGAGATGACCCAGAGGCATATGTCATAGTTTTGTATCATCATCATCTTACTTAACAGAATGAACTCAATCTACAATTGTAGTCCTCAACAATTTCTAGATATTACTTGTAGTTAGCTTTCCTTTCATCATAGTCATTGCACCCTTCACAATCCTGATGGTTTCCCTATCCTCATCTGTCTTAGGAATAAAACCATTTCGATGTAGAGTATCCAAGGAAATCAGATTTTTCTTCAAATATGAAATATGTCTGACATCACATAATGTTCTAACTATGTCATCATACATCTTAATTCTGACTTCTCCAATACCAATAATATTACAACATCTATCATCACCTAGATAAACTGAGCCAGAATTAGTTGACATGTATGAAGTAAACCACTTCATGTTAGGTGTTATGTGATAAGAGCACCCTGAATCAAGAATCTGTGCATCCATGAACTGAGTTGATGAAACTAAAAGCATATCACCATCACTGACATCTGAATTGTCACCCTGAATCACATTTACAAACTTCAATGATCCATCACCTTTCTCCATGGTTTGTTTCTTCAGCTTTGGACAATCCCGCCTTATATGACCTTGCTCCTTGCACTTGTAGCAACGAATCATCTTTTTGCCTTTAGACTTGGATCTGTAATTTCGCCTTCTGAAACCTTCATTTTCTTTCTTCTTTCCACGATCATGATTATCCTTAACATATAAACTGTCCTCATGAGAGTTTTCCTCTGCATTCTGCTTCCGCTGGTTGTAAGCCAACAACGTTGCAGTAATCTCATCAACTTTGATAGTATCTTTCTCATATGTCAGAGTAGTCACCATGTGTTCATAAGAAGAAGGCAAAGAACACAATAGAATCATCGCTCGGTCTTCAGCCTCAATATTCGCATCAAGCCTTGATAAATCCGTGATTATTTGATTGAAACCATTAACGTGTTGTGCCACATCAGAACATTCTTGTATCTTCAGCCCATACAACTTTTGCTTCAGATACAATTTATTCATCAGAGATTTTACCATAAACTGAGTCTCCAATTTCTTCCATACCTCCCCTGGAGATTTCAGATTCATCACGTGATACATAACCTCATTTGTCAGACATAAATGTATATTTGATGCTGCTCGTTGTTACAATTCTTCCCAATCTTCATCCTCCATGGGATCTGGTTTTGTTGCCCGCAAAGCTTTCAGGATTCCTTGTTGTGCTAACAAATCATTCACCCGTGTTTGCCATAACTCGAAGTTATCAATTCCATCGAACTTCGCCACCTCAAATTTTGCACCAGAAATCACCATCTGAAATTGATCCTACAATGAACTTTTCCTGCAAGAATAAAAATTGCAACGAACTTTTCTGCAGAAATTCCTCTGCAATGGCTCATATACCTAATAATGAACTGATGTTGGAGCGGAGCGAGCGAATCGGGAGAGTTTATTATGTGGGTCGGGGTACGGGGGCAACGCCCCGCGATTTGGTACAGGGGTAATTTTGTAATTTATATGTGGGGTTTATATATAAATAGATGTGTAACCATATGGGTATGTGAACCGAACTTGTAACTCCTCTGAAATAGTGAATTTGTCGCTCTGCTCCCGAGGATGTAGGCATCTTTGTCGAACCTTGTTAAATTTGTGTTCTTCTTCTTAATTTGTGTTTTGTTAGCCCTAAATTGAACAACCGATGCAGAATGGTCATTTATTCAGAAACATATGTAAATTAGTTATTTTAAAAACGTACAAACCAAATAGCCAGCCAGTTTATTTGAATCAACTGCTGATCAGCAGCTTATCTGGATAATCTGCAGTTGCCCCAAACAGACCTTGAGTCTCCTTATACCAACTTCAGGCTTGTTTCTTTTATTGGATTTATTCCTATGTTAATATCTTTAGATAACAGTTTGCGTGTGATAAGAATCGTATGTGTGTGCATCGCATGACCTTCGAAAATCCTCTCTCCAGTTCGAATCCCTCAGCGGTTGCCAGCAGTGAGGTCGGTCCTCGAATAACTAGTCACATCAAGGTGGTTGGAGGCTCATATAATAGCTTCCGATCACTCATTCCAGTATGATGTATATGTATATGAGTGTGTCTATATATATATATATATATATATATATATATATATATATATATATATATATATATATATATATATATATATATATATATATATATATATATATGAACTAAATCATTGTCGAAATTTTACCTTTGTTCATAATTTTTCTTCTGAAATTTCATCTTTTGATGACTATTAACTTACTATTTGTAATGAATGAAGTGCATTTAGTTTATATATATATATATATACTTATATATATATATACAAGTAATTGTTTTTTGCTGAAGTTACTAGCAGATAACATGTGGATTATATTTTTGTGTGTTATCATTATGCATCTCATGCTAAGTTGCATTAATAACCCTAGAATGTAATCGTATTACATCAATAAGTTTCAAGGTTGTACACAATTTTAAATGGCTTTGCTTTTTTTTTTTCTGTAATTAACTTCTTGAATGTGTAATTTCATCCTTCTTGTATAAAAAGTCATTGTTGATATATTTTCTAAAATATTGATGTCAATCTCTCATCATAAGATTCATTTCATTAATGTATGTTACTAAAACAAATAAAAAAATAAAATCAACACCAATTTGATTCATCAACCACATCAAAATATTATTAGCTCGTCATAGTTAATAGACTCGACTAAAATTTAATAATATGCTAAATTTAAATTTAATAGTCGAATTTTGACTCTTGATCAAGCAAAATAAACTTAATATGTTGTTTTTACTATATATGAAACTTATCAAAATAAAACAAAATGCGCATGTTTCACTGATGAATGATAATGTTCAAAATAGTCTTCCAAATCAAAGATTTAAAATTTTCTAAGATTATACTCCCATTGATTCTATATATCCGTAAAATGATTGGTGTTGCACCAGTGACGGACAAAATTAGAGAGAGTCGCCTTAGATTGTTTGGCACATTAAACATCAACCATCTGATGATCCAGATTCAACTTATGTTAATAAAGGCAGTGGTAGACCTAAGAAGACATTAGCTTATTACATAAAAATGATCTCAATTAATTAGAATTAAATGAAAATTTAGCGCTAAATAGGACGCAATGGAGAAAAAGGATTCATTTAACTGACCCCACTTAGTGGGATTAAGGCTTTGTTGTTGTTGTTATACTCCCATCGATTTTAAGAATATAATTTAAACCTAATGATTGTTGAATTAATTAATTGTTTTTATCAACATAGTTAATGTCTTGCATTGAATAAGCATGATGGAATTATAAGATATGATACAAATTTGAGGTAGTATGGCTAAAGATTTTCCTATATTGACTAGCATGAAGTGATGATGCATGTAAATCATTCTAAATAATCCACAAAATCTTGCTTTTTGTCAAATACAAACAGGAAGAAAAGATTGAATCCAAATGACAGTATGGGTATCAAATAAATATGAAGAAAGTAGCAAGAATTTGTGCCACACAAAATCAAAAGCAAATGTGGTTTAAATAATATAATGAGATGTTTACATACCAACTATCAAATATATTGCATATAACATTTTTAACCAACCATATTTTAAATATAACATATTAACCACCAAAAGTTTTCACTCAAAGCCTGCACTAGTGGGTAAAAGAGGGTGGTTGAAGATGAAAAGCAGATGAAATGCTATATTTAAGTTTAGATTGTTGAAATGTTATGTTCAATATTTTAGGGTGGTTGGTATGTAAAAACCCCTAAAGCTTTTAATCATGTCAAATTTCAACAAAATTAAGAACACTTAAAACCCAACAACAAATACAAAGAAGACATGAGATTAAAAGAAATGAATACTAGAGTAAGAAATTCACACCTCAAATTACCACAAGATGATGAATTCCCCAAAAATAGGCAACTGCACTAAGAAAAGCAACACATGCAATTAAAATTGAAAGTAAAAAAGCTTGATTTAATCAATATATATATATATATCTCAAACCATCTTCTTTACGATGGTGGTTATGATTGGCTCAAGTATAGCCAAATTTAACTCCAAATAATAAAAATAATAAAAATTAACATGGTTTCGTCCAAAACTAAAATCTAAAGGAATAGAAACAGAAGCCTAACAAAAATCTCAATCTGCAAAAGACAATCAGGAGGACATTTGCGCCAAACCCGGCAAGTAGTGGCGCCCAACTAACCCTCAATTAAGAACCCTTGAATGGAAAAAAAAACAAAAATCATAGCTGATAATAATAAATAACGGCTAAAACAACTGCATTTGTTACATTTACATGGGCAGAATAAACATTGCAGAAAACTAAATGATAAAATTGCAGCTGAATGAGACCTATAACAAATGCCGAGTCATATTTCTCCACTTATCCTTCAAATCAACCTGTTCCACCACAAAATAAAAAATAAAAACAAAAAGAAGACAATTATGTAAAAGTAGCTCATGCATGTAGAAAAGAAAAAAAAAAGAAGGTTGTTCAACATCCTACCTCCGTTCTCTCTTGAAAAAATTCAGAATAACGGTTCAGAATTATTTTCCAGTTTCCTTTGCCATACCTTTGTTCACAAAAAAGAACAGATAAATTTCATAAATAAAACATTACAGAATAGCACAGCATATCAATTTGCTAAGTGAAGAGCAAATGAAGCAGATAGAGGAGAAAAATAAGAAGTCAACAAAGAGCCTTATCATTTTCAGATAAATACAGAAAGAAGAATTGTGTAAAATTATCAATTTTGGTATCTGCCTGGTACATACTTTGCTACAGCTTCCCTCAATGTCTGTTCTTCTTGTGGAGTCCATCTCTTAACAGCTCTCCTTTTGACAAGCTTTCCTTTATCCAAGCCAGTTCTCCTCGACATTGGCAAATGAGGTTTCTCCTTACGGGATGATGACTCCAGAGAATCATCGCTCCACTGAATAAATGAAGCATAAGAATAATTAATAAATTGCATTCAAAAGCTACTGCAAAAAGTACTAGTTCTGTAAGGCCTGCAAATTCAAGAATTATGCCAAAAGTAATTTAAGGGCATCATGCATAATTACTATTTTTGGATGTCAAATTAAACAAGCTAATTAATATATATATATATATATATATTAGAATTGAGGAACAAAGAAATATCTTTGAATATATGGGGTTTAAATGAGTTCAAGTGTAACATATAGCAAGCAAAGTGATTGGTAATAAAAAGGACAGCTTATCCAATATTTATAAAGCTGAAATGCTAAGCAAGCAACATGAGATTATAAAGGAGTAAGTGTCAAAATAGTCCCCCAACTATATATATATGGAAATATTTTGGCCCCAAGTATAAAATTGCCAAATTAAACCACGAACTCTTTAAATTAAAGCTGAAATAATCCTTTGAGGAGACTATTTCAGCTCATATTAAAAGAATATGTAACTAAATTGGCACTTTTTTTGAATTGGGATTAAAATGAGCCACCCTACAAAGTCTCAACAGGATTGTTTTGACACTTTTCTCAGTTATAAATATTGAATTTCTTGCAAATGAGAATAACGATAAATGATAGAAAAATAAAGTCAAATAGTGTGAGGATATTAAAGTAGAACCAAGAGATTTTATTATTACTACTATTAAGGAACACTAAGGAAATCCTATTAAAAAGATCAAACATCCAATAGGCTTTCAGGTCTTTTTAGCAACGATTAAAGAACATATAATTAAATTGATCATATGGCAATTAAAAGGTAGAATCAAATGGCAAAGCAGAAACAACATTTTAATGATGAATGGTTCATAAAACAAAATATCATTGCCATCTATCTTGTCATAATTATTTGAGGCCGAACATAACAATCCCTCTACATACTTTCTTTCAGAAGGTATGTTGTGTCCACTCTAATTTTTGCAAATAATTTTCATAATACCAAGTCAAATACCCTACGTTTTATCCCATTTCTTTGTAATTCTATCAAATTAATTTCATCTCCCGCCTTTTTACTGCATTTTCTAGTTCCAATAACTCCTAATTTATGTAAAAAAATAAGAATGAATTCAATATTTTGCCCATTTAAAATAGAATTTAGAAGAAAATGAGAATAGAGAAGAAGCATGCGCAGGTACTACATTACCTGAGAGCAACTATACAATGGTAAAATAGAATAACACTCTTCCTTGCCTCAATTACACAAATAGCCAGCTAATATATGAGGTGGAGGAATAAACCTATACATAACCGTTTCTGGCACTGGGTGTAGATTTTGTGTTGGAACCACTGGTAGTGGTGATGTGGTCTGTACTGGTAGTGGTGATGTGGTCAATAAGGTGAGGGGTCTTGGAAGAACCTTTAGCTTGAGTTGAAGTGACTGGAATTGGCGATGGGGTAGAATCTTGGTAAGTATATCTGTTGTTTGGTCCTTGGACTGGATGTGCTGAAAAGTGATGGTGTTGCCACTGATATGATCCCTTAGAAAATAATGATCTATCTCAATGTGTTCGGTCCTCGCATAGAAAATTGAGTTCATGGCTAATGAGATCGCTGATAAATTGTCACGATATAATGGAGTAAGTTCCAATGTAAGCACACCGAATTGTTCTATGAGTTGGCGTAGCCAAATGATATCAATGGTGGTGGTGGCTAAGGCACGATATTCAGCCTCACATCCAGAACAAGCAACCGTCAGGGGTTTTTTTACAGTCCAGGAGATAAGAGTATCTTCTTTCTTTCAAGGAGATAGAAGTATCTCCGAGAAATAAGCACATTTCTGTTGTGGATTTCCAATCTGTGTGGTCTCCGGCCGAATCCGCATTAGCATAGGCATGTGTTTGTAAATTTCTAGTACTTAGTTGTAAGCCAAAATGAATCGTGTCCTTGAGATGTCGAAGTAGATGTATGAGATATGCATAATGGGCCTCAGGTGGCATATGTGTGTGCTGGCACGGGTGATTCACCGCATAGGCTATGTCTGGTCTGGTTACGATCAGGTACTGAAGTAAACCGGTGAGTTGACGATATAGCTTCGGATTGTGAAACAGGGGGTTGTCTACAAAATTTGGTTTTCGGTTTGGGCATAAGTGTGTGAATAATCGGGTGGCAATCCTGCATTCCAGCATTGTAGAGAATATGTGTTGCATACCTTTGTTGGCTTAGAAAGAAGGTGCAGTCCTCCCTGTGAGTTTCAATGCCGAAAAAACAGCTCACTGGGTCAAGGTGTTTGAGCTGAAACTGAATTGCGGGATCTGTCTGTCCCTGAGAAATTTGTTGGGAATTGCTGCCAGAGATGAGGATATCGTCCACATACATAAGAACAAAGACACGAACGTTGGTTTGAGCATACATGAGCAAGGATGGGTCAGCCTTACTAATTTGAAATCCACGGGATATAAATAAGGTTGACAACATGGAAAATCATTAGCGTGGAGCTTGTTTTCGATCATAAAGTGTTTTTTTCAGTAAGCAAACATGATGCAGAAACAGAGAATCATGAAATTACAGTGCTTGTCTCATATAAACGATTTCATTTAGTGTTTCATGGAGGAAGGCATTCGAGATATCAATTGGAAGCACCGGCCACTGTCGGACAACTTTTTGATTTGAAAATAATTTTTAAATTTAATAGTTGACCTCGTTTTTATCAAGGTTTCGTTTTCCTCCTAGAATTTAGGATTCTAACCTCAAGAGCTTCCCCGACGATCCTAGATTCCAAGCAATGGGACCCACCTCGTTTTAGAGTGTCTGAAACCACTTCGTTACTCTTTGAAATCCTGCAAGAGATTCCGTACCTCTAGCCTATAGCAGGTCGGAGTTGACGTCAGGAATTCAAATGGAGTCCCTATAGGATCACTGGACGTTAGAACAGCCTCGTGCACGTCTTGCACTACTGAACGCACAAATTCTCAGTTTACAACCTCGACGCCCTCAATTACTCTGCAATGGATTGGAGCTGAAGTCAGAATGCTGGGATGATTGACATCAAAGTCAGAATTTTAGAGAGGGCCAAAATTGACGCACTTTCAGCGCGACCGTCGACGAAGTTGCCCAGACGACCCCAGATGACGAAACGGACTGCGCCGATACGTCCGGAATATCGACTTTGCCTAAAATTGATGTTCATTTCGCGATGATAGCTCGTCAGGGAGGAAATGTCGAAAATGTATATAATAATAATTATTATAATAACACTATTATTATTATTATTATTATTATTATATTTGTTTTATATTTCCCTAAAATCCTAAGCCCTAAAAATTCCCTCCATCTCTCGTTCGACACGTCTCCTCCCCTCTCCCGCGCTCGAGCAAGCCGCCCGACATATCTTCTTCCTCGAGCAGCACGCATCGCCATCCTCTGCTGCAACCCTTATTGCCTGCAGCATCCCCATGCGCGATCCTTATCGCATGTTCTCTCCTGTGCGATCCTGCTGCCGAGCCTCTGCTCCTTCCTGCGGAACTTTGTCGCTACTTCCCATGCCTCCCTCCACTTGAGTTCGCCCCTACAGATAAATTCAGCACCTCCTCCTCCCTCTAACCTACAAGAAACCCCATTTGGGGAGTCCATGGGTGCTGGACGAAATTTCTAAAGAGGTGGGGAGGTTCTGCTGGATTGAAACTTGGATCCCTTGCTTTTCTTGTGTGCTCTACACTGATTGGTAACCTCATTCCCCCCTTCTCTTTTACTTAGCCTTACTTGGTGTGGCTTGGGCTTCCTTCTTTGCCTGGACCTATTTCTTTCTGTTGTTTGGCTATTCGGTCGAGCACTCATGTGTCGTGAGATAAATTACTTGCTTGTTTAAGAGATCGGTTTTTTTCAACCTTTTCTAATGGCATGCTAGTTTATCATTGTGCCTACATTTTGGGATGTTTATTACTTGAAGCATGTAAAAAGTAGAAATATGAGCATGTTCTAGGAGTTATACTTGATTATTTGTTTGAAATGGTGCAAGATGGCATGCTATTATCTCCCTCTTTTCTTTTTGTTCGGAGCAAGTTCAAAATATTAAAAATGTGGCCTTGGGACCATGCTAGTTCTTCTTATAAACATGTTGGGATATGTATCATATAGCTTTTCATTTACTCTTATCTAACATGAGATGTTGAAAGGCTCATTTGGTCTTTCACGCATATGGAAGGCTTGGTTTTAATGTCTTAAATTCTTTTTGGCTTAAAAGTGCATGCTAGGAAGAAATCTATCTTGATTTGGAAAAGTTCTACGGTTGTTCTCATTTGGAATATGTGGTGGCTCTATGTTTTGATATATTAAAAATATGAGGATGTTGTTCTAGCTTTTGTTGTGGCCTGATTTTGAGTCTTAAATGTGGCTCGAGTTGGGTCCTTATTAATGCTCGGTTTTCACCTTAGGAGGCACGGAATGTTGGTTATGTTGAGGTTTGGCCTTTGGTTTTGGTTGAAACATTGTTCTAACATGTTCAAGCTTCACATATGAGCTTTGAGGAATTTTCTTCTGGTTTTGTTTGGGGGCTCGGCTTGCTTGCTTTAGCTCCTACCCGAAAGCTTGGTTTGGTGTATTATTCCTTCCCCTGCTCAATAGCTGTGGGAGGGTTGATTTCATTTGCTAGGGCTCAACACAAGGCCAGAACTTTGATAGGGGCTCGACTTTAGCACTTTATAATCACCTTTGGTTTGAAATACATATTGTGAAGGAATTTATTTTTAGTTGGGAGAGGTTCTACAGCTGTTCTTGTTTGAAACTTATGGTAATCCTATATTTCAATGTCTTGAGAGCAGCGAGATGTTGTTTGGCCTTGTACTGGGCTGCGGTTCTAACATTGTGAAAGGCTTTGTTTTGCCTTATAACGGCCTGGTTCAACCTTGTTTTGATGGCTTAATATGGAGGCCTTGTGCTAGGCTCGGTTTTGCCCCTGTGTTGGGCTCGGTTTTTCCCCTGTGCTGGGCTCGGTTTCAGTCCTTGCTGGACTCGGTTTTGCCCCTGTGCTGGGCTCGGTTCCAGTCCTTGCAGGGTTCGGTTTTAGCCCTATTATGGCTCAGTTTTGGCCTTGTGTTGGGCTTGGTTTCAGCCTTATTATGGCTTGGTTTTTGGCCTTATGGTGGCTCGGTTTGCTTCTCTTTGTTGCCTCAGTTGGAGTTTGGGTTTGAGGTGGAGCTGATTACTTTGATATTTGCGAAGTGTAATATTTCGATTCTTGATGTTTGGAAAATTTTGAGTATTCCCTTTTAAAGGAATGATCTATGGAATGCCTAGAAATGTTTTGAGGATTGATCCGGTGGATCGAATTGATTGTAATATGGGAGAAAGAGGAAGAGCCTTTTGCTATGTGAGAAAATTTGGGATTGATTTGGAAGTTTCTATGTGGTATCTTTTGGAGGTGTTTCGTGGCTAGCTCGAGAGATTGTGCTTTACTTTTTCTTTACCTATTCAGGAAGCTTTGCTATTTGGGATGTTTTAGATTAACTCTCCTACCGTTTTGGCCCCTCTTTTCTAAACTAAATTTGGAGGTGAGTTAGTCTTCTTTCTTTCCCTTTCTTACTCTTTTGTTTGTTTTCCGTTTTTCTTGTTTTTTTATTTTCGGCTTGTTTTGGGGCATAGGGTGGTGATGGCAAAGTCACACCGATGGTAGAGTGGAATGATACTTCATCCTACGACATCAGAGCCCAATCCAGGGACCTGGCGAACCGTAGGATGACGATATCATTCACCGCTACAAGACTAGCGGGGCACCCGTACCTTCTTAGGTTGTTGGCAATCCTGCGCCCGACGACGTGATCGACTCGTGGACAATCATAATTTTCAAAACTGATAAAACAGATTTGATAAAAACATATGCAATACTTATATAAATATATTTTTATTATAAAACAAAATTAATACAACTTTCTTTTGTATGCCTGAAATCCACGTGCATGCTAAAAATATAAATTTTAAATTTATATTTTAGCTTGGTTGTCCACTTGTTGATTACTAGTACCGGGCTAAGAAACACCCTCCTAAGTTAGGTTCAGTGGGACGCCCTTCTAATTGAGTGTAGGGCTTTATACATCCGGGTGAGCGAGTAGCCTTCGACGACTCTTGAGTAAAAACATATATAGTTTCTGAGCCTAGCCCCGACCCGAGTGCTTGCGGTTTTCTTTGGATTTTTCGTATGATTTTGGTAAAGCACTCGTGGTCTTTTTTCCAGGATTTTCCCGAGGTTTTGATGATTTTATTTGAATTGTTATTTATAAATCTTCCCGAGTTTTCCATCGTGAGTCATTTACCGTTATTTCTGGGTGATGTTTCCTTTCTTCTTTGCTTTCGTTTATACGATGTATTTTAGTCTGTTTCCTCAAATTTTGATATTTGTACCTGTTACATCAACTACATCTAAGAAAACAGTGGATCTCCCAGGTATACAGGTTTGTTTTATATTTATAGCATGTTCCTTTCATTTTGTACCTGCAAAATTTCTTTTCTTATATAGCATGTTGTACTATACTCTTTACTGCATACTCTATTGTTTTTCCTGTGCTATACATCTGATGTTACGTTATAAACTGTACAACTTCAACATATTCTCTATAAAATATTTGAAGAACTACAATCATAGAGCCGCCTGATTTGCACCATAACCTGACACCCTAGAAAACTTAAACTCGTCACGAAAATGAGCTTGGAGCTAGCGCGGTGGGCAGCACGGTTATCTTCAACAGCAAAATATGTCTACACCAACTAAATCATTCATTAGTAGTTAAACAACAATTCATAGGATTTCGAGGTTGTTCGCCTAGTGCGACATAAATCTTCAACTTCTCTTTAGGCCTTTCGTATAGCTCTGTTGTACAATATATGTCCTAACTCGTCTTAAGATTCAGAGGTTGTCGTTCTTCACGACCTACATCCTCACATCTTTCAGGCTATTTGTGTGATCGTTTCACACAAATGCGAGCCCTAATTAATAAAAATGTCAGGATGTAACACTTGAATAATTTCTCCCCTAAATTCAAGCCAAACCATAGGATAGCTTGGGAAGTCACCGAGGTTCTCCTCAGGATCTGTGACATCCCCTAGTTCTTCCTCCTTTTGATTCTACAATAAATGTTCCAAATTTGAGTTAATCCCCTTTCACACATCTTTGTCCGATTTCGTTGAAAAGTCATATCCTTTTGACCTCCGTGAAAATAACATTTGCTGATTTTTATCGAGAGTTTTTTTAAGTGACCTCGGTCATTTAAGATGTAATTAACTATATGGGCTTGCTCTTATAGGAAGTTTTTCCAAACTCAGCTTAATATAAACCCTATTTAATCCTTCATATTAAATAAGTGAATTTATCGGCAAATAAAATGGTTTCGCAGACCAAACGGACGTCATATATTTCTTAGTTTATTTGATCGAGCCTCACCCTCAAGTCTTATGTTTATCTTCTGGGAGACCTTGAGGTATAATGCTCATTCATTCAAACTATCGAAAATATGGGGTCAGTTTGATTTCATATTTTTCTAAACTTATATATATATATATGTGTGTGTGTGTGTGTGTGTATGTGTAAATTAAAACGTCCTTCCGAAGCAGGCGACGGGATTCTGATTCCGGGGACCGACAGCTTCCAACGGGCAACCTCACACCCAAAATAACGCCGACATTAATTTACTTTAAAAGTTATGTAATTTTGGTTTTAAAAATAGCGTGTTTTAATTTTGAAAAAATGTGACCGAATGGATCTCATTCGTCTAATAGTTCGTATAATTGTGTCTGATACTACGAATAATACACCTTCCCAAAAGATAAACATATCTATTGGCGATGGGCCCAATCATACAAACTAAGAGATTTGTGACATCTGTTTGGCATGCGAACATTTTATGTGTGATCGACAAGTTTCCCCACCTAATATAAAGATTAGGTAGGGGTTATTTTACCTGGGTTCCAAGTTTCCTATAAGGGCAAGCCTCTATAATTAATTACATCTCAAATGACTGAGGTCATTTGAGAAAATTTGAGAAAATTCTCGATAATGATCAAACATACTAATCTTCAATAATTCAAGGTTTAGATTTTCGCTGAAGGATGCGACAAATCAAGTAGGAAATGACCAAATGAGAACAATTATTTTTGGAGTCCAAATGAAGGAAAACGTAGGGGGCGTCACAGATCCTGAGGATAACCCTCGGTGACTTCCCAAATTATCCTATTGTGTGACTGTATTTTGGAGACGATGTTATTTAAGTGTTCAATCCTACCAATTTTATTATTTGGGACTTACACTTGCATAATTCTTAATTATGCAAATAGCCCGTAGAAATAGTAGGATTTATGTCGTACCGAACAACAACTTCGGAATTTAAGATGAGTTAGAATTTACATTGCACAACATAATTGCACAGAAGCCTAAAGAAGATATGAGGATTTACATCGCGTTGGGCAAGCTACCTCGAAGTTTTATGGGTTGTTATAGTATAAATGTTTAGTTGATGTTGATTTGTTTGATCTCTCGAAGATGTCCTTTTGCAGGTCCTCGTCGCGCTGCCCATGGCGTATGCTCCAAACTCCTTGTTGAAGTAACAGTCCTAAGATCTAAGGTTCAAAAGGTTTTACCAGGTATATTTTAATATTTTGGGTTTTATTGTCGTTGTTCATTTTGGTTTTGCATGTAAATTAAATAAGTGCAGGTAAGAAAATACTGTGAAATAAATAAAGTAACTACAGTGCGTAAAATAAAATGCGTACTGGGCTTCTGCTACCGCTGCATGATTAGTTCATAAAGCATAATATAATTTGCAGAGAATTTAAATAAATTGCAGAAAAAGAAAAAAAGCAGGAATTATAATATGAAAAGCAGCAACACGAGTCGTAACAAAAACACGAACAAGCAAAGCAAAACTCGTGGTCACATATGGAAAACCAAGACTAGGTATAAGACACCGGTAAATGTGAGTGCTCAGAGCTGGACTGTGTGCTTACCGAACTTGAATAAGAGTTATCAACCCTACAATCTACGGAGGGCAGTCCTTAATTTCGATCTAAATGACTAACCATACACCTTTATAATTTTCATAAAACAATTCATTGATTTTCATGCAAAAAGTTGTTTGAATTTGTATGCAGAGTTTTATTTAACAAGCAAAAGAGATTTTATTTTATTTTTATAAATATTTTGTAAAGTAGTGTAATCAACATGCTAGTCACTCTAATAAAGCTAGGACTATTAGCGACCTAAGAGCGTCGGGGGAAACAATCTCACCAAGAGTCGGCGAATAGTATCATCGATCATTTCCTCTCGCTGAAGGTCCTTGAGATAGGAGATACTATTCTAAAATTTCCCACATCGTATCCCTCATTTTGCTCATATTAGTGTTATCGTCATTGCCCTAGCCACCTAGACCTCAGACTTATATCAGTCTGATGATCCATATGTGATAAAAATAATGTCTCCAACTGTCAGAAGGATCTGAGCGTAATGTTCAAGCTCTAATCCTGGTGCATTGAGTTTCACTGTAGATTAAGGCATTTGCGAGAATTTCACTATTTGGTTTAATTAAGGAAGTCGTGAACCACATCTTGATGCATCCTCGTGTATATTATTTTAATCAATTTGTGAATTAGGATCAAGTGCCTAATTTCATCATTCATTCAAAAATTAGGTAGATGAGCTACCACCTAGGGTGTGCTCCTAAAATCTAGAGAGCCGCACTTTAACCTGAGCTTGAAGTGATCTTGAAGTGATTTAAGGTGTTTACCCTCAGTTAAGTGTTTTACAACTAATCCTCAAATATCTTTAAGTTTCTTTCAAATAATTAAATGTGAAATTCTTATTTTTTTGACCTAACCATTAAACTAAAAAAATAATAATAATAAACAAAACAAAAGAAAAGAGAAAGTCAATCCACTTTCAAAACTAGTAAAGCCAAAGGACGAAACAATAAGTGAATCGGCCTAAAAGCTTTTACATTCTTTCAATATTGTAACTAAATCAGCCCCCAAGAAGAGTATTTAAATCTACTCCACGACAGTGTTTTGATCGGCTCAAAATAACAGCATTTAAAGTCTTCAAATCAACATGTATATCAGCGATTAAATGATACCCAAAACTTTCCTGAAATCAGCCCCAAAGAGCACTCCAAATCGACATTTTTAAAACCTCCAAACAATGCTCATATAAGCCAGAGACAGCACTTTCAAACAGCTCCCAAATGAACTCTTTTAAAAGCTCTAAACAGCATTTTAAAAGTTCAAAGGCAGCACTTAAAACAACTCCAAACAGCATTTTAAAAGCTCAAAAGCTATACTTGAAACAACTCCAAACAGCATAGGAAACATCCTCAAAACAATGATTTATAGTGCTCAAAATCAGCTCACAAAGACACCCCAAACAACACCCTTGACTCTCCAAATCAGCATTTAAATGGTGCACAATTGATATTAGGGAGAGCATAAAAGAATATTAGGAAGGTTCGCATACATACTACTCAATTCTTATATATTTTCATACATACAATTAAGTAACTTTGATGTGACTTGAAAGACTTGGGTGGTGTGTATGTAAATTTTTCAGTCGTTTAATCAAGTTCATCACATAAGAAGTCTACAGTGAAATACAAGATTGAACCATTAGAGTGAGACTTGTATGAATCCATTAGCCTCTAATTAGCACTCTCATATAATTTTGATGAAAATAATTCTGAAGCAGGAGCAAGAATCAAGGTTGAAAAGCAACATTATTCTCCCAATACCTCTTCAATCATGTAATGTTGATATACAAAGTTATATCTCACAATCCATATTCAACTATCACTACACATGCTTCCATATCCTCAAATTCTGTAAACAATTCTGAATAAAAATATAAATGTAGATATTAAACATGAGAATACATTTGGATTGAATGATGTGTATAAATCGAAGTCTTCATTTAAGCACATAAATACATATGAATTGAATAGTATGTATGTAAATCTCCCTTTTTCTTTTTCTTTTTTCTTTTTTTTTTCAAGGTGTCGGATGCCTAAATATATGTAAATAAAAAAAACGACGAAGAGGAAATGAAAGGAGTTACGCTGCTGAGGTTTGACGGAGAAACGATCTCGTCGAAGGCTTTTCGCTAGCCGGAGCTTGTTGTGAGGGAGGGAGAGAAAGCTTGCAGGTTTACTATAGGCGAGTGGAAGAATGAGTGTTGCTGGATCAGTGTAAATGGAGTGGAGCTCGCGACAGTAGAGAGGAGTGGAGTGGGGATTTTGGCGTAGGAGGCGGGCTTAAGAGGAGGAAGAGGAGAGCAGCTGGGGCTTTGATCGAGAGGGAGGAGCTGAGCGGGGTTTTGGTGCAGGAGGCGGGATCGAGAGGAGGAAGAGGCGAGGGAGAGGAGATGAATGCTAGGAGAGTTTCGGCTGGGAGAGTGGTTCGGTTCAGAGGGGAGGAGACGCCGAGCGAACCAATCTCCGTGGAGAAGGGAGACGAGCGGGTGAAGGCTTTGGTGGAGGTGATCGGAAGTGGGGAAGTAGGCGGACGGGAGAAGGGGTGAGGGCTTCGGGGCGAGTGAAGAAGAGAGAAGGCGGAGGGCTTCGGTGCAGAGGGGACGAGTCGAACGAGAGGCAGAGGGCTTCGGTGCAGAGGGGACGAGTCGAACGAGAGGCAGAGGGCTTCGGCTAGGGCTGCAATCGAGAGAGGAAGAGGGAGTCGGGTTTCTTCGGTGCAGGGAAGAGAGGGAATCGAGCGGGGATCTTCGGTGCATATGAGGGGAGGCGAGTGGGGTCTTCGGCGTAGGGAGGAGGTGAGCGAGTTCTTTGGTGCAGGGAGGAGGCGAGCGAGCACAGGAGAGGGCGTCGAGCATGAAAAGCGAGCGGGTGAGCGGGCGAAGGTTTCTGGGCTAGTTTCAAAGGAAGGCGAGGGTCTCGAGCTGGAGAGGCGAAGCAGGCGAATGTTTCAGTGTTGAGGGGAGGAGTCGAGCGGAAGACGCGAGTCGAAGAAGAGAGGAGGTGGGAGTTTGTGGCTTCGATCGAGAGGTGAGGGTTGTTCGGCGAAGGAGACGCGAGGCAGGCGAGAGTTGCGGTTGAGGCGAATAAGGAGGAAGGGGCGAGGGGGAGCTTTCAGTGCAGAGGGGATCCACTGTGAAGACGATAATCGAGAAGATTTTGTACGCGTCTCTTCTCGAGATAGCCGTTATGCGGGAAATTAATGAATTCCATTCAAGCAGCCGACTAAATTGAAATATATAATAATGCATGATTAGATTTAATTATGGAAAACTTGGGCAACTAATTTGAAATTTGAAATTTCAAATTACGCATTGGGTTATTAGCTTGACATGACACAATTGGGCTGTGTTCAGCCCGAATCGAACCCAGATTAAGCCTAAACCCACCTCCTTTAATTAAATTTAATACGCATCGATGTTATTGTCGTTCGCTCGCTCGCAGAACCATAACATTATGGGTGTCCTTCTCAGTTAAAATTAACGTTCGGGACGCGCCGGTGTGGTTTATTTCGTCCTCCGGAGTCATTCAGACGATTTTGCCGACGATCGAGTTAAAAATGCATCAAATTTAATTTTTCTTCAAATTTTGGGTTCGTGATGGATCATTTTGAAAATTATTTTAGGTTTAATTAACGGTGAAATATGTGTGTCAGTGACGTGAAATTGTTACGTCTATGCGAGTTGAATGTGTGAATTGTAGTGTTTGCACAGCCGAGCCACAAATGATTCACCTAATGCCTCGTGATCCTATAGAAACTAACTTTTGGGTCCTCCACATATTGGTTTTTAGCCCTTACAACTAAAAGCTGAGTGCTTGGAACCACTCATGCGAGATCTTCACAAAAATGGGTCAAGAAGTGGTTTGAAGTCTATGTGGTGTGGGTCTCAGTACTAGTCCTCTAGGAGGACCAAGAGGGAATGCTGAGGCTGGATCCTAGGCTCTAAGGAAGGGAAAAGAAAGACCTTAAAAAATGAGGTCAATAGCCAGTTTTGATAAAGAGCTATAGTCAGAAGGATAAGAATTGTGGGCATCTTAGCTACAGAGCTATATGTCTCTGAATAGTTGATGTCATATTCTTTTTGGTTGTCTTGGGCCACAAGGCGAGCTTTATATTTAGTTACTTCCCCTTGGAGTTTACTTTGGTAGTATAAGTCCATCTTGATCCAAGAATGACTTGATTGGGTGTTTTTGGAACAAGAATCCTTCTACAGCCATGGCTTGACGCCAATTAGAATCCTTGGATGCTTGAGTGTATGTGGTAGGATTGAAAGGATGGTCAAGTTGGTGGCTGAGATTTTATTTGTGTATTGGTTTAAGGTGGCCTGTTTGTAACCTGATGCGCATAGGGTGAAGCTTAGTTTTATTTGTTGGTGGTGTTGGTTGTGTGGAGTCTGAGGGAATGGGTGGAGCATTGAGAAGAAGATTGGTGGCATTGGAATTTTGTGAAGGAATGGGACTAGCAATGCTTGAGGTAACTGGTGGAGTTAGATGGAGATAGGTTTTGTCATGGAGTGAGGTATGTAGTGGGTTGGAGAAGAAAGGGGGGTATGGTTGAGAATGAAGGTTGTGTTGTTGTGGGAGTTGGGGAAGATTTGTCCTTATATGGAAACTGATGTTCCACAAGCACCACGTGGTGAGACATGATGAGTTTGTTTGTAGAAGGATGGAAGCATTTGTAGCCTTTATATTGTATGGAGTAACCAAGGAAATCACACTTAATTGAAGTTTATCCAAGTTTATGGGTTGTTTGTTATCTTCTCCACGGGTAGCAAACGCAACTGAACACCCTGAGAAGAGTGTATGATGGTGGGGATTTATTTAGGTGTTCGTATATTGAGATGCAGTGCGTGGTTTTTGCGTGCATTCGGTTAATTAGATAGACAGAATTTATGTGAAAGTTGAGCTTGATGTAGAAGGGCCCGAGTTGTTTCGATAAGGTGTCTATGTTTCCGTTCAACAATATAATTTTGTTCGGGTGTGTATGGGCATGAAATTTGATGAAGGATGCCAACTTTGATGAGAAACATATTTAATTGATTGTTGTTGTATTCTCGTCTGCCATCAGAGCAAAAAATTTTGATTTTGTTATTAAATTGGTGATGGAGAAGAGTAATAAAATTTTGTATTATTTGGGACATTTCCGATTTGTGACACATAGGGAACACCCAACAAAATTTTGAGAAATCATCAACAAAAGCTATATAATATTTATATCTTTGATAATAAGTATTTGGGAACGGACACCATACATCACTGTGAATGAGTTCAAGTAATTTGTATCTATCTCCTATACTACGTACAAAGGATAATTTGTTACTCTTGGTAAGGTGGCATGTTGTGCAAGATATGGAGCTAAATGGAGTGAGAGTGGACTTATGGTTGGAAATATTGGCGACGATTTCCGTATGAGAATGCCCCAAACGTCGATGCCACAGCTCAACTTGTTGAAAATTTAGAAAGGGAAGTAGTAAATGCTTGTGATATAAGTAGATAATGAAGTGGAGTAGAGACCATTGTTAATTGGACTGTGGACGAGCTTCTGGTGAGTATGTGCGTCATAAATGACACATCCAGAAGAGTCAAAAGAAATAAAAAATTATTATCTTTAATTAGACAATGAATAGATATGAGATTATGAGAGAGTGATGGAGCATGATGAATTTGTGAGAGTTTAAGCTAACTTTGAGGAGTTGGGAGGATACCATCACCTTTATGATGAATTTGTACAGCTGGATCAGTTCCGACCAACACTTGTTCATTTCCGGTGTATGAAACTACTTGAGGAATCTGATTAAGATTAGTTGTAACGTGAGCCGTAGCCCTCGAATCCAATACCCAATCCGTGTAGACCACATTGAGAGCATGAGCTATATTGGTTGGGGTATAATTGAGGTTTGTCCTATGGCAGCAAGAAAAGGCCTAGTGCCCAATTTTATAGCACATTTGGCGCGTAATATTGAGTTTAGGTGTCCTATGGCATCCATGAACCACGTCTTCAGCATCTAAATGAAAATCGACAGTTATTATGTGATCAACCAGAGAGCGAATCTCCATGAAGTATTGTGACAATGTACGATCCTTCATCGTGATGACTTGGAGTTTGTTTTTCAGCTGAATAACCCGTGAACTGCTTGTTAGTTGTAGCCAGCGCTTCTAATGTTGCCCAAATTTTTGTTGTGGTTTTGAGATGGAGAATGTGAGGAAGAAAGGATGGGGGAGGTCTATTGGTACCACTGGGAAACCCTTCAAACACGTTTGCAGAGACGAATTTGAGGATATGAACTCTCCAGACATAATAAGTTTCAGGGGTTAAGAGACCATGTGAGAATTTTTTGAGTTGAGTCGCAAGAAACTTTAGGGAGAAGTATTTAGGTTTTGGGTAGGTAGTATGGAGGATTGGGATTCAGACGTTGCCGATTCATTCTTTGTGAGAGAGCAAAAAGATCGGGAAGATTAAAAATGCACTAGGAGGGCTTACCAGGGCTCGCGACCAAGTTGAGAAGAGCTCCAGTGATGAGGAGGCCCGAGAAAGCAGCTTTGCTCACGAAGGCTCTGATACCATGAGAATAGAGAGAAGAAGCAGTCGCAGGTACTACATTACCTGATAGTAACTATACAATGGTAAAATAGAATAATACTCTTCCTTATCTCAATTACACGGATAGTCAGCTCATATAGAAGGTGGAGAAATAAACCTATACATAACCATTTTTCACACAGGGTATGGGTTTTGTGTTGGGACCACCGGTAGTAGTGATGTGGTCAGTACTGGTAGTGGTGATGTGATCGATAAGAACATAAGAGAATCTCAAACTTATATAACAATAAGAAAAGAGATAGGTAGACCAATATTAATATAACAGAAGCTAAGCACATGGATATTGCCAAGATAGTATAAGCACCAATTGCGGCAGTTAAAGATAATTAAGAAAAAAAGGTTCGAAATCAATAAAAAAATTAGAATTAAGACATACATGTGCTTTGTTGCCAACCATCAATCAAAAATTTCTAAAGCTTGATCAATCTTTAAATTGATCAAAAAGCTAGTTACAGGATAGCCGTGATGTCTGAATCACCCTCGATATTACATTAGATAATAAAAAGGGAAATCTGTTCAACCTATTATTTATTAAACACCAAATGAATTATAATAAAATTATATTTGTAGTTTTACATGCACTTTATACGTCATGAGTGTTACACCCTTGTATAATTGATGTTCATCATGCTTGATTCCTCTAAATTTGATCACTAATATCTTATAGAAATAACCAAAAAAAAAAAAAATCAATCCTGTCTTAAGTATATATACACCCATAATAAATGCACTTTAGGAATGCGTACATAGTCCAGAGAAATGCATAAATGTAGCGAGCCCTGAATTTTTAAACCTGCCTTGAACGTATATACGCCCAAGTCTTTCCACCATAATCAAGAAGAGTGACGGATCTTTTTGGTTTATTTTAGCTACAGGGAGATGGAGTGCAAAAGAGGAAAGGAAGAGATTATAAGAACATGAGTTTGGAGTCACGCTGAAATTGCAAACAACCCTTACGGAGACAAAAAAAAAAGAACTCATTGATAGGTCATGTAAGACGCTAAGCATAATGTATTTGCCAAGGATCATCTAATAAGTCAGTGGATCGCACCTCTTTTGTTAACATTTTCAGGTACACCACAGCCACTGAGTGGGGGGTGAAGGCATGGCAGTAATTACAGATGCAATAGCTATACTTTCTGTAGCATGCATTATAGCACTAACAATTTATATTTATTCCAAGTCAAGGAAATTGAATGAATACATGGCCATATGTGTGTGTGTGTGTGTGTGTGTGTGTGTGTGTGTGTGTGTGTAAGTTCTTTATCTGGGGATCATAAGAACTTTTAAAGTTTCATATGCTGTAACTGATTTTTATATATAGAACCGAGACATGTCTCAACTTGAAAAATAAAAAATAAAAATAAAAGGTGGAAAGCTAAAATCAATGGCAATAGATTCATAATCAACGAACAATTTGTTGTTGGGATCTGATTTTGTTTCCTTCACTTTCCTTCAACCCTAACAAAGCCTTAATGATGATCTGATGTGACTTGAAACAGCATAGAAGATGAATAAACAATTTTGATATTGTCCATGCAACCACAAGTACAGCTGATCAACTGCCTGGTCAAGAAATTAGTCACTATAAGTCATGCTAACAATTTTAATTTGGGTCATGGTAATTGTAGGTTGGATAAAATGAGAAAAAATCATGTCCACAAAATCAACAAAATCATCTAATTGGTGGCTTAATCTAGGAAATTTACGAGAAACTTAACCACACTATACATCTTAAGAATAAGCAAACAATCACACAAGAGAATATGAGTGAAGAAATCACCTCGCTGGTGTGAGCAGTTGGATTCCTTTCAAAAAGACTGTGACTAGCCACAACCTTTCTCCTCTTGCTTGGCCCAGCATCATTTTTGCATGTTTGAATAGTTTGATTTCCTTCTACTTCGTTCAAATCAAATGAGCTTCGCTTCTCCTTCTCCAAATCACCGGCGTTAGTTTCCACTACAGTGGGAACTCCAGCAACCCGCTCAATGTGAGAAACAGTCAAGTCTGGATTTTTCATAAAACTTTGCCCATCAGTTTCATCAAGTAACGCATGAGCACGAGATATGCTATCCAACGCAGCTGCTGCGACAGCTTGCGCCTCTGGAAGGGGGTCTTCCGCTGCCCTCCTTAGATCAAGACAGCTCTTCTTTAAAGCTTCTTTCACTTTTCTGACTTCACTAGGATCAATTTGCTGAATGTTACATCTGCTATGACCAGGCATATCAAGCCCAACAGTATTCACACCTCTTTCTTTTTCTATAAGAAAATGAAATTTTTGTCTGTTGAATTCAAAAATGCATTATAGTAAAACTGACAGAACCAAATAAGAAATAGAGTATGGTATTACAGTAAGAATTTAGTATGGCAAAAAGTAAGCACATAAAGTTTTATAAGTGCTGAACCTCACAAACAATGCAATGAATATTAAAAATAACGTGATTATAAATAACGTGTAATGGCCCAAATTATTTTATTATTAAATTTATGATTTAATAACTAATTATCTATTTTAATACTATCGGTCAAGAGAGTTTAATCATTAAATGTTTGAGACGTTTGATTAAATAACTATTTTCAACTACCAGTCCTCCTACCCCATTCGGAGTTTTTTTTTTTTTCTCCGCTAAGAAAAATTACAAGAAGAAGAGTGATTAGAGGGAAAGAGAGAAAAGCCCAATTCAGAAAATTTTCTAGAAGAAATTGCCATGAATCAAGATACTGTTTTCTCCTAATTATATTTTACAATTCTTCTGAAAATTATCTTGTTCAAGGTCTTGGTTTTAAGAGTTTTTGCAATCAATTTGTATGATTAAGATTGAATTTCAATGAAGTGAAAATTTTTTAATGAATCTATATGAGTTACAGAGTTCAAAAAGCTTAATCAACACAGAAAAATACTTTGCTACAACCAAAAAGGCTTATTACAGGAACAATGCACCTCAACCAACCAGCCAAAAGAATGTGATCAGTTGTGTACGAGAAGTTGCAAAAACAGGTTGAGGCCGATTGAATGAAGACTAGTTCGTGAGAGTACAAATTCATATGTTGCACCAGCTTTGATTGTGCCAAGAAAAGATAGGTAGTGATTCATGTAAATTTATGGCAGAGTTATAAACAAGGTCACCTCAAATACGGGATCTCCATTTACAAGATCAATTGTATGGAGCGATCATATTCTCCATGATTAATCTCCATAGTAGCTACCATCCCAGGGACAAGTGGAAGACAACTTCAAGACTCGAGATGTGTTGTGTGAATAGAAATCATGTCTTTTGGCTTGTTCAATGCCCTAATGGGGCTGATGAAATAGATTTCTTTAGCATTCATAAATAAAAATAAAAAAAATTTGTGGTTGTTTAATTTAATAATTTTTGGGGTATAGTCATTTTGTGGAAGACCATTTGCAACATCTACAATAAGTGATTAAAGTCCTTCGAGTAAATAGGTAGTATAGCAATCCAGAGAAGTGTCACTTCTTAAGAACCATGGATATGCTTTCTTAGTATATTGATCCAGCAATTGGCATTGAGACGAACAAAACCAAGATAAAGGCTATTATGAACTGGCTCAAGCCATGGTCTTTCCCACGAGTGTGACAGTTTCATAAGTTGACTTCATTCAACAAGAGACTCATTAGAATTTTCAGTTTCATAGCGGCACTACTAATGGAGCTCCTCAAAGTCGACAAGTTTTTATGGCCAAATGAACATAGGTTAATTTTGATGAATTGAAGCACATCTTACCCAAACCCCTGCCTTAGCCCTAAGAAATTCCAATCAGATGTTTGAGTCTAGCATGATGCCCCCATTGTAGAAATTGGAGCAGTGTTGAAATTGGAGCAGCATTGAGTCAAGTTGGCACTTAGTCAAGTTGGCACTTCTAATCGCCTTTTATATTAAAAAGTTGAACTCAATGTGAAATTATTCCGCATACAATAAGAAATTTTATGTCATAGTGAGAACCATCAGCTATTATAGTCATTATCTATTAGCCAGTGAATTCACTCTTTATATAGATCATGAAGCCATGAGACTTGAAAACAGTCGAATCAAAATGAAGGGCCACCATGCCTTCTACAGTTTCTTTCTTCCTTTCAATTTATGAATAAACACAAAATTGGAAGCTAATAGTTGATGCTTTGAATCACTCCCATCTGTCGATCACTAACATGTAATCAAAAGTAATTGACTTTAAGGTTCTAAAGGATTTCTATTTCATGGGGATTTAGAGGAGATTTGGGCTCGTGGTCAGAAGAGATCATACGACTAGGGGTGTACGGGAGTCAAGCCAACTTGTGAGCCGGCTCTAGCTCGACTCGATAAGTGGCTCATGAACCGAGCTCGATAAGCTAACAAGCCAAGCTCAAGCTAGCCCCGACTCGACTCATTAGCAAGTGAGTCGGCTCGCTTAAAAAAATATTAATATAAACTATACTCAAAATATATTAAATTTAAAAACTTTGTCTTCAAAGTATTAAAAAAGTTTAAAAAATAATAATTTGTATTTTATATTAAGTGATTACTTTGTATTTCTCTCCTATTTGTTCACTTTATTTGTCATTTTATTTTAACAATACTTTAAATTAATATTATTTTCTCTCTTTTATAATAACCAAGGCGGCTCGAACTCGTATACTTAAGCTCGAGCTCGAGCTCGAGCTCGATAAAATTATTCAAGCTCAGGGTGGCTCGAGCTCGACTTGACTTGTTTACACCCCTAAAAATCACCAATATCATAATTGATGGTTTTTTATTCATTCAAAAAAGTTGAGTAAGGAGGCTATTTTATGAAAGAGTCATAAAGGTGGTATGACAACTTTTGGCAAAGATAAACATTTTTCTTGTAAAAGAGAATTTTATTTGACCTAGATTGATATGAGATGTGAAGAGATATCAAGTTGTGCACGTTAGCTAAGGCCCAAGAGTAATACATGTCTCTATATGTTGTTTCCTATCCAGAGTTACTTTGAGTAAATGTGGGCGTGAACTTTATTATGAGTTAGCCCCAGAAACAAAGAATTATGGATTCTATTATGATATTGAAAGAAATTTTCTCAAATATATCATACTTATGTATCTTGCCACAATATGATAAATGCTTTGCATATTGTTAATCTCTACTTCAAAGAGATATTATGTTTTCATGATGTGCCGAGACCATCACTTCGAACAACTGTGAAAGATTTTTAGTTATTTTAGAAGAATCTTATGGGGTAAGCTAGGTGCTAAATTTCAATTCAATTCAACAACTCGTTCTAATACAAATATACAGACATATTAAGTGAATCACATATTAAAAAAACTCTTATTAGATGTTTTTTGTGAGTAAGAATATCACGCAAAAGGACTTGATTCTTCTTTAGATTTAGCTTGCTTATAACTGGTTGATTGGCCTGTCTATAGGTCACAACCATTTTGAAAGTCTACAGGCGGGATCCTCTCACATCATTTAAGTTTCTTTGCTTTTAACCACTGATCCTAGTACTGATGCAAAGATCAGGATCAAGAAGATTAGGCCTTACATGAGAAGATGAAAAAAAATCGTCAATCAGAAAGGCAAAATACCAAAAGAAGGCTATTAAGTCTAAGGATGTCAAGATGTTCAAGGCAGGTGATTTGATATGAAATAGATTGAAAAATGATAAATTTTCTATAAGTACATCCGGAAAACTCAAACTTAGAGCTGGTAACTAATTCACATTTATCAAGAGAATAAATGGCAATACAGAAAATATTGATCTACTTGACAATTACAAAATTTTTCACCTTCAATACTGCAGATTTTGCATAATATTATGAGTATCTAAATATTCCCGGTGATGAAAGTGAAGCTCTCCTACCCGAGGAGAATGATGTGGATGTGATTTCCTTGGTGGAATGAGGGAGGGGACATTAACCAGTCCAGCTGGCTCAGAAAGCCTAGGCCGATTCAGGGTTGCCATCCCTCCAATGGATTGACCCATCCTTGAGGCTATCAATGGCTAAGTCAAAACCAAAGTTGGAGAGTGGCAGCATTTCTGTTTCAACTGATGTGGTTGTTTCTTGATAGAGTATGGATGGTGGATCCATCTCAACATCTACATATCTTCTTCCTACTAGCCACTGACCTCTATTTTCTCCCTGCAACCTTTCAAACAATAGTAACCGGCCTCCCAACCACTCTAAATCCCATTATTTTAAGTTTCTCATCATTCCTATCCTCCCTCAGAACATCCGATTCACTACCTTGATCCCTAGACATCATCCAAAATCCCTAGATCAATGTCAAAGTGACAAGTTATTCAGATTCAATTGCAGTTGGATGCATGAATACCAAAATAATAATATTTGAGTATTTCCTTCTTTTAGCTAAAAAGCAGTTTTTTTTGGAAGAGCGATGAGCAATTTATCACTACCTCCTGACATAGTGTGAGGGGTAAAGTGGAGTGGAGTGGAGTGGGAAAACACCATGAGTGTACAAGTGGGGACAGTTGGACATGATTCCAATTGTTATTATTTTGATGACCCAACTAGCTCACCAAGAGGGAGGGCCACCAAGCCATACCTAAACCATGAGCCACCAAACCAAGCCCCAGCTTCAAGAGATAACAAAATGTCTTACTAAATTTTATTCATATTCAATTCTATCTCATTACAAGAGGTTAATACCATTTATATAACATCCAGAAGAAGAGAGAGAGAGAGACAGAAAAAAGTTGAGCGCATAAATATTACATCAAAATAATTTGAAATTTAAAGCTTGAGAACTTTTTAATTTCCTTTCTTGATTGGATGCTCCATGTTCATTTCCCACATGATTTTTTCAAAGCCACGGCTAAAATAGGCTTTCCAAAAAAATTGAAATCCAAACTTAATAACAGGTGCATGATGTTAGTGTAGAAAAAATTCATTACGCCCCAAAGTTGGATGAGATTTAGAGCTTCCAAATAATTATTCTCTCCAAATTTTTAAAACTTGAACGGAATCATATTAAAATGTTCCCTCCTTGCTTTCTTGGCCAAAATCACTATGTTGCCTTTGCCTTTGCTGAAATATCTATGTTTCCTTATAAGCATGCCACCAAATTTTTAATTTTGAATTATGATTCATGTTCTTAAAATCCCTCATTGTTTTGGCCAAATCCTCACCTTCCAAATTAAACCATCATGAAGCATGAGACAACACTCCTTGATCTCTTTTGCATTTTGAACTACTTAGACGATCGACCACCCCGTTTGATATAATAATTGATTTAATTTAAATCAATTTATTCATGTAATCCAAAGTCCATGCAAGATAAATTTTTCAATAAATGCTTGAAACATAAATTAATAAACTCATCCCATAATATGAGCAACAGCCAGCGTAAAACTTGTCGAAATAAATCATGACATGAATCCTTTTGATCCCATATTATGATAAAATTAGGAGAACATAAAGAGATTCAATGTGATCATGTCATCATAGGGGAGTTTTTCAAGAAAAAATACAAGTATTTCATGCCGATGTCATCGCATCCACCAAGTCATTAACTTTGTGGTATACTTTGAGACCACTACTCATAAATTATAGCTAAGAAATTTTATTTAAGAGCTTGGAGTGGTCGACAGTATTGTCAAACCACAAAAATTTCTTTTCATAGTATCACAAATGTCTTCTTTTTTTCTAAGAACAACAAATATTTAAAGGGCACTACGCATATAAAATTAAGATATTTTGTTGTTAAAGAAGAAATTCTCAAATAAAGAATATCATTCGAGCACATTAGTAATAACTTTATAGTTTTGAATCCAATAACTAAAGGTTTTGCCAAATATATTTAATGAACATGTCAAAAGAACGGGCATGATTAAAAAATCATAATTGAGTTTTTGTTTTACTTTATGTTATTTGTACATACGGCTCTTTGAGATCTTTTTAGTTTTATTTTCTAATACATTAAGACATCTTATTTATTCTATTGAATTATGTGGATATTAACTGAATTTATCATTGACAAAGGAATTATTATTAGATCATTATAATTGTATCTCACTAAACTTTTAGTGATCTTTATAACATGTTAGATACTAAAGACGGTGAAAAATATATGTATAAACTAGCAAAACAAAGAGAAAAGAAAAGTATAGACTTAACTCAAATAAAGTGTATTAAAGATGAAAATCAAAAAGTAGGTGGGGAGTTATTTTGATAAACTTTTTAATGAAGATGTTGAAAGTACGATCGACCTTAGTAATCATAATATCGTTAATAATAATAAAAATTTTCTTTTTTACCGTCGCATTAGTAAAAAAGATGTTGATGAGGCTTTAAAGAAAACCAAGGGGAGAAAGTTTGTAGGACCTGATGATATCCCAATTGAAGTGTGGAAATGTTTTGGTGATTTGGGGGTTTCCTGGCTTACTAAACTTTTTAATATTATTTTAAAAACTAAAAAGATGTCTGAGGAGTGGAGAAAAAGCATTTTGATCCCCATTTTTAAGAATAAAGGAGATGCACAAGAGTGTGCAAATTATAGAGGAATTAAATTGATGTGTCATACTTTAAAATTATGGGAGAGGGTAATTGAACATAGGTTAAGACGTATTACGAAGGTTTCTTATAATCAATTTGGATTTATGCCGGGTAGGTCTACCATGGAAGCTATACATCTATTGAGAGGTTTGATGGGGAAGTACAGAGATAATAAGGAGGATCTACATTTGATTTTTATTGATTTAGAAAAAGCTTACGATAAAGTTCCTAGAGATGTTCTTTGGAGAGTCCTTGAGAAGAAAGGTGTTGATAGGACTTATATTCAAGTCATTAAAGATATGTATGCTAGAGTTGTTACATGTGTTCGAACTAAAGGAGGATTGACCAAATATTTTACTATTTCTATTGGTTTACATCAAGGATCGGCTTTAAGCCCATAGCTTTTTGCTTTATTTATGGATAGCCTTACTGGGCATTTACAAGAGGATGTACCTTGGTGTATGCTTTTTGCTGATGATATCCTCCTTGTGGATAAGACAAGAGAAAAAGTCCAGGAAAAACTTGAATTATGGAGGTCTACATTGGAGTCTAAAGGTCTTCGTTTGAGTAGAACTAAAACTGAATACATGGAATGTAATTTTAGTAATAGTAGGTCTAGTGACAGAAGTGTAACTTTGGGTGATCAAATTATTGAAAGTTGTGAACGATTTAGATATCTCGGGTCCCTTATTCAAAGCGATAGTGATATAGATGGGGATGTTAATAGTAGAATTCAGGTTGGTTGGTTGAAGTGGAGGAATGCGTCCGGCCTATTGTGTGATAGAAAAGTACCGCTTAGACTGAAAGAAAAATTTTATAAGATGGTGGTGAGACCTTCAATGCTCTATGGTGTTGAATGTTGGCCTTTAAAAGAGAAGCATAATGTTAAGTTAAGTGTTGCCGAGATGAGAATGATTAGGTAGATGAGTGGCTTTACACTTAGAGACAATGTGAAATGAATATATCCGTAATAGGGTTGGTGTTGCACCAGTGACATATAAAATTAGAGAGAGTCGCCTTAGATGGTTTGGTCACATTAAACGTCGACCACCTGAAGACCCGATTAGGAGAGTAGATGTTTTAAATACAACTTATGTTAAGAAAGGCAGGGTAGACCTAGGAAAACTTGAGCTTATAAGTGAAAAAATATTATAAATAACATAAAGGACGTACATTATATTATCATTCAATTTATAATTTAATGATTAAAAATGTATTTAAATCTTAGTTATAAAGAGAATTAATGTACTAAAAGTTTAAGGACTGTTTGATTAAATAACAGTTTTGCAACTAACATACCTCTTTCTATCCCATAAGAATTTGTCTTTCTCTTCATTAAGAGAAAACTACAATAAGAACGATTACATGAAAAGGTAGATAACCTAATTTCACACAAGTTTGAAAAGAAAATCATTATAAATCAAAGTAAGTTTTTTGTCCTAACTAAAGTTTACCATTCTTATGAAAATCATCTTGTTCGAGATGTCTAGTTTATGTGTCTGTGCAATTAATTTGGTTTGAATAATTAAGAATGAATTTTCATGCATGCGAGGATTCTTTTAATGAATTGCATGATTTACATAATTCATAAGTATAATCTACCAAAAAAAAATGCTATAGTTTGTACAAATTAGACTGTAGCGAACACAATGGAACTAGATAAATGGATTGATAAGAGCCAAGTATTAAATAGTATGATACAGAACATAGAAGCATATAAAGAGCAATAATTCAAGAACAAAAACAATACCAACTTCCACTTCAACAGATTGGAAGCCCGATTTCAGACCAGCGTTCAGATCAGCATCTTGCATTTTGGAAGCTTCGC
Source organism: Papilionanthe hookeriana x Papilionanthe teres (assembly GCA_022702705.1). Taxonomy (NCBI): domain Eukaryota; kingdom Viridiplantae; phylum Streptophyta; class Magnoliopsida; order Asparagales; family Orchidaceae; genus Papilionanthe; species Papilionanthe hookeriana x Papilionanthe teres. The sequence continues at coordinate 58,374,102 of CM040427.1, read as the reverse complement.
CCAGACCATCAAATTCCTCTCTAGCTTCACCAACTCCCAAATCCTTCACAGAGTTATCTGCCATTCTCCCTGATGGCTCTCGAACCCCACCCTCTTCCATGGCCCCAATCGAAATTCCGCCCCCATCATTTTCCAACTTCTCAAAACAACCTTTCATTTCAGCGACATCCTTCCCTGCATTGCGCGCAACTGCATCCAAATCCATCCTCTTATCAACAAGCTCTGCAGCCACAATCTCCAGAAAAGACGGCCCCATCTTCCACAACGCCTCATCCAAATACTCCCTCACCAAACCCATTGAATCGTCTACATCCCTCTTCAAAATCTCCTCCCCACCTTTCCCACTGGAGAGGCACCGTTCCATCTTCCTCCCCCACTCCAAGAACGGCTCCGAAACGAGACCCTCCGCCACCTCCGACATCCAGATCCTCTCAACGGCGTTAACGAAATCCCTTCCGCCACTCAGGAAAGCCGAAGCGGTGCACTCGACCGCCGCGGCGCAGTAAGCAGCCTTCAAGCGTTGCGAGGGCGTTATCCCGCGAAGCCTGTCGAGCTTCATTATAAGCTCGAGGGAGCAGAGTGTGCGCTCCGAAATAGAGCGGCTGCGAACTTCGGAGGAGATGCGGCGGAGGAGGATGGTTTTGCGGAGGTGGGGGTGGATATTTGAGGAGGAGGAATGTAGGTGGAGGAATAGTTCATCAGCGAGGGGGTCGGGAATGGGCTGTCGATAGATGAATTCGAGGATCCAGGTGTTGGTGATGTACTCAGCCGGCGGCCGGGTTTTGGGAGAGGAGAGAGGGTGTTGGAGAAGGGTTGGGTAAGGGAAAGAGGAGGAGGAGGAGGGGGGCGGTGCGGCCATTTAGGTTGGAGGGAAGATTGATCATTGGGAATGTTTATTGTTGCTTTAGGGTTTCTTGAGGCTGGATGGGGACTATAAAAGGGAACGAGCTGGCGGCGGCGGCGGTTACCGTGGCGGGGATGCGGAAGTGAGGACGGCGAGCTGAGTGTCAGGGAAGAGTAGAACGGAGAATTAATCGCGTGACGATAGTTTTGTTTATGCTTAAGAGGTGCCGTTTGACTATCTCAATGGGATTTGTGCATCAAATTCTGAAAATGTTTTGGTAACTTAATTAGATTTAAATTCCGCTAAATTTGGATGAACTGTTTCTATTTATTTCGAGATTTAAGTTTGTTAACTTAATTAGTAGAATATCGATATTAGTTTTTTTTTATGATTCAGTTATTAAAATATGTTTATCAATCTAATTATATTATCATTGATTAGTAATTTATGGAGTTACTTAATGATTGATTAAGATTAAAAAAAATTAATTCATCAGTAATTAACATTTTATGATTTGTTGGTTAGTCGAAAATAATATTTAATTAATTATAAAATAGTAATTTCCTAAGCTAATTAATTAATAATTTAATTTATTTATTTTATTCAAAGTTATCTAGCTTTAACTTTATTTATATTAATCATTAGAATCCTGATGCCGTCTAATTAGAGGAATCTCGTTGGAGCATTAATTAGAGGACCATACAAAATCAAATTTAATATATTTATACTTAAATCGAGCCTTAATGAGGGAATAAGTAAGTCAAAAATTATTGAATTTTAATATGATTAATACAATTAGATGATGAAAAATTCATCTATAACTAATGAAATCATCACAGATTGTTTCATGAAGTTAGTTGAGAATTTAGGAAAAAATGATCAAAATCTCCTCTAAAAATTTATAACTTGACTCTGATTTGATCAATCAAAATTCAACAATGATCACCAGAGATCGTCATTGACCACCAAAAATTATTATTGATCAAAATAATTTGACGCTGACTATCATTGATAACACAACAATCACTAAAGACTGTCACTAACTACAAGAGCTCGCCGCTAATTATAAAATTAATTTTGATCGAATCAATTTTAAAATTTTACAACTCGGATGAATTTAATCTTTAAATCATAAAGAATAAATACTCCCAACAGCCTCCATTCAAAATACATGGGAAACAGAGCCACGTGAGATATTTGTTAAAATAACATTAAGCTGTAAACTATGAGGTGAAGACATGCGTCAGCATAATTCTATCGCGGGGGCCGACAGAACCGGTCTGCTTCCGGTTCCATTCGCGAGCGCTGGAACCGGATAAGGAAAAGCAAAAGTCGTATGTAGCAACCTTTTTACAGGTGAAAATAGCTATTGGCGGGAAGGTTCAACTTTGAATTGCCAGATCACTGTAAGGTGCGATTCAGCATAACTCGCTATGCCCGATTCAAACCATTAAATTTCACAAGTTATGTCCAGTAGTACAACACCTATAAGCTTCTATGTCCATGGCGTTACATAGCCTTTTATTGAGGAAATAGCAAGTTGTATTCAAGCAAAGAACATGAAAAAATATCTTATTTAGGAAAGTAATACCGTTTTATTTTGAAAATTAACTTCTTAAACATAAATTTAGATGAATTAAATTCAACTAAAATATTAGTGCTAAAAATGCATAGAAGATGTTGCTAAATGGGGGTAAAATTATTTTTAATTTTCTAATTCATACAAAATCTTTATTTATCATCATTTTACCTAAATCATATAAATTCATTACCTACCATTCTCTATCTAATGTCTACATTATGATACATAACGCCATCTACATAACAAATTTATGTTTATTTCGTATCACCACCAAGCATTATATCAAAAGAAAACTTCATTTTTGTCGTAAAATCCACAAAACTAAAGAAGATATGAAGCTGTGAGAGAAAAAATGGGCATATTATTGTGGCAGCAGCAACAACTTTTTACTCTACGTGTTCAACCTTCATTTTTGAAATAGGTAATTGTATTCTCTCTCAATCTTTATTATCGGTGATATTCACAAATTACAAAGACTGAGAGGAAATATAATTACCTACTGCAAAAATGAAGGTTGGATAAAGAGAATAAAAACTATCATTTGATATCCATTGTAGCATAAACTTATCATTTTTATATGTATGAAAGAAAAAAATTTGATGTGCGTTACATCTTCTAAAATTTAGTGAAATATTTAATACTAGTAGAACCAAGAGCATATACAAATACTACCAAAATACATAACTTTGTGGTTAATGAAATTACAATATTTGATCTATGTATTGTTATCAGTCTTTAATTTTGCTTGATGATTTATCACTGTATATTTACTGCTCTAACAAATTGTTGTAGTAGGCTAAAGATGTTATATGTGGAGCCCGGTTAAAATTAAAAAAAAAAATAAAATTATTTGCCGCCTCTTTGTAACCTTCTTCTTCTTGTAACGGTTCAAGTCTCCCTTTTTAGGAAGAGACACATCTCTTTGCTTGGTAGGCCCCACTACCATTAATTAAAAACAGAAGATAGAAAAAGGAAGAAGTAGAAGTGTGGCGTGAAAAAAAAGGTGTGCAGCCTTTTTTTCTTTCTTCCTGGCGTGACCGAGCAAAGGCAAGCAGAAGGCAGAAGAGAGAGATTTGCTTCCAAATGCTAGCAGCAGCTCAAATTGCTCTTCTTCTTCTTCATGTGATTGAGCAAAACGCTGAAGAAGAAGTGGCGCATGCGTGAAGTAGATTTGTGGTTCTCCAAGGCTTCTTCTAGTTTTTCTTGTGCGGCGAAGGATGCAAGGTTTTAGCGTCGAGGAAGAAGCAGCGGTGAAGGAATATATTAACTTTGTAATTCCTTGAAGTTGAGATAAGTGTTTCTTGTAAATTGAAATATTGTGGTGTAAACTCCTCAAGTAGTAAAATCCTCTGCAACTCCATGGACGTAGGTAATTTGCCGAACCACGTAAATCTCTGTGTCTGCATTTCTGGTGTGAATTTTCTCATTCTATTTTTCGCTTCGTCGTTAATCGATATATTTTAAATTTACCACAACAACTGGTATCAGAGCCGTGGTTCGGATCTGAGGAAGAATCATTGCTACAGATGAAGTGAAAGTTTCAGGGATTGAAAAATTTGATGGCACAGATTTTGGTTACTGGAGTATGCAAATAGAGGACTACCTCTATAGAAAGAAACTTCATCTTCCGTTATTGGGGAAAAGACCTGAAAGGATGGATGAGACTGAATGGAATTTGTTGGATCGACAAGTTCTTGGGGTTATTCGATTGACCCTATCGAGGTCTGTTGCACACAACGTCGTCAAGGAGAGGACGACTGCAGATCTTATGGCAGCCCTGTCAGGTATGTATGAAAAGCCGTCAGCGAATAACAAGGTATATCTGATGAAAAGGTTATTCAATTTGAAGATGACGGAAGGTACGTCTGTTGTAAATCACCTGAATGATTTTAATACTATCACAAATCAATTATCGTGTGTGGAAATTGAATTTGATGATGAGATACGTGCACTGATTTTGTTGGCTTCATTGTCAAATAGCTGAGAAGCTATGAGAATGGCTGTCAGTAATTCTGCAGGTAAATCTAAACTGAAATATGATGATATTCGTGATTTGATTTTGGCTGAGAAGGTAAGCAGGAAAGATTTTGGCGAGATCTCAGGTTCGAGTTCGGCACTGAATGTTGATTCTAGAAGGAGATCACGAGACATGAACTCAAACATAGGAAGATCAAAATCAAAGCACAGAAGCAGGAGCAAGTCAATGTCTGGTCAGAAAGCGACTTGCTGGAATTGTGGCAAAACTGGCCACATAAGGAGGAACTGCAGAAATCCCAAGAAGGTGGAGAATGATGGTGCAAATGTGGCAACAGAAGAAGCACAGGATGCACTACTGCTGACAGTTCATAGTTCTGTTGATGACTGGATATTAGATTCAGAGGCTCTTCCATACAACTTTTCATCGGGAATTGATGCAGAATTATGTTGCAGGTGACTTTGGGAAAGTATATATTGCAGATGGAGAAGCATTAAATGTGGTTGGAATGAGAGACATCGACATTGCACTTCCAAACAATAACAGGTGGACACTGCAAAAGGTCAGACACATTCCTGAATTAAAGAAGAACCTCATTTCTGTTAGGCAGCTCGATGAGTGTGGACATTCCGCAGTTGTTCTCGGATAAGACTCGAAAGGTTACTAAAGGAGCACTGGTACTGGTTCGGGGTAAGAAAACAGGTACGTTGTATATGACCACTGGTTTAATTAACAATGTTGATACTACTGTTGCAGAGAGCACAGCAGAGTTGTGATATTGTAGGCTTGGCCACATGAGTCAAAGGGGTATGAAAGAACTTCAATCCAGAGGCAAGCTACCAGAACTGAAGTCAGTTGATCTCAGCATGTGTGAGAGTTGCAATATGGGGAAACAGAGGAAGGTAAGTTTCTTGAAAAATGATAGGAAATCAAGGGCAAGAAAGTTGGATCTTGTACACACAAATGTGTGGGAACCTTCTCCAGTGGCATCCCTTGGAGGCTCTCGTTACTATGTCACATTCATTGATGATCATAGCAGAAAGGTATGAGTTTATTTCTTGAGCATAAATCTGATGTATTTAGTGTGTTCAAGACTTGGAATGTCATGGTTGAGACAGAGACATGATTAAAACTTAAATGTCTGAGGTCTGATAATGGTGGTGAGTACATTGATGGTGGGTTCAAGGAGTACTGTGCAGCTCAGGGTATCAGAATGGAGAAGACCGTTCACCACAGCAAAATGGTGTTGCAGAGCACATGAATAGAATCATCAATGAGCGGGCTAGAAGCATGAGATTACATGCTGGACTGCCACTTACTTTATGGGCAGATGCGGTCAGCACTGCAGTTTACTTGATCAACAGAGGGTCATCCGTTCCATTACATTGTGAATTGCCTGAGAAGGTCTGGAGTGGAAAAAAGGTCAAATTTTCTTACCTTAAGACTTTTAGTTGTCTTTCTTATGTTTTAATTAATGCTGATGCTCGTAGTAAGCTTGAGGCTAAGTCAAAGAAGTGTTATTTCATTGGCTATGGAGACGAGGCATTTAGGTATCGTTTCTGGGATGATCAGGATCATAAATTCATAAGGAGCAGGAATGCGATTTTCAATGAAAAAGTTATGTACAATGACAAGTCCAGTACAGTTTTTGAAACAGCACTGCAGAAATCTGAGTTGGTAAAGTTTGATGATTTACCAGAGATCACAGTTCAAGGTAGAGTTGCAGGTGATGAGGAGAGTGGGTCTGGAGCACCTATTCCTATTTTTTCGCAGTTAGTTTCAGAGCAGTCTACTCCAACAGTTGCAGTTCGCAGGTCAGAAATGACTAGACGTTCTCCACAGAGGTATTCTCCTACTTTAAATTACATTCTGTTGACATATGGTGGAGAACCTCAGAGTTATGAAGAAACCTTGCAAAATGAAAATTCGAGCAAGTGGGAGCTAGTCAAGAAGGAGGAGATGGATTCTCTGCTAGAGAATCAGACTTGGGAGCTGACAGATCTTCCACCAGGGAAGAACGCATTACACAACAAGTGGGTGTACCGGATGAAGACTGAGCATGATGGCAGTAAGAGGTACAAGGCTAGACTTGTTGTAAAAGGTTTTCAACAGAAGTATGGTATTGATTATTCCGAGATTTTCTCTCTTGTGGTGAAGCTTACAACCATCAGAATGGTATTGTCTATGATGACTACTGAAGATCTCTTCCTTGAGCAGTTAGATGTGAAGACAGCTTTTCTTCATGGGGACCTTGAAGAATACATCTACATGCACCAACCTGAATGATTCGTGGTACAGGGAAAGGAAGACTCAGTTTGCAGATTAAAGAAGAGCTTGTATGGCCCGAAGCAAGCTCCTAAACAGTGGTACAAGATGTTTGATAAATTCATGCTAAATGCAGGGTATAACAGATGTCGGGCAAATCACTGTTGTTATGTCAGGTATTTTGACAATTCATATATTATCCTACTGTTGTATGTGGATGATACGCTTATTGCAAGGGCTAGTATTGATGAGATCAATAATCTGAAGGAGCAGATGTCAAAACACTTTGCAATGAAGGATTTGGGAGCTGCGAAGAAAATCCTTGGCATGAGAATTGTTCGAGATAGAGTCAGAGGCATGTTGAGAGTCTCTCAGGCTGAGTATGTGAAAAAGGTACTTAGCAGGTTCAATATGGATAAGGCCAAACCAGTTGGGACACCATTGGGCAGTCACTTCAGACTCATCAATAATCAATCACCCAAGTCAGTGGAGGAAACGAGATCACATGAGTAAGGTTCCTTATGCTTCAGCTATTGGTTCACTTATGTATGCTATGATTTGCACCAGACCAGATATTGCCCATGCAGTGGGAGTTGTTAGCAGATACATGAGTAATCCAGGAAAGGAACATTGGGAAGCAGTGAAGTGGATCTTGAGGTACCTAAGAGGCTCTTCAGAAACTTGCTTGTGTTTCTCAGGAAAGAGTTCAGAGGTACGGGGCTATGTTGATGCTGATCTAGCTGGAGACATTGATACTAGAAGGAGCACTACAAGCTATATTTATACTTTTGGTGGCACTGCAGTAACATGGGGCTCTAATCTGCAGAAGACAGTTTCGTTGTCTACTACAGAAGCTGAGTACATAGCATTGTCAGAGGCTGCAAAGGAGATGATATGGCTACAGAGCTTCTTGGAAGAATTGGGCAAGAAGAGTCAGAAGGGCATTCTTTACAGTGACAGTCAGAGCGTCATATTCCTTGCCAGGAATCCAACATTTCAGTCCAGGACCAAGCACATTCAGATCAAGTATCACTTCATACGGTCATTGTTGGATGACTGACAGTTGTTGCTTGAGAAAATTTGTGGAAGTAAGAACCCTGCTGATATGTTGACAAAGGGTGTTACTCTTGAGAAACTGAAGTTGTGCGCAGCTTCAGTTGGTCTTCTGGTGTGAAGACAGGGGGCCTTGAGTTGCAGATGTGGAGGATAACACATTTGAAGAATTGGGCGACACCGCCAGTGGAGGATATCAGTTTGAGAAAGAAAATGATGCTGCTAGTGTACCGATCTCCAAGTGAGAGATTTGTTATATGTGGAGCCCGGTTGAAATTAAAATAATAAAAAAATTGCTTGCCGCCTCTTTCTTGTAACTGTTCCCGCCTCCTAGGAGAGACACATCTCTTTTCTTGGTAGGCCCCACTACCATTAATTAAAAGCAGAAGATAGAAAAAGGAAGAAGTAGAAGTGTGGCGTGAAAAAAAAAGGTAGGTGTGCAGCTTTTTTTTCTTTCTTCCTGGCGTGACCGAGCAAAGGCAAGCAGAAGGATTTCTGCAGTGGCATTTAATGCGTAAGAGAGAGCTTTGCTTCCAAGTGCTAGCAGCAGTTCAAATTGCTCTTCTTCTTCTTCATGTGATTGAGCAAAACGTTGAAGAAGAAGTGGCACATGCGTGAAGTAGATTTGTGGTTCTCCAAGGCTTCTTCTAGTTTTTCTTGTGCGGCGAAGGAAGCAAGGTTTTAGCGTCGAGAAAGAAGCAGCAGTGAAGGAATATATTAACTTTATAATTCCTTGAAGTTGAGATAAGTGTTTCTTGTAAATTGAAATATTGTGGTGTAAACTCCTCAAGTAGTAAAATCCTCTGCAACTCCGTGGACGTAGGCAAATTGTCGAACCACGTAAATCTCTGTGCCTGCATTTCTGGTGTGAATTTTCTCATTCTATTTTTCGCTTCGTCGTCGATCGATATATTTTAAATTTACCACAACAAAAAATTGAAAATTCAATTTCTCTTTTTTCACACACGCACACATACTTGAGGTGCACTACAAAACTTTTGTAAACTTATTTTATCCTGAGATGTCCTCATAGTATATTTATTTTGACTCTAATTAATCTCAAGATTTTCCCTAAGTTTGTTTTGGTATGTCTAAAGTATGATTAGGATTAGGGCAAAAAATATGGATGCCAAGATACTATTTTTGATTACCGATATATAGTTTCCTTCAAAACCTTTTTAAAATTATTTCACATGACATTTCCAACTACAAATAATATTTTTGTTTAATGTAAGTCCGATCGAAAATTGAAATGGAAATATGAATGCATTTATTGTTATTTTAAAGAAACAAACTATCAAATTTAAAGATGCTTCAATCATAAATATCTAACTTTGACATTAAAATTTTGACTTTTCATCGTATTCTGCAGCAGTAAGAAATTTTAGACTTGGGCTAGGGGTATAAAAGTCACAAAAATTGCATGATTCGGTATTGTTATGTTTTTTCTAGTATTAGGCTGTTCCTTTCAAGTTTTGAATTCCTGAACAGTAAAAATCTATATATTTTCAAGCTTCAGTAATTGGTTAAGGCATATGATCCTTATTAATCAAATCTAGTTAATAGCTTATTTTTTATATAAACCTGGGAAATCTGTATACTTGGAAGGTATGCATAATAAGCAGATAAACTACTGGAGCACCCACTAATCCCTAAAGCTATTTGCTCATGAACAATTAAAAGTTCCATTGAAATTGTTGAAGAATTAGGGCAAAGAGAATTGAAGAATTCACGCAAATCAAGAAGAAAACACAGAGATTTAACGAGGTTAGACAATTTGCATAAGTCATAAGGAGCAGAGCGGCGGCTTTCTTTGATTTCACCAAAAAGAGTACAAGATAGACTTAGCGTTACAATACAACACATATATATAGCTCTGATGTACAGTATATAATTACAAAATTAGTCATGTATCGTACCGCGAGGGTCTTGCTCCTGCACCCCCAACCCACATATCGTAACATAACTCTTATCTAGTATATGAGTCATACCTAACATAAACGTTACTTTTACGTTGTGCACATCAAGTATAATTTCTTATAATAAAGGGTCTTTCGCTCACTTAAATCAACTCATTTAACGTAATACTTTATTAAAAAAATAATATGATGAAGATGTGTTATCCCTCACATATAACTTTTGGGGAACTGATGAGTGATAAATTGCAAGTTATATGATTTCAATAATGACATTGGAGAAATGACCTTCTCTTTTAGTCACTGAGTCATGAATCGCTACAAACATAAAATATTTATCAGTTTTGATCTACATAACATGATGTTGAGTGGTTAAAATATAATGTTATGTGATGTATTTTATCTCATTTAAACTGTTATTTTTGCGCGTACTTGTTGTTTAATATAGAATAAAAATCTAAAGAGCGGTTGAAAAGCAGAAGAGGAGAATTGGGCTAAGTACAAGCCAAGCGTTCCTTTTCATATCCCTAACGCTCATGTACCCATGTTGAACGTATGAGTACATGAAAGACAGAAAAATTGGGAAGTATGTGTTTGAAGCCTAGTGCCCCCCGCTCAACCCAGATTGTGGATCGAAACATGAAAAGCCGCACAAATCCAACAACGCACCTATGCTCGGGGAAGATGCACCCGCTCTACCCCTTAGAGCGAGGGCATCACTTCACGTGTTTTGATCGTTCTCCATAGTTTTGAATCAGCATGAGGTGTAATTCACATAAAGCTTCGTTGCGCCATCATTTGGAGGTGTGTGGAGATAGAGTCGGGAGGAAAGCTTTCGCTAGGACACTTGGAGAGGATTAGAGGATTGTGAGAGATACTTGAGAGAAGTCATTTGTAGTAGAGTAAGACAGTTTTTTTCTCTATTATAAGTGAGTGTGAGTACTTGTAAGAGAAGATTCATTAAAAGGATGGTTCCTTGTGGAGCAAATTAGTTTGATCTATTCAAACTTTTGTAGAAACTTGGTTTTGTTGCTTTCAATGGAATTTCTATTATGTGTACCTTTAATGTATATGAACTAAATTGCATTCTCCCTTGAATTAGGATCTAATGAATTTAAATTTGATCCATGATTTTGTGAACCTTTTTTTGCTTTCAAGTGCAAGTTAATATGTTATCCTTTTATGTTTTATTTAATTATAAATCGGCCGCTTAGAAAGCTAAAATGGGTTGTATTCGAGAACTACAAAAATAGGCTAGTAGAATAATTATGTTAACATACATTGTTTTAGGAGAATAAGAATATTATTGTTAGAATAGTGCGGCCATTTGGGGAAACATGGAAACACAAAGATTATTGTATTTAAGGAAACTCAATTGTAATATGAAATCTCAATACTTCTTATGAACTTGGAAAAGGCTAAGGAGTAGAGTTTATTCTGATTGTCAGTTATCATATAGTTAATTGGATTAATCTAGATTTCTTTTGTCTGATTCAAGGAAGTTTCTTTCATCTATTTGTGAAACTTCCTCTTTTTAGGACGAGATATTGAAAATTAGAATTAGTAACTTTCAAATTCACTAAACTTTTAATCTTTCCGTGTATTGTTGTCGCCGCCACAAAAAAGTTTATATATATTGGAGAAAAAGAGTAAAAAAAGGATAAATCATCGAAGAAGAAATGAAGGGTAGGACAAACAAACAAAGGAAAAGGAAGCGAGGGTTTAGGAGTCAAGAAGACGAGTGTACATTATCAATAGACATGAGAGGCAAGAACTTACTAGGAGACCAAAGCTACTTGCGGATTTGATTGAATAAGGACTTTCGAGTGCAACCTCTTTATCTTGTCAAACTCTTGTGAAGGAAGGTGGAGGAAGGAAATCAACTTCTTGCACTGCTCTGGGTTGAGTCGCGACAGAGGAAGGAGAAGACAGCATCGATCACTTGTGATGTCGGGTGGAACTGTGATTAAAGAAGAGGTCTGTGTGTGCGCTTCTCTGGGTTGAACTGAGACCGACGAACGAGAGGAAGTGCATGTGCTTGGAGTTTGATTGAAGAAGGGGTTCTTCGAGCTTCATGATGTGAAGAAGTGAGAAAGAAGGGAGCTGATTGATTCACTGAAAATTTGATAGTTTTTTACTATTCATTTCATACTTGTTTTTGATCATATTCCACTTTCAATGAATGTATTTTTGATGATTTCATGCATGCACAATGATTTTAGACCTTTGGAGCAAAAAGAAGCGAAAAGGAGTAATTTTGGAGTGAAAAAGGACAAAAATACATTTTATTGAACTAGCGCCGGACAGCGTCAGTTTCTAGAGAGTTACGACATTTTGGCATAATAATGCGCCGAACAGCGCTCCTAACAGCGTCGGACAGTGCCCTACCCTGATTTTGAACTAGATTCAACGTATTTGGCCGGATTTTGAAAGGTTGCTTGAGGAAACTCTTGAGAATTCCGTTTTGGCCGAATTTAAACACTTTTGGAGCCACATTTCAAAGGGGAGAAGAAAATAAGAGAAGTTTTTAGAGTTTAGAGAGTGAGTTCTTTCCATTTGTGTAGAAAGTAAGGTTTTTGTTTTTCTCTTCTAAGGAGTGTGAGAGGAGAGGGAAAATGAGTGATTTCTTCTTCCTTACTATTCTAAAGAGAGAATTGTGTGTTGTTGTGAAGAAAGAAGAGGAATCAAAGGAATTCCTTGAGAATCGCTTAGGGAAGAGTTTGAGATAAGTAGTCTTTACTTTACTCTGTTTGTATGACGTTGTTTTTATATATGAAATTCATGTTTTGTCATCTTTTCCTCATGAGTCTTGAGTAGATTTATTTGTCTTTCCCCTTTTCATGTGATATGTTGATGTTGTGAAATGAAAATGATGTGTCGATTTATTATGAAGAATTTGTGATGACTTTTTTACTTAGAACTTCGTTTACTTTTTGATCTGGCCAATTGAATTGTTAAAACTTGTTGTGAAACATATGTTTCGAAAGGATTATGAGTTCCACAACAAAAGTGAATGTCACTTTCAAATTCCATGAATGATGGAAGTTCATGGGGATTGAATGCAAATAAATAAGGAAATATACTTTGATGGGCGTAGAATTAGAGATTTCAGAGTGATAGACTGAAATCCTCAATTTGGTCCTAATGTTTAGAAACTGAAGCGAAAGTTAGCCTTCAGGTGAAGGAAAGTGGGAGCTCTGGAGTGAGAGTCAGTATCCTCCCAGCCTAACCACGAATTTGGGGACTAAACTTAGGATTAATCAATGTTCTTTATACGCTGAAATATGGGTAAAGAATATAAATGCTCCTATTTGACATAATATATTTGCATCACTGATCTGTGTCACAATAATCATCACATTATGAATGGAAAGGAGGATGACTCTTTCTTACAACTGAACTTTGTTATAAATTTAGTCTTGTGTTAGTTTAACTTGATAGAGTTTAGAATGTTCTTTGGTAGATGTAGTAACTGAACATGTTTGTCTTTACTTTTAAAATTAAACAATTTGCAATTGTGTTGTGATTCCACAATAGATTTCTGTGCTACACTATAAAAGTAAAGCCTCTCTGTGGGATCGATATTCCATGACTCCACTAGAGCCCTGTATTACTTAAGAGATACGTATATTTGCGTTAATTGTGTGACTCATTATCATTTAAATCAATATATATATCTAAATATGAGTTCATTAATTTTTGCAAATTAAAAAAGTCGCATCCAAGTTTTTGGCGCTGTTGCTAGGGAGGCAAGGTAAAAAAAGTAACTGTTAAAATTTATTTTTGTGGTATTGGAAATCATATATTCGAATTGCAAGTCATAGTTGTGTGCGCCTGTTTATTGTTAGTGTGTGTTTATTGTGTTTGTATGCGTAGTATCAGATCTGTAGGTTTTGTGTCTTACGATTTTGAATTAGAGCGTACTATTAGAAAAATTCGAAAACAACCAAAACAATCTGCAAATCCTCACAAAATGGCGAACAATTTAAACAATCAAAACGAAAATATATCAAGATTATTAAGAGATTATGTTAATCCAACAGTAGATGAAATTCACTTAACTATTCAAAATCCTGATATTGCTGCTAATTCATTTGAACTTAAACCTGTTATTATCCAAATGGTACAGAATAATCAATTTGGAGGAACACCTAATGAAGATCCTAACTTATATCTCGCTAGTTTTCTAGAACTGTGTACTACTTTTAAATGTGATGGAGTGTCGAATGATGCTATTAAACTTAGACTTTTTCCTTTTTTACGTAGGAATAAAGCTAAGGCGTGGTTAAATTCGTTAGCATCTGAATCTATTAGAACTTAGGGAGAGCTTTCACAAAAGTTTCTGTCGAAATATTTTCCTTCTTCCAAAACTGCTAAGTTGAGAAATGATATCACATCTTTTAGTCAGTTTGATGGAGAATTCATATATGAAGTTTGAGAAAGATTTAAAAATCTTCTGAGGAAGTGTCCACATCATGCTTTACTGGACTGATTAATAATTCAAACCTTCTATAATGGATTAGTATGATCATTGAGATTGATTATCGATACTGCTGCTGGTGGATCATTAATGTCAAAATCTTTTGATGAAGTATATTCGTTAATTGAAGAGATGACTACTAATAATTTTTAATGGCCGTCTGAGCTGGTAAATCCTAAGAGAGTGGCCAGAATTCATGATTCTGATGCGATAACTATGATAATCTCTCAAATTGTTGCATTTTCTAATAAAATAGATCAATATGGAATGAATTATTCTCCAACACCCCAGTGTTAGAAGAAAATTCATCAGGACAGAAGATAGACTCTCAAATTTCTTGTGAAACCTTGAATGTTATACATAAAAAAGTTAATAATCCATATTCAAATTATTATAATCTTAGTTGGAGGAATCATCCGAACTTTAACTGGAATAATACCAATGTTGTTGTTAACCTGCAATGGGGACAATCCTATGAATACAGTTGGAAATCCGAACAACCAAGGAAATATCAATTTTAGACCTTCTTATCCTCCTGGTTTTAATAGTAATCAACAATTTAAGGAAAAGAAGTTGTCTACTGAAGAAATGATTTTGAAAATGGTTAATCAAATTCAAGCTCAAAATGTTACGATGAAGAACATTGAAAATCAATTGGGATATATCTTTACTGCGCTTAATAATAAACCTTATGGGAATCTTCATAGCAATGTTGAGATCAACCCGAAAGATCAAAACAAAAAGTAAATTAAGGCTATTCAATTAAGAAGTGGAAAAGAATTGAAATTAAGAGTTCAAAAAGTAGTTGAAGTTGAAAGAGAGGAAGTGAACATTGAGAAATGTTCTAATAAGATATATCCAGACGAATATCCGATAGAACCAATGAAGATAACTGTTGAAAAATAACCTCCTCCTTTTCCTCAAAGACAGGGATAACAAATTTGCAAAAATTTTAAAAATTCTTAAGAAATTAAAGATTAATATTCCCTTTGTTTAAACATTAGAGCAGAGGTCTGACTATGCAAAGTTTATGAAGGATATTCTTAAAAGAAAGTGAAAGTTTAAAAACCACGAGACTATTGCACTCACTGGTGAGTGTAGTGCAATTATCTAGAAAAAGCTTCCTGAAAAACTTAAAGACCCGGTAGTTTCACTATCCTGTGTGCTATATGTGAAAAAACTTTCGAAAAAATTTTATGTGATCTTAGAGCTAGTATTAATCTTATGTCTTTATCAACTTTCAAAATATTGGGAATAGAAGAAATTTCACCTACATCTGTGACTCTTCAACTTGTTGATCGTTCTATCACTTATCTTAAGGGAGTTGTGAAAGATGTATTAGTGAAGGTGGATAAATTTATCTTTCCTGTAGACTTTATTGTATTAGATATGGAGGAAGATAAAGAAATTTCAATTATTTTGATAAGACCATTTCTTGCTACTAGGAAAGCTATGATTGATGTCCAAAAATGAGAATTAACTATGATAGTGAATGACCAAGAGGTAACTTTCAATATTCTGAAATCTATGAAGTACCCTTCAACTGAACCATAGTGATATGGGTGTCCATCCAAGCTAAAGTCGAAGTTCCGGATGCTTCCGTGTGATCCGTTTCGTCATCCGAGGTCGTCCAGACGATTTGGCCGACAGTCGACCCGACTTAAGCTAACATCGTGCGCGGTTCAATCGATGTGCAAAATGTGATTTCTGCGAGAATTCGAGTCACTGGTGGTTCCCCTAGGTGCTGCCCCTACTCATGTAGGAACTCAACTTTGAGCTTCACATGTCGGTCCTAATCAACTTAGCGGAATGCTAAGGATTTGGGATCGTCCATGCGAGACTCAAAGGAGTAAAAGAGTGGCTCGAATTTTCTAAGTAGTGTGGGTCCCGTACTAATCTTCTAAGAGGGTCAAACAGGGGGAAGTCTAAAGCTAGACCCTAGGCTCTAAGGAGAGAAACGAGGACCTCATCCAGAAATGAGTTCAACGGCATCATTAAAAAATCATAATTGAGATTTTGTTTTACTTCATGTTATTTGTACATATGGCTCTTTGAGCTCTTTTTAGTTTTATTTTCTAATACATTAATACATCTTATTTATTCTATTGAATTATGTGGATATTAACTGAATTTATCATTGACAATGGCATTATTATTAGATCATTATAATTGTATTTCACTAAATATTATATTAAGTATGAAATTAATATTGTGTGATATATGAAAGAAAATATATCGCACTGCCGATGCATGGCTGCCATGCTCCATATTTGTTTTTGCATGATGATGAATTTATGATTTATTCAATTGAAAAAAAATATTTGACAGATATTGCATTTTATGTTTATTATTATTAAATAATTAAGTCGAATAATATCCCATGGGCCAAGTGAAAAAGTATTATAAATAACATAAAGGACCTACATTATATTATCATTCAATTTATAATTTAATGATTAAAAATGTATTTAAATCCTAGCGATAAAGAGAATTAATGTATTAAATGTTTAAGGACAGTTTGATTAAAAAACAGTTTTGCAACTAACATACCTCTTTCTATCCCATAAGAATTTGTCTCTCTCTTCATTAAGAGAAAACTACAATAAGAAGAACGATTAGATGAAAAGGTAGATAACCTAATTTCACACAATTTTGAAAAGAAAATCGTTATAAATCAAAGTAAGTTTTTTCTCCTAACTAAAGTTTACCATTCTTATGAAAATCATCTTGTTCGAGATGTCTATTTTAAGTGTCTGTGCAATTAATTTGGTTTGAATAATTAAGAATGAATTTTCTGAATGCTGGGATTCTTTTAATGAATTGCATGATTTACATAATTCATAAGTATAATCTACCAAAAAAATGCTATAGTTTGTACAAATTAGACTGTAGCGAACACAATAGAACTAGATAAATGGATTGATAAGAGCCAAGTATTAAATATTATGATACAGAACATAGAAGCATATAAAGAGCAATAATTCAAGAACAAAAACAATACCAACTCCCACTTCCACAGATTGGAAGCCCGATTTCAGAGCAGCGTTCAGATCAGCATCTTGCATTTTGGAAGCTTCGCCGAGACCATCAAATTCCTCTCTAGCCTCACCAACTCCCAAATCCTTCACAGAGTTATCTGCCATTCTCCCTGATGGCTCTCGAACCCCACCCTCTTCCATGGCCCCAATCGAAATTCCGCCCCCAACATTTTCCAACTTTTCAAAAAAACCTTTCATTTCAGCGACATCCTTCCCTGCATTTTGCGCAACTGCATCCAAATCCATCCTCTTATCAACAAGCTCTGCAGCCACAATCTCCAGAAAAGACGGCCCCATGTTCCGCAACGCCTCGTCCAAATACTCCCTCACCAAACCCATTGCATCGTCTACATCCCTCTTCAAAATCTCCTCCCCTCCTTTCCCACTGGAGAGGCACCGTTCCATCTTCCTCCTCCACTCCAAGAACGGCTCCGAAACGAGACCCTCCGCCACCTCCGACATCCAGATCCTCTCAACGGTGTTAACGAAATCCATTCCGCTACTCAGGAAAGCCGAAGCGGTGCACTCGACCGCCGCGGCGCAGTAAGCAGCCTTCAAGCGTTGCGAGGGCGTTATCCCGCGAAGCCTGTCGAGCTTCATTATAAGCTCGAGGAAGGAGAGTGTGCGCTCCGAAATAGAGCGGCTGAGAACTTCGGAGGAGATGCGGTGGAGGAAGGTAGTTTTGCGGAGGTGGGGGTGGATATTTGAGGAAGAGGAATGTAGGTGGAGGAATAGTTCATCAGCGAGGGGGTCGGGAATGGGCTGTCGATAGATGAATTCGAGGATCCAGGTGATGGTGATGTACTCAGCCGGCGGCCGGGTTTTGGGAGAGGAGAGAGGGTGTCGGAGAAGGGTTGGGTAAGGGAAAGAGGAGGAGGAGGAGGAGGGGGGCGGTGCGGCCATTTAGGTTGGAGGGAAGATTGATCATTGGGAATGTTTATTGTTGCTTTAGGGTTTCTTGAGGATGGATGGGGACTATAAAAGGGAATGAGGTGGCGGCGGCGGCGGTTACGGTGGCGGGGATGCGGAAGTCAGGACGGCGAGCTGCGTGTCAGGAAAGAGTAGAACGGAGAACTAATCGCGGGACGATAGTTTTGTTTGTGCTTAAGAGGTGCTGTTTGACTAACTCAATGGGAATTAGAAAAATGTTTTGGTATTATAGCTTTAAATTCCGCTAAATTTGGATGAACTGTTTCTATTTATTTCGAGATTTAAGTTTGTTAATTTAATTAGTAGAATATCGATATTAGTTTTTCTTTTATGATTTAGTTATTAAAATATGTTTATCAATCTAATTATATTAATCATTGATTAGTAATTTATGGAGTTACCTAATGATTGATTAAGATTAAAAAAATTAATTCATCAGTAATTAACATTTTATGATTTGTTGGTTAGTCGAAAATAATATTTAATTAATTATAAAATAGTAATTTCCTAAGCAAATTAATTAATAATTTAATTTAGTTTTTTTATTCAAAGTTATCTTGCTTTAAATTTATTTATATTAATCACTAATGGTGATGTGTGAGAATCTTGATGCAGTCTAATTAGAAGAATCTCGTTGGAGCATTAATTAGAGGACCATACAAAATCAAATTTAATATATTTATAGTTAAATCGAGTCTTAACGAGGAGAATCAAGTGAGCCGAAGTTTATTCAATTTTAATATGATTAATACAATCATCATAGACTGTTTCATGAAGTTATTTGAGTATTTAGGAAAAAATAATCAAATTCTCAAAAAATTTATAAATATACTTCGATTTGGATATTGAAGAAAAAGAAAGTGACCACCAGGGTTCATCATTGAACCACAGAGATCGTCGTCAACCACTAAAAATCATTGCCGACTAAAATAGTTCAATGTCGACCATCATTTATAACACACCAACCACAGTGGACCGCCACTGACTATCAAAGTTCGCCGCTAATTATAAATTTAATTTGATCGAATCAATTTTAAAATTTTATAAATTGGATTAATTAAATTAAAGAATAAATACTCCCAACTGCCTCCATTCGAAATAACATGGGAAAAAGAGCCACGTGAGATATTTGTGAAACAACATTAAGCTGTAAACTATGGGTAAAGACATGAGTCAGCATAATTCTATCGCGGGCCCGACAGAACCGGTCTGCTTGCGGTTCCATTCGCGAGCGCTGGAACCGGATAAGGAAAAGCAAAACTCGTATCAGGTGAAAATAGCTATTGGCGGGAAAGTTCAACTTTGAATTGCCAGATCACTGTAAGGTGCGATTCAGCGGAACTCGCTATGCCCGATTCAAACTATTAAATTCCACAAATTATGTCTAGTCATGTCTTGATAGCCGTACAACACCTATGAGCTTCTATGTCCAAGGCGTTACGTAGCCTTTTATTAAGGAAATAGCAAGTTGTATTCAAGCAAAGAACATGAAAAAATATCTTATTTAGGAAAGTAATACCATTTTATTTTGAAAATTAACTTCTTAAACATGAGTTTATATGAATTAAATTCAAATAAAATATTAGTACTAAAAATACATAGAAGATATTGCTAAATGGGGATAAAATTATCTTTAATTTTCTAATTCATATAAAATCTTTTTCTATTATAATTTTCCTAAATCATATAAATTCATTACTTATCATTCTTTATCTAACGTCTACATTATGGTACATAACACCATCTACATAATAAATTTATGTTCATTTCCTATCACCGCCAAGCATTATATCAAGGGAAGACTTCATTTTGTCGTAAAACCCACAAACTAAAGAATAGATGAAGATGTGAGAGAAAAAATTGGCATATTATTTTAGCGATGGAAGAAATGGTAATTGTGGTAGCAGCAACAACTATTTACTCTCTGTATTCAACCTTCATGTTTGCAATAAGTATTTATATTCCCTCTCAATTTTTATTATCGGTGATATTCACGAATGGCAAAGACCGAGAGGAAATACAATTACCTATTGCAAAAAAGAAGGTTGGACAAAGAGAATAAAAACTATCATTGGATATCCATTGTA
Organism: Papilionanthe hookeriana x Papilionanthe teres; assembly: GCA_022702705.1. Taxonomy (NCBI): domain Eukaryota; kingdom Viridiplantae; phylum Streptophyta; class Magnoliopsida; order Asparagales; family Orchidaceae; genus Papilionanthe; species Papilionanthe hookeriana x Papilionanthe teres. The sequence goes on along the minus strand of CM040427.1, from coordinate 58,353,932 downwards.
GCATAAACTTATCATTTTTGTATGTATGAAAGAAAAAAAAAATGATGTGCATCACTTCTTCTAAAATTTAGTGAAATATTTAATACTAGTGTAACCAAGAGCATAGATGAATAATACCAAAATACATAAATGTGTGTAATGTAATTACGATATTTGATCTATGTAATGTTATCATTATTTAAATTTTCTTGATGTTTTATCACTATATATTTACTGCTCTAGCAAATTGTTGTTGTAGGCTAAAGAATGAAAATTCAATTTCTCCTTTTCACACGCAGACATACTTGAGGTGCACTATAAAACTTTTGTAAACTTATTTTATCATGAGATGTCCTCATAGTATGTTTATTTTGACTCTAATTAATCTCAAGATTTTCCCTAATTTTGTTTTCGTATGACTAAAGTATGATCAGGATTAGAGGAAAAATTAAGGATGCCAAGATACTATTTTTTATTAACTATATATAGTTTCCTTCAAAACCTTTTTAAAATTATCTCACATGACATTTCCAACTACAAATAATATTTTTGTTTAATTTAAATCCGATCAGAAATTGAAATGGAAATATGAATGCATTTATTGTTAATTTAAAGAAACAAACTATCAAATTTAAAGATGCTTCAATCATAAATATCTAACTTTGACATTAAAATTTTGACTTTTCATTGTATTTTGCAGCAATAAGAAATTTTAGACTTGGGCTAGGGGTATAAAAGTCACAATAAATTGCATGATTCGGTCATGTTATTTAATTCTAGTAATTGGCTGTTCCTTTCAAGTTTTGAATTCCTGAACAGGTCAAATCTACATATTTTCAAGCTTCACTAATTGGTGAAGGCATAAGATCCATAATAATCAAATCTAATTAATAGCTTATTTCCTACATAACCCTGGGCAAATTGTATACTTGGAAGGTATGCAAAACAAGCAGATAAACTACTGGAGCACCTACTAATCCCTAAAGCTCTTTGCTGATGATAGCTCTTTGCTGATGATAAGAGTAAAAGTTCCATAGAAATGTTATTTTTATGCTGTGGAAATCAAATATAATTTATTGTAATAAAGGGCATTACGCTTACTTAAATCAACTCATTCTACGTAATACTTTATTTTAAAAAATATGATGAAGATACGTTATCTCCTCACATGTAACTTTCTGGGAACTAATGAGTGATAAATTGCAAGTTATGCGATTTAAAAAATTACATTGGAGAAACAATTTTCTCTTTTAGTCACTGAGTAATCAATCGTGTCTAACAAAAAATATTTATCAATTTTGATCTGCATAACATGATGTTGAGTGGTTAAAATATAATGTTATGTGATTTATTTTATCTCATTTAAATGTTATTTTTGTGGATACTTATTATTTTATATAGAATAAAAATCAAAAGAGCAGCTGGAGAACAGAAGAGGAGAATTGGGCTAAGTACCTGTCAAGCGTCCCTTTTCATATCCCTAAAGCTCATGTACCCATGTTGAATGTATAAGTACGTGAATGACTGAAATTTTGGGAAATAGATGTTCGAACCCACTCTGTTGAAAGTTTTATGGGTTAAATATGCTTGATGCAATTGATTTCTTATTATTAAATTTTACAGGTATTTTTGATGTTAATGTTTATAATTAATCTCATGATATGAAATATTAATGCATTATAAATTAGTGATATGATATTATGAAAGATATAATTTGCATAGATTGTTTGTATGTGCATGATTGACTGACTATGATGGAGTCAACCCCTCGATGGTACTAGTAAGGAACACTAATGTACGTATGCACGTATACGGAAAAAGATATTGTTATTGAAGTACCTTAAATGATACAATTTTTTAGATAGTACTCATGTGACAGTTGTATATATATGAAATGATATTGATATAGACTCTTTGAATAACATGTTAAATATTTATATTATTTTAAAAAGAAGCTTAGCTGACATGTATATTTTTTTTCTTGTATTTTTTAGTTTAAGAGTATGAGTATTCAGTGACTTGTTTAGCTCAGTATTATTTTAAACTAGTTTTTTAGATTAATCAAGTGATTAAAGATAAGTGATAAAAGGGAAAACATTTATAGAAGACATAGACAACCAGTAACGATGTAATTCTAAATATACTGCTTTAATTTAATTTGATTAGCGACTCTTTCATTTATTAAATTGTAGACGGATATAAATGATTTAATTTCCACAATCGAGCCGTCTCTTCTCGTGTTTAATAATTAAAAGACTCGGGTCAGGTCGTGACACGCTCGCTGACTACTGTCGATTGCCGCCAGCTGCCCCCTGCTCGTTGAAATGAATCCATTATAAAATCATGACATACTTGCGGAATCGGTCAGGTGCACGTTACGACAAATCAACATGAACGTTATGCAGTGACACACCTCGACGATGATGCACTGAGGTTCTAGTAGCGACTCCAAACTAACATCACTCCTGATCATTGTGCAATGAATATTGTACTTTGAAAAACTGGGTAGTTCCTTCTCACCTATAGGACAATAACTTGTGTGTGTAATCACTAACTCATAGTAGATCATTTCGGCTGAATCAGGTCTCATGTTTTATTTTTCCCTTTTAAAATTTTCACATAAAAAAGTTTGGTATCTCTATCTCTTATTTATATTATCGGACTCTACTAGATTTTCATGCAACGTTGAAACTCTAAATAATCATTTTATTGTCACGATTCCTTCAACACGTATCAAGTGTATTATTAGCATCATTTGTATTATAATAAAACATTGGTCTCACATAATGAATAAAAAATAAAAAAAATATATTAACATAGAACTTATTATCGAATATATAATATCTAAACTACTGAATTAGAAAAATAATATTTGGTAATTATCTCAGAGATAAGCCAAACAAATAATCCAAAGGGATCAAAAGATCTCCCCACTAGCGTTCTTTCGGGTCCGCCAACCTTCCCGATCGTTTGACCTGCCGTACCTTTAAAAATACAAGTCTTTTGTCTATTTCGATTTTGAATGTGCAGCATCGCTCCTTCCCTTCTCTGATGAGTGTACTCGAGGATAACATAACATCCTCTGAGCCTTCCTTCTTTCCAAGTTAAAACTCTTTTTTTCTTCATCCTCGCTTACCTACTCTCCTGGATTTGTGGATACTGTGGTGGTTATAGGGAGGCTGGGAGAAGCAATGGCCTGCAAGGAAGGTGAGTGTCTTTTCCCCCTCAGTTTGAGCGGAGAATAGAGAAGATTATGAGCTGGTTTGCCGGAGGTGAAGGACCGATGGTGCTGATGAGCTATTTTTCTCTTTGTGCAGTGCTCAGTCAAGATGAACAGGAGAAAGCCATGGAGGGATCTGAGAAAGGTTAGTTTTTTTTTATGGTTGTTTTGTAGTTGTTTATTTATTTGGACGGGAAGAATGGCACCCCTTTAATGGAGGAGTACATTTAATACTTTTAAAAGTACTCAGTTTTTGTTTGTTTATTCCCATCATTTGAATTAAAGTTCTGCTCTTTAAGTGGTTTGGACATTTGGCTGTTTGGTATGTGGAACATGAGGAGGACCGAGAAGGACGGTAGTACTGTATTATAATATTTGAGGAGAAGATGGTTTTTTGTTTTAGTTCCCTGCCCACATTCGTACGTGCAGCAAACGCTGATGATAGGACTTTTCCTCTCGTTGCTCTTCGATTTCAGTCTTCTAGGAGGAAATACAAGGGCATAAAATATCTAAATATTGTCAAAGGAAAACATCAAGATCAGTTTTTTTATTTACCATTCCCCACAGTTTTCTACGTTTCACCTTCACTTTTAATCAAAATTGCAGAGGAAAAGAATGAGAATTTGAAAATGAAGTCTGAGGAGAACAGTACCGAGTGTGCTGACGGCTCGTGTCAATCCTCTCCTCGTGGAGTGTTAGAGATTCCAATATCCAGAGTTCATTCTGATGGTGGAAGCAGCAGCGGCAGTTCGTCCTCAGAGAGATCGATGAGTTCGGATGGGAGCGCGTTGGAATCTCATAATTCTCAGCGGAGAAGTCTGATCGGCGGGCTACGTCTAAGGAAGAATATGTCTATTAGGAGGTTTTCGACTTTCCCACCATCATTAAGAGGCTCGCTTTCAGAGAGGAAGAGCTCGGAGAGTTTTTCAAGCTGCAAAGATCAATCAAGTATTGATTTAGTTCAGCAGGAGATTCCAATGAGGAGGCCATCTTGGAGAAACTTTGAGTACCAAGAGCTTGTAGTGGCAACGAATGACTTCAGCCATGGTAAATTCATATCATGAATTTTCCATTGGATTGGTAATTTTTGTGGAAAGTTTGCTGCTTGAAATTGCATGTTAAATTTCTTCATCTTTCTTATAGTTGGGGATATACTTTGAACTTTTGAAGATGCTATAATTGTTGTTGAAGAAAGCTGCTGCAGGAAAGAATAGAACTAATTTTTTAATCACTTGCGCCCTGTTTAGTAAATACTAAGTGTAAATGTATGATTACTTATTCTGATTTTTTCAGTCTCATGATTCATTGTATTTTTGCTAGTTGGATACAATTCATAAAGTGAGTTATTTAATCGGTTCTTTTAGGGTTCATTTTGAGGCAGCTTTTCATAAATTTTCTTTACTAGCAGTTGTTGCAAGTTGTTGTAGTCATGTTTGACTTTGGGAAATTAAGTTTGTTATGTTTTGAAAAAAATCATCAACTTTCTATTTTGTTGAATATAAATGCAAACATCCGCCTTCTTTTATCTTTTTTCAACCTCTTACATGATTAATATTTCTCCTATACTTTATTTGGTTGACCATTGGATTTTTCATATTCGAAATTCTGCAGAAAAATTAATTGGAAAAGGAGGTCATGCAGAGGTCTACAAAGGCCGCCTTCCTGACGGCCAACTAGTGGCTGTCAAGAGGTTAACTAAGAAAGACAAAGAGGATGAGAGAATTGGTTATTTCTTATCTGAGCTTGGAATCATTGCTCACGTTAATCATCCGAATGCTGCACAGCTTCTGGGATTTTGTGTTGAGGGAGGATTACACATGGTTCTCCAATTCTCTACACATGGAAGTTTGGCCTCCTTGCTCCATGGTATAACATTCGATAAATGTTGTGCTTTCGATACTTCTTGTATCATTCTTAATACTTTTGCTGCCAACTTTCTTCTCTTAATGCTTCTCATTGTGATCCTAATAACTATTATAGAAATTTAGATCTGTAGTACATAATTCTTCCGTATTAATATATCTCACACATAAACGTTCATTTTTAAGTACATAGTATTTTGGTGTTTTAAACTTATACATGCAAAGGTGCATTTCACTTTTAAAATGTGTTAATAGTACTTTTTTATGTAATATTAAACATTTGAGTGCTGCGTCTAAGAAAAATTTAGCTCTACAGGTTCTACGGAGTGCCTTAAGTGGAAGAACAGGTTTGATATTGCCTTAAAGGTAGCAGAAGGGCTTTGCTATCTTCATGAAGGATGCCAAAGGCGCATTATACATAGAGACATAAAGGCCTCCAACATTCTTCTCACTAAAGATTACCAACCTCAGGTGAATAAACAACACTTTTAGCTCTCTTCTACTGTCCATGAGGCCAATTTTCAAAAACACACATTGCTTTTGGCCATTCAGATATCCGACTTTGGGCTTGCCAAATGGCTCCCAGATGAATGGAGCCACCATGTTGTGTTTCCCATTGAAGGCACATTTGGGTGAGAATAATTCATGCAAAATTAAGTGGTAAATTATATTAATGGCAAATTTACATGCCTAACACACAATTCTTTTGTATGTCATATCTCATACCTAAACTTTCATAATTACTTATGTAGCATTTTGGTGCTTTAAACCAATGCATGAAATGGTGTATTTCACTTCTAAATAGTGGTAGTAAGAGTAATATTTAAGATTTGAGTGCCATGTGTGCAAATATGAAAGTTTAGCAGTGAGATATGTAAACACATAAGAATTGTGTGACATGTATGTAAATGTCCCAAAATTAATTTTGTATTTCTCATGTTATTGAAGCGATTTTATCCTATTATTCAGATATATGGCACCTGAGTACTTCATGCATGGAGTGGTGAATGAGAAGACTGATGTCTTTGCATTTGGGGTACTGCTGCTTGAGCTCATAACTGGCAGGAAAGCAGTTGATTCCTCTCAAAAAAGTCTGGTGATATGGGTATGATTTGTTACGCCACATTATATTTGTCTCATGCGTGTAATTTACATTTTTTCATGCTTTAAATCAAGAAATTTATAACTAAGGATCCGATTGCGATGGCTGCAGTTACGTGTAACATTTATTGTGCAACTGTTGAGAGGAAAATGTAGTCTTTGAAAGTTTTATGGGTTAGATTTTATTTTTTTCTCTTAAAAAATTGGATGATAGATTTCTTAGAAGCATTATACTTTAATAGATTTGATTGTAAAAAGCTACTTTCTTCACATAAAATTTTGTTAAATTTTAAGAAAGTTGTGCAAAAATATAATTGTGGTAGTGATCAATAAAATTGCAAAACTAGGAAAATAATTATCTGCCCTCTAAAGATCTATTTGAGGCAACATTTTCACAGCTTTGATTTTTAGAAATTGACACATTTTCCTTCTTTGCTGTTTTTCGTAAATATTTATGATGAGAAGCAGTTTTCTATTGCTAAATATACTAGAATGTTCACAATAAGGTTAAAAAAATTGTATTTTTTTACAACAAATTTAGAATTATTTTTACAAACAATTACAATTGCCTGAAACCTATTCTAAGTTGATGTGTGCAAATTTTTGAGTGGTTGATGCTTGTTGGTGTGCTTGATTTCTCTTGTAATGTATGGTCTGTCATGTTTCCACTTTCCTGATTCCTGTTCAATCATCACATCAAATATATTAACTTGCTTGCTAGTTTGGTCATAAATTTCTGATTGTACTACTATCAATATGTTGAATATTAATTATATGGATAGCAATGTGATCAATATTAATTATCTTCCATAAATTATAGCTAATCTTTCCTAGATCCATGTGCTCATAGATGTTACCTCGCTACTCTGTGCATTAATTTGTTAGAAGTAATCCTATAGCCCCTACCATAAATCTATGTTTTATGCAATTTTTATTATCAGAATTCTCAATTTAGCTCTTGAAATAATCAAACCAAATTTGAATATGAAGAAAGCGTTCAACTCTATTAGCTCTCGAGTCAAATTCTCAATTTAAGCCTATGCTAATTGATCCACGACTTAAACTTGTGCAAATTTACCCCACCTGAACCAACTAATGAGACTTCAGTCAAATTTCACAAAAGATCTTAAAAAAATTCTCATTCGCTAAATTAGAATGTTTAACAGTACATTGATCTTAGTTTTAATCTCGTCAAGCCATTCAAAGGCTAACAAACATGATTGTTGGAGTCATGGCTAACGAACTTTATATTTTTCAGAATAATCTTATATGGGGTTTGTTTAGAATCCTTTTATTAAAGCCATGTGATGGGAAATGATATATTTACTTAAACTTCACTCTTATGAAACCGTTAATTGCTACGAAGCATAGTTGGCTGTTATTGTTAACAAGCAGGAATATGTGATTGACTATGAAGAAATATTCACTCCTGTGGTAAAAAGATTCATAGTAGAGGTGATCATCTCAATTTCTACTTCACTCCAAAATGAACACTTCATAAGTGGATGTTACAAGTGTCTTTGTTCATGGAGATCTCAAAGAAGATATCTTTGTGAAGCTGTTTGAAACGGGTATCCTACATATGATTTAATAAAGCATACACATGATTTATTAACTTTTGTAAGCCCTAAAATTAATTTTCCTACTGATACTCCATTAGAAGTAAGCACAAAGCATTCATAGTGAAGAAGTGTTTATTCTCTCGGACCCAACTTCATAGATAATTGGGGGGGCCATTATTGGATTTTAGATTTTCTTCCTAGTTCAACAAGTCAATTTAGAAAGTATCGTTTTCACTTACAATTTGCTGCCATTTGTAAATTTATTTTATATTATTAAGACACAAAGCTTTTTCTTTGTTCTTTTCACTTGGTTCTCTTCTTTCTATGGAGGGACATGGTGATGCAGATTAGGTTGGATCTTTAGATACCCATTGGTCCATCACATAATAAGTGCCTTTTTTTGGTGATTTTTTTTTAAATAATAAATAAGATTATTTATCTAAATCATGTAGCGAGTCTGATTGTCTACAGCATGTTCAGAAATTATCGAGCTACGTGGACTTCTATCTGAACTTGGTTCTCCTCAAGAAAGTCTTACTTTACATGCTGGCAATATCAATGCCGTCCAAATTATTGCCTTTCCGGTATATCATGAGAGAACCAAACATATTGAAGTTGATTGTCACCTAATTCGATAAACATTTGTTAGGTATGGCTCATATACCTAATATGGAATTAATGTTGGAGCGGAGCGAGCGAATCTGGGGAGTTTATTATGTGGGTTGGGGGTGCGGGCCAACGCCCCGCTGGTTAGTAGAGGGTAATGTCGTAATTACATATCGTACTCTCATCGTTATAAATAAGCTTCAAGTGAGTAGCCCCAGGGCTTAAGCGCCGACTCCGTATTCCGTACTCTTTCTAATTAGTGAAAAGAAAGTCGCCGCTCCGCTCCCGAGGACGTAGGCATCTTTGCCGAACCTCGTTAAATCTCTTTGTGTTCTTCTGGATTGCGCCGATTTGTGTTTTCTTTGCCCTATAATTCTCAACAAGTGGTATCAGAGCGAGGTTCGAGGGCATAGAGAAATCGGTGCGCGAGAAGAAGGATTGGCGACGCAGGAATTTCGCGCGGCGGTTGGAGCGAGCAGCAATTCGGCGAGGCTTTGGTTGGGACTCGCGGCAGCGTAAGAGTTCGCGAAGGGCTCGTCGTTCGCGACCGTTTGGATCGTGTCGCAGAGGCAGGCGGGCGGCTTCGAGCACGCGGGAAGGAGATTCCCGTGAGCGGGTTCGCGCGACGAGGGAGGATTCGCACCAGGCGACCGTGGCGCGACAGGCGGGATTCGCAGGAGGATTATTCAGAGGCGGATTAGCAGGGATTAATTAGGAAATTAATTAATCTCTCTAGGGATTAATCTGGAAATCTGCTGGAGGCGCGAGCAGAGGAAGAAAAGGGAATTTAAGGATCAATTTTCAGATGGCGATTTCTGGTGCGAAATTCGAGGTGGTGAAGTTCGACGGAACTGGTAACTTCGGATTGTGGCAGAACACGGGTAAAGGATTTGTTGGCACAACAAGGATCCCGAAGGGCTTTGCGAGCAACGAAACCAGGATGCGTGGAGGATGAAGATTGGGAAGAATTGCAACAACGAGCGGCAAGAACTATACGATTATGTCCTGCAGATGAAGTTATGTACCGTGTGATGAATCCGAAATCTCCGGGGAGGTTTGGAAGAAATCGGAAGCTCGATTTATGGCGAAATCTCGACGAATAAATCGTATTCGAAGCAAAAGCTGTATGGGCTGAAGATGCAGGAAGGTTCTGATTTGGCGCAACACGTCAACGGCTTCAATCAAATAATCACGGATTTATCAAGGCTTGATGTGAATATTGAGGATGAAGACCGAGCGATGATTTTGTTGTGTTCGTTGCCTTCTTCCTATGAACACCTAGTGACTACTCTGACATATGGGAAATAAACTATTAAAGTTGATGAGATTATCGCAGCGTTGTTGGCTCACAACTAGCGGAAGCAGAATGCAGGAAAAAGTTCTCATGGTGACGGTTTATATGTTAAGGGTAAACGGGATCGTGGAAGGAAGAAAGAGAAGGAGGGATGCTGAAGGCGAAATTCCGGATCTAAGTCTAAAGGCAAACAAACGATTCGTTGCTACAAGTGCAAGGAGCCGGGTCATATGAGAAGGGATTGTCGAAAGTCGAAGAAACGGATCGATGAGAAGGTGATGTATCATCGAAGTCCGTGAATGTAGTGCGGGGTGAAAATTCGGATGCCGATGATGGTGATATGCTTTCGGCTTGACGAACTCGGTTCATGGATGCATGGATTCTTGATTCGGGGTGTTCTTATCACATAACACCTAACGAGGAGTGGTTTACTTACATGCAGTCAATCTAATTCTGCTCGGTTTATCTTGGTGATGATAGATCTTGCAATATTCTTGGTATTGGAGAAGTCGGATTAAGATGTATGATGGCACGCTTAGAACTTTATGTGATGTCGAACATATTCCGCATTCGAAGAAGAATCGATCTCCTTGGGCACTCTACATCGAAATGGTTTTATTCCTAAGGCGGATGAGGATAGGGAAACCATCGGGATTGTGAAGGGTGCATCGACCGTGATGAAAGGAAAGTTAACTCGCAGGTAATATCTACAATCGTTGGGGAATACGATTGTAGGTGGAGTTCATTCTGTTGAGTCGGATGATGATAATACGAAAGCTATGGCATATGCGTCCGGGTCATCTCGATGAACGTGGGATGGCGGAATTGCATAAAAGGAATTTGTCGCATGGTGTGAAAAGCTGCAAGTTGAATTCCGTAAGTTCCGTATTCTTGGAAAACGGACAGAGTGAGTTTTATCACCTGGAGAGCATAAAACTAAAGGAATTCTCGATTATGTACATTCCGATGTATGGGGCCCTACCGAGGAAGCATCGATGGGAGGATCTCGGTATTATGTTACGCTTTATCGATGATTTTTCAGGAAAGCTTGGGTGTATTTCGAGCAGAAATCGAAGTTTTCTCTAAATTCAAGTCCGTGGAAAGTCGAGGTGGAGAACCAACCCGGTAGAAAGATCAGTATCCGAGATCCGATAATGGCACTGCAGTATACGGATTCACGGCTTAAGAAGTTTTGCGAGGAGCATGGGATTCGGAGGCATTTTTCGCTCGGAAGACACCGCAACGTAATGGTGTTGCAGAAAGGATGAACGTGTCCTTAGCTGAGAGGGCAAGATGCTTGAGACTGAATGCAGGGCTTCCTAAAAGCTTCTGGGCAGAGGCCGTGAATATGGCATGCTATCTCATCAATAGATCACCTCGGGCTTCATTAGGTGGCAAGGTTGCAGAAGAGGTATGGACAGGTAATCCAGCTTAAGTTTGATCACTTACGAATTTTTGGTTGTCCCGCTTATGTGTATGTACCGAAGCTCGAAAGATCGAAACTCGATCCAAAATCCAAGAAGTGCATCTTTCCGGGATATAAGAAAGGTGTGAAAGGATTCAAGTTTTGGGATCCCATTGCAGCGAAGACGGTGATCGCAGAGATGCGATCTTTGATGAGCAATCCATGTTGCAGCAGAATCGAGACAAGGTGCCAGGAACGGGCCTGGGCTCGTAGAGCAGATGCGAGATGGATCTAGAGCAGCGTTCGCAGCTGTACTCGAGAGAGTCGAAGGTTCGAATCCGACACCCGGTGATTCCATTCCGGATGATCCGCAACTACAATCTAGCCGGCAGATAGACAGAGACGCACCGGTATAAGGCCTCCTAAGTAGATTGGGCTACGAAGACTTGGTCTCTTTCGCACTTCTCGCCAGATGCGACGATCCAACTGACTTTTCAAGGAGCTATTACTGACCAGGAGAAAGAGAAGTGGATGGGTGCAATGGTTGAGGAGATGGAGTCTTCGCAGAAGAATCACACTCGGGAGCTGGTTCAGCTTCCGAGGGAAAGAAGGCTATTGGGTGCAAGTGGGTCTATAAAAGGAAGCCAAGAAGATATCGAAAAAGAAGGGGAAAAGTTCAAGGCTCGATTGGTAGCGAAGGGATTTTCTCGACAGAAGGGGATAGATTATGATGAAATCTTCTCCCCGTAGTCGACATACTTCAATCAGTGCAGTGCTTGCATTGGTAAGCTATTTCGGATCCGCATCCGGAGCGGATGGATGTTAAACCGCTTTCTTACATGGTGATTTGGAGGAGCAGATTTACGTGGAGCGACCGAAGGGTTCACTCAACCCGGACGGGAGCATCCGGTTTGCGGAGTTAAAGAAATCGTCGTATGGGTTGAAGCGGTCTCCGAGACAATGGTACGAGCGGTTCGACTCTCTACATGATTCGGATTGGCTACAGGGCGATGTGAGTATGATTGTTGTGTTTATGTTAAGAGCCTCGATGATGGTACATTTATTTTTCTGCTATCGTATGTTGATGATATTCGATTCACTGCAAAGAATATGAATGATGTCCGTGGTTTGAAAGCTTTGTTAAGCCAGGAATTTGACATGAAAGATTTGGGTCCTACAAAGAAGATTCTCGGAATGGAGATTCAACGGGATAGAGGCTCAAGACGACTGTGTCTATCTCAACGAGGCTATGTTGAGAAAGTGCTAGACAGTGTTCGAGATGAGCAATGCTAAGCCCGTAAGCACTCCATCGGCGAATCATTTCGAAGCTTTCCTCGAACGATGTCCGAAGACGGATGAGGAAATCAAAGATATGGCAAAGGTTCCTTATGCCAGCGTGCATTGGTCGATTGATGTATGCAATGGTATGTACTCGTCCCGATTTGGCTCATCTCGTTAGTCAATGTCTCGCAAATACATGTCTAAACCGGAAGCGACATCGGGAAGCGGTCAAGTGGATTTTCGAGTATCCGAAGGGCATCTGTAGGACATGGAATTATCTTTGGCGATCGACGAGAATGATCCTTCGATTATGGGGTACGTTGATTCGGACTATGCGGGTGATTTGGATGGCGGAAGTGTCTGCAACTCGGGTATGTGTTTACTTCTTGGTGGAGGGCCGATATGCTTGGAAATCGACAGCTTCGATCTATTGCAGGCATTATCTACAATCGAAGCAGAAGTACGTAGCATGCTGAAGGTTCGCTAAAGAAGCTTTATGGCTTATCGGGCTAGTGATGGAACCTAGGCGTTGAGCGAGTGGAGTTCGGTTGCATTGTGATAGTCGAAGTGCTATTTACTTGCTAAGAACCAGAGTGTACTATGCGAGGACCAAGCATATTGATGTCGGTATCACAAGATCGTAGAATTGATTACTTCGGTGAGATATCGTACGTGAAGGTTCATACTCGATGAGAATGCAAGTGATATGTTGACCAGCTGATCATTATCAACAAGTTCTCGCATTGCTTGGACTTGTTGAATATTCACAATGCTTGAGAAGCATGGTGGCCCAACCCACATCGACGCATGAGAACTCCTGGTATTTATCTCCTAAGGGCTGGATATTCGCCAAGGTGGAGATTTGTTAGGTATGGCTCATATACCTAATATGGAATTAATGTTGGAGCGGAGCGAGCGAATCCTGGGAGTTTATTATGTGGGTTAGGAGTGCGGGCCAACGCCCGTGGCTTAGTAGAGGGGTAATGTTGTAATTACATATCGTATTCTCATCGTTATAAATAAGCTCAGTGAGTAGCCTCTGGAGCTGAGCGCTGAATCCGTATTCCGTACTCTTTTCTAATTAGTGAAAGAAAGTCGCCGCTCTCGCTCCCGAGGACGTAGCATCTTCGCCGAACCTCGTTAAATCTCTTTGTGTTCTTCTGGATTGCGCCGATTTGTGTTTTCTTTGCCCTATAATTCTCAACAACATTCAATACTCAAATTATTCTATTTCCATATCGTTGCAAACCTTAAATCGAAGGCATGTTTATCAAGGTATTTTGTAGGCAAAGACATCAATTTCTCATAACCAAATTGATGCTTCTTGACAAACCAATATCAATTTAAGGGGAGATTTGTATCAACAAAATTAATATCAATCTCCAACCATAAATTGTGGCTAGCTATCTTATCAATCTATGAGCTCAAGGATACCATCGCACCCAACTATGGAAGCTAACCTATTTTAATTAAAGGGAAATTTACATACATGGCACTAAATTCTTATTTATTTACAGAGCTCATACGTGAATTTTCATATTTACATACATAGAATTTGATTCTTTAAAATTGTGTATGAAAAGATGTATTTCACTTTTTAAAATGGTAATAGTGCTATTCTTTATGCGATATTAAAGATTTGAATGTTTTTTGTGAATATGAAAGTTTGGGTGTGAGATGCAGATACATAAGCATTGCGTGCTAGCGATGTCAATGCCGTTATAATTAATAATATTGCTCCTCATTTTGTGTTCTTCCCATTATGGAACACTATTAGGTTTTTATAAATATGGATCAAATAATGGAATAAAACTGAAGCAAAATTTTGTTTCTCATTCGTGCCTCACACGATCCTAGATATTTTTAAATAACCAAATGCTGATCATGCTTTGCTTACCAGGCGAAGCCGTTTCTCAACGCCGATGACTTCGAGGGATTGGCCGATCCATCATTTGGAGACGATCCTGATCCTAAAGATCTCAAGCTTTTAGCATCAGTAGCTTCAATGTGCATCCACCACATCTCAACCTGCAGGCCAAATATGAGCACGGTTGAGGCCTTAAACAAACCTCTCAGTTATGTTAATTAGATCAACCTACCAGAGCTTTTCATGACAGGAAATTGGATCTGGGATGCAGGTCGTTCAGATCCTTAGGGGAGAAACCGGAACACAGGAGCTCGTCGGAAGAGCTTCGAGGCCGAGCCAGCTGCTCTTTGACGCCTGTGATTTGCAGGACTACACCTGTTCGAGTTATGTAACTGATCTCCACCGGCACAAGCAGCTTGCATTGGAGCAGTGAAGCTTGCGGAGACGATGGTTCTCTTTGTTAGATTGTGTTGTTGTTGTTTTAGAAGATTAAAGAGATCTTTGTGGGTTTTGATTGAAAAGAATCTGGTTTTTAATGTTAGCATGTGATTAGTGATGATTAATATGGATCTTAATCATGGCTTAGAGTTATTTTAAATTAAGCTGAAGTATTTTGAGTTTGCTGGGGTGAAATAATTGTACAGATTATATATATATATATATATTATTGATCGTCAGAGCAGGAGCTGGAGTAGCTCAGTTGGTTAGAGCGTGTGGCTGTTAACCACAAGGTCGGAGGTTCAAGCCCTCCTTCTAGCGTCCGTTTTTTTATTTATTTTTTATTTTTTAATAATTTTTGGAGCTAATTGTGATAAAAAGTTGTCCTTTATATATATAATAATTTATTTTTAATATTTATTGTTGTTTTTTGTAAAGATTATTATTATTTTAAATATCTCTTGTAGTATTTTTTTTCTTAAAACTAATAAATCCTTAATCTTATGAGAGAACGTATAATTACAATGCAAAGCAGAGCATTAATCTCTAAGACTGTTGATAAATAACTCTGATGTGTTATCAAGAATTTATTAGTGATGTGTGCTAGAAAATTCGTAGCGGTAGAGGAGTGGATTCATGTCTAAGCGTTGTATGAAAAATGAGCATACACACAGATGAAAAATAAATAAGTAGCGATTTCATAAGTTTTTACGTGGAAAACCCGTAAAGGGAAAAATCACGGGGTCTGATCTAATTGTGAAAATTTACTATTTATTAATGTTTATAGAAATCCCTTGTCCATAAAGGGTAACTATATGTTTCAGATTACAACGCCGACTGATGGTGTCTGGTTGGTGGTAATTGACGATGATTTGTAGTAATCTACGAAGGTGGAAAGAGTTGAAGACGGTAGGAGATGGTCGACAGAGGTCAGCGGGAGTCGACGACAGTAAGCGATGGTCGAAGTTGGTAGGTGGTGGTTGACGGAGGTCGGCGGAGGTTGATGACTGTCGGCGGAGGTTGACGACTGTCGGCGATTGTCAATGAAAGTAAGCGGAGGTCGACGGAGGTCAGTGGTGGTCGACAACGATCAGTGATGGTCGACGACAGTAAGTGGTGGTTGACGGAGGTCGACGGAGGTTGGCGGTGGTCCGCGAGGGTCGGCAACGGTTGACGACGGTAGGCGGTGGTTGACAAAGGTACGAAGGTCGGCGGTGGTGATGAGCTACAGCTTCTCCTCAAGGCCTCAGACTCTCTCTAGGCTTTTTCCTCCTCATGTGAGGGGTGAGGGTATATTTATAGTATTCTAGGTGCATTTAATGCAAAAATATAAATCATTTTGATCGGACGGTCCATAGAGTTTCCTTCAATCATACGACGTTTAATGAACATTTGAGTGACGTAACAGTGTCAGAATTGAGTGATCTTAGGCTCGTTGGATTCGTCTTGTCGAGACGCTCGATTCTAGTATAGGTTTGCTAGTGTCGGCATCTGTCTGTTCTTCGAAATTTGTCTAGAAATCTTTCAAGAGTGGTTTAATGAAGTTGGGCTTGATTTGACTCGGATTGGACTAATTTTTATATCATTAGGTTCGTCTCATCAATCCAGTCAGTTTGACTATAAGTTTGCTGAAATCGAAGCTCTGAATACTTTTTATGAATATTTTAATGTTTCTTGCTCAAAATATTGTATCGAGATTCATGCCGTGCCTCGAGATTCATACTGAGTAATGAAAATTTATTGTTGCCGTATCAATTAGAATTGCACAAAGCGTATGAAAGTTGTCCTTAAACAGAATTTTTACTCTTTCGAGTGCATTTAAGAGGAAAATTTCTTTGGTAAAACTATGATATATTTTATATTAGCTAATTTGTATGAAAGAAATTAGAATATTTAAGAAATTATAATTATATTCATATAATTATTTGATTGCATTGAAGTATATAAGACGCATATAATCAAGTGTATGTATCATCAAAGCAATTAGATCCTGATACATTATATATCCGGATTCTTTTTACTTTTGTGATGCATGGGATTCAGTAAAGTCTTATTTTATTCAAATGAGCAGTGATCATGTGTAGAAACAAAAATAACACTTACTACGTATTAATGTTGTATGGCCTGTTAGAAACAGAGAGAACTAATGCAGCTGAAAATAGCAAAAGATTTTTATGAATATATGTATTTTCTCTTGTAAAATATATCATACAAAAATACTTAATATCATCATGTATATGATTTTAAAATGTATTTTAAGGTATGACAGAAGAATAAACATGTGTTATGGGCTTCAGAAGTTCAGATTTGAAAATCAAGTCATTCTTAAACTAAGCCAACCTATTGATGTGGTCGGAGTGAGTTCACTTATCGAAGTAGTTGAACTGAGCCCACCAGTCAATATGGTCAAGTTGAGCTCGACGTGAAGCTCAAATATAGAAGTGGTTGAATTAACTTGAGAGTAACCAGAACATCATCATTACATAAAAGATATTTTGTCTTATCTTTAAAGTTTTCTCTCGATAATCATGTCACGATATTTTCATTGAGACATCGTAAACAAACGCAATACTGTACGAAATATAATTTAATAATTCTTTTATTTTCTCTTATGTACGGAGAAGCAAGAAAAAGAAGAGAAATTCAAAGCTACAAATCAATCTCATACATGTTCTCTCTCTCCTCCCTCGAACCAGAAAGCAATTTTCTCCTCCCCTAGGCATTCATTGGAGAAATTAAAAATTGGAGCTAAATGTAACATTTTTAATAGTGACATTATATATATATATATATATATATATATATATATATATATATATATTAATGATGATTTTCAAACATATCACTTAATTCCATTGTATTTACATATCTAACATACCACCGTACCTATGTATTAAAAAGTTATGTTTCATTTTTTTTAAAGTTAAAATGATAACATTTCTTATATGATATGAAAATTTAGATATTACATATGTAAATACATAGGAATTGGGTGGTAAGTATGAGAATGCCCCATTTATATAAAATCATATTAAATCTAATTAAAGCCTTAGTTATTAGTGGGTAGGAGTTGACCAAGCATTAATATAAATGTATTGAATATAGTTTTTAATCATCATATTAGTTAAAATTAATCCTCTCAACCACCATGTTCATTCCATTATATGAGAATAATATTAGACTTATTATTTTTAAATATCTCATCGAATAATGCTATGTTTTATGGGTTGTGAAGGCACGTTAGAGAATAAAGTCTGAACAGGCTTTTTAATAAGCCTTATTCATGATAATTCGTATAAGATCTGAACAAAACTTGGATATGAATATGATTTGAGTATATCATAATATAATCTTATTTAGTTGCTGTATATAAAACACAATAAATACGGCTACAATAGCTAATATTTATACCACATTAAAAAATCAAAAAAATAAAAAACATAGTGTTTCTTTGACGAGAAGGATCCCGTCTTGGAAAAATGATTGCATTAGGACTACAATTATGGTCTGTCACATGTACAGAAAAGTTCACCCATGTATTAAATTAGGGGTTTGTCTGTACGCGTGACAGACCCTGATTAGAGTCATTTGTCTGCATAAAACTTCTGATGCAATAATTGTTTCACGTCTATATCTTGTAAGGGCTGTGCCAACAAGGCCACCACTTGTTGGACCAAAGCTTGGAGTTTGGTAGGTTTGCAAGACCGACACCTCACTAATGTGCGACTGATATGAATCATAGGATTATGGAGTTATTAGGTGTGGAGTAAGAATATGTGGATTTCGTTACATTTTGGTTGTGTTGGTTGCATCAATACAAATAAATACTATCAAAATGCAACGAAATCCATACGTGCGGAGTCCACGCCAAATAATTTTTCCACCTTATGAGAGCATGTAGAGGTGTCGTCCACCAAATTGGCGACTTGCATGATTCATGACTTGTGGTTGAACTTTCAATTAATTTTTTTATGTTCCACTGCAGATTGATACCCAAGAATATCAAAATTTATCTTTTGATAAGTTAATTATTAATTTAAAATTAACCTAATTTGGTTAAACAATTTCAGCATATTAAAAAACTATAATATGAATGTTTGATTAAACTAGATTTAAAAACATGAGAGAGAGGGAGAGAATTCTGAAATTATGATTCATCCAATTCCATGTTAATTAAGAACACACACACACACACACACACATCCCAATCTCTATAAAAATAAAAATAAAACCCTAATCAATCTCTCTGATTATATATGTCTATTTTAACAAGTTAAATGATATTAAAAAAAACAATAAGGTTTTTGAGATATCAAATTCTCCAAAGGTATATTCCTATTTACTCAAAAAGTTAGTAATCTTTTCCTAATTATATTTCCATAACTAAATTAGAAATTTATATATAGCAAGGAGACAACTCATTGAAGCTTACACAAAACTAAACTATCAAATAATTATCTTAATTATTGAATCCTGATTTGTTTGTGAATAACACTCAAAGAATAAATTATAGTTAAGGAGAGAGAGAGAGAGAGAAACATAAAAAAAGAGAATGAACAATTATATCTTCGTTTATTCATAAAACAATTCTTATTTTTACAAAAGAGCGGGTACATTAATTATATTTTTTTCTTCTGCTTTAAAGGGGTTCGTAACGAATATATAGCTCTGAGGGATCATCTCTAACAACTTAGCTATGTTTCATTGGCTTTTTTTCTTTCTTGAATGCATTATTTTGACTGACTTTGAATTTTTCCTATTTCTCATATAAAAAAATTTTGTAATAAATATAATAATTATACTAAAAAATTGTTAGGTATGACTCATATCTAGGGAGTAGGAGTCTCTTAAAAGAAGAAATGTGTCTCCTGAAATGGAGAGGAGTGTCTCTTGAAAGTTAGTGGGTTGGGGGGGGGGAGCGAGAGTGTAATTGTAATTTATATGTGGGTTATACTTTGGCTATAAATATGTAACCCTATGGGACATAAAACTTGAACTCCTCTGAAATAGTGAAACCGCCGCTCGCTCCCGATGACGTAGGCAATTCTTTGTCGAACCTCGTTAAATTTGTGTGTGTTCTTCTCATTTTATATTGATTACTGTGTTTTTCGCTCAAATTTCATAACAAAAATAATATTATTTTTATTCGAAATACATACTCTTTAGTTTATTATTTAATTCACTGCACCCACTAATAAAGAAATTGCTAATTGTTCATTTGAATAAATTTTTATTGACATATGACTTCTCAACTCTCGAAAACCTTGGAAATAAAATTTTAAATTAATTAATAAATTAAGTAATTAATTAATGTTTGCGTCATCTTGTCAAATCTACTTTCAAGAAAAACAAATAAATTTGTATTTATGGTAGGATGGGAACAGATCAGCGATCCTCTTGCTTGCCTTCAAAGCACCTCCGGTTTCGTATTTAAAGTCAAAAATCAATTACGTTTTTGAGTATACTGTTCAAATACAGTTTTCAAACTGTAAGATAACATTTTGTCGTCTTCAAAACACCGCCATAACGAATAAATTTCCCCAAACGCATGGTGAAATAAATGAGTTGAATTATGGACTAAATCTTTGGATAATGGATGAATTTGTTTTCGAGCTAATTTTAAGTAATATATAAATTAACTTGAATTAATTCAAGGTCGGCTCGTACTATTTTTTATTTATAAAAATTATATATAATATAACTTAAGCTAATTTTGAGCCGATTTCGAGATTGAACAAATCCAAATAACTAAATAATTTGAGTTAATTAGTTTCAATTCTGAGCTGGATCGAGCTGATTTTGAGCTTAAACAGATCCAATTAACTCAATTTGACCCAGGTAATTTGAATTTTGAGTCGGATCGAGCTCGATGCAATCTCGAGCTGGCTCGACTTGAAATCGAATATAACGAGTCATGAGCCGATTTCCCAATTTCGAGCTACACTATATCCATTCGAGCTGATTTAAAACTGATAATTAAAAAAATTATTTTAATGACCTAAAAAATCTCCCTAGGTGTTAGGTAAGTTTTGAAAAGCAAAGGGTGGCTGTAATTCAATGGTATTTACTTGAAATTTAATGTAAATTATGATTCACGATTTACCTTATCTTAATATTAATTAGATTATTTAATGTTTACTTGTCAATTCTCAAGACAAACCCGGCCGGAAGTTATTAGTTTAAACAGCCGGTTTTTTAGGGGCTTAAATATTATTATTCTGGCCACCTTTAGGACATATATACACATACCATCTAATTCTTATGTAATTACATATCTAACATATAAATTTTATCTTTTACATTTATATCACCAATTTTTTTCATTTCAAGCCAAGACTATCGCTACTATAATTTTTAAAAGTTAATATACTTTTTCATAAATAGGTACAGTGACATAGACTTGAAAAAAGTGAACATAGTTTTCTATGGGGCTACCAGCCCAAGTCACAAAGCTATGGAAAATAAATATCAAACCTCATAAATAATAAATTATTTAAAACTTGTTTAAAATTGTTTTAAAAAATACATTAGTTTTATTTGCTTATTTTTTAAATTTTAAATTCAAATCATATAAATGAAGGAATTTAAAAAGATCAATAATATAAATTACATGTTATATAAAGGGTCAATATATCTACAACAGTATTCATGCATGTTTGAAAATTTGTTAGGTATGGCTCATATACCTAATATGGAATTAATGTTGGAGCGGAGCGCGCGAATCTGAGGAGTTTATTATGTGGGTTGGGGGTGCGGGCCAACGCCCGCTGGTTAAGAGAGGTAATTTGGTAATTACATATTATGACTCGATGATTATAAATAGGTCCCATCAGTAACCCTGTGACTTACGCCGTATGGCTGAATCCTCGTATTCCGTACTCTTTTCCGATTAGTGAAAAGATAGTCGCCGCTCTGCTCCCGAGGACGTAGGCATCTTTGCCGAACCTCGTTAAATCTCTTTGTGTTCTTCTGGATTGCGTCGATTCTTGTTTGCTTTGCCCTAAATTTCTCAACAAGTGGTATCAGAGCGAGGTTGGAGGGCACAGAAGATTTCGACGCAGGGAAGAGAAGATCGGCTGAGGCTCGGGCGGCTCGACGAGTTCGGGTGATCGAATTCACGAGAGGCGTGAACGAGGCTTCGACGGTTGCGCAACGAAGGTTCTCGACGCGGTTGGAGAAGTTCGGCGCAATTCAGCTTCGCACCGTTTTGCATCGCACGCGGCAGACGGGAGGATCTCAACCCTGTCGGGCATTGGAAAATTGATGCGAAGGAAGGAGGAAGGCGCGTGAAACGCGGGAAGTACTCCTGGAAGCGCAGAGGAAGATAAGGAATTTTTTCCTTTTGCTGGAGGCGGGAAACACAGAAGGCAATTTTCTGGCAGAGGCAAGAAAGGAAGATTTACCTTTTAAGGTTTTCTGGAAATCTCAATTAAGGATCAATTTTCAGATGGCGATTTCTGGTACGAAATTCGAGGTGGTGAAGTTCGATGAAACTGGTAACTTCGGATTGTGGCAAACACGGGTAAAGGATTTGTTGGCACAACAAGGGATCCTGAAGGCTTTGCGAGCAACGAAACCAGATGTCGCTGGAGGATGAAGATTGGGAAGAATTGCAACAACGAGCGGCAAGAACCATACGATTATGTCTGGCAGATGAAGTTATGTACCATGTGATGAATCTGAAATCTCCAGGGGAGGTTTGGAAGAAATTGGAAGCCCAATTTATGGCGAAATCCCTGACGAACAAATTGTATTTGAAGCAAAAGCTGTATGGGCTGAAGATGCAGGAAGGTTCTGATCTGGCGCAACACGTTAATGGCTTCAATCAAATAATCACGGATTTATCAAGGCTTGATGTGAATATTGAGGATGAAGACCAAGCGATGATTTTGTTGTGTTCGTTGCCTTCTTCCTATGAACACCTGGTGACTACTCTGACATATGGGAAAGAAACTATCAAAGTTGATGAGATTATCGCAGCGTTGTTGGCTCATAACCAACGGAAGGCATGCGTGGAAAGCACTCATGGCGACAGCTTATATGTTAAGGGTAAACAGGATCGTGGAAGGAAGAAAGAGAAGGAGGGATCCGGAAGGCGAAATTCCGGATCTAAGTCTAAAGGCAAACAAACGATTCGTTGCTACAAGTGCAAGGAGCCGAGTCATATGAGGAGGGATTGTCCGAAGTCGAAGAAACAGATCGATGAGAAAGGTGATGTATCATCGAAGTCCGTGAATGTGGTGCAGGTGAAAATTCGGATGTCGGTGATGGTGATATGCTTTCGCATCATCAACTCGCTAATCGGATGCATGGATTCTCGATTCGAGGTGCTCTTATCACATAACACCTAACGAGGAGTGGTTTTCTTCATACGAGTCAACTAATTCCGCTCGATCTATTTGGGTGATGATAGATGCTGCAATATTACTGGTATTGGAGAAGTCAGAATTAAGATGTATGATGGCACAGTTAGAACATTATGTGATGTCAGACACATTCCAGATTTGAAGAAGAATCTGATTTCCTTGGGCACTTTACATCGAAATGGTTTTATTCCTAAGGCAGATGAGGATAGGGAAACCATCAGGATCGTGAAGGGTGCACTCGACTCGCGATGAAAGGAAAGTTAACTGCAGGTAATATCTACAAACCGTCGGGGAATACAACTAGTAGGTGGAGTTCATTCCGTCGAGTCGATGATGATAAGTACAAAGCTATGGCATATGCGTCTCGGGTCATCTCAGTGAACGTGGGATGGCGAATCGCATAAAAGGAATTTGTCGCATGGTGTGAAAAGCCGCAAGCCGGAATTCCGTAAGTTCCGTATTCTCGGAAAACAGTACCGCAGTGAGTTTTATGACCTGAGAGCATAAAACTAAAGGGATTCTCGATTATGTGCATTCCGATGTATGGGGCCCTACCGTGGAAGCATCAGCTGGGAGGATCTCGTATTATGTTACCTTTATCGATGATTTTTCTAGGAAAGCTCGAGTGTATTTCTGGCTGAAATCGAAGTTTTCTCTAAATTCAAGTCGTGGAAAGCCGAGGCGGAGAACCAACCGGTAGAAAGATCAAGTATCCGAGATCCGATAATGGCACGCAGTACACAGATCTACGCGTTAAGAAGTTTTGCGAGGAGCATGGGATTCGCAGGCATTTTTCGCTCGGAAGACACCGCAGCAGAATGGTGTCGCGAAAGGATGAACAGGTCCTTAGCCGAGAGGGCAAGATGCTCGAGACCGAATGCGGTGGCTTCCTAAAAACTTCCGGCGTAGGCCGTGAATATGGCATGCTATCTCATCAATAGATCACCTCGGGCTTCATTAGGTGGCAAGGTTGCAGAAGAGGTATGGACGAGTAATCCAGCTTAAGTTTGATCACTTACGAATTTTTGGTTGTCCTGCCTATGTGCATGTACCTGAAGATGAAAGATCGAAACTTGATCCAAAATCCAAGAAGTGCATCTTTCTGGGCTATAAGAAAGGTGTGAAAGGATTCAAGTTTTGGGATCCTATTGCAAAGAAGGCGGTGATCAGCAGAGATGCAGTCTTTGACGAGCAATCCATGTTGCAGCAGAATCAAAACAAGGTGCCAGGGAACCGTTCCAGCTCGTAGACGAGGCAGATGGATCTGAGAGCGGCTGCTCGCAGCTAGCTCGAGAGAGTCGAAGGTTCGGATCCGACACCCGGTGATTCCATTCCGGATGATCCGCGGAATTACAATCTAGCCGCAGATGGACAGAGACGCACCCGCATAAGGCCTCCTAGTAGATCGGGCTACGAAGACTTGGTCTCTTTGCACCGCTCGCCAGCAGTCGACGATCCGACCACTTTTCAAGGAGCTATTACCAGCCGGGAGAAAGAGAAGTGGATGGGTGCAATGGTTGAGGAGATGGAGTCTTTGCGGAAGAATCACACTTGGGAGCTAGTTCGGCCTTCCCGATGGAAAGAAGGCTATTGGGTGCAAGTGGGTCTATAAAAGGAAGCCAGCAGTATCAGAAAAAGAAGGGGAAAAGTTCAAGGCTCGATTGGTAGCAAAGAGATTTTCTCAGCAGAAGGGGATATATTATGATGAAATATTCTCCCCTGTAGTCAGACATACTTCAATCAGAGCAGTGCTTGCATTGGTAGCTATTTGGGATCTGCATCTGGAGCAGATGGATGTTAAAACTACTTTCTTACATGGTGATTTGGAGGAGCAGATTTACATGGAGCAGCCAGAAGGGTTCACTCAACCTGGACAGAGCATCCGGTTCTGCAGAGTTAAAGAAATCGCCGTATGGGTCGAGCAGCCTCCGAGACAATGGTACAAGCGGTTCGACTCCTACGTGATTCGATTAGCTACGTGCGATGTGAGTATGATTGTTGTGTTTATGTTAAGAGCCTTGATGATGGTACATTTATTTTTCTCGCTATCGTATGTTGATGATATTCGATCATCGCAAAGAATATGAATGGTGTCCGTGGTTTGAAAGCTTTGTTAAGTCGGAATTTGACATGAAAGATTTGGGTCCTACAAAGAAGATTCTCGGAATGGAGATTCAGCGGGATAGAGGCTCAAGACGATCGTGTCTATCTCAACGAGGCTATGTCGAGAAAGTGCTTGACAGTGTTCGAGATGAGCAATGCTAAGCCTCGTAAGCACTCCATCGGCAAATCATTTCAAGCTTTCTTCGTAACGGTGCTCGAAGACAGATGAGGAAATCAAAGATATGGCAAAGGTTCCTTATGCCAGTGCGATTAGGTCGCTGATGTATGCAATGGTATGTACTCGTCCCGATTTGGCTCATGTCGTTAGTCGAGTCCGCAAATACATGTCTAAACCAGAAGGCGACATTGGGAAGCGATCAAGTGGATTTTCGTGTATCCGAAGGGCACCGTAGGACATGGAATTATCTTTGGCGATCGACAGAATGATCCTTCGACTGTGGGTACGTTGATTCGTACTATGCGAGTGATGTGGATGGCGGAAGGTCCACAACCGGGTATGTGTTTACTCTTGGTGGAGGGCCTATATGCTGGAAATCGACGATTCGATCTATTGTGGCATTATCTACAACCGAAGCGCAGTATATGGCGAAGTGTCGAAGCCGCTAAAGAAGCTTTATGGCTTACCTGGGCTAGTGAAGGAACCTGGCGTTGAGCAAGGTGGAGTTCGATTGCATTGTGATAGTCGAGTGCTATTTACTTGGCTAAGAACCGGGTGTACCATGCAAGGACCAAGCATATTGATGTCGTGTATCACAAGATCGTAGAATTGATTACTTCGGTGAGATATCGTTACTGAAGGTTCATACCGATGAGAATGCAATTGATATGTCGACTGAGCTAGCTACTATCAACAAGTTCTCGCATTGCTTGGACTTGTTGAATATTCACAGTTGCTAGAGAAGCATGGTGGCCCAACCCACATTGACGCATGAGGAACTCCCAGGTATTTATCTCCTAAGGGGCTGGATATTCGCCAAGGTGGAGATTTGTTAGGTATGGCTCATATACCTAATATGGAATTAATGTTGGAGCGGAGCGAGCGAATCTGGGGAGTTTATTATGTGGGTTGGGGGTGCGGGGCCAACGCCCCGCGGTTTAGTAGAGGGGTAATTTGGTAATTACATATTGTACTCTATGATTATAAATAGGTCCTGTTGTAACCCTAGGACTTATGCTGTATGGTTGAATCCTGTATTCTGTACTCTTTTCTGATTAGTGAAAAGATAGTCGCCGCTCTGCTCCCGAGGACGTAGGCATCTTTGCCGAACCTCGTTAAATCTCTTTGTGTTCTTCTGGATTGCGTCGATTCTTGTTTGCTTTGCCCTAAATTTCTCAACAAAATTCACAAAAGTATATTAATTATTTAACATCTTAGCGTTGCACTAAATCCAATGCACAGTCAAGAAATTAAAGAGATGTTGAGACACCAAAATTTTTTACATGAAAAACTCTAGAAAGAAAAAAATATCACAAGGCATATACAGTTTGAAATAATCCACTATATAACATTGAGTAATATGCTCGCTCTTCTCGTAAATTAGAAAATATGGAATTATAAAGTCGATGTACAATGATATTTTAATAATAATAACTGTAATGGGCCGCAAAGACAATAATTGATTGTTATGGAGGCAGTAATCCACCGTGAATGTTGTAGACGGTAGATGTAGTTCCAGTTTGTCGTTGAGATTATAGTTGAAAGTCATGGTAGTAATTGGTCATGTGGGTGTAGATGATTTATTCAAGAGTGTCGGTTGATCATACAAGCTGTACTAAGGAGTTACAATAAAGTTTGTAGGATGCAGAGGTCATAGTTGAGAGTTGTGTAAGTCTTGAGTTGTATAGGTTGTAGTTGGTCACATAGGTTATAGCACAGAGCTATAAGAACGTATGTATATCATAAAGGTCAGAGTTGATAGTTGTATGAACTATGACTGCTTTCTTATGCCATAGAGGTCGAAGTTAAGAGTTGTGTGAGCTGTAATAACTTTCGTAGCCCGTATAAGTGAGACTTGAATGAGCTGCAATAACATCCAGACCACATAAACTCGAGTTGGGAGTTGCACGAGCTGTGGACCATATCGGTCATTGTTGGTCACGTAAGTCATAGTGGGGAGGAGTGAGCCTCAAGAGTCCAAAGATTTGAGGGATGCGTTGTCACACCATTGTCAGAATCTATTGTTGCACCATATATGGAATGTGTCATTGCACCGTATTTGAGGTGCATGTCGTTAAGACACAACTTGATATAAGCCATATATGTTAATAGATTATACCATATCGAGTACGTGACAGATATTTAACTAAGATCTATTTGGAAGAAATTTATTTTATTCACTACACAGAGTCACTAAATCATTAATGATAATATAAAAAAAAATTAATGATAATCACATGACATATTTTTCTTTATATACATACAAAAAAGTTTACATCCAAAATATTTATATATAATGGTAGTAATGTTCTAATAATTGGAAAAACACATACAAATATATCATGATCACGAAATGACTATATAAAAATATACTTCTATCAGCAAATACCATCAGTTCACTTTATTGAATCCTTACACCTCCCTAAAAAAATGCAATAAGAGTGAGCAAACAGCTCAATATGTTACACTGAACGTCCAACTGAAATATGCATGAGATTGTAATATTATGATATTAATATTAAATCCTTATTATGGCTTGCCAGACCAATGGGTCGTTAGAGAAATCGTTGAATTGTTGTCCTATTTTGTATATCTTTCTTTATTTCAGTGTATCGTGTAAAATCTCATGCATAAACAGAATTTAATC
Source organism: Papilionanthe hookeriana x Papilionanthe teres (assembly GCA_022702705.1). Classification (NCBI taxonomy): domain Eukaryota; kingdom Viridiplantae; phylum Streptophyta; class Magnoliopsida; order Asparagales; family Orchidaceae; genus Papilionanthe; species Papilionanthe hookeriana x Papilionanthe teres. The sequence continues at coordinate 58,326,023 of CM040427.1, read as the reverse complement.
TATTGTAATTATATTAACATACATTAAAAAATAAGATTGAGAAGCCTATAATTAGTTAGAAATCTAATACAATTAACAAAAAAATACTCCTAAACAACCAAATAATACTTCATCTCATAATAAATAATAATTACTTATTTTGAGATGAGCGTTATATAATAAATTTATTAATAGTTCAATTGAGGATAATATACACTACAATTGTAGCATTAAAATTTGTATAAGTTCTATATGTATAAAATACAAATATTGTGGCATATAAATATTTATAAGGAATTGCATTGGATAAGTTACTTATTGTCACGATCATAATAAATTGATACTCATTTTATAAATTCTATTAGCATATGTATAGTATTATTCTAATATGTTAGTCATATTGCATACCATAGTTTATTGTTATTTATGCTTTAATAAATCAAAATTGTTTACTAGATTTAATATGTAAAACTTTCTGGTTATTTATTTTTAGCAAGTTCCACTTAGTCACTCGAAATAATTGTTTCTCTATAATCGTTCTATTATTGTTTCAACCAAACTCTTGACTTCTTTCAGTTGTATCAGTTCTTGTTGTTTATTTATGAAGTGAAATAAAATCTATATTTTCTTATTTATTTCAACTATTGATTCTGTTTACAACATTGTTTTATGAAAATGCAAAATATGTTCAAATCATTTCAGTTCGTTGTGATTGAGGGTGTACCGTCTTCTACACCTGTCGTGTGGTATTTTTAATCAATTATGTATTCAGTTATGAAGCATACATATTAAAATTTCATTTTAGCCATACGTATTGCCAAACACTTACAACTATAATTTAATTTTGGGGCAATTTCTATGTATTCATTATATATATATATATATATATATATATATATATATATATATATATATATATATATATATATATAACCAAAATCTTACACTTTAGAATTATACCACACAAATCTCTTATATCACATCACTGATCATTATCTTTTTACTTTTAAAAAGTATATAAAATGGTACACATGTAAACAATAAAAAATTAGGTTTTATATATGTAAATATATAGGAATTGAGAGGCATATATGTAAATCCTCCATTAAAATTTGCCCCCATGTCAAATTTATGCTCACATATGCATAAATATCAAATACACGACGGTTGAACCTACCACACTTTCATATCGATTTTAAGGGATAATTGCATACAAACCACCCAAACATTAATATTTATAAATTAACCATCCAAGATATTTTTTTTTAAACTAGTGTGACAAAATCAATTGAGAATTATAATAGCAACTAAAATTAGTTGGATTATTAAATAATAGTGATGACCATAAAATTAAAGTACACAAGATTTTTTAGCTCTTAGTCATACACATTAAATATTATGCCTAAGGATTGAGGAAAAGAAATGAGAGAAATTTATATATATTAATGGCATTAATGTAATACCATTTGAAATTTTAAATTAAAAAAAAATGAATTTCTCACCTCTAAGTCAAATACCTTCTGGAGATACCATCTGCATACCATTAGTCCCACATTGTGGCTTCGTCGTCTTCTTCGTCATTCAAATTCCACTCCACCATTAGTACCGTCGTTGCAAGATTAAGTTGTGTATTCCTCATCTCTTTGTCAATTGCATATCTGTTGGACTCATTGACACAACAATATGTTGTCATATCTTTTGTGACTTCTTTTTTGTCATCCACATATTGTAGTTCCATTCAATATCATTGCAAACAAGTTTCCATCAAACTTCTTTGCCTCAATGTTGTCCAATGAGGTTTTGTGAAGAACACTGATGAAAAATGAGAGTGTAAAAAATGACCCAACAAATTATTTAGACTCAAACGTGAAGTACAAAAAAAAAATTTACTCAATTAATTTCCAAGTTGGGTTCAGCCAAAAAATCAATATGTTTAACTTTACCTGCTAACATAAAATTGATTAGTCAAATTGAATTTGATTGAATTTGACCCATTAAATCTAAATTGATCTAATTTGACTCAAACTTGGCCTGAATTAAATCTGAATATTTGTTATACACATGTTAATTGTGTTATGTTGGTAGGGTTGTGTTATCTAATTTTAGGGTTGACCCGATTTGTTATCCATGAACATTGATATATTAAGTAAACTGTAAAATTTATGCTTCTAAAATGTAAATGATATATTTTAGTGTGTTATATCCACACTATCAATTAGGAGTAAAACACAGGAAACAAAGTGAGCTCAATAGAAACAAGGGATTTAAGGCTTAAAAGATCACTTGCGCTCAAAGCTCTCCAAGGATAACTCACAAAAATGTTTATAAAAGTTACTAGCCCGAGCTCTTGAATTCACTCGCTCGAGGCTCAGAGGGCACTCAGTCAAAAGAGTGCTTGTCTAATGCATAATAGTTGCTTTGACCAAAAATTCAAGTTGGCAAAATATTTGCCTAATCCATAGATTACTTACATGCATAAGAGACACTAATTTAGGGGGAAAATTATTAAGTGCCGCTGACCGGACATTCGAACGATGGTTTGAATGCGGCCACACTGTTGTGGATTACATAGCGGATCTAAACTGTCATTCAGACATGAAGCTTCTCCATTTAGGGGGTTAAAAAGAACCCACTTATTGAAGGGCAATGTCTCTTTATGATTAATATAATTTTTAATGCACCCATCAAAACAAAGAGCCACATAAACTTTTTTTCCCTACTTTTTCTTCTCTTTCTTCTTTATATTTGCCTAGGCCTCTACTAATGTTGTGTGGTTTGTATGAGTATGGTTTGAGTATTTTTACAAGTATATCCAAATCTAACACTACATGATTCTTCTATATATATATATATATATATATATATATATATATATATATATATATATATATAGAGAGAGAGAGAGAGAGTTGAGCCCGAAAGATAATTTGTGCAATTCGAGCATACGACCTCACGACGATAATCTAAACCCTCAACTCTTGGCAATCATTAGAGTTGTTAACGATGCAATTTCGAGTTAAGCTGTGATCGGCTAGAAAATAATTTGACAAAAAAAAGTGTGTCGTAGCTTAGCTATTTTATTTCAATCAGACCTAAATTTCAAATCAATTATCAAGTGATTAACGATCTTCGATCTAAATTCACTAAATTCACAATATCCTAGGGCAGTTAACAATCCGATCGAAAAAACCCATATCCAAAATTTTGGCCCGTAGTTAGACTCGTTTATTTCGAACCGATCTCAATCTCATCCAAAATTTATTCAATTTTCGAGCGATTAACAATCTTCAAGCTAAATTCACAGCCCTAATCTCTATGTCCCAAGTAAATGTACTAATTTTATGTATTTATGTATCTAATACTTAGACTTCAATATTTACTTAACATAGATCTTCAACACCACAATAAAATTTTCGCTCAAATCTTCAATCAACTTTCTTAAATAAAACACATCTTTTCATTCTCATGCTTGATGCTACAATGATATGAAATGCTTTATAAATAAATAATAAAATTTAGGTATTTAACATGTAAATATAAAAAAGATCTATGTAACATGCATCAAAATCCCTAAAAAATATATTGGGGCACAATTTCTATGTATTTATATGTCAAATATCAACATTTCATTATTTAAATTTATAACACCTAAATTTTCACCATCACATAAGAAAAATCACTACTAACATTATAAAAATGAGGCACATCTTCTCATCTATAAGTAAATTGTCAATACACAATTAAGAAATATGTGGTATGTAAATTTGTCACTTAAGAAATTCATTGTAAGCGGGATATTTCTGTCATTAGAAACCAGAAGAAGCCCAAGATCGTCCAAGATGCCATTTTTCAACTTTCGCTTCCAACTTTCTGGACGGCGGTTGCTTGCCTGTTCCTCTCTCCACCGAACTCCTCCTGTCCTGTTAGACCCCCGGTCATCTTCCACTTTACGTCACACAGATAACTCTTGAGTTTCTGATATACCTAATACGTAACAACAAAGTAATTATCTCTCTCTCTCTCTCTCTCTAATATCCCACCTGCGGACCGTTGACAGGAATCTTGCGCCACGCTGCACCTCACCAGGCGTGTTCTCTCTCAACTAATGGCGTCCAGCAAGGGAGGAGTAGTGATGCTCTGTCATTTATGGGCGGTGGCAGTGATTCTGCCCTCGGTGGCCGGAATGTTCGTGGTGGAGAAGAGCAGCATCCGTGTTCTGCGGCCAGAGCATATCAGGGGGAGACATGAAAGTGCCATTGCTAACTTCGGAATCCCTAATTATGGGGGCACGCTAGGGGGAGTTGTTCTGTACCCAGAGAAGGGCTCCACTGGCTGTAGCCCCTTTGATGGTGCTCACTTCAAGTCTCGCTCCGGCCGCCCTGTTATCCTTTTGCTTGATCGTGGAGGTAATCAATCGTGAACACTTGGAGATCTTTGTTGTGCTTCTGTTTTTTGGATTGATATCTGCAAGGTGTTTGCTTTATGCGAAATTTTGCTTTTGATTTTTGTCGCATGAGTTATTATGAAGTTTCATGGAGTTGACGAGCTGGTCTGGTAAATTCCTTTTCAATCTGGTACTGGGAAAAAAAAAAGAAGGAATCTTTGATTATTGTCCTTCGTCGAGTTTTGTTTAGATTGAACGAAAGTTAAGCAAATTAAGGCAGTGTTTGGTATTGTTATAAGGTCTGTGGTATTGTCTCATATGCAGCTTGTTATTAAGTCTGCGGTATTGTCTTATATGCTCACAGAAATTCTGTTATTTTTTTGAATATCTTACCAGCTATAGATTGAATCCTCAAAATGAAACTGGATCCACTCGTTGGAGTTACTAAAATCTTAGATTTTTGTTTCTTAAAATAAAATAGCTTCTTCCCTGGTAATTAATTTCTTTATTATGAATGAATTTATAAAAATATTTATAAGATTATTGTAAAAAAAATGGGGCTCTTCAAAAGCTGTTATCAGTATTATAATTCTTTTTTTTCTTTTGAAAAGTTGGATAATAGCGTTTTAACAACTACAACACTTTAATAGATGTGGTCCTTAGAAAGTATTCCTCATTCCATATATTTTTGAAAAGCAACAATAATAATAATAATAATAAAGCATAATTGTCTTAGTGCTTTGAAAAACAAAGTTGTGAAAGCTGCTAATCTTTCTAAAAGAAACTACCATCACTCCCGTGTAGCCACTGCTCCCTCATAAATGAAAAGATTTGGTTTGAGAAGAGGCCGGCCTTTTGTATTTTACAAACATAAGCGAACAGTCCTCTATACTTACCCCATAAAAGAAGAGATTTTGATATATCTAGCTGAGCTTTTTCTTACTGTGAGCTCTCAATCTTCTGAAAAAGGCAACAATTTGATCCTCCTTTACTCCTTTCATAGATTGCTACTTCGCTTTGAAGGCATGGAATGGCCAAAATGCTGGGGCTGCTGCTGTTCTAATTGCAGACAGCGTAGATGAACCTCTGATCACCATGGATACACCCGAAGAGAGTAAAGATGCCGGCTATGTGGAAAAGATCAGGATTCCCTCAGCTCTGGTAAACCGAGAGTTCGGCGAAGCACTTAAGATGGCCGTTGAAAAGGGCACTGAGGAAGTTGTCGTGAAATTGGATTGGAGAGAGTCGATGCCTCATCCTGACGAGCGAGTCGAATACGAATTCTGGACGAACAGCAACGATGAATGCGGCACCAGATGTGACGAACAGATGAATTTCGTTCAAAACTTTAAGGGGCATGCTCAGATTCTTGAGAGAGGAGGATATACTCTCTTCACTCCTCACTATATCACCTGGTTTTGTCCTGAGGTTTTTATGGCTAGCACACAGTGCAAGTCCCAATGCATAAACCATGGTAGATATTGCGCTCCTGATCCAGATCAGGATTTCACGGAGGGGTACGAAGGTAAGGACGTGGTCGTCGAAAATCTGCGGCAACTTTGCGTGCACAGAGTAGCGAATGAGAATAACCGGTCGTGGGTTTGGTGGGATTATGTGACGGATTTTCATCTTCGATGTTCTATGAAGGAGAAGAAATATAGCCGAGACTGTGCGGACGATGTTATCAAATCTCTTGGTTCGTTCCTCAATTTAAATTCTTGTTGGTCTCTCTCTTTCGGTTGTTTGTGAGTTGTGAGTTCTAAATTAACATTGTTTGACCACTGTCCGATTTATTAGGAATGCCTCTTGATAAAGTCAAAGAATGCATGGGAGATCCTGAAGCAGATGTTGAGAATGCTGTGCTGAAGAAAGAGCAAGATCTTCAGGTGAGTTTTTTTCTCTTTTTTTTTTTATTTTTCTCCTTGATTCAATCTTCCAGCTGAAACAAATGTTTAAAAAGCCTTTCTTTAACCTTTTTGTATGATAAAAATTGAATTTTGATATAGTGGATTTATGGTTTTCTTAGTTGATATTTCAACATGTTCAATAATAGTTATGTAAACTTTGGATTAAGTTAGGTTGGTCGTGGCTCACGAGGTGATGTCACCATCCTGCCAACCCTTGTTATAAACAACATCCAGTATCGAGGTATGTTTCATTTTTTTGCTCGGTTCGTTTTAGTTGTCTTTGGTATTTTGTTATTTAGTAATTTTGTGTGCAGAAGGGCTTAATTTTCTTCACTGCAGGAATACTCGAGAGAATGGCTGTGCTAAAGGCAATCTGTGCTGGATTCAAAGAATCTACAGAACCTTCTGTTTGCTTAACTGGAGGTTTTCATACAAATGGCATTCTCTATTAATGATGGGATGGTGTTAAAATGCCCTTCTAACTTTTTGTTTGTAGGGGCCATTTTAGTCCCAGAGTCTAAAAATGTCACTTTTCTCCCCTATACTTTTTTTAATGGGAGCTGAAATAGTCTTCTCTTCCGGCTATTTCAGCCAATATTGACATTTTAATAAATTATGGGACTAAAATCATCACATGTAAATAATGAGAGGATTATTTTGACGCTTAACTCATAGATGATTGCGTGATCTAAACTTTGTAATTGACTGTCATTGTTCTTCTTATAGATGTTGAGACGAATCAGTGCCTCGAGAGGAATGGGGGTTGCTGGCAGGATTTACGAATGAATGTAACGGCATGCAAGGTGTTTTATGATGTGAAAGATTATTAAATTTGGTTAATTTTATGATTTTCTAGGACTGCTGCTGTATTATCCTTATAATCTATGCAACACAAGTTTTAAGCAGAAAAATGGCTGAATTTAGTAATATTATATGTTATTTTTAGGATACTTTCCGCGGAAGAATCTGTGAATGCCCTAAAGTGAATGGTGTTCAGTATCAGGGAGATGGATACATTTCCTGCAAAGGTACTTTTTTTGTTGTTATAAGAAAAACTTGACCGTTGAATTCATTTTTCACGTTATCTTGTAACCTGCAATAATTAAATTCTTAGCTTGCTATAAATAACTTTGAGATTTGAACTTTTTCTTGCTAAAAAACATTCATTATGTTACCTTTTTTCTGTTTTAATAACTTGAAAGCAAACACTATTTTCATTTTAACTTTGGTATTAAAGAAAAAAATGAAGAAGGCGCGCATTTCTATAGATACAAAAGAATCATTGGCCTGATGAACTTTCTATTATGCTGCTAATAAATGCAATGAAAAATGCTGTAAATTGTATATCTTGGTTATGTCTAGAGTGACTTGTTGACAGTATCAGAGAAAAAACCAGCCTTGTAAAAATAGTAATTTTTGTGGACTAATTTTTACATAATTTATGTCTTGGTTCTCGCTCTTTTACTTCTTTTTTTATTCTAATCTTCTTTGTAATACCTCGCCATTTATTTACAGCCGTTGGGCCTGGAAGGTGTGCAGTGGGTAATGGTGATTGTTGGTCGGAAACCAAGAATGGGAGAACATTTTCTGCATGCTCAGTATTGCATTTTTAACTCTCTCCATTACAAAAATCTTCTTTTTCCTTTTCTTCTCAGATTGTGTTGCTCACATTATCTTTTTTATTCATGGAGGACTTCGATTTGAGTGGCTGCCGCTGCCCTTTTGGCTTCCATGGTGATGGCTACAAATGTGAAGGTGACTTTCTTAATTCTAATTGGCATTCATATGGTTAGAACAAACATGTTTTCCCTTCTGCTCACAGTGGGAAGAAAACAGAAGAATGATTTAATGCAAAAATAATAATATAATTTGTTGTTTTTGAGCCAGATATTGATGAGTGCAAAGAAAAACTTGCATGTCAGTGTGATGGCTGCTCCTGCAAAAATACATGGGGAGGATTTGATTGCAAGTGTAAAGGAGATCTTCTGTATATAAAGGGAGAGGACACTTGTATAGGTAATGTTTTCAACTTAAGACTGAGATGATAACTTTAATAAATTTTCACCGTATAAGTTTATAATGCAGCCGGTGCATTTGCATACATACCACCCAATTCTTATGTGTATTTACATAACTAACATCTAAACTTCAATTATTACATTTATACGATCCAAATATTTCATATGATATCAAATATACCACTGTTTTAACCTTCAAAGAGTGAAATACACCTTTTCATAGATAGGAAAGATGGGCATGTCTGTAAAAATCTAGTGGTATGCATGTACATCTTCCAAAATCCAATGATATTTTTGTTATAAAAAGTATTAAATCTGATTGTTATATATTACGAAGTGTGTGTATTGAGAAGATTGATATTAATTAACTTAATTAAACGAGATATAATTACATGATTTTTCTTATAGTAGGAAGCTTGATATTTAGATAACCTCATTAGAAGAGATCTAATTACAAGATCTCTTTTATATTAGAAAATTCCTAATTTGTATGTCTCAACCCTCTCTTATTTATAGAAGTGATTATGATTGGTTTTTTAGTGTGGAGTTGGAACCCTATTTCGGTCGTTTTTTCATCTCTCCTAACGTGTTGATAGTGAATAACCTCTCTCTGTGGACATGGGAGGATTTGTGCCGAACTATATAATTAGAAAAATATTTGATTGTTTGTTTGTTGTGTATTTTTGTTTTTCACATTGCTTTGCACAACAATTTGGTATCAAAGTTGGATTGGTGCGATTCTGATAACAAGCGGCTACGATTCTGGCTAAGTTGCAATCATAAGGCAAATAAATTGAAGCAATTTAGGTTACGAGATCTGGGATCTGGTAGAATCATGGATAATCATGTTATGAGGTATTTTGACATTCACCGTGGAGTTAGAAAATATGTCGATTTATCATGTGTTTATGCATCCCGTCAAAATTAATGTGACAAGATTTTACGATAAAATAAATTTTAGCATGTGGCACTGTGAGTTGATTGATACATTGCACTCTTTGAATTTGGAGAAAATTTTTTACAGCGATAAATATCCTATAAGAGATATTAGAAAAAAATTGGTTGAAAATGAATCAGAGTGCTTGTGGCTTGATCTGAAATTGCTTATCTTAGAAGATCATGGGGTGCTAATGGAGGCATTTGCCGAAAAATTATGAAGAATGCTAGAGAATAAATATCCCACGAAAAGCACGTAAAATCATCTCCATATGGAGCTTCGACTCTATAAGTTCCAAATGATATGTGAGATTACTATTGATGAGTACTTGAATGATTTTACAAAGCTTTAGGCAAATTCGCTAAATTTTGATGAGAATATTAGAGATGAAGATAAGACATTTTTTCTGTGAATTCGATCTCGAATGAGTACAAAATCTTATGATAACACTCTTTTATGGGAAGGCCTTGAATTATGGTGAGGTGACCACAACGTTATTGAACCATGGATTTCATCGAATGGCAATGAATCCACAAAGATGGAGTAGGTTGAGACACTTATACTCCAACTTGACAAATTTGGAAAAAATAAAAAATTGGCAAAGAAGGGTGTTGGGGACGATACTTCTAAAAAACAGGACAAGCCGCATAGGCGCGGTCATAAGAAAAAGTAGTGTGTTTTCTATTTAGAGACTGGTCATTTGAAAAAATATTGCCTGCGAGTTGAAGAGGGGGAAATGAGGTTTCATCTAAGTTGAAAGCTAATCTTATTATGGAGAGGTGTGTCGAGACAGATTCAGATGTATCGTTTTTTACATTTTTTCCCCAGTTTATGTATAGATGATTCATAATGAATTATTGACATAGATGTTACCTATCACATGTATTCTCATTGAGAGTGATTATGTATGTACAAGATGCTTGATAGCGGTGCAGTGACTATGAGCAACGATCAAATTTATCATACTATTGATGAAAGTAATGTTTTTATCAAGAAGCATGATGGTACTATGAGAGCATTGATGGACGTTGAACATGTTCCAGATATCATGAAGAATTTTCTCTCAATAAGACTTTTAGAGAACAAATGCTGCGAGATAGTTCTTGAGGTAGTGTTGAGGTATGCTTTGGAGCACTGATTTTTCTGAAGGGAGTTTGTCATCACAATATTTATTTTCTTCAGGAAAGTATAGTGACTGAAACTGTAGCTGTTGTAGATGATCCTTCTAATGAAACTACATTATGACATGTGCGGCTCGCTGATATTCGAGAAGCTTCACTTCAGACATCGATGAAACAAATATTGATCAAAAGAGCGATCACTTGCAAGCTCGATCTCTGTGAACATTTTTTGTTTATCAAGAAGATATATATATATATATATATATATATATATATATATATATATATATATATATATATATATATATATATATATATATATATATATATATATATATATATACATATCATCTAGTACTGTCATCCACAGCATAAATGACATTTTAAAGAAAACTCAACACAGATATTTGGGCCCGACAAAGACGATATCATTCAACAGGTGGAGATACTTTATCTTTTTTATCGATGATTACTCCAGATATATTTGGTTGTACTCCATGAAGCGTAAAAGCCAAGTTCTGTAGATTTTCAAGACTCGAAAGAAATGGACTGAGACTCATATTGGTAAAAAGATCTAGTATATCATATTAGACAGTCAGGGTGAATACATATCGAATGCATTCTTCAAGTGTGTCATAGAGTTGAGATAAATCACCATTTCACTATTCGAGAGACACTGCAACAGAATAGTGTGGCGGAGAGGATGAACCAAACTTTGTTGGAGAAAATTCAGTGTGCTAATGTTGTTTTGGATAGTGTCTATTGGGTCGAGGTCATAGACTATGTTTATCAATTGGTAAACCTTTTGTCTTCTATAGCTATCTGAAAGAAATCCTAAATGAGATTTGGTCGACACATCCTACTAAATATTATGAGCATATGAAAGTGTTTGAGTGTTCTGCTTACTACGACATGTAGTATGATAAATTGGAACAACAAGCAAAGAATGCAATCTTTATTGGTTTCCTACATGGAGTCAATGGCTTCAAACTTTATGATCAAACATTGAAAAAGTTTGTCATTAACATGGATATTACATTTGACAAGACAAGCAAGTTGAAGCATTAGAACTCAAAGCATGCATATAATTCTATTGAGACCACATATAAGCAGCTGAAGTTAGAGTTTGATGTAGCTTTATTTGTTCCACATAGTTCGTCCACTCTTACTCAAGTAGCTTAGTTGCAGCTCAGAAGGTGCCTATTGACAATGTTTGAGAGGAGGTTGAAGAAGATGTTAAGAATGAGATTCCTACTTATGAATATATTTATTAGGAACAGGACCAATCGCCAAAAAATTCCAAAATCATCTTGGTTGAGGGATCACATTACATTTTTATTTTCAACCACAAAAGCTGAAATTTCTTATAACTACAAGAAAATGGTGGAGAGCCCATACGGTTATATTTTGAGAGCGGCAATGAACGAAGCAATGGAGTCTCTTCGGAAGAATGTTGCAAGGAGGTCGGTGAAGCTTTCTCCAGGAAGAAAAGTTACTTGGTGCAAATGATAAATAAGATCTCATGGAGTTGAGTTGCAGTACAAAAGGTTAATATTTGCATAATGTAAAGATATTGACTATGGTTAGGTATTCTCTCTAGCGGTTAAGCACCATTTGATCTGTGTTCTCTTAGTACTTGTAGCACGATAAAATAAGTTTTTAGAACAGCTTTATGTGAAGACTGCTTTCTCACACAAAAAATTACAATAGGAGATTTATATGCTACACCTGTTGGATATGGAGCCTCAAAAGACTTGATTTATAGGCTATAAAAGCCTTTATATGGGTTGAAACAGTCGATGTGATAGTGGTATAAAAATTTTAACTAGTTCATCATAAGACAAAATTACACAAAGAGTCAATATTATCATTGTACATATTTTAAGTTGGTCAATAGTGAGTTCAAGTACTTGCTTGTATATATTGATGACATGTTGATTCTATTAGATTATCATACCAAGGTTAATAAGATGAAGAAACAACTGTCCAAATATTTAGAGATGGAGGAGTTGGGTGAAACTTGTATAATTCATGGTATTAAGATTCTCCGGCAGCTGGAATGGTTCGGCTCTCACGAGGAGCATATGCTCGAAATGTGCTGAAAAAATTTGGGGTTGACGACTCGAGTAAGGCGATGAGTCCACCCGTTATATATTACGTTCGTTTGTGTTCAAATCAGTGTCCTAAAGATGATTAGGAAGGAAAAGATATGCAATCAGTTCTTTATGCTAGTGCGGTGATAGTTCGATGTATGTCATGATTTATATTATACTAAACATTGCGCAAGTGGGTTGGTATTGTAAGTAGGGTCATGCATAATCCAAGGAGTCACTTGCTGGCTATAAAGAGAATTGTGAGGTACTTAAAGGGTACGATTGGTGATAGCTTGATAGTTGAAAGACAGTCATCTATATTTGATTTGTGCATAGGTTACACAAATTCAGACTAGGCATGTAATATAGATAAGTGTAGATCTATGACCGACTATTTATTCAAGTTGGTGGTTCTTCAGTTGTTACTTGTCTACTATGGAGGTTGAGTACATGACAGTAACGAAGACATTGAATAAAGTGATATGGATGTAGGGCCTACTAGATTATGTGGAAATTAATCAGGAGTATCTGAAGATATTGTTTTATAGTTAAAGTGCAATATTCTTGGCCACAAAACTAGTTCAAGGCCGTACCAAACAAATTGATAAGAGGTACCACTTTGTTCGAGACTTGATTTATGACGACAATATTTTTTTGAAGAGGATAGATATGAAGAAGAATCCAACATACATGCTCACAAAGGTATACCAGTTTAGAAGTTCACGTACTATAGTAATTTGGTGAACAATCGAGGCTATGCTTGATTGTCCATTCGGGCATTTTGAAGAACTATGTAAGGTTTGATACCTTTGGGAGAGGGACACATAGACAATCATCTTGGTGCAGTTGTTTTGGTATTGGAGCTTAGTTTGGTCATCTCTCACTTATCAAAAAGTGCGAGATGAGAGAAAGATTGTTATAAAAAAGCATTAAATCTAATGATGGTATATTATGAAGTGTGTATATTAGAAAAATGGATGTTAGGTAAGTTAATCAGAGATCTAATTACAGGATCTTTTCTATATTATAAATATTTGTAATTTGTATGTCATAATCCTCTATTATTTGTAGAAGAGATTATGATTGATTTTTTAGTGTGGAGTTGTAACCCTATTTTGATAATTTTTTTCTTCTCTCCTCACACGTCGATAGTGGAACAACCACTCCCTGTTGACGTAGGCGGATTTGCGCTAAACCCACGTAATTCACACCATGTTTGATTATTTGTTTATTATGTAATTTTGTTTTTCGCATTGTTTTGCACAACAATTTTATGTTATACTCTTCTTGCTACTGTTGAATTGTCAATTTTGTTATTTTCTTAGATCTTACGACGATGCATATGACTAGCACGCCTCTCTTTTTCTTGTCCGGTTAATCAATGAATTAAAAGAAATCAACACGGCGGCATAAAATTATCAAATTATTGTATTTTTGTGCATCGTCCAGTTGTTTTTATTATTTAATAACTCTTTGATGATAAAACAATTTACAATATAATGCTTTGATTAGAATTTTCAGAACTAAAACCAATTTCATTATCATCTACTCTTATAAGATATTGAAGTTTCAGAAGGAACCTGCAGATTAATATGATTACCTTCAGATCTTTGCAGTTAATGTTTCATCTCAGCTGTGACAGAAAGAACTCTAATTTCATTATCATCTACCATCAAATTCTGTGTTTAATTTTCCAAAACACATATCTCAATTTATCAAAACAGCTCAACCTCATTTCATTTGCCTTCTAATGCAGCTAAGAATGCATCAAGATTGGGATGGATGTTGTCACTCTTGGTTCTATCTTGTTTGGTTGGTGCTGGAATAGCTGGTTATATCTTCTATAAATACAGGCTGAGAGTATGTTATGTTATTTTAATTCCTCATACTCACCATAGTATTTAAATCTATATTCATAAAAGTTAATATTTAACCTTTTTTTTATATTTCTTTCAGTCTTATATGGACTCAGAGATAATGTCTATCATGTCTCAGTACATGCCTCTTGACAACCAGCATAATGAGGCTCAACCTCTGCGACAAGATTCCACCATATAATACAGTATAGTTTCTTCTTCAGTATTATTGTAGGGAGATTGTAGATTTAACAGTAGAGTCGGGAAGCTTATGGCAGTATTCATGCAATAATCATTCTGCAAATTTTACATGTGAGAAGAGATGAAAGGGAGGGAGGGGAGGGGCCAATGATGCATGCTGTTTCAGCTATTAATGTTGATTGTATTGCCATAAATTTGATATTTTTGTTCATAATAAGTTTAGGATCATACTATAGAAATCTGGCTTAAATTTTTTGGTGCTTTATAGTATGTAAATTTATGTAACTGATGATTTATTTGATGTCAATAATGAGTGTGAGAGAGATGAAAGATAATGACTTACAAGTAACATGGAATCTAGCATGAGTTTACTCCTTTAGTCATTTGTCATTGTGATCTAACTTGAGTTTTAAATTTATTATTGTGATAGTTTCAAATTTGGCTCATTTAAATTTGACTTAAAGTGGAATGAGCTTATCAAAATGCAACACTATAAAGCAAATTATTAGTTAATTGAATAATTTTTAGGAGTCAATTAATGAACATCCTATTAAACTTTAAAAATGACATTTTGATTCAATGAACTAATAATGAGTGATGTGTTAATCAAAAAAATTTTATCACGAGGAATTAATATTGATGCATTTTGAGCAATAAATACTTCAAATTTAAATTTAAGATCATCTGAGCCTGAATTTCAATAAATTTATAACTAAACTAAGTGTCTTGACAAAACGAATTCAATGCCATTGGAAGTGATTCAAGCTGAATTTAATCAAATCTTGATCAAACATTTAAAGCGCAATTGAAAACTTTGGAATATTAATCGGAGAACCAAATGAAGCCCAAATTTGACATATAATTAAATTTAGTGTCTCAAAAAGTGTAATCTAATGTCCGAAATTATTTAATTATGAGGTCATCAATGCACTAAAATACTCAAAAAAATAATATATGATAAAAAGAATAAACACAAAACATGTGATTGAGTGCTTTGGAAAGTTAGGCCAAAATAACTAAAATACCTCTCTGAAAATGACCAAAATATCCCTTGCAATTTGTATTTGATTTGTCATATAATACTAGTAAAAAAATTAAAATTTAAAATGAATTTTTTATTTGTAATATAAAGTTACTAACAAATAAATTTATAAATATAAATAAATAAGCAATTGACTAAATTTCAAATTAGCAAAGTTTATACCGAGCAAATAAAATAATACTAAAATTATAAGTAATTTTTGTTTAATCAAATAACATAAATAAATATGAATAACAATGTTCATTGAATTAAAATATGTGTTTTTGTTAGAAGATCCGCACTAGTAGAGCAATAAATTAATGTATTAGTAGTAAAGCAATAAATTAATGCATTAGTATTGTACGAAAATTTACAACACATAAATAATAGAAAAATATTCATGTAAGCCACCAAAAATTTAAGAGAAAAATCACAGTGTTTAGCTCAATCAAAATAATCCTCTATGTGATTTTATGTGCATTAATCCAATCTTCTTTTAAAATAGGTTAGATGAATTTACAAATGTACAATGATATTTCATCGATGATTAATAGTTGCATCAGGTTGTAGTTTTTAGTGATAAAAGTAATAACGCGTTGTAAAAGCCGTAGTTAGAGGTTGTAGTAGCATCATCTGGTCATTGAGGTCATAATTAGAGGCTATAATGAAAATTGTTGGTCATGTAGGTCATGTAGGTCATAATGGGTAGTTGTAATAATATCAGTTGACTACCGAAGTCTTAATTGGAAATTGCATGCCAGGGAACCACATAAGATGTAGTTGGTTGTGTAGACCATAGTAGGGAGCTGCAATAACATCAGTTGGACACCGAGACTGTAGTTGGAGTATATAAAGACAATAGTCAATCGTGTATGCCATGGTGGGAAAATGCAATAGCATTAGTTGGCCACTAAGGCCATATTTAGAGGTTGTAATAACAACAGTTGGTCACGTAGACCGTAGTGGGGAGTTGTGATAGCATCGGCTGGCCTTCGAGGCTGTAGTTGGAAGTTACAATAGTAGTGAGCCACATAAACTGTAATTGGTCGCGTGGGTCACAGTGGGGAGCTACAATCACATCAGTTGACCATCGAGTTTGCAGTTGAATGTTGTAAAGACAACATGTTGTCAAGTAGAAAATAGTTGGTCATGTAGGCTATAGTGCGGAGCTACAATAACATCAATTAGCCATCGAGGACGTAGTTGGAACCTACATGGGCAGCAAACCACTTATGTCGCAGTTGGTTGCATAGGCTATAATGGGGAGATGCAATGGCATCAGTTGGTTATCGAGAAAAAAATTGGCGATGTATCAGTAGGTGGTTGAAATAGAGATATCACTAGTTGACATACAACGTAGAAAGAAAAACTTTAAAAGCCCATAAAAATTCATCGTGTTCTTAATACGACAGTTTTAAGTACTTGATATAGAAATTTATCATCAAATCTTTGGTACAATGGTATTCGTTATCCCATATTAGGGGTTGTTATTCACTATATTCGGGGTGTGTCATTACACCGTATCTAAGACACATCATTATGCCATATTCACGGTGTGTAATTACATTGTATTCAAATCGTCGATACATTGTACTTGGGGTGCATCTTTACTCCTCAGGATTCACTAACGGCGGAGAGAAGAAGGTGACTAACAACAGTTGATGGGGGGCAGTGGCTATGGAGGGCAGAAGTTATCATTGGTCTTCAAATCTATAACTACTCTGAAATTTCACTCTTTCTCCTCCTTCCTCCAGGTTCAAGTCTCACCTTAGGTTTCAGCTTCCTTTCATGAAAAGAATGTATTTATATATTTTGGGAGCTGCATTCTCCGTTAATATTGCATAGATCCAGACCACTTTATCGAGCGGCCCAAAGTGATTCCCTTGATTAAATGATGTTTTATAAATATTTAAGTGTCTTGATTACGTCAGAATTCAGTGATATTGGGCTTGTTGGATTCTTCATATACACACTTGATTTGAGTTTAAACTAGTCAGATTTGGAATTCATTGACCATCTAATTAACCACACAAAACTTCCAAAGGTAGTTTAATGGCTTTGGTGCGAGCTTGATTTGACTCAGATTGGATCAATTTTAGTGTCATTGGGTTCCTCTCGTCGAACCAGTCAGCTTGACTGTAAGTTCTGAAATCAAAGTTCTTAATAAATTTTAATTTGAATTTGAATATTCTTTTCTACAAAAAACTTCAAGATTCTTACTGAATAATGAATTTGTTGATGAAGTATAAAAAAAAACTTGAATAAATTTTATACATATTGATATTAAATTAAATTATATTAGTATTAAATATATATTAAATAAATTATATCTAATAAAACTTATTTAAAATAAAATGTCATATAAATATATAACATTTAACGAGTTATTTGTTGAACAACAAACTTTTTCATGAACATTAATTAATGAGTTGAGCTATTATTAAATTTGATTCATTTAACCATCAACTTTAAAAAAATATTCAAGTTGATTTATTTATTATTTTAGGAATAATAATCAAATATTAATGGAAATGAGTTCTAGTTATTCACAAAATGCATTGTTCATTTACAGCCCATTCAAATACCTAACTTATCCGACCTGACCTGACCCAACCCGAATGCTAACACCTTCGAGCTTTTGGTTTTTGAGCTCTGCCCCGATGCCTTTTTCGCCCTCAGTAACTCACAGGTGAGTCCCGGAGAAGTACCAGCCGCTTTGCGCCGCCGTAGCTGCAGAGTTCACCGGAAAACTCTTTTCTCCTCGTGATCTTTCTTGCTATTGTTTTCATTGCAGACCCGCTATGGATTTATAAATCGAGAGCGGGCATTAGAAGGATTTTGTAGAGTAGATTCAAACGCGATAAGCGTGTGATTTTCCGTTCAACAGCGTCGCGATTTCGGAGGAAGAGCCGCCCCGATAAGGCGCTCCGCCCAGGCAAGGCTGTAGTTGCCGCCGATTTAGCCTTCAGGTTACCCTCGAAAATAAGGCCTATTACAATTTCTTACATTTCCTGCAATTTAGTTTTTTTCTTGATATTCTCTTTGTTCTCTTGAACGGACTATTTATGTGCGATTTGGAGCTAACCAGTGTTGGTTCAAATCCTGTTCAGGATTCGTAGTGATGGTTGTGTGGCAAAGGCACCTTCGTGTGGTTATTCGGCAAATTGGCTTAAAGATTGAGCAAAGTCAGTCGAATAACGTCATTTCCAATTGTACATTCACAAAGCCTTCTCATTTACAAGGCAAGGAGTTTCTTTTAAAATTTGCGATGCTGTACTACTGAATTCAACATGTTGATCCATAGTTTTTTTATTTAATTATTTGAGATGGTGACTCGAGGTGCAGTTGCTTATTCACAACTATGTGGCATGGCTGGGTTTTAATGCAAATCAGCTTTGAAAACCACTTTTTTTTTTCTTGCCAACGATAACTTGTGCTGCTTTGCTGTTTCAGCTGTATAAATTCATTTCTTGTTCTTTTTAAAGTTTTACTTTATCAGTGCAGGCCAATCAGCTCTTCATAGCAGAGTCTGTGGAATTTCCTCAATAGGAGGTTTTAGGCCTTCTTACCAATTCATCCAGTATGAGGTATACTTCTATCAACTCCTAATTGCCCATGAGAATGAGATGTAACTTTATGCCAGCATTTCTTTTTAATTTGTAATATACTGCTTTGAATGAGACTTAGGGGCCCATTTGGGATCACTTCTGATTTTTGTTTTTGTTTTGTTTTTTTTTTTTTGAACTAAAATATGTTTGATATGTTGTAACATGTTTGGTTGTTCTCAAAACACTAAAAATAACTTCTATATGTTTTGAGTATTTTTAAAAATAAGATAATTTGTTTTTGAACATAAAAAATAAAAACATGAAAAAAATGCATTAGGCAAACACAATTTCAAAGTAAAAGCCTAAAATACATTAGTGATCCCGAACAAGGCCTTAACAACCAAAAGTTATTTTGAGAACATGTTTTCTTAATGTGTTTTTAATATACTTTTATTTTTTGTTTCCAAAAATAAAGAAACATATTTTTGAAAATAGTTGAAATAACTTTTAGGTGTTTGAGTATTAAAAAAATATATATTTTTTAATCATACATACCAAATATATATTTTTATTCAAATTAAAACATAAACATAATTTAATTTTTTAGAATGCTTTTGAAATTGAGTTGTGTGTGTGTGTGTGTGTGTGTGTGTGTGTGTGTGTGTGTGTGTTTATATATATATATATATATATATATATATATATATATATATATATATATATATATATATATATATGGAATCTATTCATACAACACAAATCTCCAATCACGAGTGAAATGCTATGAAGTATTGGTGATACATGTAAGTATACATGCCGACCAATTAGCATATGAAATTGAGTCAGTGTATTGGTTTTGAGTAAAACCTGAAGGTTTGAAGTTTAGTGATTTTAAAGTTTCTAATCTAATTTTTGCAAAAAAATAAATCCTATATCTAATTTTAAATTTAAACAAGTGATAGAAAATATCTATCAAATTGCTCATATGCAAATCAAATATATCTCAGTAACTCTAATAACGTTGACAATGAGGAACAACAATTTTTACTCGGCCCACAAAAACCTAATTGTTTATAAATTTTCCTACACGATTGTACAATCCTAACAATAATATTCTTATTTTTCTAGAGTAGTGTTGGTTAACCTAATTGTTCCACTAGCCTACTACTGTAGTAGGAGATCACAACTAGAACTGTAAAAAAAGCTCTTTGTTCGCAAACAACTCGTGTTCAGATCGTTCAAAAGTAAACAAGCAGAACACGAACAACCCTTTGTTCGGTCTTATTCGACTCATTTTAGCTAGAAATAATGCAATTATATATATTATTTATATAATAATATATTATATGTATTATCTATGTAATGATATATTATATATATGTATATCTAAGTTTAAATCATAACAGCTCTTGTGGTCATGTGGTTATGCGTCTTCTATTACACAAACTTGGTGCAGGTTTGAATCCAACACCGTACATGTATTTTTTCCAATTAATTTTAATGAGTCAATTTAGAGCCGAAAATAAATAATAATATTTAAATCGAGTTGAACACAAACACACTATTCACGAGCCAATTTTGAACTCGAGTCAAGCTTGAGCTCGCTCAAGCTCGGCTAGTTTACAAATCTAATCACATCTCATTTTAAGATCATTAGTGATTAGTTTATGATTAAATTAGATTCAAAAGGTTAAACTATTAACTTATAATCAAATTAACCTACAATTACATAATAATTATTTCACCAACTTGCACAAAATTCAATCCAATGGAGAGAAAAGTTTAACTCCTAGTCATTACAGATGAAAACAACACGAATTCCCTTGCAAAATCTAAAGCAAATAAAATTATAATAATCTCATTGATGTTCTTATTCGAATTACACAAACTTACAACACAATTTCTGATTTTGTGCCCACATTGAGTACAATCATACAATTTTTCTCTCTTAGGAGAACTCTCACACACCATCTCACACTATCTTTTAAGAATCCCTCCGCCAAAGCGTATTGATGGCTACAATGTTCTATAACACTCTCTACTAGTGCCTGTCTTCTTCACCTTCGTGTCGCTCTAAGGGTCAAGCGTTTCAAAGAAAAATTGTGGATGAGCTTTCATTCATTTGAAATTAATTCTTTTATAGCTAGATCACCATGCTGTCAGAGAATTGTCGTAACTATCTAAGTCAGTTTGTCAGCATCATAGTTCCTCTTGGAAGCGCCGAAGTCTCCCATCCTCATTGTCGTGCATCCTGAAGTTGGTGCAAGGTTTCCCTGAAGTGATACGAAGGTTTTCTGCTCTTTGCATGTGTCGTGCATAGAAGGTAGCAGGGACAACGCACCCACCCCACCCTATGGCACTCTTGCGCCATAATGGTGTAGCCACAGTATAAGTGGCGTAACTATGCCACATCTAGGGTGCCCTTAAAGCTGCTCATTGGTTTCCTTTCTCGGTTGGACCATGCATGGTGCTTTGAATGTGACGCCTATGCACCAAGCTCTCGGTTATGTAAGGCATGGGAGACGCATATGTGCCAATAGGGTGGCGTCTTGGGGCTAATGGAATGGAATTATGCCACCTCTATGTGTTAGCTTCTATGCATGATTAATGAGCTATTAAGCACTCATGAATACCTATCTGCAATTACATACAAAAATACATGAAAAAACATAAATATGGACCAAATAATAAAAAAATAAAGTGCAGAAAAATATCAACAAAATATATCACATATTTCATACATATCAAAAGCATCGAGTTGTTTGGGTCTAATCTGATACATAAATATAGCTCCCGATCAATTGATTAGTCTATTGTCTTGAGAGGAGCTTTATGCTAATGTCATGAGAATGATTGCAGTTTGGGAAGTCTCCATTCAAGACAAAGATCTTTATGAATTAGTAAAATAACCAAAACGTGGCCCCATAAAATAAATCAAGGATGTAGGTGGACACAGTTACATGCTTATGCTTGCAAAAGCTTGTTGGCCCATGCGTAATTATGTGCTAGATACATGTAATTCCATGTGGTTCAAACCAAGTGGCCCCAATTATATTCAACCACTTGATTGGTGGGTCCATTATGTGCCCTCCACATTTAAGCAAGCAATCATGCTCCCTTTTCCTATTATACGGCAAATATGCCTACATCATCAAGAATATATATGAGGAGTGGTTAAAATTTTCTTTATAGTTTTTATCATTCATGTTTTTGAAAACCTAACAAATCCCCAAGGTCATGTTCCATTTTATGGGGTAGCTGACCCCCAAGGCTTCTCATGAAATTTGTCTCTTCTATGAGGTCTTTAATCTATGTTTACCTTCCACGATTCTTAGTAATTTTATGAATGATGGAATCATGTGATTTGTACATTCCCTCCTCTACATCTCCTCTAAGCGGGGAGCAATGAACTTTTGTAATTATAGAAACTATGTGCAACAAATAATCTAAATATAGCGTTGTAGCATCCTTATCAAAAGTGCATTCATATAATCGGGAGGGATAATTAATCATTGGAGTTTGTGCACATTGTAGGTCTCACACAAGCAGTATAAACTTTTGGTTAGCGCTTTATCAATACCTAATTTATCTCTAACAGTATATCTCTCTTTAATTACATATGGCTCTATGGGGCTTTCATTTTTTACATGATTCTATTGGAGAAGAGCTTATAGAACATCGAGTTAGGTTGTTTGAGGATGGATTTTGACTGTACTAATAAGATTCAGGGAGGTAGTTGATGTGAATGTAAAAAAGAAAAAAAATCCATATATCAAATTTAACTTGGCTAAAGTTATACAGGAAGCTTTTTGTGAACTACAATTATCTATGGCATGCAGCACCAAATAACAATGAATGATGATGGATTCATTAGTTCGACCAAAATAGTTTGCACAAGTGTAATGTTTTTGGCGGGCTTAACTGAGTTGGGTGATCAGTGAAAAACATGAAGGCTATGGGTAATCCGTGAAAAATATGAAGGGCAAGGGCATCAAGGAAAAAATTGGAGGACATGGGTGATCAGTGAAAAACATAATGATAAATTTTATACTCTAACATACTAGAAATATTGTAATTTCATTTTATTTTATCATTTGTCCTTGTTTCCCTTCCAAATAATAATATTTGATTTGCCTCACAATTTATCTTATTCATTAGGGATCACATGAGATTTAGAGTTGTCTAGTTCTGTGCAGGGTTATTTTAGTTCAAGGAGCTTGTTAGCTGATGCTGAAAACATGGAGCCGATATCTTCCCCTTTAACGCCAGTTTTGGGGAATGTTGGACAAGCTACCACTAAGGGGTTGGGCCCCAAATCTTCAACGGTTCAGGCTATTAAGAAAGATATACGACAGGTAAACTTTTCTTATCATCAATGGTGCTTGTATGTGTTACCAGTTTTAACTTCTAAAAACTAATGCTGGGCTTATCAAGTGTTCAATTATTTAGGCTTGAATGCATCACACATTGGTACAAAATGAAGAATCCCAATACGTCGGATTTGAGCCCTCACCCTGCCTAAAACAAAAAAAAAGAAAAATTCAGTTATCCTCATTTAATTTTTTTTTCCTCTAGAGAAGTAAATAATGTCTGAATTTTGAACATGACTTCCTTTTAGAATGTAACCAAACTTATAGCATGCCATTTTAGTACATACTCTTTTGGAATTACTTTGTTCTTGATTCGTTAGCATGATCATTATTGTTAGCCTTATAACATTTAT
The DNA here is from genome assembly GCA_022702705.1 of Papilionanthe hookeriana x Papilionanthe teres. NCBI lineage: Eukaryota > Viridiplantae > Streptophyta > Magnoliopsida > Asparagales > Orchidaceae > Papilionanthe > Papilionanthe hookeriana x Papilionanthe teres. The sequence goes on along the minus strand of CM040427.1, from coordinate 58,302,235 downwards.
TATGATTTGGATTTTGGATTTGTTTTTCTTATACAATAATTTTATTTATTTGTTCTATTAGTGTATTGTTATCTTCTATTATACATATTCAGACCACCTATTATTTTTTGTTATCTTGTCGATTTTCCATACGAGTTTTATCATAGTATTCTTAGGTGGTTCTCCACTTAAACATGTGCTTCAAGTCTAGAAATTGTAGCATTCTGTTTAACCCGTGTTTGGTATATTATCTCTGGTCCACTTTTGACCAATCCCCCTAGACAGTAAATCTTACAACAATATTTTGATAATTATCCTTCATTTCCAGGACAATTACATGCCATGTAATCTGCCTTTATTTTACCAATTTTAAATTTTGGCATCTTCTAATTTTTTTTGTGCTATTCTAGTTTATCATATGCTTTAAAAGAGGTGCCAAATATTAGAACTATTTCATTTACAAACACCATATACCAAGATACCTTATTTTAAATAACTTTACTGACAATGTCTATAATCTCCCTCCCTCCCTCCCTCCCTCCTTAGAGAGAGAGCGGGAGAGAGAGAGAGAGAGAGAGAGAGAGAGAGAGAGAGAGAGAGAGAGAGAGATTTGTAACTAATTTCTTATGTGATACTATTGGCCACTTTGCAATTGCTTTCAATGGTAACCTTTGATGGATCATATATATCTTTAAAAATTTCTTACATAATTTTGACATGCATCTTTTCTCTTTAATGGCCATCACAGTAATTGGCATATGGATTTTCAAAATAAATTTTTTTCTTATAAAAATCTTTATTTTGTTGTTTTTTTAATTATTTTATATGATAAAGATCAGCATTTTGCTCTCTACATTCTCACAAATTTCGTTAGCACAGGAATTGTTCCATGGTAGATCTTCCTATCATAAAAATCAATTTGAATTTTCACCAATAAGATTTTGTAAGACTATGGACATTTGACCTCTCTTTTAAATTTGTTTTTGTCTCTTACACTTCATTCTAGTATTAGTATTATGACTTTAAACGTCGATTTTATTGTTAAGGGGCGATTACATGCATGGCACCCAAAATATTGCAATTTACAAATCAAGCCCTCTCTTTCATCCATTTTTCAAATTCTCACTTAAATAACAAAGGTCATGATAAAATCCCAACCCATATTTTTAATTTTATCAAATTTGCAACGTTTTGATCGTGGCACGTGTAAATGCATCGGTTACATAATTGAAAAAAATCAAGAGGATGGTTGATTTGTAAATAGCAATGTTTTGAATGCCTTGTAATAAAAGTTCCTACCAAAATATTCATTCTTGGATTAGAAACATTCTTTTAGTGCTAAGCATTTTATCAAAAAGTTTTCAATTAAGTGATTTCAATATATTTTTAAGTCTGTGCTACTATTATAAAAAAATGATCTAGAAGTTTGTCCACAAGATATATCATTAGTTGAGAATGATTGTCCGATCTTATCCATTAAAATTTGCACCTTTTATTTTGTCAGGATCTATACAGATGATCTCGATTAGAAACATGCATTGATTTTAATGCTAAAAAACTGCACCTTTTATCTGAAATTATTCCCCGATGTGCTACTTTTTTCTTCTGTGTTTTAGCATCTTGCCTATTTTCTCCCAAATTATATTTGGAAGATTTGCATACATATCGGTCAACTATGTATTTACATATCTAACACCTATACTTCAATTTTTACATATAAACTCCCCTAACTATTCATGAAAATGTGTATTTCACTTCCAAAAGTTAAAAGAGTCGTAATTTTTATGTGATATGAAAGATTTTGAGTGTTATAAATGTAAAAGAGAAAAGTTAGGTGTTTGATATGTAAGTGCATACGTATTGAGTGGTATGTATGTGTCGGCCGCATTTTCTTCGATTTTCAGCTAACATAAAATTTAATGATTTAAGCTTAATATGAGCATACGATTTTCAAGCACGCATTTTAATTCTGAAAACGAGATCGTCCTGATCCATTCGTCCAACAATCGCAGATAATCGTGCTGATGTCGTAACGATACATCTTCTCGAAAGAAGAATATGATCAGCGACGGTGACCCAATCATACGAATCCAGTGATTGCTGACATCCGTTGACCGCGAATCCTTACGTGCGATCGACAAGCTCCCCACCTAATGTAGCGTGCAGTGCCATTTTACTCGGTCTCAGCTCTCTATGGGATGGAGCAGCTCCTCATAAGCATCACATCCCAACGACGGCATCACTCGGAAAACTCCGATAATCGACAGCTGGCTTGTCTCAGAATCTCGACGTTGTGTCACGCAGACGCAATAGCAGAATGCTAGCTTACATGCTATTTCCGCATCTGCAAGTAGCGCAGTGACGTCAGTCGATTGCAGGCGAGCCCTACGACCAACTATCCCATCGGTTAGCCGTGTGCTGGAGACGACGTTATTTAAACGTCTGATCCGCCAACTTTATTATTCGTACTCACACTTACATAACACCGACATGAAATATCCGCTGAGATACGGTGCTACGTCGTACCGCACGACGACCCTGAACTGTGCCGAAGCACTAGACTTACGCGCCAACGACGATCGCACGTAGTTTGCAGTGAGAGCGAGGTGACGCGCGCGTGCTAGCGCCGAGCCTCTATGCTCGTTATTTAAGTTCAGAACGAGATCGTCAGAACGACGATCGACCTTCCACTCAGGTTAGCCTCGCTCCATCGTCGCCCACGCTACGCTCCAGTTCGTCAGAAGACCAAGCGTCTAGCGCCCAGCGCTAGTCATATGTTACGTCCCATCGCTAAGTGTCTAGTTTCGATTTTGTTCGTTCTGTTGTCGCTTTAATTAATCTTTCAGATGCATAATGTATAGATCGGCAGATATAAAACCACTATAAAGCAGCATCTGCAGCAGATCGCAAAGAAAGAAATTACACCGAATAAATCGTAAAGCGCATCTGACACCGCTACCGTTGCGTGATTGCATCGCAGATGACGATATCATTCGGCAGATATTTAAATAAACTCGCAGCAAAGCAAGTTAGATAGAAACTCAAAGACTGAAAATCGTAAAACGAGTCGGTAGAATCACAAATAAAACTCGTAGTCACGCATGAAGATCAAGATCGAAGTATAAGACATCGAAAAGGGCAGCTCAGAGCCGGATCGCGGTGCTATCCAACCTCGAACAGAGAGCACCGACTCGACGATCTAAGGAGTGCATTCTAACTCCAATCCAAGTCGACTAACTACGACTTTTATATATTTTATAATAAAATTTTCGATTTTCACGCAAAGCTGCTTGCTTTTACGTGTAGTTTTTTAACAAAGCAAGATAAATTTTTTTATTTATTTATTTATTTATTTTTATTTTTTTAAATATTTTGTAAAAATAATAGTTCATACGCTACCACTTAATCGCGCTATGACTACTAACGACCCAAGATCGTCTGTAAACGATCTCACCAAGAGCTCAGTGAATACAGATCATCCGCCCTTTCCTCTCCCCTTACTGGAGTGCCCTCGATGCAGGAGATACTATTCTAACTATCCTCGTATCCCTCGTATACACACATAAGATACTATCACGCCCGCCATCTGGATCTGGACACACAATCCGACGATCCATATGTGCGCAAAACAAACGTCCCCAATCGCTGTGAGGATTCGAGCGGAAGCGCTCACGCTCAAATCCCGCGCAGACGTGAGACATTTGTTTTGCCACATACGGATCATCTGATTGCGTGGAGTCCGAGATCTAGCATGGCGAGGCGACGATAATAACGCTTACGTGCGCTATACGAGGATACGATGATACGATGGATAATTGTAGAATAAGATCTCCTACCTCGATGACCCTTCATAAGTGAGAGTGAAAGCGGCCGATGATACTATTCACCGACTCTCGCGAGATCGTTTCCCCGACGATCTTAGGCCGTTAGTAGTCCTAAGACGATTGAGAGCGACTAAGATGCTGACTCTATTATTTTTACAAAATATTTAAAAAAATAAAAATAAATAAATAAATAAATAAAAAAATTCTTTTCTCATAAAAGTTAACTCCGCATAAAACTTAAACAACTTTTGTACGTAAAATCAAAGAATTTTTCTTATAAAATATATAAAGGCCCATTGCTAATACTTGACGTGTGAAGTGACTACCCTCCTGAGATCGTCTTGCCCAGAATCCTTATTCAAGGCTCGGATAAAGACATAGCCCAGCTTCCGAGCCTCCACCTTTTTCCAATGTCTTATACTCGCCTCGATCTTCCATACGCGACTACAAGTTTTATTCGCGATTTCTACGACTCGTTTTTCCGATTTTCGTGTCGGTTTTCTTTTCTTTACTTAATTCGCTCGTAGCTTTATTTAAATATCCCGCAAATGATATCACGCTCGTAATACAAATCACACAACCAGTAGCTAGATGTCCGCGTACGCTTTTACAGCTTATTCAATGTAATTTACTTTACTGCAATCTACTTTACCGTACTTTACTTTATAGTAGTTTTATATACCTGCAATCTGTCTATTATGCATGCAAAACTTGAATTGAAACTAAAACCAAAACAAAAGGAACAAAACAAAAATCAAAACTTGGACACCAAAACATTGGGACACACTTGACAAAACTGTATTAACCTTAGACTCAGTGATCGCTATTTCAACAAGGAATCTGAGCATACACCGTGCGCAGACGACGATGAAAGAAGGAGCAAACCACAAGTGGAGGTCGTCGTCATTCTTCAACAATCTCGTTCCTAGTTTAAATAACAACACATGTGCTCGAGAGCATTCGCCTGACACGGCGTAGAACCCTCACTCTCCTTGTGCTTCGTGCAATCGTGTCACAGCAGCAGTCTCTAACTCGCTTTGTGCTCCGGCGCTTGTCAGTACGCGACGACGTAAACCCTCATATCTCGCGGCTATTTCGCATAATCTGATATTATGTAGTTGTAGCTCCCAAATAATAAAATCGATATGATTAAACATTTAAATAACATCGTCTCCAAAACACAACCCGCACCATGTGATAGCTGGAAGTCACCGGCTCGCTCGTATCCGCGACATCCCCTACCTTTTCTTTCCTTTCGACTCCCGAAATAACTCGTTCCCATTCGAGCCACTCCCACTCGCTTTTTTCCACGTCCTACCGCGAAAACCTAAACGTCGAGATTCTCAAGCACAAAACCACCTATCATTATCGAGAGCTTTCTCAAGCGACACCAACTATTCGGACGTAATTAACTATAGTGGTCACTTCTATCCCCCTATAAGTGAACTCGAACCTGCAGAAATAAACCCTACCTAATTTTTCTATTGCAGAGGAACTCGTTTGGTCACACATAAAGCGTTCGCAGATCAAACTGACGTCACGAGTCCTTTAGCTCAGATGACGGGCTTCACTGTCGTAAAGATATATTACTCTTTCGGTATGCAGTATTATTTGCGACATCAAAAGACGATTACGCAAATTATCGGACAAATGAGATCCAGCGTGTCTCATTTTTCAAAAATTAAAATACACTACTTTCAAAATCATATACCTTTTTATATTAAACTAAATCACTAAATTTTATATTCTTTCAAAATCGAAGAAATGCGTACGACAAATTTCTCATGACTACGAATAGTTCCTCTCTCCATTTTTCGATTGACAGTTGTTGCTTTCATAAATCGATAGTGAGTCCACGTCCCTAGCGACCAAAAACTACCATTCTTTCGTTGAATACCCCGTTCATTTCCGTCTCGAACGAGTATAGCCAATTTCTCTCTGATTTAGAGCCACCGTTTAGACACCCCTAAACAGAGAGGTTCCGAGATCCTTTTACCTCTTTTCCGAGGCGGGTGGACTCCCGATGTGTGGTGGGTTATGATCGGTTTATCGAAGTAAATTCGATGCGAAATCAATCCCCCGCAAATTTCAAATCCGGTCCTACTCTTCATTCCTCTTCGAGTTCGACTTTTTTTTTTTTTGTAAACAAGTTAAACCTAAATCTCGCTCTCACAACATTCCATTTAAATTTCAACTAAAACAAAATTTCTTCAAAATTTCAAAAGCAAAATAAAACTTTAAAAAAAAACACAAAGAAATACACTAATAAACAATGCGCAAAATTTGAAATAAAAATTTACAAGGGCGTCCAAACTTTGTAAGACGAGTGCGTTAACTTCAAGCATTTTCACCGAAACCGCAAGACACTGGATGTCACCGACTTCCGGAATTCTTCAAATGACAAGGACAACGTCTTCACCGGTTCGATCTTCTCTTCGCCACCGGGAGAAGAATTCGCTATCAATAGAGACGAGTCGCCCGATCCGCGCTCATTAAGCTCTGACAAGGGTTCGACAATGTTGTAGACAATGTTCTGTGATGTGGCCGTCACAATGATGAAGTCCGAAATAAGCAAGTTCGTTAAGCCCGTGGTAGAGTTCAACTCAAGCCCGTTACGGAATTCTCCCTCCGGAAAGGATGTCGTTTGGAATGAATTCATCTTTCGTCGTAAGGTCTCGCTACGAAAAATGTTAGGATTGCTCCCGGAGTTGTGTCTCGCTCTTATCGCCGGATTCACCACCGTCGTACTCGCCGCTCCGCTAACTAAAGGAAAAGAGATTCTACACGAGGAAAGTCACCTGCATTTATGACCTACCATTTTCCGGATTCAATATCGGGTCCAATTCAAAGCCCATACAACCGACAAAGGCACGTAAAAGAAGACCATCTCTTACGGATAGAGCAACATCGAGTCAACGATTAAACAAGGTATACCCGTTCAAAGAAGAGTCGTTGTCGAAAATATTCCACGACTTACTTCTAAGTTCGTAAATCAAGCTACCCGAGCCAAAAAAGCCGTAGGAGGCCGGCAAGGAAGATCACCCGATGTATCGCCCATACCACCGGTCGTTCGGCCATATTATAGAAAACCGCTTCAGCCTTTAAGGATCGGGCTTCGAGGAGAATTTCGAAGTGGAAATGTGGTAATCCCTGAAGAATATTTAAAAGAACTCCGAAAAGGTTCTATAAATATGATTTCGTATGATTCAATCGACTTCTACGCGACGACACCAAAGGTTTCGGGGAAATAAGTGATGTTTCTGAAAACCTCCAACCGACCTTAAAGTCATCAAAGGAAAGTCCATCGAGGAGGCCGTGAAAAGCTTCGAGCTAACATCGCACAACCGTCTCAAAGATCGTAAAAACAACATCGAAGAGGAAGATTACGAACTAACAGATTCCATGGAAGGTGAATTCGCAGAAATCGACGTCGTCGAGACCCAATCAACATTATCCGCGAGCGACACTCCGCCTTTTGGTGAAGAGAACGCCGCAGAGGATCGGCAAAGGGCCATTCAACAACGAGATGAACATATCAACCATTCGAAGAAGCAACTAGAAGAAGTGATGACCGCTATGGCCACAATTCAAGGAAAGTCACAATCACCGCGAATAACACCTCCGTAAACAAACCAACTAGAGACCATTAATGTTACAGATGAAAGAAGGGAATTCACCGTCGATGTACAATGTAAGAGGGATTCAATTCTGTGGTCCGACATCACAAAAGGACATTAAGCAAATGGTGAACAAAGCAGTGAGAGAAGCCCCGGCTCGCCTAAAGAACGAACATCGATTCCGAAGGGTAGACCATACCCCGAAGAGTTTGATGTCGTCCAATATCCCGCAGGTTTCGTATCACCTCGCTTCAAGATTTTTGATGAGTACTGGAAACCCTCGACAAGACATGTCGCACACTTTCGAGCAAGTTGCTCGCAACGCGGTGGTAGCGATGCATTGTTGTGTCGTCAATTCGTGAATAGCCTTTCTGGGGTCGCATTCGACTGGTACGCAGAGCCGCTAAATGGTTCGGTGAGAACATTCGTAGAATTGGAAGACCTCTTTGTTAAGCGGTTCACTGGAGCTCGACACCATATCACCATCGGTGATCTTGTGGTGGAGCGACGTAAGCCAACCGAAACATTGGTAGATTACATTTTGCGATGGAGAAATTTAAACTCGAAGTGCGAGCCACAGCTCCATGAGCAACATGCAATTGAAATTCTCTTAAAGAGCATCCATAGACCAGCTTGCATTTCTCCTCAAAGGATTCACAATCAAAACGTTCGAGAAACTACTTCGCAAAGCCGGAAGTTTGCAAGAGGAAGCCAAACAACTGGGTTTTCCGTAAAATTCGAAAAGCTAGAGCCGGCCAAGACATTTCGAGGAGTCCGAGACAATGGCAGTGGTGGGTAAAGGCAAGCGACTAATGCAGATCCAGATTGAACAACCTCAACAACAGTACTATCAGCAGTCGTCTCAACAGTGGTCGCTTCGGATGGATGGAAGGCAGGGTCCGTCTACGGCCAAGAAACTAAGCAGAGTATATTCTTTCAAAGATGAGGCAGTGGAAAAGATGTTTCAAAACTTGATTAAGAGGCCTGAGTTCAGATTGCCTGAGCCAAAGAAGCCAGATGAGGTTGATAAAAAGGGTCACCCAAGATATTGCCCATATCACAGATCGCTCAGGCACACCATGTAAAATCGCATCGCTTCAAAGAATGGCTCGAGAAGAACTTTAAGAAGGGAACATAACGATCCCGAAAGAATATTCGAGAGAGCTCGAAAGTGGTTTTATCAATATGATTTCGATCGATCCAGCTTGTTTCGATTGATTCCTACGCAATCGAAGTCGAATGACACGGTGCGTATGAAAGCTTCAAAGGAAACAAAGGAAAATAACCGGATCCAGTAGCGTTCAGACAGTTAGAAGGCGATTTCAAGACCTCTCCATCGGAAGAATGTAGGGTTTATCGTTTTAATACTACAATAAGTGTAAAAGGGACATTAGCGGAATCGATGTTAGTCCGTCCCATCCCTCCCACCGCAATGAATGAAAGAAAAGAGTTTGTTTTTGTCCGAATCGCTCTATATTTGGAAAAGCTTAAATTTGGATATTTTGCTAAGACTATGGTTTCAGTGAAGAATGAAATTAATGCTCTAATAACCGAGTCGTTTACTTTAAGGAATTTGGACTGGTCCTAAATCGATTTCAAAACGAAGCAGTGTGATTGAAATACGAGTAATCGATTCGGATATCACGAGCCTTTTAATTTCCCGCCATGTGATCGGGTCCGTACTTTCGAAAAGCTTATAATATCCCGTGATTCATATTAAGGGACATTTCGTAATTATTAATTGGGAGTTTTCGACATTCAAAATCATTAACGTAAATACGTCTTACCGTATACAAGAATTTCGTAAAACAAAAGGAGCAAAAAAAAAAAAAAAGTTCTTCGAGGAGAAGCTTGAGGTGAGCACACAATCAAAAATCGGCGTCACAATCCGTACATTCAAAATCTTTAATCACGTGCTTCACTAGATATAAGTAATCCTCAATAATAAAAAAGGAGAGCGAAAAGCTCAATAATAAAAAAAAAAGAATGCTCCCCGAGAAGAAGCTTCGAGGCAAAGCATATAACCAAAAATCGCGTCTTAATCTTCCCCGATTAATGAAACTCGAAGGCTACCTTAAGAAGTTTCCTCCGATATTATGCTTCGAGAGAGTCAAGTCGATTCTACGCCTTTACGGTCATTAATCGGCTTGAAATATCTTTGAAAACGAAAAATGTTTTGATCACATGAATGAAATTCTGAAATCGCTGTAGCCGTAAAGAAAGAATTAAACAAATGACAACGATATTAAGAAGCTAATGTAAATTCAACCCCGAAGTCGTATCCTTCAGCGCAAAGAAATACAACTTCAACGTCAGTTCAAAGAGCGTCATAGTAATTTCTCGAAGACAATGTGAACACCCTTTACGAAATCGGTGACAAAATCAAATGTTAACTGCTACGAACAAAGCTACGTGAGTTGTGTCCTCCTAAACCGCGACGTACTTAAAGATAACACATCTTTATAAGTGCTTGAAAGAATATAAATTCCGATAAGCAACTTAAAGAGTGAGTTATTATCTACATTGATTTCAATCGACTGATGATACCTCGAAGTATCGCGCATCGTGATGTTTCATAGATAAATTCTTGTCCTACGAAGCACTGATGCCGCATTTGTCTAAAACTGGGTCCAGATCTTAAAACAAATGAAACTAAATAAAACTCTGCATCAAACAAAATAAAAGTCAACATTTAAACAAAACAAAAGAACTCGCACCTCGTGAATTTTTAAAAATCTCTCGCATAAGCATTTCGATAAAATTCAAAGCATTTATACGAACTTCTACAAACATTCTCTCGCAACTTTACAAAATATTTTCATAAACTCGCATTCCCAAATATCGACAAAATCTTTCTCAAATCTCAAAGATAAGCCAAATCTCAAGAAATTCTTCATAACATACAAGATAAATCAAATATCAACAAAATTTTTCACAACCACCGCATAAACCGAATCTCAACGAAAATTCCCATGGACCTCAAGAAAATTTCCTCAATCTTCGCATAAATAAATTTCAACAAAATTCTTCGGCCTCAACGATAAGTCAAGCAAAATTCTTCAATGTCTCGCATTCACGGAATCTCCGCAATTCTCAAGCACTTCGGATAGCTTCCGCCTTACTCCCTTCTCGAAGAATTCTCAACGATTCTCAAGAATCTCAAAGAATTCTCGAGATTCTCAAGAAATTCTCAAGAATTCTCAAGCATTCTCGACGAATCCCGAGCAATCCTCAAGAATTCTCGCATTTCTCAAGAATTCTCAAGATATTCTCAAGCACTCTGGATAAGCCTCCGCCGTACTCCCATCTCAAAGATATTCTCAAGACTTGGATAAGCTTCGCCGTACTCCCATCTCAGCTTATTCTCCGTAATTCTCAAGCACTCGGATAAGCCGTCAGTACTCCCATCCCAAAGATATTCTCAAGACTCGGATAGGCTTCCGCCGTACTCCCATCTCAAAGATATTCTCAAGCACTCGGGATAGGCTTCCGCCGACTCCTTCTCAAGAATTCTCGGCACTGGGATAGGCACGATCCTACTCCTTTCTCAAAGAATCTCAAAATTTGATCCTCTCAAGAAGAAATCGAAATTAAAGCACTCGCATTTCTGATAGGCTTTGTCCTATTCTTCCTCAAGCATTTGGGATAGGCTCGACCTTAATCCATCTCAAAGATACACATATGGAATAGGTTCAGTCCGCTTCCTTCTCAAGATACAAATGCATTCGGGTGGGCCTTAGCCCTACTCTTTTCTCCGCATAAAACCAAAATTGAAACCCAAATCGAAATTCAAACTCAAAATTAAAACTTGAAATTAAAAATGAAACGAATCTAAGATCCAATCTCTTAAAATCTTGTGATCTGAAATTCACCTCCTTTTTTTTTTCCCCAGCGAGAGTTCTGAATCTCCAGCTTGGAAATATACCTCGTACTCCCCAATGAAATTCTTCTACTTCATCCTAAGTTTGTCACTTGGACATCCGTGTTGGTTTTGTTGATCTCTTCGGTCAACTCCAATACGCGCGGTGTGCTTGGTCAAGACACCACACCTGTCGTGGTCCATTTGTTGACCTCATTTTTGATGAGGTATTGTCTTTTCTCTCTTCTTAGTCCTAGGATCTAGCCTTGTAGCTTTTCCTTCGATTAATCTTAGAGGACTAGAAATGGGACCCACCACTTAGAAATTCCAAACACTTCGATTCCCTTCAAACCCCACACGTTTGATTGTAAACCCCCAGACCACTTGGAGGGTTAAGACCAATATGTGGAGGTTTAAGGGATAAGTTTCCTATATGACTCTTTGGCCTTAGGAGTACCCTGGATGGTCTGGTCTGGTGAGGGTTGACTTGCACACACCACACTCTCACACACATTCTAAACCTTAAACCCACCAAAATACCCCAATACCCTCCAAATAACCTCCAAATACCCAAAATACCCTTTTTAACCCAAAATTCCAAAAATTCCCGTAAAATCCTGTAAAATCCCAAATATTCTCAATTTCATTTTGTTCAACTACACCACGTACCCAATATCATCAATTTAAGCCGATTTCATAAAAACCCCAATTTTGACCTAAGCCCGACCTAGGCTCCGATTTGACCCAAATCGACCCGACGCTAGCCATTTTCTTCTCAATTTAAATTTTAAACGCTTCGACACACTCCCCTAAACCGAACGCAACATTCGATCGCTACCGCTCAACCTCGAATTTCAACCAAAACTCGATTTAATCGCGAAATCCCCAAATTCGACCTTTTTCGACTTCGTTTTGATAACGAGGTTGTCCAAACGGTCTCGGATGACGAAACGGACTCGCGCCGTTGCGTCCGAACGTCGAGATTACCTAGCAAGGACACTAATTTTGATATCGTTCGTGCGGGATTGATTTTCGTCCGAATCGACCAAAACTTTGAATAAAACATTGTTTTAAATTAAAAAAAAAAAAAAGAAATGAAAAGCAAAATCCCTAAATCCCTAATTCTAAACCCACGCATCACTCTCCCTCACGCAGCACTCACGCCCGATCCCCTCTCCCATTCGCGAATGGAGCGTCGGGGAGAGCATCTCTCCTCCTCGTCGAATGCCCTTTCCTCTTTCTCGCAAGACTTCGGTCCCCACCGTCCTCCTCTCCTTCGTACGCTCCTCCGCCTAAAGCCTCCACGCCACCTGTCGCCCTCTCGCGGCCCAATCTCCGCTGATCTTCCCCCCTCACGCGACTCTTGTCGCTTCTCTTGGCTCGCCTCACCGCCTAGGTAAGCCAAGGTAAGTCTCTTCTCCTTCTTGGCCTATAAAAACCCCACTTGGGGAACTCTCTGAGGTAGGCTGAAAATCTTTGGAGAAGGGAGGTGCTGCCAAAATTTTGGTTGCTCGATACTCTTAGCATTTGCTCGATATTCTTGCTTGCTTAGTTACTCGTTCGTCTACCAGGCTTTAGAGGTGGTTGGCCGAAATCTTGGTGTAAGGGGAGATTCTGCCAAAACTTTGAGGGGTGCATCTCTTTGCGATTTTGAAACTTTGTGGCTTCATTTTGGTGGCCTCTGTTTTATGCGTTTAGGCTTTTGGGATCCTGCTGTTCTCTTGAGTAAAATCTTGAGCCGGGTAACTTCTTTCCCTCTCTTTTCTCTTATGTTTCCTATTCTCTATCTGCTACTTTATTTTGAGTTCATATAAGAAATTTTGGCTTAAAAAAAAAAAAGAGAAGGAGAAGGTGGAATATTTTCAACTTGAATAAGGAGTGCTGCTCTCTACATCCTGTGTTACTATATAGGCTTGAAGTATAGTTGGTGATGATATCTATTGCTTCACCTTCCTAGATAAGTCATTCAAGCGCTACTCACTTGCTTTACTTCGTTGCATTTCCTGGTGCATTTCTTGTGAATAGACTTGTTTCCCTTGTGGCTTAAACATGTGAAGTTGTGAAAATTTAAGAAACTAGTAAGCCTATACATCGTACATGAAAATTTAAGAAACGGCTTGTGGAGCCTTGCATGCTACCAATGCTCAAACACTTACGCTTGGAGAATTTAAATGCCTGCTAACTATGCATATGTGTTCACATATATGATATCATATTTTTGATGAATTAGAGGTATGCCATTCAATATATTTACATATGCAATGCTTGGGTTCTTACTTTGTAAAACCTGAAATGTTTTGGGTTTCTTTTACAAAATCTGAAAGGTTTATGTATTGACTTTTGCAAAATATGAAAATATTTAGTAGTTTATTTGCAAAAAATCTGGAGAGGCTTGATGGCTTATTTGTAAAAATCTGAAAGCATTGTTATTTTATTTGTGAGGCTTGTGAGGCCTTCTATGCTTATACTTTGAAAATCTGAGAAGTTTAGGTGTTTCATTTGTAAAAATCTAAAAAACTTTGGTGCCTCATTTGTGAAAATCTGAAATTTAGGCGCGAAATGTGTAAATATGTGAAGAATCGGATGACATGTATGAATGCGCGTGGTTTCCCTATATGCGTTGGAAAGTTAAGGCTTGACTTATTCTATTACCAACTCTGAAACGTTTGGAGGGGGATAGATTTTGAGGTGTCGCAACGGTTATTGGTTTTTTTTTGCTTGTCGTTTAAAGCGACCTTTCATCCACTGTTTTGTATCTTCATTTTCTTGAGCTTAGGAAGCAGATGGAACAATTCATTTACAACACATCTATGAAGAGCTGAGAGAAGAATTTGAAATTGTTTTGCATTTTGTGGCATATTCCCTACAAGATCATCTGTTTGATAAAGACGATTCAGTCTGAATATGGATTGCATTGAGTTCCATTCAAATATCTTTAATTGAAGAAGAGATTTTGGGATGATATTGGGGGAAAGTATTTTAATGTTTTGGTTAGAAAATCCTTTTGATGAGCTTCAGGGAGAGAGATATATTATAGGATGCATGATTCATTATATGATTTGGTGGTCCATTCCTTGAGAGGAATGTTTCAGATTTATGAGTGAGTTGTGCAGATTTAAAAATACATTTTTTCTGAAAATGTGAGAGATGCTAGGAAGGCATGCAATGCAAAATTACCTGAGAGGAGAAATTCTGGAGATGTATTTTGAATTGGGGGGGAAGTTACATACATACCACTTAATTCATATGTTTACATTTTTTAACACCCAAGATTGTGCCTTATACATACGTGCCACTCAATTTCTCATATATTTACGTGGCTAGTATCTTGAATGGTTCCAATTATTTGCCTTGGGAAACTAATTTGCAAAAATCTGAGATGTTTGGTAGTCGTTTCGAAAATCTGGAAAGATTTGCTCATCATTTTCAATTGCTGGAGGATCTTGGTGCCTTGCATTTTGGAAATATGAAAGGCTTGGTTTTGCTTTGAATTGTTGCCTTCTTATATTGGAAATATTTGTAAAAAAAAATGGTAACTTTCTAAAGCTCTCGAGGCTCGATTTAGTGGCTCGGTTTGGCTCTTTTAGTTGTAGGAAGCTGCTCCTATTTGCATTAAAATGGAATGCTTGGTTTTCATTCTTTATTGTGGCTTAACGGCGGCTAGCTAATATGGGAATAGATTGGTGAATTTATTTGCAATTTTCGGATTCAAACATGTTCCCGCTTGAAACATCAAAATTTGAAGTTTTGTGTGCTTGCTTTTCATCTATTTCAACATGTATTTACATATACAACATCAAAGCTATAATTGCACACATGTCTCACCTCACTCCAAGCATAAAAGTATGCCTCACACGTAGGGATTTGAAGTTCTCTTTTTCATGCAAGCTGTCCTATGGTTTTGAGAGTTCTAGCATGCTTTATACATGCTTGGAATGGATGGAAACAGTGGTTGTCACATATACATATGCTTGCGACATCTCTTTTTATTCAAATTGCAGGTGTGGAAAATTCTTTTTACGCTGTTATGCTGCCCGATTTTTCTTGGATGGTTTCGTTCTTTTTTACTTCATTTCTACTTCACTCCACTTTACTTTCCCTTCCCGCGGCCGTTTTATGTTTCCTTTTCTTTGCCATTACTTCGAATGTTCGGGAAGGGTTACACACCACTTTAGGGGTCACTTCACGAGCAGCTGGCTTTCTTTTCTTTCTTTTACTTATGATTTTACAGCTATTCTGGGAAAAGCGAAGCGTGTTCCTGTGAGTCTAGTCTTCACCTTCTCCGAGAGCGTCGAGGTGCCTTTAGTCCTTTTCTCAGACATGCGAGGCCTGGCCGGGAGTCCAGTGCGACTTACGTGTTTTTCGATTATCGAAATCGACTCACTTCTTTCGAAATCGTGTTAAGCTGAGCCGCTTCCCGTCCTTCTTTCCTCGACCTCTCGTCCCTAGTTTCACCTTGCTTTCGGCTCAAAGACACACCTACAGGGGACGCGTAGGTGTGCATATATAACCTCTTGGGTTATATATGGGCCATCAAGCAAGCGCCGTAAGTTGCGGTGGGGACATCGATGAGATCGCAAAAAGAAAAATTACGAGAATCATGGAACCGGCCGCCCGACTCGCAGACTCGCAGAGAGTAGCAGGAATCACGTAACCGTTCGACCGTCCTCGGGTTTCTACTACCGACAACTAACGTTCGTACCTCAATCCTATTATGATAATTAACCCGTGATCGAAACGTTTTAAAACAAAAAATACATATGTTCGAAAAATACAAAATTACCTCCACTACTACATGTACTTACTTACTCTACAAATTTCATTGCATGAAAACCAAAAATGAAATGTGTGAAAATTTATAAAGCCCACTGTCGGCTATTCGAGTCTGGATCAGATCGCCTTCCGCAGAATGTCTACGCAGAGTCAGCATCAAGTCCTGGACATTAGACGATGCTCCGAGTTCGAAACACCACCGTGCTTACGGGTTTTCTTTCCGGAGGCCTATGGCTTTCTTACTGCTTCACGCTAGTTTAGCGGCCATCTGCGAGTTTCTTCCGTGTTCTTCGCGGTTTTCTACGACTTTGTTTTGTTTTCGTTCGTGACCTTTTTCTGAGCTTCTCTACTCTCTTCTCGATTTTCTCGGTTTTCTCTCATGATTTTGTTCGCTCCCCGTCGTCCTTCTTTTCGTTTTATCGTCGGTTTTCGTACTTCGCTACTTTCGTACGTACCGTAAGCATTCCGCTCGAGCCATGTGTTCGCCCACTACTTGTACTCTTGTTTTTTTTCCCGCGCTAACGACTTTTCCGCATGAAATATAAGAAAAATATGAAAATAATAAATGCGTAATATTAGCATCGCATGGATGAGCAGAGAGCATACTGTATTCCCGCGATACGCTTTTACTTTCTTTATCGTTATACTCGCTTTACTTTTCAAGACATACTCCCGTTGAGCCTAACTCGTTTACTTTCGCTTATACTCGTTACGCATGCCTTATTTTTCAAGATATACTCGTCTAATCTACCGCTTATTTTCGAAGATACATACTCATTAAAGATATTTTGTCATTGTAGAAGACGTTATTCCCGTTTAGCTTCAAAGATAACCTGCTCGTGATACTTGCTTCCGTTGTTTACTATAAGATATTCCTCGCTTACTTGTTTTCCTCGCTTTCTTTTACACTCACATCATCAGCACACACTCATCGTCGTAATAAAACGATAATAAAAACGAAATAAAACGATTTCGTATGTTCACTTTAACTTAAGATTTAAGTTTAAACCGCAACTTTGCTACGACGTGGAGCACGGAAGCACGACTTCGAGGGCAAGACGGCCATCGTCAACAAAGAAAACTCGTGTCGACATCAAGAAACTAATCTTTAGTTTAAACAACAAGTCATAGTGATTCGAGTAATCCGCCTAATGCAACATAAATCCTCACTCGTTCTTTTATGCCATGATAGCTTCACAGCGTAATATAAGCTCCTAACTCGCTTTATGATTCCGAGGTTGCCGTCCGATACGACGTGAATCCTCCTACCTTTTCGTGTTATTCGTATAATCAAAGCGATTACGTAAACGTAATTCCTATAATTAATCTAGTAGGATTGAAACTTAAATAAATTCATTTTCAAAATTCAAAGCCTCAACAATAGGATAATCGAAGTCATCAAGATTCCTCTCGGATCCTCAACTTCCCTACTCCTCTTCCTTTCGACTCCTAAAATAAACTCGTTCCAAATTCGAGCCTATTCACTATCGAAATTTCCAAAATCCAATCGTTCGAAAACCTTAAACTTCAAATTCTCGAGAAAGAAACCACCGATCATTATCGAGAGTTTTCTTAAACGACTCCCGTCATTTAAGATGTAATTAACTATAGTGCTCGCTTTATAAGTGAACTTTAAGCAACCTGCATGATATAAACCCCGCTTAATTCATTTATATTAAGTTATGAACTCGTTCGACTTATAAAATCGGTTCGTAGCACCAAACTGGATGTCATTAAATCTCCTAGCTTATTTAATCGAGCCCCATCATCGTTAAGCCGTGTCTATTCTTCTGATGGATACACTGGCCATGCATGCGCGCTCGTTTATATAAACTATTTTAGATGTAGATCGCTCGATTTCATATCTTAAAACTTTTAAACTTAAAATTACTTTCAAAAATCAAATGTTATCTTTTAAACTATATATATATTTAAATTAAATTTAAAATATAAAAAAAAAATTCGCCGACAATTTCTGTAGGCGACCCCCTTTTCAAAATAAAACACATAACCTAAAAATATGCCGACAGTATGTAAATGCACCGTTATATTTTGGTTCAACTGTTTGTTATTTTGTTGAACCACAATTATCATCTATTTTCTCTAATTCCAGCATTATCTTCAATACTATTTTTTCCACAATTGATAAGAAAAAATGAAAACTCTTCAAAGATTCATCCAATAATAGCATAACATGCATTAGTGACATCAATTAGAAATCTCTCTCTCTCTCTCAGTCAATCTATTCCTTCTTCTTTCTACCTCATTAACATTTGTTGCTTTGGCTTCACTCACCTTCCTCCATGTTAAGAGTTATTAAACTAGAAACTTTCTAAGCATCACACTTGTTCAGTCCTCCAAACCCTCAGATAAAGAAAAAATCAGAGTGGTTATTTTTACTCTTCTACTGTCCACTTCTTTAGTGCGAAGCTGAGGACTAATATATTTCTTTATTTGTGTTATTTGTGTTATTATCGGTGAACTAAATTTATTGTGGCTTGTTGGTTATATATACTAACAACTCTTAAATTATGCAAATGAGTTGTTTTAATGGACGACAAATTATAATTTAGATTTATTTTCTTATGCTCCAAACATTAAAATAACTCAAAGCCTATGTAGTTGAAACCGATGACATGAATTGCCCCATCTATTTAAGTATTTGTTTCTCATCAGTAATCCCCATCTCATCATCATTTCATTAATTAGAATTTTGACCGTTGTCTTATAGTCAGATTATAGATTGTTGTTACTTTTCAAATCACTTGTTTACTTCTTTTTTAGATTTGTCATTATTGTTTGTTGAAATTAATTTTTTTTCTCACATAATTACTATGAAATTTTGATCAGATGTGAAGGACTTATCTTCTCTTATTATTGTTCCCATGGTTACTGAAACCTTAGAATTTTGGTGTTAAATCAGGTAATTAGGGCGCTATTCTGGTCCTAAGCATACTATGTGAGAGAGAGAGAGTGAGGGTGGTTGGGTGACGGAAACTTTGAATCTAGAGTTTAGATGCTTGTAATGGTTTTTTTTTTTTTTGGGTATTTACATACATATCCCCCAACTCTTATGTAATTATATATCTAACGTCTAATCTTACTTTTTACATTTATGCCACCCAAACCTTTCATATCATATCAAAAACACCATCATTAAATTGAAGTACACCTTTTCATGCAAAGATAAGGTAGTATGTACGTAGAAATTGAAGGGTATAGGGAGACCAAAACTTTGAATCTAGAGTTTAGAAGAGTATAATGATTTATTTTTGGGGCATTTACATACATATTACCCAATTCTTATGTATCAAAACTCTAAACCTTACTTTTTACATTTATGCCACCTAAATCATTCACATCACATAAAAAATACCATCATTTTAACTTTAGTAAAATATGCAGATGGTATGTATATAAAAATTAAGATCATTGGGAGGCAGACACTTTTGAATCCAGAGTTTAGATGGGCATGATGGTTTTTTTTGGGGCATTTACATACATACCCCCCAATTCCTATGTAATTATATATCTAACACCCAAACATTACTTTTTACATTTATGCCACTCAAATATTCACATAAAAAATACCATCATTTTAACTTTTTAAAAAGTAAAATATGCCTTTTCACGCATAGATAAGGTGGTATATAAAAATTGAGGTTGTTGTATTAGATTTGTAAATACGTAGAAATTGAGTTGTAATATGTAAATCTTGCTTTTTTTAAAAGGAAAAATTGCCAGATCTTAAAGTGGGTTCTTCTCTCTATTAGGATAAAGAAATGCTTCACTCTTCAAAACTCTCTGAAAGTGTGCTTGTTACATCATACCTGCTGAATGCAACTTATTTACACATTGACTTTCTGCATGTTATCTGCTGTAGTTAACTTTAGAAAAAGCAATGAGGATATTTTTGTTATTTCCCTTATTTATGTTCTTCAACTCATCATAAATTCATTTCATTATATTCTGGTACTAATAGGGCTGTCAAAACGGCCCGTTGTTCACGAGCAGCTCGTGTTCTCGTCAAGAAGCTCATATTCGGCTCGTTTGTTAGTTCGTGTTCGGCTCGTTTTAGCTCGAAATATTACTCATCAATTATATATATATATATATATATATATATATATATATATATATATATATATATATATATATATATATATATATATATATATATATATGTGTATGTATGTATGTATTTATGTATGTATGTATAAATATTTTTTTTTCTGATGAGTACTATTTTAAAAAAATTAATTGACTTCAAGGCTATAATGATTTATAATCAATTAAAAGTATTTTAATTAAGAAAATAGAATGCAAATTATTAAATTAGATTCAAATGATGTTTTATTTTAAAAATAAATTAAATCTTGCGCCAATTCTTAACATCTTATGGGTACGTGATTAGGGTTGTCAAAACAATTCTTTGTTCGTGAACGGCTCGTGTTCGACTCGCTAAGCAAACGAGCCGAACACGAACACACTTTTTGAGCTCGAAATATAAACGAGCCGAACACGAACTGAGCCTGGCTCGCTCGTGTTTGGCTCGTTTACACCCCTAGGTACTGAGTGCCAATATATGCATTTAAAATGTTTAATCATGCATCTGTTTGAGAATTTACGTTGTGGTTCAACCTTTTTTCTTATTTGATCTATTATTGGAAGCTATGTAATATTGTAAATATTTCTTAAGATAGAGATCGAATTAGAAGAAGCTAAAAATTATAGCGCCTTCTTATAAGGTATTTCAAATTATTAATTTTCTTCATTTAATCAAATTCGTTGTTTTCTTTTCCATAACTTATTATTTCAACATATTTGTGTAAAATGGAGGAATAATTTGCTTTCCAAACAGTTTCATAATTTGTTGTAAGTTATCAAAGTTACTTCTTGTCCATGGGCAAAGTTCAGCCAAGAATTCTCACACCTTTTCATTTTTATTGCACTATTCCGATTCTTCAACTTTCTTTTTGCTCTCAATTTTACAATTACAAAATTAAAAAAAAAATTTCTGAAAGTTCGGCATCAACTTCTTGCATTTGAACAACTTACTTTTGTTCAGTAATAACTTGTATATTTGGAATTGATTTTTATTTCAAAGACCCCCTTTCGTCTTCTAGATTGGTTTACATCTACATGATGCTGCTTTTTGTAGATTCTAATTAAAATTTAGTAGCTATTTATGTAAATATGATAGTTTAGGTGTGAGATATGTATATACATAAGAATTGTGCGCTACTTACGTTAATTTCCCTTAATATTTTGGTTTTGCAAGCAAAATATTTAATGATTTTTTTTTTTTTGAATTACGTTCAAGCTGTAAACAAAGCGTTCAGTCATTTGATGGGGTCAATGACTCAAGTTCATGCATTGTTTTCTCATTTCTCTACGCAATAAGAACAGATCCAAAGTTTTAGGGTTTATGGCTTGAGCAATAGTTGTAGTTTTACTTTTCCAGGAGAATATCAAGGCACATGAGCCAACATAATCTTTTTATTATTTTTGAGGTGGTAAATCATGGTTATGTTAGTTCGTGTCGGTGAAAGCATATGACTACCTTTCAAATTAGGAGGCTAAACGAACACAACCAATGGGTCAATACTTAGTTTCCACATTTATACTTTTGGACTTTAATGATATATATTTTTTATTTTTGTTTATGATTGATGTATGCATTTTTTCGTAATTCTTCATGATACTTTGTTTCATCTTTTATAACATGTAAAATTGTAATTAAAACTTGTTTTATTACCTATGAATTTAATATGACCATCTTTTAAATTTTTTGAATACATGCCAATTTATGTTATTGTAAAATTATTTATAAGGACATCCCATTAGGACACACGCATTTTTATGTCAATATCTCATTTTCATTTAAATTTTTGTCTCTTTTTCAAGTTGAGTCAACTTCATTATGGGTTTATTTTTTATATGCTTCAACGCTCTTTTCATTTTGCTATTCTAAAGTATAATGTTCTTAAAATTTGAATTAAGTATTTTTTTCAAAATTACGTTTCCTTATTTTTCTTATTCTTTAACTAAGATCATTGTATCTATATTTCCAATTCATCTAGCTTGATCAAACCTTTTTTTGATTTCCTTTCTCTTGCCTTAGCTATTTATATATATCTCTCTTTTTTTTTGAAATCCTAGCCCATTATATTTCCAAAAAATTTAACTTTGATATTTCACATCATCCTCTATGCAAAATTGTTAAATTTTCATTTTATTTCGTCTTATTGTGTTTACTTTTAATGTTCCTGAAAGGCACATTTCTTTTCTCTTTTAATATTTTTTATATTAACTCTGGTAATTCACTATGCATTACACTTGTCAAACTTTGAGAATCTTATGATGCTATTAGCTATTTTAGCCCATACCATAGCAATTCAACTTTAAAGTTTTAATTTACGTCTCTTCAATTTAAGTTATTCAGTGATTATTGTTTCTTAAAGCATCTATTAAAAAATTCACAATCTTATGCTATTGTCAAAGCTTACATTTTCATCCCTCATTCATTTCCCAAAAATAAACTTCTAACAGCTAGAGTCCACATTTTCATTTTTCGTCTTCAGTAATAATTATCCTCTTTCATAAAGACAGTATAATTGTTCATTCATCTCTTTGCAAAATTAGTCTTCTTAAATACTCTTTAATCAATTTGAAGAGTATAAGAATTAGCCATATGTAATCTACTTGCCAATAACTAATTTAGTAGCAATCTCCTAAACACTTACCTCTATTAATAATTTTATCTTTTTGATATTTTCCTACTATTAGCTCAACTTTATTTATATTTTGAACCATCCTAACAATAAATTGATTAAAACGATATTTTTCCTACTATTAGCTCAACGTTATTTATATTTTATGCACCTTCCCCACAATAAGTTGAGTAAAACCCTCTCCATTGTCTCTACAGTATCTTTCTTTTTAGGGATAATTACATACATCGCATCCGAAACATTACTATTTACAAAATCTAGCACCTAAGTGATATTTTTGAACTACCTAACCAATGTTTATGCACGTGGCACAATCAAACCATTGAGAAATTGATAAAAATGAAAAAAAAAATGTTGTGGTTTTATCAAGAATTTTGATATTTGAGTGAGAATTTGAAAAAATGATGAAAAGAGGGTGCTAGATTTGTAAATAGCAATGTTTTGGGTGCTATTTCTCTTGTTAATAAATTTTGTTCCCTAATTTTCTAGCCTTCATTAAAATTTTTTTGATTTAATGAAATCAACCTATTCATAATTTCACCTTGTTAACCTTTGCTATTTCCATTAACTTTTTATTCACCATTTTGAATATGTGTTGCTTACAGGTGATATATTGAAAATTATAGATTATCAGATATGTTAAATATGACAAAAAATGAGAATATTAAGGTGAATCTGCAGCAAAACTAGTAAGAATGAAGTAAGGATTGCTTATATCAGAGGAACATTTGTAGTATCATCAATTGCAATTAAGATGATTGAAAAAAGAATTAAGTGATTTGGACATGGTCTGCAATCAATGCAAATTAGGTCCTTTAGACTATTTTGATAAAAGTAGTGTTTTTGGATTAGAAATGATAATGAATAGACCTATGAATATATGGTTATAAATTATTCAAAATGATTTGTGGATATTATGTTTTAATAACTACTGCAATACTTAGAATAAATGACTGAGAAAATGAATAAAGAAGAATTCATAATGCCAACTCCGAATAGTTAGGATAAGGCTAATGAATGATTTTGCCTCTTGTTAAACATATTTATTTATATTATTAATGCTATATGCATTCATTTCTATTGCACTGTAACCCAAAAATAAACTTTTTTTTCTCTTGTAAAACTTATACGTGATTTATTGTCATGAATATTTGCATCAGAGTCCAAAGAAGGTAAATTTAGTTGCTAAACTGGTCAGAGGAATGCGTGTTGAAGATGCTCTCTTACAACTACAAGTTTTGGTTAAACGAGCTGCAAAGACTGTTTATCAGGTGAAGGCTTACCTGATAAAATTCTTTTTATCCTTCTGTGTGGCCTATGTATTTACATATCTGACACCTAAATTTTACTTTTTTACATTTATACCACTCAAATCTTGTATATCACATAAAAAAGACCACTATTTTATGTTTTGAAAAAGTGAAATATACTTTTTCATGCGTAAATAAGCTGGCATATAGATCAAAATCAAACAAATACATAGGAGTTGAGTGGTATGTTAAGCAAATATCCCTAAAAAAAAGTCCTCTCAAGCTTGATAAATACTTCTACTGGCTGTAGGTCATCCACTCAGCCCGTGCCAACGCAGCACATAATCATGGTCTCGATCCGGATAAGCTAATTGTCGGTAAGTCAGCATAATTTACATAATTAAACCCATATTTTTCACCATTTTGATCAAACACTTACTCTTAAATGTTTGGTTCCAAAGCTGAAGCTTTTGTTGGGAAGGGGATTTATCTGAAGAGACTGTCTTACCATGCAAAGGGAAGGTCCGGGATAATGGTTCGGCCTAAATGCCGACTAACGGTGGCGGTGAGGGAGACGACACCGGAGGAGGAGGCCAAGATTGCTAAGCTGAGGGTCATGAACTACAAGAAGCTCACAAGGAAGGAGAAGCAGCTTGTTCCCCACCAACTTATTGAGATCACTCCAAGGTGGAGCAGGAAGAAGAAGGATGAGGCAGCCTAGTTTTCTCAGATTAGCTTTCTGCTTTGCCCGTTGTTCTGTAGAAACTACATAGTGAAGGAAATATTTTGAGGTTGAAGGAAGCTTATGTGTAACTTTATTGTTATTTGATTTGAGAGAAGATTGTGTAGCGGCTAGCCATCTCTTCCATAGGTTTCGCATAATTGTTTAAGTTATGCCCCGGTTGGGTTTTCTGGCATTTGTTGTGAATTTTTGTAAAACTTTTTTTATTCTTTTAAATTGTTGAGTGAAAAAGTTGAATGTTTGTTTGTTTAAAATTAGGGGCATTTACATGCATAATACACAGTTCTTATGTATTTCCATATATCATATAAAAATAGCACTTTTACCACATTTTAAAATTGAAATGAGTGTTTTCATGCATAGGTTTAGAGTGTTGCGTGTGAACATGAAAATTTAGGTGTAAGATACATAAGAATTAGCCTATTTTAATAGATTTGATTATAAGAAAACTGTTTATTAGGGTTAGGGCATGTTACATACTTAAAATACAGTTCTTATGAATTTACATATCTAACATCTTAATTTTGATTTTTATATTTTGAATACTAAAATCCGTTTTATCAAATTAACAAGTATAATTATTAATAACTTTTAAAATAGAATATATTGTTTATTGCATTAATAATTTATATTAAAATAAATATCAAAGTTTTAACCGTTAAACTTGTAAATGTATTAATAAAATTTATGACATGTATGAAAAAAAAAAAAAAGGCCGAACCAAGAAGTTCTTTTGTTTGTCATTTTCTCATAAACGGCTGTCTCACAGTTGTTTTCACATAATTGCAACAAATAAAATATAAGTTTTCTCGCAACTGTTTCCCGTAGCAGTTTTCTAAGACAGCGTAGCTACAATTAAAAAGCTGAAAAACTGCCGCTATACCGAACATAAACTTATTTCATTGCATTTTCAATACAGTAAACCTAAAACCAATACTAATTTCAAAACATTAAAAAAAAAAAAAACTGTATCTGGAGTTTTTAATGCATGTAAAATACCGTAAAAAAAAACCTCGTTAGTCTGAAAGCCGTCTCAAAGACGAAACGGTGACCCCAAACGGACCGCTGCCCCACTGAGCCATGGCGCTTCGACGGCGCCGCCTTTTGCATCTTCGTCGTCTATTCTCTTCGTCCTCCTCCGCTACCAGCGGCGTTCCACTCCTCTGGAGTCCCGCTAACGAAGAACTTAGCGGAGAATCAACCGTCGAGATCCTCTCATGGGGCCGAGGCAGCTCCGGCCAGCTTGGCGGTGGAAAAGAGGAGGTCCGCTTCTACCCGACCTCTGTAGCCTCTCTCCGCCTCCCTTCGGGCTTCCGGCTTTCCACCACCTCCGGTCAACTCAGCCGCTACGACTTTTCTGCCGTCGGTGACGGTGGCGCGGATGTTGAGGTCGGCATCTCATGCGGATTGTTTCACTCGTCACTTCTGGTGGATGGGAGGTTCTGGATATGGGGAAAGGGTGATGGAGGGAGGCTTGGCTTCGGACATGAGAACCCGGTCTTTGTTCCGACTCTGAATCCTAACCTTGATGAGGTCCGTTGCATTGCCCTGGGTGGCATTCATTCCACCGCGCTCACCCGTTCCGGCGAGGTTTTCACATGGTTAGTTCTTATGCCGTTGCACGTTTCTGTAGAGTTTCTTATGGATCATTGGCCATGACTTGAAAACTTTTTGTTTAGCTAAACAAAAAAAGGCGCTATTGTCTTAAGCATGAAGCAAGCTTTGAGTTTTACTGAGTTTGTCTGTCATAGAAATAAGGACAATGTGACCTGCAGGAACATTTGTTTTTATTCAACATTTGATTAATTATCATTTGTTACAAATATTATTTTACCATGTTGCTACAGATGAGTTACAAATTTGGTAATTCTCATGATGAATGGGCCATGTGCCTATTTTTTTGCTGTTTGATCCATGCTAAATGTAGAGTTTAGTTGCTCTACAATGGACCTTGAAAAAAATCTAAAATCTTAGCCAGAGTGGATGCCTCTATTAAGAGCTTAGGAGACCTGTATAACATATTTGGCTATTTTATCTGCTAGCTAATTTACAAGCAGAAGTCATTTTTTAACTAGCAGAACTGTGGGTTATATTTGCCATTAGAAGTATGCAATTCTAATAATTTATATCATACTATTGAAGGTTTGTATATACAAATGTTTAAAAAAATGGCAATTTTCACTTTTTCCATTATTTTCCCTATGAATACTCTCCCATGAATTTAATAGTTTTTCAGTTTTTCCTGTTTAAGCTCTGTATTAAACTGAAATGATTTGTTTATTTTCTAACCAAAAAGGAAGTTTTACCTTAATGAATATCAGCATGACTCCTCTACTTAATTGGCTAAAGTTTGCAGGGGTTATGGGGGATTTGGAGCTTTAGGCCATTCTGTCTATCACAGGGAGCTTCTACCTAGACTTGTGGAGAGTACTTGGATGGGAAAAATAACCCATCTTGCTACTAGTGGCGCTCATACTGCTGTTATCACTGATTCAGGTTACTCTGTTAACATGTAAATTGAGATATAATGGGTACTTTATGCCTTTGATATTTTAAAGATGCATTTTTTTTGGTTGACTTATTTTTATGATTTTGAATGTGTGAGATCTGTTTGCTTCATTTTTCCTCTCTAATAAATGACAAGTTAATTATCTGATATCCTTAGCTTTGGAAATGAGAAAGGACTAAATTTTTTTTTTTTTTGCTTTTATAGTAATGAAAAGAAGGATGATCCAGCACATTTTCCTTAGTTCATGTTTGATCTTTTGTTATATGTGTGATAAATTGAAATTCAGGTGAGATTTCCTTATTGTAATTTAAGTTTTATTTAGTTTTGGCATATGATTTCTACAGGATTATATGGTAAGAGATTCATAAGTTTTCTCGGATATCTACTATGAATAGAGAAAAAGTAAAAGTTTTATTTTTGCTTTTATAGTAATGTAAGGATTGGGGATCTCGCACCTTGATGTAAAAAAGAAATAGTCCGTATTTGATCTTTTGTTGTAGGTTTGCTGAATTGAAGTTTAGTGAGAGCTTCTTGATGTAATTTAAGTTTTGTTAGTGTTGACATGTATGCATCCGTGAATTGCATGGGCCCACCCTTGATTTAGGAAACTATGGGTCAGCCACTATATAAGAGGGGGAGAAATTATTCTCCCTTAATTATCCATTATTGTGTTTTATTTCTTTTCTTTCTTGTTATGATGTTGACTTTCCCTCCAATTGTATTAGGGTTTGTCAGAGCAGTATATATACTCATTATTTGCTTGTATTAACTGAATGGAAAACCCCAATCCAGTCCTCCTTATAGGCTCTCTTCGGCCCTCATACCCCTCTAACTGTCGGATCTGTCCCTACAACCGTTGGGAAGTCCGCGGTCTTCTTTGTGCTTCTCAGCCGTAGAATGTCTACGCTTTCCAACCACGATTGTTCTCGGATCCAACTGTCTCTTTCTAGTGGAAATCATACGCTCCCGCAACCTTACGCGGATGATTTATTTGGGGTTACTTTTCATTTGTATGGGGTAACCTGGCTATTTGGAGAAGTAAAAAATAGGTTTTGGTGTTAAGTAGTGCAGAATCGAGGTATTGTGCCTTGACAATAGAAATTTGTGAAGGGATGTGCTAAAGAAATTACTGGAATTTGTGAAAGGACGTGGCTAAAGAAATTATTAGTGGAAGATCACATAGAAAACAAAACACTATTAAGATGTTCAGTGATAGTCAATTAGCCATCAATGAAGGGGTTGTCCAACTAAGCTATATGCCAACTCAGTACCAGGTTGTTGACATTCTAATTGAAGCTCTTTCTCGATACCACTTTAGCGATCTCAATAGCAAGTTTGGGATGTATGACATATACAACCATACTTGAGGGAGAGTGTTGATATGTATGCATCCGGGCCCATCCGCTGTTTAGGAAATCGTGAGTCAACTGTTATATTTGAGGGTGAGAAATTATTCTCCCTTAGTTATTCATTATTGTGTTTTATTTCTTTCCTTCTTATTATGATGATTTGAATTTCCCTCCAATTGTATTAGGGTTAGACTGCGCTATATATATATACTTGTTATTTGCTTATATTAGCTTAATGAAAAATTGGAGAGTTTTTCCCTCAAAGAAACTTCCTCCTAAATTTCACTGTTAGGTATAGGCATATGGGTTTCTGCAGGATATGGAGTAATTGACCACTAGTTTTCCCGGATATCTTCTTCTGATAATTAATACAATATAGGCTCCTGCATCAAGATGGATTCCCTTGTGCATCCGATTAGTATTTAACTATTTATTGGCAATCCATGTTATCAAATTAGTAATGTACCGGTTGTATCGTAGTGGGAATGGTATTGTATAGAAATAGGAAAAAGTAGGGATGACATCAAGCGGTGTTATTCAAAGTTTGTTTCAAAACGTGCTTTAGTAGTGAAGTAAAACGGCATGATAGTCTTACACATTGCTTTCCTGTGAAGCATAAGCTCGCAGCAAAGCATGTGTGTCATGACACTTGACCGAGTTGCTTTGTAACATTGTATGCTTAGCTTCATATCATATTGAAATCCAGATTCAGATTTTTTGGTTTATATTGGCACTGCTGAAAAGCTTCACATGAGCGTTTGCTGCTTCTTATTATTGCTTGTAGTTATTGAGTCATTCTTTATTGAGTTTGCATTCTCTCCTGCTGGGGATATTTTTGTCATAGTGTTTCTCCTCGTTACTTTCACTTCCCTATTATTTTTCTTATATGCTTCCCATTTCTCCTTGTTATTGGCTCTTGTAACTTCTTGCTTACACACTTCTTCTTAAGAATGCTTTTTGATGTCTCATCTCCGCACTCCTTTGCTTCACATTGCCACTGGCTCTTGTTCTCTAGTGATTGCTTAGTCTCATGATTTTTTCTTGATTTTTAATTATTATTTCATCATTCAATTATATATATCGTTGATATTTTTGGTGTTTGGATGGAAAAAATTTACTGTTTTTTAACAAATCATTTATTTTTGTTAAAATTTGTTTTATGATGTTATTTAAATTTGATTGATTAAATGATTTATTATATGCACACAATATATGTGTATATGATCTATAAGTCATAACGTTTTAGATTGTAAAAGCATTGCTTCACTTTTTGTGCATTGAATAAAAAAAACTTTTGGGTGGCCCATCGTATTTAATCCTTTAAAAATACTGGCATAAAGTGTCAAAAATTGTTAGTGCGAATAAGATTACGGCTTAGAGGATGACAGAGATTTTATGATGAAGGAAGAGGGGCGATGCGAGGTGAAAAATGAGGGAAGTCATAAGATGCATGGGGAAATAAGACTGAGAAAGACAGGTCGAGCATGCAAGTTTAGGGTTCGAGTAAGGTAAGTGTGTTTTCTTTGTTCTCAAATTTTAGAATGTGAAAAAGTTTAAGTTAGTTTTTTCTTTCAGAAATGGGACCCTTGATATTTGAGTTAGTATTTATATAAAAAAGTTGTAATTTATTTTAAATTAATTAAATTTTAAATTTTTATGAATGATAATAAAGAACTTACAAGCATTATGATTTGATAATATATATGCATATAAATAAGAATTTTATTTAGAATATTTATAGAACCCTTGTTATCTAAATAAGGAAGTTGGTGGTTTTAATGTTGAAGACTGTAATTTAAAGTATAAATCTATAACATTAAAATAAATATAAGTTAAAGAAATTAGAAATGATAAGATAAAAAAATTAAAGACTGAAAGGTCCGGATTAGCATAATTTTTTAACATAATTAAAACTTAATAAAAAAGGATTTATATATGGTTGTGTGTCGACACACACACGCATACACATATATATAGAAGAGGAATTTTTTGTTATTTATAGGGAATTGTGATAATTATAAGAGGAATTTTAGATTCAACCAATGTGAATAATTGTATTATTGATTATGTTATTTATAGGATTTAAGTTAAATGAAACAACATTAAGGATAATTGAGAAAGATTAATTGAGGAGGTGAACATAGGTAATTGCATTTCTATTTTATAATAATGAATTGCATTATTGTAAATTTATTGCATTGGTTGTTATGGCCTCTTATATGCATTAAATGGTGTTCTTATAAACTATAAGTACAAGATTGATATTGAACGCATCCTCATAATCCTCATATTGAAATGAATGTTTTTTAGTACTCATATTTTAAGCTCCAATAATTATTCATGAAACACATGCAAAATTATTCTTTCATGAAATGTATGCAAAAGTATTATTTCTTGATGTATATGCAAATATTATTATTTAAAATAAATGTATTATGCGTGGAATGCAAAAAATATGTTATTTAGAAATTAACGCATGTGCAGTTAATACTTTGTTTACCTGTTATGGTCTTAGCTGAGGATGCTAGTATATTCACGTATTGACGACTTTACCCTCTAAAGTTGACTATAATAAAAATATTATCAATGTGTTGCAGTGTTGATTGGGGATGTATCTGCTAGACGCAAGTTGGTGCCTTTTTACCTCAGATAACACTGGATCTAATTTATGTCCTGTTGTGCTGACATGGAATATATCAGTCAGGGGTAAGTTAGATTTTATATAAGCGGTGCCCATGTGATGGATGTATTAGTATATAGAAAAGTATAAGTTAATGTATAGTTAATTCATTATATGATCAGGACTTTAAAAAAAATTTAATTTTATCATTTCACAATCTTGCATCGCTTTAACCATAAGCAATGTCTATAATTATAGTTGTTATTCAAATGTCAAGTATAGTTTATGGATTTCTTGTAGTTTAAAATAAAGACTATCATGCATTTTTTTTTCTTTTTATTTGAATTACTGCTAACTTATATTTATATCTCACCCCTATTTAATAATATATACTAGAAGAATGAGTTTTGGGATATGAATGAATGAAAGAAGGGAATTCTTTTATCACTGATGTGGAGCTTCAAATTAATAGGTGTTAAAACGTTTGGATGTTAAAATAACAGTGTGAAATGTAATGTTATTTTGGAATAGAAAGTAACTTGGGATTGACTGGCTTTTTCGATGTATTGAAAGTTGTTTATGAAAGCATATTTGTGATAAATTACCTTGGAAAAAAAATCTGAGTAATCGTCTGTTCTTGCTTTGGTAAACTAAACTCTGGTGCTGAATCATGGCATGTAACCTAAGAAAAAATTGTTACATTATACATTTTTTCAATGAGTTTGCTCCTATTCATAATAGTTTACAGCAAATTCAAAATTTTAATAATTGCTCAAGGGTGCAAGGAAAATTTTATAAGATGGTGGTGAGACTTTCAATGCTCTATGGTACTGAATGTTGGCCTTTAAAAGAGAAGCATAATGTTAAGTTAAGTGTTGCCGAGATGAGAATGATTAGGTGGATGAGTGGCTTTACACTTAGAGACAAAATGCGAAATGAATATATCCGTAATATGGTTGCTGTTCACCAGTGACGGATAAAATTAGAGAGAGAGTCGCCTTAGATGGTTTGGTCACATTAAACGTCGACCACCTGATGATCCGATTAGGAGAGTAGATGTTTTAAATACAACTTATGTTAAGAAAGGCAGAGGTAGACCTAGGAAAACTTGGGCTTATTGCATAAAAAATGATCTTAATTTATTAGAATTAAACGAAATTTTGACACTAAATAGGACGCAATGGAGAAAAAGGATTCATGTAGCCGACCCCACTTAGTGGGATTAAGGCTTTGTTGTTGTTGTTGTTGTTGCTCAAGGGTGCACGTCTAAGGGAATGATGCACATGCATGCATGCATGGAAGCATTTTGCAGCGAAGAAAGATCAACTGAAGAAATTTACATATAGACTTCTGCAGCTAATAGGCAGCTGAACGGAACCTTAGTGCACTTCAGTTTGTCTATCCGTTTTAACTTTGACAGCTCTACACGCACCAAGAAAAGAAAAAAATGAATTTGAGCATTTCTAAGAAAAAGGGGGAACCTGTATAGAGCATTTACATTGCTTAGGTCAACCATATATCAATTTAGAATTTGTTATGTCTCTTGAAGGTTCAATTTAATCAGATACGGGAAATTAATGATTTCTGGCTAGTTTACAAGTTCTGTATACTATTGATTTCTCCAACCTCCAGTATTTTTTCAAAGCCTATTGCAATTCTTTTCAAGTTTTACTGGAACTTAACTACTGAAATTGTCTAGAACATAGCCTAATATTTCCTTCTCTTTGCAATTATTTTGGATTTTCTGTATAAAACTGCATTAAAAGAATGAGTAGCAAACCTTAACCAAATTGATATAAATTTAATGATTGTAGCAGGAAACATTGAAGTGCAATTTTTTTTTATGTTTTATGAAATATTTCGTTTGCATTAAGAAGCACATTGTAATCTACATTGAAGCTCATGACTTGTTCTTATTCAAGGAAAATCCTGCACCACTGTCTTGAGGTTTAGTTCACTTAAAATCTGACTCCAAGTTTCCCCGACTGATATATTTCAAATTGAAATTCATTGTTTAACGTGATGTATACGCCATAGGTGAACTTTATACTTGGGGTCGAGATCAAGGCGATGGTAGATTGGGTCTTGGTAGCAGTGGAGGTCCGGGTGAAGGGGGTTCTTTTGCCACTCCTTCCAGAGTAATTGCATTACCCGTGCCTGTTGCAGCTGTTTGTTGTGGTGGATTTTTTACTATGGCATTAACTACGGCTGGTCAGCTATGGAGCTGGGGAGGTGAGTAGATTTTCAAATCTTATGAATATATATTTTGTAGAAATTGATTTAGTTGCATGTCTTTTGATACCCAACCAGGTTGTGTTTTCTTCACTTGAGTTACTATACGTTTAACAACCCATCTGGCTGTTTATTTTTATTGCTCTTTGATTATTCTTTCTTTTTTCTTGTTTTATAGAATAATGACATGGATTTCCAATTGAGAAGATGGGTATATTTCTTGTTTATGCAATTTTCTATCCTCCATTTACTCATTCTAAGCTTCTTTTGCCTCTAATTGTTGCAACATAATGGTTGATTTCTCTATTTTGGATTTGCCAACTTGCTGTTGTGAAAAAACGATGATAATAAAGTGAATAATGGGACGAGAAAAATTGCACGAAGAAAAACACAAAAGCGACGCACAGATTTACATGGTTCGGCAAATTTGTCTACGTTCACGGAGCTGCAGAGGATTTTATTACTTCAAGGAATTATACCGTCGAGCGCCTCAAGGTTTACAAGAAAATCTTTATTTTCTTCTCTCTCTCCCTCTCTCTCTCTCTTCCTCTCTTTCTCTCTTAGAGGACTTGGCTTAGCTTCACCTTTAAGCCAAAAGAGGCTATTTATAGAAACCAAGAGAATGGTATGTGGGAGGTAGGTGAGCGGTAGGTGGGATGTGGTAGGTGAGCGGTAGGTGAGAAGGTAGGTGAGCGGTAGTTGAGATTCTTAATTAGGAATCTAATTAAATTAATGTGGATCGGGTCTTGACATTACCCAACACTTGCCGTTCTGCAACTTTCTCTAACGACCTTCTGTTGTTATTCTTTCTCTAGTTTTATTTTTTCAGATTCTTGGCTTTCACGATCCTTCCTCTGTTGATACTTTCTACAACTCGTGGTTCTTCTTAGTGTTTTCAATGTAACCCTCTTTCGTCGTTGCTGTTTGCGGCGTGTGCTTTTTGGGTTATCACAAGTTGCTCCTTAACTTTGACATGTGGCTTGCAGGTTTGTATGAATGGAATTTTTAGCTTTGGTTGAAGCTATTTAAAATAAAATTTTAAAATTATAAAGTGGTTAGTTTATTTTGATTTATTAAGGTTTAAAACTCCTAAAAATATCTTTACTTATCTACACCTAAATAATTAATAAGCTTGGCTCAGCTCATTAATGCTAAACGAGTCGTGCCTTGATTTGGTTAACTGAGCTATTCAGTAATACCAAACTTGAGCAGAGTTCAAAGCAAGCTCAAACAATAATGAATTTTAATGAACTGAGTATTAACAGTATCTCAGAAGCTAAATTGAAGATCAAAGTAACCCTAAACTGTTAATTGTAAACGAGCTTGAATTTTAACATGCTCCTGTTTGGCTCGACTCGGTTTGTTTGCAGCCCTCGTTGTGAGTGGGGAGAACTGCGAGCAAGGAGTGTTGTGAGTGAGAACAAGTCTGTAAGTGGATAAGCAATTCCATTGTTAAGCTGAGTAAATATTTTTCCCCAAAAAGTTAAAGAAGTTTTTTCATATGCATATGACAAAATATTAAATAAAATTCAGATCTATCTTTCATTAATCACGCTAACTTATGTGTGTGTGTGTGTGCGCGCCACATTCCTTGTCCAGTTGGAGGCGGGGTCACTGTAAGTACCCTCTGACGAGGGTTCGATCCCCGCCGTGCTGCGTGGGGGGTCGAATTACAATCACATGGCGAGGGGTTCTCATCATAGGCCTTGAGCGCATGGGAAATCGATATTTGGGCCTTTGCCAAATATTGATTTCCTTAATATATGTAAATCAATAAAAAAGAAAATAATAAAACTCAAACACTATTTTTCCTAATTTAAATTCTCATATCAAGGTATTTATTATATTCCTAAACTAGATCCCCATATCGAGGGAATTATTCTATTCATAAATTTGATGATCATATCACAAATTTATTACATTCCGATATCAATCTTGTGCTTTCCAACGTGCCCCCTTAAGCCAGTGAATAGATTTTATCCATTCTCAGCTTGTATATAATCATTGAGAAGTCGTGAACATTAAGCCCTTTTGTAAACACGTTCATAAGCTATTCCTTTGTAGGCACATAGGAAGTACAGATCAATTTATTGTTTAACTTCTCCTGTATAAAGTGTCTATCAATCTTGATGTGATTTGTTTTATCATGTTGTATCAGATTATGACCAATATTGATGGCGGACTTGTTGTCTAAGTATGGTCTCATAGGTTTCTCACATGCTATCTTGAGATTTCCAATGATGATCTTCAACCACAGTAGCTTACAAACGCCTTGAGCCATTGCCTTGAACTTCGCTTCTGCACTTGATCTAGCTACCACATTTTGTTTCTTACTCCCTCAACATGACCAAATTACCACCTATGAACATGCAATAACCTGTTGTGGAACGCTTATCAAACAAAGATTTTGCGTTGTCTGCATCAGTGTAATATTCAAGTATCATTTCCTCGGCTTTCTTGAATAAAATGGTATCCTCTGGTTTGCAGCTTGTAGGTGACTTTCTTTAGGGTTGTGCATGAATTTGCTTGCTATGCTCACAACATAGACAATGCCGGGTTGAGTGGTGCTAAATTTACTAACTTTCCAACCAATTTATGGAACCTTTCTTTATCAACTGTTTTTTCATTATTCGTCTCTCCAAGTTTGTGATGGGGATCAATCGGAGTTGAAGCATGCTTACACGCTAATTTACCAACTTTTTTTAAGAGGTCAAGAACATACTCATGTTTTGAAATGAAGATACTTTATCGAGATCGAGCTACTTCTATCACAAAAAAGTATTTAAGTTCTCAAACCCTTAATTTCAAGTTCCTTTGCCAAACAACTTTTTAAGGCTTCCTTTTTTTCTCATCATTCTTAGTAATAATTTTTTCATCAACATACTTCAGAAGAGCAGTAATTCCCGTTAAACCCGTGTGTTCGATGAATAATGTCTGATCACCTTGACTTTGTTTATACTCTGATATTAAGCATCACCTTTGTAAATTGGTCGAACCAAGCTCTTAGAGACTGCTTGAGTTCATATAATGCCTTTTTCAGTTTACAAACGTTCTTTCCTTTTATCTCTCCTTCAAAGCATGGTGGAATCTCATATATATATATATATATATATATATATATATATATATATATATATATATATTTGAAAGCCCTAGTGGCCAAATTTATCGAAATAAAAACTAAGCATGTAGTTCGAGGAGAGGGCCCAATAAATGGAGCCCTACCCCTACGATACAATGCTAACAAAAAGATCCAAAGATCAAAACAGAAAAAGAGCAATAACAATGTCTAAGAACGAGATCGTGATACTCTCGCTCTGTTTCTTGGTGATCCATAAAGTAAGTTCTTTAATGCTACTCCATTATCCTGAGTAACCAAGGTATCATCAATTAGAAGTGTATACTCAGGCTTCTTCTTCCGTCGAGGAGTATAAACCTGTCAATCTTTTCCATCATCTTCTTCTTCTACTTCTTCTTCCTCCTCTTCCTCTTCCGTTGACTGATCCTGTTGATTCATACCGGTGGGTTCGGCATTGGGTTGGGGATTTCTTCTTTTTCTGCTGAATGTTTAGATGTATCTGTTAGAGTCGACAGGTAAAGTAGCCACTTGGGCGGTTTGCGCCACAGGAGGAAGAGCCACACTTGCAGTTGTTCAGTAACCACTGTGTTAGTAATTTAACTAGTCACCGGAGTGGCAATTTGTATAACCGGCTGAGGAGTCTTCCTGACAGCCTTGTCAGCTGAGTTTAAACTATTATCAGCATCAGATGCTACCCTATTCTCCCCGAGTCGCAGGTAGCATCGACTCTTCGTCGGGAAATCCCAACGAGCAGATAAGCGCCCGTAGCCCTTTTTCGAGGAGGATGCAGTCTATCACAAGTGTCCCTAATGTGCCCGAACATTTTACAATGCTGGCAAAAAAGAGGCTTGTTCTCCACCACAACCTCCTGCCAAAACTCATCCGCATCATTTGTGATCCAAATTCGATCCACATCTGAAAGAGTGAAATCCCTCTCCACCTGAACCCTGACACCACCTAGCGAGACCCTATCAAAAGTAGGTGAATCAACTTTTAGAGGAGTACCAAGAGCTTGGCTTATGTTATACAAAGCACGTGGATTGTACAAATGAAAGGGGAGTCCCGGAAGCTTGAACCACATAGGAACGATAGGAGGTTCCTTAGATGGGTCAAAATTAGGAGTCCATTTGATAATATTCATCGGAGTGCCAGCTACCAAAAAGGATTGTTAGGCAACGCTTCTTGCATAATATTCTTCCTTGCGTATTCTAATAAGTAAATGTTTGTCATCCAACAGTCCCAATTTCCATTCTGCAATGAGCTTCAGATCCTCAAAAAACTTCCTAACCAAATCCATCTGCGGTGACTAAATCGAATTTCCGATTAAAGTGAACTTAACATCATCGGAGAGACACTTCATTTTTTGGGCAGTAAATATACAGAAGATGCTTCCCATCTTTAACACCCGTCAACCTAATAAAGGAACACACCATTTTTCCAGCCGCAGCATCATGAAAAGCTTGTTGAAAAAAAAGGTGATCAAGATTTTTGTGGGAGGTGCTGCCCACTGCTCCAGCCGTAAGTAGCCTTAGGCCGGGTAAGTCGCCATGAAGACTCGTCACGTAACCGAAGCAGCAAGAGAAGAAACCCTCTCCACACACTCCCGTGGAAGTACCGGCGCAAAGAATCTGCCTCCAGTCCACTTGAACAGCTGCAATAAAGAGGCGTCTGAGCTGAAGCGGTCGGTGTCGAGCAGGGAGATGTGTTGCAGCCAGAGGAGCAGGAAGCTGACCGCGAGTCGCAGCGAATCGCTAGGACGTCTCAGCAGTCGGCGTCGAGCAGGGATTGCGTTGTCGCAGTTGACGGCGAGTTTCACGCGAACCTGTGAGACGACTACAGACGGCGTCGTCGTAGGAGACGACGAAGGATTCAAGCTGGACCCAATAGAGTGCAGGAGGATCGTAGACGCCTGTAGATGGAGTCGTCGTGCAGGAGGATCGTCGTCGTATACGACGAAGCCGAAGCCGAAGTCGAAGCCAAAAAAATCACAGGGAATCGCCATGGCGAAACCCTAGAGCTCCCGACGCCTTCATGGCGGACTGTATTTACATACATACATACATACATATACATATATATATATGAAGTCATTCTTCATATCAAATTGTTGTAAATCTCAACTGAAATTTACAGCCAAAGACAAAAGAACCATTACTCATTCATCTTAGGTAGTGCAAATATCTCTTGATAGCTTTCTCCAATTGTTTATATATCCTTTAATAACTAACCTCGCCTTGTATCTCTTTAGAGACCCGCCTGATTTGAATTTCATGGAAAACACTCTTTTTCTCTAGCATTTCCAATCCCTTCCCGGAATTTTGAGCTTGAAATATGTAGTAAGATGAATAAAACAAGACATTATATATCATAGGTTAGTTTTTGAATAGACAAAAGATTAGTGGACAATGTTGGAATATGGAGCACATCTTTTAATAATAATGATGAACTTAACTTAATTTTAACAACATCAGCCACTTTGGTAACATAACCAAAAACAGCAAAATAATTTTTATTGCTAGGACAAGGTAAATATGTTGTAAAATGGACCAAGGAAGGTGTCATATGATCTGTGGCTCTAGAGTTAATGTCCAAAAGTCTTGTATAAACCAGTCAATGGCATGCTATCGATAAGAGAGGCTTACCAGAGAATGATAATGAAAAAGGGCCCCTTGGCTGCTCCAATTATCTCAATGAACTTTGAAGCTTTTCAATCTCGATTTGATTAAGATGGTTGTGAGTAGTTTCAGTCTTTGAGACTGAATTTTGTAATGTGGGTTTTGTGGTGATGGAGACTTGATGGGCTTGCTGCTGAATTTTTTGATCACCTCGCTAGCTCCATTCTCAGTTTGAATTAGTAGGTTTTTCATGCAACTTCTAAAAGCAACTATTGGAATGTCTTTGCTTCTTATAGTAGGTGCATCAAAGATTATCTCGAGGGTCATTTTGGGATGTTTCCTTGGGCTTTAATTTGGTTGGTGTTTTGTTGTACAATCATGGGAGATCCTTCAGTTGTCTCTGATTCAAGCATAATTCCTCTATGACTCTTCTCAACCCAAATCAAGGTAATAATCTCATTTTAGTAAAGGGACATCTTCCTTGTCAAGAATTTAAATTTGAATTTTATTAAATTCTGCATTTAGGCCGACCAAAAAATTATGCAATCGATCTTTCTTAATAATTTCCTTCAATATCATGACATTCGTAGGGCACGTTCTCAAGAACCCTATAATGGTTAAGTTATTATCACAGATTTTGCAACATAACATATTTTGTGACTGTTTTGGTGCCCTATTCGCAGCATTGATCTTTTCATTGAATTCATATACACTAGGAACACCTTGTGCTTTTGAGTATGGTGAAGAGCACCTCAAATATCTTTTGCAGAGATGAAAATTTACACCTATCACTAATCTAGCGCATCGAACTCCATAACCAAAACATAATCATGGAGTCCTCTTCATTCTAGGTATCAAATTATGTCTTGGGATGGAGTTCAATATAATTTAAATTAGATCCCATATCAAGGAATTTATTACATTTCTGAACTGGATCCCTGTATCAAGGGAATTATTCTATTTCTAAATTGGATCTTCGTATCAAGGAATTTATTACATTCCTAAATTAAAATTTTCCGAAATTAATTATATGATTTCCAACAATTTAGTTCTCTTATAGCTGTTATTTATTTATTTTTTAATAGATTTTATTTGCATTGTTATAATTTTGATTGTTCACACACACACATACATACATATATATATATATATATATATATATATATATATATATATATATATATATATATATATATATATATATATATATAATAATAATAACTGATAATGAACACCTATAATTTCTTGATCTAATTTTACAAGTCTTTCTATTTATTTTTATTTATTTTTTGAAGTGTGTGAATCTTTGAGACTTAGCTTCAAGGCTTGTGCCTTTCTTGGTAAGACCAAATGCTCTAATTCTTGATTTCGTCGTTTTAAACATTGGATTTTACAATAAGTTTGTATTAAAAACTCTTGATTCGATATTTTCGTCATCAGACTCTTCTTTTTGATCTTTTATTTTGAAGTAGGCTGTATTGTGACCCTTTTATGTGTCTTAGCATAGGGCATGAAACTAGAGCGTTACTTTCCATTCAAGCCCTTCCGAGTTGGCACTTGGCTTGATACTTTAATCCTATCGAGTGTTTCATTTTTACATGTTTGATTCTCTGCCTGATTAGTTAGGTTATTCTTTTGCAGCCAATTCAAATTATGAACTGGGAAGGGGTGATAATGCTGATGATTGGAGACCGAAGCCAATACCTAGCCTTCAAGATACTCGTATAGTTCAGATTGCCAGTGGGGGTTACCATGCTCTAGCATTAACTGGTATATTTAATGAACAGCTTTTTCAGTTTGTTCAGTTGTTTGCTGCTGTATTTATGTTTAATTTCCCCCTACTTCCTCAAAAATATAATACTATTTTCCCCAATTTCTATCCTTTTCTGCAACATTCTGCACTCATATAAAAAAAAATGTTTGCTTTTGGAAAGCATTCTCGCAATGCTTTCTTTAGGATTTATTACCGAGTTTAATGTTTTCTAAAGTTGAAGTTTAATATGTTCCAACTGCACAGGAAGCCGTCATAAGTTGCAAAGTAAGATCAAAGCCTTCACCATATTCACTCTCACTGCTGTTTTTATTTTTTTCCTTCCTTGTTTTTTCAGCTTGAAATAATAAATCTTTTTTTTTTTTAACTTGTTCTTTATCAATCAGAATTAGACATGGGGGCAAACTAAATCAAGTCAAGTTTTAATCAACCTAAATGTGAGCAAACTAAATCAAATCAAGTTTTATTTCTAGTTTGTTTTTGCAGATGAAAAATCTCTTTGATACAAATATGGCAGGCTGCATTCATCTTCTCAATATACTCATTAACTTCGTCATTACAAGCCCTTCATTTTAAAAAAAATATCCAACAACAACAAAAACAAGCCTTTATCCCGCCAAGTGGGCTCGGCTACAGGAATCGTTTTTCTCCATTGCGTCCTATTGAGTGTCATTTTTTCATTTAATTCTAATAGATTAAGATTATTTTTTATATAATATGTCCAAGTCTTTTTAGGTCTACCTTTACATTTATTAACATAAGTCGAATCTAAAACATCTACTCTCCCAACCGAATCATCATATAGTTGACGTTTAATGTGACCAAACCATCTAAGAAGACTTTCTTTAATCTTGCCCGCCACTAGAGCTACACTAACCCTATCATGGATATATTCATTTCACATTTTGTCTCTAAGTGTCAAGCCATTCATCCACCTAAAGCATTCTCATTTCAACAACACTTAAACTTTGTTTTATGCTTCTCTTTTAAAGCCTACATTATGTGCCATAGAGCATTACAGGTCTCACCACCATCTTATAAAATTTTTCTTTAACTCTAGGCCGAAAGCGTTCGTCTACTTCAATCAACCAACTTGAATTCTACTATCCTAGATATTAAAAATGTTCACATCTTTTAATGATTTGATTACATATAGTTACACTTCTACCACTAGAGCTACTATTACTAAAATTACATTCTATGTATTCAGTTTTAGTTATATTCAAACGAAGGCCTTTAGAGTCCAATGTAGACCTCCACAATTCAAATTTTTCTTGAACTCTTTTCTAGTCGTATCCACAAGAAGGATATCATCAGCGAAAAGCATACACCAAGATATATCCTTCTATAAATGTTTAGTAAGAGCATCCATTACTAAAGCAAAAGATATGGGCTTAAAGCCGATCCCTGATATAATTCAACTAAGTTAGGAAAATGCTTGTTCAATCCTCCTGCTGTTCGAACATAATTAATGGCTTTAGTATACATATCTTTAATGACTTGAATATAAGTCATATAATCTTTACTAGAACTATTCAAAGGACCTGGAAATTTTATTGCAAGCTTTTTCTAAATCAATAAAAATCATATATAGATCCTCCTTACTATCTCTGTACTTTTTCATCAAACCTCTCAATAAATGTATAGCTTTCATGGTAGACATGTCCGACATAAATCCAAACTGATTATGAGAAATCTTTATATCACATCTTAACCTATGTTCAATTACCCCTTCCCGTAATTTTAAAGCATAACAAGTCTTCTTAAT
Organism: Papilionanthe hookeriana x Papilionanthe teres; assembly: GCA_022702705.1. Taxonomy (NCBI): domain Eukaryota; kingdom Viridiplantae; phylum Streptophyta; class Magnoliopsida; order Asparagales; family Orchidaceae; genus Papilionanthe; species Papilionanthe hookeriana x Papilionanthe teres. The sequence continues at coordinate 58,259,514 of CM040427.1, read as the reverse complement.
TCCTCTATAATTTGCACACTCTTGTGTGCATCTCCTTTATTCTTAAAATGGGGATTAAAATACTCTTCCTCCCCTTCTCAGGCATCTTTTTTAGTTTTTAAAATAACATTAAAGAGTTTAGTAAGCTACGAAACTCTCAAATCTTCTAAATATTTTCACACTTCAATTGGGATATTAGGTCCTACTGATTTTTTTAACCTTGATTTTCTTTAACATGTCATCAACTTTTTCTTTACTAATGCGACGATAAAAATAAAATGTTTTATTATTATTAAGATCACTAAAGTCACCTTATTAATAATATTAAGATCACTAAAGTCAATCGTATTTTCAAAAACATTTTTGAAAAGTTTATCAAAATAGCTCACCCATCTATATTGAATATCTTCCTCTAAGAAAAACATTTTAATACACCTTACTTGATTTAAATCTTTACTTTTCTTTTGTCTTTGTTTGACGAGTTTATGCATTTATTGTTCTCTCTCTTTAGTATCTAATCTATTACAAAAATCACTAAAAATAGAATTTTTAGCGTCACAAATTTCTGTGTTTTAAAGTAAATATCCGCAGTTTCAATTTCATTTTAATTAATTAATGAACTGCTAATGAATTCCTCCTATCAATATCCTGAGATCGTTGAAGTTGAGAAAACTTCACTGCTGTGATTTTAGGTTGTGGTAATAATTTCTGTCTACGTGTAATTTCTAAGTTCTAGCTCCTTGTGTCCTCGCAGTAGTCTGCTTTATTCTATGAACATTATTATCTAATATAAACTAATGTTGAGGTATTCTTGGTAAAAAATGAACGCCGTTAAGAATAAATAAATGTTTGATCTCTTTTAAATTTTTCCCTAATGGAATATATCTGCTATGTACTTAGATAAAGGTGAAGTGCTTGCTTGGGGCCACGGAGGTCATGGTCAGTTGGGTCATAGTTCCAATAAAAGCCAAAAGGTCCCAACTTTCATTGAGGCATTAGCTCAGGAGCATATTACTTATATTGCATGTGGTGGTTCATCTTCGGCTGCGGTTAACGGTAAGGATTTTTCTTCAGAAATACTTATGTTGCATGTCAGCTTGTGCTATGTGAGTTAAAAAAATATAAGGCAAAAGGAATATATGGAACATTATCTCTGAGACCTAACATGATCTTTATGCGTTGTAATATTTGTAGAAACCGTTAGGCATTACCAATATATGAATATCTGCGAGCATGCCCAGCGGATTTATGAAGGGAAAATTTTTTCATTCAGATATCTTGACCAAAAAGTGATCAGACTTTAAGATGAGTGCAATATTAATTATTTGTGTATTACACTCATCTCGAAGCAATTCAAAAAGTTGTAAGACTAATCCTAACCTAATTTTGTTTTCTTGAAGAGGATGAGTTTTGGTTTTTCCAATAGCTTATAATTTATTTTTGCCCCAATTATATGTATTGGTTGTGTTCGGCCACCTTAGAGCCAATGCTTGTTTTGAAAATATTGTTTCAATTGGATCTTTGATATCATGACTTGAAAGTTGTATTCAATATCATGATTAGTTTACGATACTATTATATCTAGAGATGTAAATTTGTCGAAATCCAACTTATAGGAGCGTTTGGTAGCAGGATTTTGACAAGCTTCATGCTAAATCTTGCCATAACGGTCAAACCGACCAAAACAAATCCTATACCTCGTTTTAGTCTAAATTCGCACTCGTCTTAATGGTAACTAGGAATTACGACTTGGTAGTTGACTCGTATTAGCCACCTTCAAAGTAAAGGTTTATTTGGAGGCGGCGCTGTTAATTTCCATCATACTTTGCAGGAGAAACTTAATCTACGAACACCTTTTTCTACGGGGTTCAGGGTTTTGGGGCTTCAATTCAACACATTTTTCTTATTTACTTATGTCCCATTCAAGATTCTTAAATAAACAAGATGCATTTTAAATGAAGTTTCCACGGCTTAAAAACTTGGAATTTTACATTATAATTTGATGTTGTTAAACTATATAATTCATTTATGCTATTAGTAAACGGAGCTTAGTTCGCTTGTAATTGCTTCAAAATAGAATCAACATAGTAGCCCTCCAATTATTATTATTTTTATTTTTTTATAAAATTTCTAAGCCATAAATGTGAAAAGTAAAGGGTTACGTAGCGTAAAATTTGTTGAAAAATTATGACATGAATTATTTTGATCATTATGTAAATGCTAGGGCGTCACTTGGAAGCGGCACGCTATATGACCTGGATACAATGAAAGTTTTACAATGGCTACTACACTGGCGCTCAGATGTAGTGTCAAATAAGAAAAAGTTTTCACATTTTAGAATGATGCTGGTAAATAAGTTATTCCATGAAACTAATATTAAGATAGGATCTTAGGATATAGGTACTCTTACAGATACATTAATGAAATTAGTTGATATGATGATTCATAGAAAGAAAAATATCTTATGTATTTAAAAACTAAATGGGTTGGAGAAAACACTAAGGAGATTGATAACTTTGGTTTTAAACTTTGGTATTCAAGTAAGAGTTGCGCTAGAAATAGTGGTGTAATTATAAATAAGAATGTGAAAGATAATGCTATAAAAATTAATAGTATTATAGTCGTTTAAGATTATTGTTGATAACTTTTAATATTATAAGTGCTTATGCTCTTCAACTAGGTTTAGATATAGCTTCTAAAAAAAAATTTTGAATGACATAGAAGAACTAATACAAATTATACTTCTTGAAGAAAATTTTTTTTTGGAGGAGTTTTAATGAACATGTAGATAGAGTGGTAAAAGATTTTAGAAATATTCATGATGGCTAAGGCTTTGAAGTGATTAATGAAGAAGGTAGAGTCATATTAGATTGTTTGAGCGTATGATTTAGTTATTGCTAATACTTTATTCAAGAAAAGAGATGAATATATTATTACTAATTAGGATGGATCCAATAAAACATAAATTGATTATTTTCTTATGAGAAGAAGAGATCGTCGAGAATGTAAAGATTATGAGATCATTCCAAGTGAGTATTTAAGTACTCAACATCAATTATTAGTTTTGGATTTAAAGATGAAGAGCTGTAAAACAAAAAATACTATGAATCATTGTCATAGTTAAAATGAGGGCACCTAGAAGATTATTTTATGAGTAATATTTTAAGATTTGGGATGTTCATGAAGAAGCAAATTTTAGGTGAGATAAAGTAACAAACTATTAAACAAGTGATAAAAGATGTATTTGGAGATTCAAAATGATGTTTCTATAAATAAAAATAGTCGGTGGCGGAATAATACTGTGCAAGAAAATATAAAATATAAGAAGTTATGCTATAAAATTGGTTTAAATGTAAAAGCTTATAAAGCTGAGAAAAATATAAAATAGCTCATAGGGATTCAAAGAGAATAATCCGTGATGCTAAAAATTCAGCTTTTAGTGATCTTTATGATAAATTAGATATTAAGATGGTGAAAAATATATGTATTAACTAGCCAAACAAAGAGAAAAGAAATGTAAAGATTAAACTCAAGTAAAGTGTATTAAAGATGAAAATCAAAAAATATTTTTCTTAAATAAAGATATTCAATATAGATGAGTGAGTTATTTTGACAAACTTTTTAAAAACGTTTTTGAAAATGTGATCAACCTTAGTGATCTTAATATTGCTAATAAGAATAAAATGTTTCAATTTTACCATCGTATCCGTAAAAAAAGAAGTTGATGAAACTTTAAAGAAAACCAAGGATGGAAAGTTCATAGTACTTGATGATATCTCAATTGAAGTGTGGAAATATTTGGGAGATTTGAGAGTTTCTTGGCTTACTAAACTTTTAAATATTATTTTAAAAACTAAAAAGATGCTTGAGAAGAGGAGGAAGAGTATTTTGATCTCCAATTTTAAGAATAAAGGGGATGTTGAAGAGTGTGCAAATTATAGAGGAATTAAGTTGATGTGTCATACTTGAAAATTATGGAGAGGGTAGTTGAACATAGGTTAAGACTTATTACAAAGATTTCTCATGATTAGTTTGGATTTATGATGGGCAGTTCTACTATGGAAGCTAGATATTTATTGAGAAGTTTGATAGAGAAGTACAGAGAGAATAAGGAGGATCTACATATGATTTTTATTGATTTAAAAGAAACTTACAATGAGGTTTTAAGAGATATCCTTTGGAGAGTTCTAGAGAAGAAAGGTGTTGATATGACTTGTATTCAAGTCATTAAAGATATGTATACTAGAGCTGTTAGTTGTGTTTGAACGGAAGGAGGATTGACCAAATATTTTCCTATTTTAGTTGGATTACATCGGGGATCGGCTTTAAGCTCATATCTTTTTGCTTTAGTTATGGATGCTCTTACTAGACATTTACAAGAGGATGTGCCTTGGTGTATGTTTTTGCTAATGATATCCTTATTGCGGATAAGAATAGAGAAAAAATCTTAGGAAATACTTAAATTATGGAGGTCTGCACTGGGGTCTAAAGGCCTTCGAACTAAAACTGAATACATGGAATGTAATTTTAGTAGCAGTAGCTCTAGTGACAGAGTTGTAATTATGGGTGATCAAATTATGAAAAGGTGTGAACGATTTAGATATCTCAAGTCTATTGTTCAAAGTGATGGTGATATAGATGGAGATAATTAAAGTTGGTTGGTTGAAGTTGACGAATGCTTTAGGCCTATTGTGTGATAGAAAAGTACAGCTTAGACTGAAAGGAAAATTTTATAAAATAGTGGTGAGACTTGCAATGCTCTATAGCGCTGAATGTTGGTCATTGAAAGAGAAACATAAAACTAAGTTAATTGTTGTCGAGATGAAAATGCTTCGGTGGATGAGTGGCTTTACACTTAGATACAAAATGCAAAATGAATATATCCATGATAGGGTTGGAGTAGCTCCAGTGGCAGAAAAAATTAGAGAGAGTCGTCTTAGATGGTTTGGTCACATTAAACCTCAACCATCTGATGGTCCAGTTAGGAGAGTAGATGTTTTAGATTCAACTTATGTTAAGAAAGGCAGAGTTAGACCTAGAAAGACTTGTGCTTATTGTATGAAAAATGATCTTAGCTTATAAAAATTAAATAAAAATATGACACTCAATAGGACGTGATGGAGAAAAAGGATTCATGTAGCCGGCCCCACTAAGTGGGATACAAGCTTGCTGCTGTTGTTGAATAAAATTGGTCTCATGAACGTTTTAGCTCCCCCGCTAAGAAAGATTCTTTGGCAGCATCAGCAATTATTATTATTTTTTAACATATAGTGATGGAGATTGCATGTATATTGCTTATGCGAATTTATGAGGGAATTATCAGAACTGAGTTTTGGTTGCTTATAATTGTATTCATTTTGTCTTCCTTTTATATAAGTATGTATGGTTTGTAGTGATTAAGTGATGAGGTATGTGTTATGACCATCCCACATTATGTGAGGCACCTACTTTAGCATATAGCCCATCCCATATTAAGCTAGAGTTTCTTGTTTTTCCCAGTAGTCATCTTCTCAAGTATTGCACAATCAAAAGCATGCTGAACTGTGATGTTCCCATCGAGACTATGATCTTTACACCAAAATGTCTCACATTTTTCGCTAGTTGCTTACTTACACACTAACCTTTACTCCCCTTCTGATGTAAGATTGGCTTATTCATTCCCCATTTCTACTAGTAGCCTTTTGATACACCTCGACACCAAAATCAGCGAACAAACTACGACGAAATTGCAATAGATGGGTGGAAAAACACAAATTAGGGATGCTCTTACAATAATCAAAGGAAAAAAATAAGCAAGGTACAAAGACGATCTACTTTCAAGAGGTAGGTCGGCTCTCCCACACCCTATACGTCGCTACAAACAACACCAAAAGGAGAAAAAAACAGCAGCCACAAAGTGAAGCTTGAAAATAAAACAAACCCTTGGTTCTCTCTTTCATAGAATCCTCAGCATTTGAAAAATTTCCTTCAAAACTTCCCTCCAAACTCACCTCAATTTTTCTCCTTGAATATGTGATCATGGCCTGAGTGGACCCCACCCCCTCCTTTCCTTCCTTTGCACCTTGCCCCGGGCCCCTTCTTCCCGCTACGAAGGCCGGCCTGCCTGTGGGCTGGTTGTTCTGCAATCGGTCGGTCCCTCCTGGACCGGCCTATCTGTGGGTGTAACACCTTTCTTCCTAGAAGCTTGCTAAAAGCCACTCATTTTTGGGCCTCGACTCAGACACTCATTTCCAACACTCTTCGGTAGGGCTAATGTATTTTTGGGTCAACCAAAAAATCGAACTGAACCGAATAAATTTGGTTTAATTAGATTATGTATCAAAAATGCATTCTAATTTTTGGTTTATAAAATTTAAATATTTGATTTCCGGTTATTGGTTTGATTTCAAGTTTCATTTAATCAAACAAATATATAAATATATATATATATATATATATATATATATATATATATATATATATATATATATATATTTAAAATTTCTAATTTTATTTTAATTTCACGTCGAACAAACTGAAAAAAAACTAAAGTTTATATTATATGCAAAATTTGATTGAAATAAATAGAGGATCCACGAAAATAAATAGATATTATACATATAAGTTATGTAATTTATAATATTTGTTCATACTCGTACCAACAAACACAGTTTATTCATAATTATATCATTTAAATAAAATTAAATTTTTGTTCGAATATATCATTGCTTTAATTGGTTTGATTTTTCAAATTTCAGATTTTTTATTTCAATCAGTTTGATCAATTTAAAACCCGATCCAACCAAACTGACCGAATCCTCACCCATACTCTTCGCACTGTCCGATTCAGATTTGGAAATGCAACTCTTTTTAATTTCTATCTCAATTATGGACATGATGTATCTTGTTGTGTGTGGATCAATTGAGAACAGGGGATTCTTTGGATGCTTAATCGCTATGATAGTTTTATTATGTTTCTCACTCAATATACTGTTAATATTACATGATGAATAAGCCAAATCTATTAATTGACAAATAACACTGTGTAAACATATCAGACAAGGGAGAATTATACATGTGGGGAAATGCAAAAGACTGTCAGCTGGGAGTTCCTGGGCTGCCTGACGTGCAGCCATTGCCTGTCCAAGTTAAATTCCTCGTAGATGATCAACGATTGGGCTCTCATCAAGTGCTCTCAGTCTCAATTGGTGCATCTCATGCCATCTGTTTGGCTTTGAGGCATTCTGCCGATAATCTGTAGGCTTGTTAAAGAACCGCAGCACCTCATGCATCCACTGAGCATTCTTAAAGTCTCCTTTGTATTTTGGGACATTTACATATATACCACCCAATTGGTATTGTATTTTTACTTTTCTAACACCTATACTTTGTTTTATATATTTATATCACTCAAATCATTTGAATCACATAAAAATACCACTATTTTAATGGAAATACATCTTCTTTAGTATAGGAAAGGTGGTATATTTATAAGTTGAAGTTTTGGTGTTAGATAACTTGGTATATATGTAAATCTTCTTTTTTTTTCTAAATCACATTGGGATTCTTCTTCACTTTGTTTCAAATCAATGTGCTACATATTCAGGCACTAGTCTCCTTTGATATTCTGAGAAATCAAGCTTAAAGATAGCTTCAATGGGTAAAATTGGTGAATTGTTAATGTCAGAAAACTATAAAAGTTATGTGTTTGAATAGTTGTCAATGAGCTAAAATTTGCTTACCTAATATAGTTTTTATCATGCATTTATATATAAATTTGTTGGTGTTAATTAATGATATTTATTGATTTATTTATTTCATTAATGTTTTAGTTGGACTAGATTTAGCTTTTTTGTAAAAGTGAACATGTATTTATTATGGAAAAATAAAATTTCAATTTCTTTTAAAAAAAATAAATAATTTTTTTAAATAGTTATCATACTTACAGATCTAGTTATGGAAAGTTATTTCTCCGCAGCGAATTTAAAAAAAAAAAGCAAAAGAGATGTTGTGACTTGGGGTGTAAACCAGCGAACATGAGCTTAAGCTTAGCTCATATTTGACTTATTAAAAATATCATTGTTGTGTATCACTCGTTTATATTTCGAACATAAATAATTTGTTCGCATTTGGCTCGTTCGTTTAGCGAGCTGAACATGAGTTATTCGGGAACAAAAATGATATTCTGACAATCCTAGTCATGTATGCAGTCACTGGGGGTGTAAAAGAGTTAAGCTTAAGCTAGTCTAGGCTTGACTTGTTAAAAAATATTATTGTTCATGCTTTGCTCGTTTTTATATAAATTGTGTTTGACTTGTTTGCTTATTAAGCTAAACAAAATTCATTCACGAATAATGAGCATTTTGACAACCCTAGTTGCATAACGGTATGACGTTAAGGATGGGACGAGATTTGAAACTTATTATTTATTTTATAATATTCATTTAAATAGGATTAATATTTTTATATTTTATTTTTAATTAGTAATTTTAATTGCTTATAAAACCTTGTAGTCTTATGGCCAATTAATATATGTACATATAATTATTTCAAGTCAAAATAAGCCGAACAAGAACAAATAATTTTGTTCGTGTTTGACTCATTTGCTCAACAAATTAATCAAATACAAGGTACTTAACGAGCCAAACACAACCTGTTTGTGAATAACGAGCCCGACAACTCTAGTCGTGGCCTAGAAGATTGATAATTATGTAATAAAATAGTAAGAAATTCATCTTGAACACAGCCAGCATCCTAAAAATAAAGGAAAAAATCTTAATAGATTTTGAACCTTAAATAAAATTTTTAAATGAGGGGTCAAAAAATAAGTATCATATTTTGATAAGTTCGTCACAACGCACAGCAGCCTTGTAATTATATTTACTAAAATTATCAAGCATTTAAATATTATACTTCCTATTTATTTTCTCTTTAATATGAAATCATAGTTTATATTTATAAGTGTTAATTTTATTAACTGAGAATTTTGATTCAAAGAAAAGATCTAGAAATTCTATTAGAATGTTGGAAAATTTAATATCTATTTTGCGAAATTGCTTTTAGATTTTAATTTCTATTAGTTGCAGCTATTTGAAGAAGCAACCGTAAAATTGATGAAAATGTGGTGATTATCATAATTTAAAAAATTATGGTATCATTCCATTGGTATTTAAACATTATCATTCCATTGGTATTTAAATATTAGTAATCGTTTGTTAGTCATGTTTCTTCTAACATCTGACCTGTGAGCAAGAAGCAGACATTTTTCTACTTAAATCATAATGTTGCATCATTTATGATAAAATTAAGCTGCCTCACTCCATATTGCATCCTTTAATGCATTAAAGTTTTGGTACATTCTTGTTCAACTTCCAATGCCAAAATTAACTACTTTCACGTTGCTATATTTTCCATATAAACATGACTATTGATTTAAAGGTCATCATCTGAATACATAGAATTTGCTTCTTTTTTCTCTGCACCAAACTCTGCAGAAGCTCAGTCTAGCTTCATTCTAACACTCTATTCAACATGAACCTTATTCAGATTGCATTTCATACCGTTGTTGTTATTAATTTATCATTTATTCGACAGCTGAGAGAGCAGGAGGATCTTATTGTGTGGATGCGTACTGCAGCACTTCCAACGTTTAGGAAGCTAAATGGAAGGATAGAAGTTGATCTTAAAAAGAATGAAAAATCATTACTGTAATGCTAGAAAACAACTACAACACTTATAGTTTGGTGCCAAGAAAAAGCTGGTGCATTCAACCTCAGTTCTTCTAGTGAAGCCTAGGTGAGCTTCTCTACAAAGTTCTATGACAAAGCTCCAAGCATGAACCATAGTTATTCTATTGAGGTAATTTCTGTTTCGTCTATTACAGAAATATGCTCCTTTTGTATGCTCTTAGAAGCATGTTGGAAACAAAATGCTTATTTCAACCCTGTTTTTCTTATTTTCTCCAAATTTTGCAGGGAACTTGGTGATCCTTCATTCTTGTCATGGAATACAAATTCTGGAACTCACTAGGCTTTCCGGAAGCAGGCTTTCGATCACTAGGCCAAGTTCAGGCAAGGTGGGTTGCATGATTTGAGTGGTATATATGTAAATAAGAAAATGTAGGTGTTAGACATGTGAATATATAAGAATTGTGGTTAGAATACCCTTGTTGAATGAAATCTCCCTAAACTCTCAAGCACAACAATAAAGCTTATGCAATAAAACCTGCAACAGAATTAGAAAGGGTAATTTAAATAAATCCTTTACCTCTAGTTTGATAGTTTTACCAGATAATAATAATAATAAAACTTTCTTGCAATGATTCATCCTATTTTACAAAACAGAATAAGTAAATTTAGCATAAACAATTCTTCAAATCTCATATATGCCAAAATTTTTTGGTTATTTTTTTATAAAATCATAACATAAAACACTGAATATAATTTATGAATAATACCTAAAAAATAGGTGTTTTTACATACGTAGCATGCGAAACATTGTTATTTATCTATCTCATATCCCAACCCCGATTGATGCTTGATCTAAATTCCTGCCAACCTTCAGTAAATTTTGAAAATCACTAGATCGCAGCAACTAAAGACTTCTAAAACTCCCATCTTTCTCCTGCTTACGTCCTGCTTCTACCACAAACCCAAACTTTTGTCCCATTTCCTGATTTTCCTCGCACCCTACACCTTTGCGAGCTTAAACTTCTTTAATTCCCTAAACCAGAAAGACGGGATTTAATAACCTGTTGGGTTTAGAAATGGTCCCTTCTGTTGATTGACATGAGGAGATACTAAATTTAAGATAATGCAGGATTTTTAGGTGGTGTTTGGCTGCAAGTAGGATTTCCGTTGAATAGGATTTAGTAAATTCGATAAACCCAGCGAGGGAGATGCAACTCGCTGGTGACAAAATAAATCCTTTCATATTAGTCTCTCATTCGAATTTATTAAATACTGATTTATATCACAGTAGAGATAGAACGAGATGAAAAGTGACACAACATATATATATATATATATATATATATAAAATTAAAAAAAAAAAAGATTTAATGACAAAGAAGGAGATCTAATGAACTTGGAGACACGAGCGTTATCGGAAGCACGTTTCACCCCGCGAATTTCATAATATTAAAAATTGGTGTGAGATGTGTAAATAACAATATTTTCCATGAAATGTATGTAAAGCCCCAAACAAATATTTGAATTGTACATTATTTAATAATTTTAATCTACCATTGAATGAAATAAATCAAGAGATCTTGAGCCAAATTTAGACATGCATGCCAGTTTTACATCATCTCCAATCATAAAATCATTGAGTTCAAAACTAAAACACAATAATATGCATGAATTAAAAAAATAAAAAATAAAAGCCTATAAATCAAATAGAGTTCACGCAATTAAAAAAAAAAAGACAAAACTATTGCTCCTCATAAAATTTTAGGACTATAATCATCATCATCTACAAAACTAAACTAACTTGAATATGCAGTTTTTGTAAGATTTCTCACAATACTCTCAGCAAGTAATTGGTGAGGTATGCTCCTTCTGGGTATGATGGATCGATTGGATGATCACAAGCAGCTCCTGCATGGCGCAACACAGTAAGCTTTCTACCCGCCATTGTTGCAGCTCCCTAATTACAAATTATCAAAAAATAATAAGAATGTCTTTGATAAATCTTAAATCCTTAGAAGACAAGAAACAAGAAAAAAAAGAAAAAAAAACCAAATAATATGCTTTAATGTCATTAGAAAAGATTTTCAGTGAAGAAACCCACTGTTTTATTGGGGAAAAAGCACTTTTAATATTCTGAGTAGCAGTACTAACTACACTGAAATTTTTAAATAAAGGATACTATCTAAATAAGATTTACATTACAATTTTGCTCGAGTAGAATACTACTTAATGTAATTGTCATTATAGCTATATTTGTGCTGATCAATCAGTATATAGGTTATAAATTTTATATACAACTTAATTTTCACAATCTCAAAAAGGTTCTGATGATGTTTAGGAGAACTAGGAATAGTATATATTTGCTTTAGTAAATAAAAGAATTAAAAAAAAAAAATTGACAAGCTTACTTGGGACGCGTACAAAGACATTAGGTGTTGGATAAGTAAAAACATAAGAATTGTGTGGTATGTGTAGATTTCCCTAAATCTAAGGATCATTTTGATCATTTATCCTAATTAAAAGGGTCAATTCATTAGACTCATACTTCTCGTCACATATACATCCAACACAAAACCATCATTTGCAGTGCAGTTTCGTAAGCTGCTTTATGGCTGAACATATTCAATGAAGATAACTCGTGTGTTTGTGAAAAAACTGAATCCCTAACAGAGTTGGTGACAATTTAGTTGGCGCTGTGGAAATGGGTTGAAATTAAAGCTAAGAAGCTTGTGGGATTAATTTAAGCCAATTTTCCTTTCTTATGGTGGTGTGTATTATTTGATCAAAATCAACTGAACTGAATAAATTTGATTGGTCGGTTTGATTTCAAGAATGCATTTTAATTTTTTAATTGGGATAAATACATACAGGCCACTCAAAATATTGATATTTATAAATTAACAACCCAGATAATTTTTTTTTAACTGCTGAAGTGATGTATTTACTCGTGCCATGATCAAACTACTGAGAATTTAATAAAAATGAAAAATATGGGTTCATTTTTATCATGAATTTTGTTATTTTTGTGAGAATTTGAAAAATGGATGAGAGTGAGTGGTTTGATTTATAAATTCCAAGTTTTGGATGGTCTTAATATAATTACCCCTTATTATTTTTAAAACTTCAATATTCAATTTCTTTATTATAGGCTTGGTTTTAATTTTGCACTTAACAGAACAAACCAAAAAAACTGAAAATTTTCAAAATTAAATGGAGGATAAGTTGTTTTTTAAGCATATCCATAAGAGAACTCCAACTAATAACTAAATTTTTGTTTGCTCATAACTGACCTCTTTAAACTGAATTAATTTTTTTCAGTCGACTCAGTTTTATCAAAATTTTTATTAGTTTGATTTTTCAAATTTTAGATTTTGCTTGCAATCTATTTGACTTATTTGAAAACCAACAGCAACAAAGTTTTAATCCTACTAAGTGGGGTAATCAATTTGAAAACCGATCTTGCAAAATAATCACCGCTATTTCCTACAATCATATAGAAAAAATCTTCCAAGTAAGGATACATAAACAATTCAGAAAAGTGTTTCCTGGAGAAGAAACACCTCATCTTAAAATGTCATGCTCAAAAGCAAATGACAGTGCTCGAATCTATAGCACATTGGTTGGAAACAAAACGAAGAATCCTAAGATGATAGGTTTGAGTGCTCACCCTGCTAACAAAAAAAAACAAAAAAGCAAGTGGGAGTATGATGACTTGCCTGAAGGGTTCGTAGGAATAAACCACTTTGGGTCATAGCTCCAGAACAAGAACAAGTCATGAGGAGGCCACCTCTTTTAGTGATCTGCATTGCTAGAGAATTCAATCTCCTATACATGCCAGATGCATTTCGCAGAACCTGAAAATATGACCGTTAGACGGGAAGGAATATAACCAGTTTTATGTTTCTATTATTTTATGTTTAATAAAACAAAGAAACAAAGCTAATGGTTAGAACCAACTAATCAAGACAATTATGCCTGAAATACATTAAAAAACAACCCTGCTTAGTACGATTGATTACATGGTACGAGAAAAAGGAGAGAGAGAGCAATCAATAACTGATTATAAAAAAAACAAATATACTTTACCAAAGTTAAATTTTGCAGAACTATTACTATTCTGTATATATGCTAGAAACTTTCCATAAATAACTCGTAAGAATTTCTCAAATAGGGAACAAGCCGTAAACGGATTTCAAACTGAAGCTCCTGCTCTTGAAAGAATGATAATTGGATTACCGCTTTTACATTGACTTTAAAGAAGAAAATGAAAATATGAATATCACAAATTTGGATCAGTTACTAGATAAATATAAAGATATATAAATAGAATAAAATCTTTTAAAAAAAATGTTATTACTCACAAAAGTTTAGTTACGGAGTTGCTCAGAAGCAACTTACCTCTCTACGAGGTGCTAGTTTTGGAGGATCCAGTATGACTAAATCCCACATTTCACTTTTGGATGCAGCCATTTTCATAAATTGTGCAGCATCTTCTTTCAAGAAGGAGATTCTGCCTGGATCAAGATTATTTAAATGAACGTTTTCTTCTGCAAGTTCCAAGGCAGCCAATGAAGAATCAACGCCTGCACAGAAAGGGATGGAATGCAGTTAATTGTTAATATGCATTGTAAAAAAAATAAAATAACTGAAGCAATCTGCAATTTTTGGAACAAACGATGTGATTTTGAGCATTCATAATTGTTGGCAATCCAACCATTTACTCCAACATAGGGGGATTAGGATTTCATAATACAATTCATATAATGTGTTAGAATTCTGTCATGCAAAAGAATATTAAAAATTCACATATCACAAGTTATAAAAAAATTCAATAAATCTCTATTTCAGATGAAATCAAGCAACAGTAGCCTGATTGATAATGAACTGGTTAGAAGTATTCAAAAACTTCGGCAATAATTTGAAAATAAAAAAAATCAGCAAGTAAACAAATCAATTTTCGTAAAATTAGATTTCTGGCATATAAACTTTTTGACCAAAATTAACAGCGTTAAACTTACCTATAATAAATTAAATAGAAGAAAGAAATAAGATGTGCTGACCTCTATGTCTGTGTCAAAACCCAATTTGCTTGAATATGACAAACAAGATGAACAAAGAACACTACAACGGGTGAATTCAACTGAAACTCTCCAGCTATAGTCATTCAAGCAGCTATGGCAAATTTTGCAGAACCAATAAGCCAACGAATCGAGAGCATCCAGATCTCTTAAAAGGGATCTTTCGCAGTCAATTTGGTCAAACGTGATGGAAATGATGAATTGTTGATGTGACACATGCACATTAGACACGAGCCTCAACCATCACCGAGATCACCCAAATGTCCTCCATTCACAAAACCGATTACATGAACTAGCAACTGTGCTCTTCCCCAGCTTGAAATCTCACAAGAACTTCCCCCTCTGAGCTCTCTATTTTACAGAGACAAATAACACCCAATCTATAGAGAGACCCCACTTTGTCTTCTTCCTGCAGCAACCTCCACGTTCTGGACCTGCCTAACTCTCAAGCCAAGCAGCAAACTCCCTGCATCACCCTCTCTGGTTCTAGCTGAATCGGAATGCTCCTCTCATTCAGCTCCCTCTCCAACCCTAGCCTGAGGTCTCTTCCTCTACCACTCCAGCCCACAAGTAGCCCAATCGAATACCATTTCCAGCTTCCAGCTATAGTGCCTCCCTCTCTGGCCGAACAACCCCATTTCCCATTCGTAACCCATAAGTCCCCCTTCATCTCAGCCTTCACACGAGCCTAACACAGTTTTCTCTCAGTTCACACTATTCAAGCGGCCTCTCCCTCAACAACACTCCCTGCATGAAACCTCTCCTGTCCGCCACATTCCTTGCTCCTCCTCCAATCCTGCACGCCTCTTCCCCTCTTAAATCTCTCTGTAGCTTTTATCCACCGGCGTCTCCCCCAGGTACTCCTAGCTCCAGAGCCGCCTCCACTCTGAACCGAGCTCCACACAGAAATCCACTACTTCCCCTCCTCAATGGCAACAGCCACATCTCGCCGGCGAAACCTCTTGTAATCACTTTGACAGTCAATCACTAACAGTCTACTTCTTCCACTGTCTTCAACTTTCACTTTCCCACGGAAAGAGAATCCTTTCCATATCTAAATCTCTTACCCTACCTTGCTCTCTTGAAATCAAAGGAATATATATATATCATTATCATTTTGCCATGCTCAATCTGGTCCTTGAAGGTATATAAAAGAAAGTAAACTTGCCTCAACAATCAAGCGCGAATACATGCTTTTCTTAATGCGATAGGAAAAATCTAATATATTTGGGTGTTTTCATGCAAGTGAAAGCCTACAAGTGTTTTTCTTAGCATGGTATAGAGGATGATGCTAAACCGCCAAAATAAATACCCGTACTTGCTTTACTTGGCAAGGTGGGAAAAAGCTCGTTTGCACCGTAGGTCAAAATGCCGGGAGGCTGTTGAAATTCTAACCGACAAGATCTGAGCAGAAAAATCATAATGGACACTAAAAATATGCTAATAAACTTACAAAAAAAATGCACATATAAATACTCATTTGTGTTTTTCCAACATAGTGATAAATTATGTACTTTTGTATCTTCACATACAGGTTTGAACGCGCATTCATGTCTTTTTTTATGTTGTTAGATAGAAGATTAGATCGGGATGATTACACCACCCAAATGCACTTTTTTAGCATAACTTTATGACACCAAGGTGTTAAAATTGTACATATTAAAGTTTGGGCGTTAGATTTGTACATGCATAACAATTGTATGGTGTATACGTAAATTTCCCTTAATTCTAATGATCCACACGCACGTCGCAAGGCTATCTGCAGTGGAAACAATGGAAGCTACAATACCAAGATAACAGCAGAATTGCTTCCTACAGGAGAAGACCTACAATTCATACTATAGTGATTTTTTTTTTTATGTGATGAAGAGATTTGAGTGTTATATAAGTAAATATAAAGACATGCGCTAGGTATGTTAATCTCTAAAAATTTAGTGGTATGTATGTAATTCCCCCAATTACTGAAAAAAATATATAAAAATTATTGCTTTATGTGATGCTTCTGCTGATGAGAATAAATGCCAAGTTTCCATTATATAAATTAAAAAAACTTTACCTAAGAAGAAATTGTATGGGCTGTAGTATTAATTTCTACCCAGCAATCAAACTAAGTAGGTCGGGAAGAAAGAGGGAACCAGCAGCGATGCAGAAAACTCTTAAAGTTCTATATCAATAAGTCTTCTGCACATTTCTGATCCACTTCATGGGGAAACAGGGGAGGAGCAAGAAGAGGACTTCAGCATATTCTCTAATCAATTCAAGGACATAATACCAAATTAAGGTCTATTGGACTAAGGCAGAAGCTAAAAGAAGTATTAATTTTCCTATCTTAAAAAAAGAAAATTACAGCATGCATGGTTAAGTTCAAGAAATTTTACTACTTAACTAACATGAAGTAAGATAGTTTAGAATGTTTCACAATAAACCTTAAAAAAAAGCTAATTTGCCATGAAAGCTGCTAAAATAGAAGATGGAAGAATGACCAGTAGAATAAAATTGTGTATAACCAAATGGTACTTTTACCAGTAACATGATCAGCACCTCCTGCTGCTGCATTAAGAGCAAAACCAGCACTATAGCAACAAACATCGAGTACCCTCCGGCCCTTCGAGATGGAATGTACGAGGCGGCGATTCTCACGTTGATCTGCATAAAAACCAGTTTTCTGGCCCTCTAGTGAAACTGAATAGAATATGCCATTCTCAATTACCTATAAAAAAGGTAAAAGCTAAGGGGCCGTTTGGGATCATTTTTATTTTTAGTCTTTATTTTTTTTATTTGTTTTTACTTGAAGTGAAATATATTTGGTTTGTTATAACATGTTTAATTGTTTTTAAAAATATTTAAAATAATTTTTAAATGTTTAGAGTGTCTTTAAAAACAAGCTAAGTCCTTTTTAAAAATAAAAAATACACTAATCAAGCATATTTTTTAAATGGAGCTTAGCTTAATCAAATCAAGGCTAATGTGCTCAACACAAGCTTAAGATAAACAAGAAGACATGATATCAAGATGGGACCTCAATTAATGCTAAAGGGGTCTAAAATAAAAAATTTAGACTTTCACCCAAATTGTGGAGGTAGAGAATTAGAGTTTAATCTATTTTTGATTAAGTTTTAAATCAATGTTTTAAAAGACATGGCCATTGGGCGGGACGTTTTAGCTGTTATTGGCCTGGACGTAAGCCCCAAGGCGCTGTCACAAGCCTCACATTGTAAAAAAAACAAGAAATATAATTATTAAGAGAAAAAAATAAAGTACTTGTGCATAATAAAAAAATTAAAATCTACCTCTAGCATATTGCAAACATGAAAAAAAAAACTTTTGTTTAGTGTTACTATAGCTAAAGTATAAAATAATAAAAATCGTGAAACAATATAAATCTCCAACCAAACGAATCAGGTTGAGCCTGCACGAGAGCACGGGTGTGGGAAAGAGAAGGCAAAACGGCTGAGGTCGCGAGCTTTGATCTACCTGCCTGGCAGAGAGGAAGTCGGGGGGCATTGCCTCTGCGAGAAGAAGCAGGGAGGGACGGAGCAGAAGCCTGACGGCGGGATCGTTTGCGTGCACGTTGAAGGACACGAAGCAAGCAAAGCAGACGCTCCTTTGTCCGGGACGAAGCAGAAGGCACGATCGCATGCTGCAGGAGGTACGAAGCAAATGACAGCGATTTCTTCTATGTCTCCACGCGCGAGGGAGGAAGCAGAGGGTATGGGAGATTGACTGCGTGGGGAGACCTTGAATCGACATGGATTAAGTAAGTAAGAAAAATTATAGCTTTTTTTTTTCCTTTTTATTTGATTAATAGATGGGGTGTACGCCTATCAGGCGCAAATTGCGCTCCGAGCGTTCCCGGGCATACGACCCTTGAGCTTTACGCCCTCCTCACGAGCTTGGGGCGAATAGGCTTACGCCTCGCCCCTGGGCGACCCCATAAACGCCTTTTAAAACGAAGGTCAAAATTACCTCCACAATTCAAGTCATATGAAGAGAACTACCATTCAAACAGGTTTTGGAAAATCAAAATCAACTCCAAAATCAAGTCAAAAACGGAGAAAATGTAAGTTAAATTCAAATCAAATTACATAAAAAATAAGTCTGAACAGGCATAAAATCAAGGATATCAAGACAACCTCAATAATTCAGTCCAGAGATCTCTCTCTCTCTCTCTCTCTCTCTCTGATTTAGTAGCTCAAATCAAGGAGAATAACTCCAGGGAAAATTCTCTAAAGTATTTTTCCCTTTATTCATAAAATAAAGGTGGAAAGCATTTTAAAAAAACATCAAATAGCTTCTATACGGTTAATTGAAATTATTTTTAAATTTCTTATACTAGATTTAATTTTTTTAGTGAATTTCCTGATTTCCAAATCAGAGAGTTAGAAGGCTATTAATATATCTTGTAAGTGAACTTTAAAATCAATTAAAAACAAGTGGAACACATGTTATTCAATTAGCATTGATTTTTTCTTATAATTCCTCCTCCCATAATCTCCAAAACCTGTTGGCTCCAAGTCTCATAAAACAACAAAGCAATCCTGCAAATATGGCTACCAATTTTATCCATCCACCAATAAAATTGAGAGACACAACTGATGCACGTTCTTCATATCGATGTAAAGAGTAAATTACAACGCTTTAAAAAGAAAAAATCAGGAAAACAACAACTAGTTCTTCAATTTGCTATAAGGGATCCAGTCACTCTTAGTTTTATCTTAAAAATTTATTGCATTTGATCTCACAAGAAACTGTAGATATTTGCTAGGATGTAATTCTTCCAACGGTTAGATGTCGATTTTATGTAATTCTGCAACATTTTTTCAAGTTATTTGATATCATTATACATCTGTAAAGTCAATTGGACTCCAAATTAAAAAGAAAGCTTCTTTTTCCTACATTTTTAGAAAATAATTGAGCAGCTTCCACTGACAAAGTAGGCCTACTATTCTTAGTATTCTAAATTTACTGGAATAATATGTTACACAGGTCCCTCCTAGACCTGCCTGGCCCAGCCAGGCCAAGCCGCCCAGCCGAGCAGAAGGGGCGGAAACCCCAAGTCCCGCCTGGGATGATTCCAATCCCCAGTTGGGGCCTGTTAAGCCCTAATCACGTATGTTTGGATTTATGCAGTTTTCTATGTCTTCTTGTTCCTAGAAGTGTTTAAAGTTTGTGAAGAGTAGATCTACCGCTCAAATTGTAGATCACCCCTCTTATCTTATTTATTTTCTTAAAGATTAATCAAATTAGCCCTAGTTTAGGTCTTTCAACATAATTCTTGCAATTTGTTTGCCTATTTTGGCTCCGATTCATATCATAATAAAAGCCATCCACAGTAGTAAAGCATGTTTGCTTATCATATGGAAAACACTTTAAGTTAATTTATCTTAAAACAGATGGTATTGTAGTAGATGATGAAATGAAAGTAAATTGGACCCAAAAAAAAAAAAAAACAAAGTCTGGTAATTTCAGATGGGGCAGATGTATAACTATAAGAATCAAGCAAAAGCTGTTAAAAATATAATTAGAAAATAAAGGTCAAGATTAGCAACGTAAATACCAACTTCTACAAAATTTGTTGACTATTTCATGGAGAAAGATTTAAAACGGAAAGGAACGCCTATTTAAAATATTTATTTTGAAACTTCTTCATCTATAATCATGATATAATCAACGAAGAACGGACATTTTATTTAAGCATTCGTCAAAACTAACTTAAATAACACTGTCAGATAGAAAAAAAACAAACTAAAAATTATAAAAAAAAATAGTACGCCATAAATAATTTGATGACTGATGGCCCATTGCACACAATGACGATATATGTTCGGTGTACATGTAGTTAGACTATCTTTTTAGAAAAATAGGAGCACTTCTCCACACGCATTTTACACCATTTAGCCACCTCATCAAAAGCAAATAAATGTTCGTTTTCAATTACCTTCACAATCAAAATATTGAAATCCACTTTAAATATCAATCATTCAAAGAGGCTAATCAATCTTATAAGATGCATGTGGATAAGTGCTTTCATGCTTATAAACTTGTGGTAGTCTAACTCTATATGAAAATATATAGATAGAAGGATAAATAGATGGATGAAAAATAGATCTAGGTCTGACGGATATGCCAAAGGAATGTAGAAGATGATCCACAAAAATTAGTACTAGAATTGGTGCGGAAGAATTATGAATGAAAAAAATAGACTAAATGGCACATGCTTAAAAATTGTGCAAAAATATTTGATCATATAGATTTGATGCCACATATAACAGTCAACAGAAAGGAATCTAAAATAATGATTAATTATTCCAACCCCAAATAGTTGTGATAAGGCTAATGACAGTGACCATAATATAAATAATATTAAACTATGAGAAAAGTGTCAAAATGGTCATCTGACTCTTTGTAGGAGGCATTTTAGTCCCACAGAATATAAAAATACCAATTTAATCCCCAGACTTCTCTAATGGCGGCTAAAATAGTATTCTTGAAAACTATTTCAACCCATATTAAAATATTACAATAACTAATTTGACACTTTTATAAACTCTGAGATTAAAGTAGCCTCGTGTAAATAGTCAGTGTACTATTTTGGTACTCTGCTCATTAAGCTCTATATTACATTTTGTAAAATATATACATCAACATAGTTGCAATCTAACAAAGGTGTGCGTGTAAGAAGAGAACTAATTCATGAAGATGTTCTCAATATCTAAATCTCACCTTAACTTTTTCCACATGAGAGCAGGCCTTGAAGTTCATGAGGTTAGATACATCCAATCCTTCTTCTTTTAAAATGTCAATAGATGGCCTCCAATTAACATAAGTTACTCCACTGATCCTACCAACACATGACTCTATTTCAGCTCGGTATTTCTCAACCCAAGCAGCAGATGAAGCTACAACAGCAATATCACCAAAAACATCAACAATAAGGCCAGACAATCTGCATGCCAGCATAGCAACCATTGTTAAATTCAAGATGGCAGCTATTTGAAGATCCTGAAGGCTCCACTGGTTACAGCTTATTAATTGACAGTCAAGGACAACTCTTGGGCCAAAGTAGGTTGCAGCCACAGGAGCGCTAGAAATGTTTTCAGGCTCCATAAAGAGGCAAAGGATCCAACCTCAAGAACTTAGAAAATGTGATAGGTATGGGACAAAGATTGGATTAGGGAGTCCAACCTAAGTTGAACATGATGAAGGATGGATAAAGATATTTTTTGTTTTCTTTTTTTTTATTAAATTGGTTGGGGAATCGAACCTGTCCCCTTCGCTATTGACAAGACGATATGCATTTGTGTCATCTGATGGAAGCCCCAAACTCCTCCTTAATTTAATGGCATCATCTAACCTTCTATTGAGCAGTTTTTCCATGTCTAATGCACAAGATGAATCCCTGAGAGAAAGAAAACATAAAAAAAATGATTTATTGATACAAGTACAGCAAATAAAACCATTAACAATTAATGTTGCTCATATATAACAAAATTATAAACAAAATTGCGGCATGTTCGAAACTTGGGTTATTTCAAAGCTGCATTAGCTCAAAGTTAAGCCTTTAAGACAAGTAATTATGAATTTTCAACAAGGTATTAACTATTAAGTCAAGTAGGAGTGGAAGGCATGCATAAGGTTAAACTATTTCTGAGTAACAATTCATTACAAAATGCGTTAACTTTCATGTAAACCTTTTTTTTTTACCTCATGGCCTCATCTTCTAGCTGCATAAGGCGAATACAGAACATTGATGCTGAATTGTATAGACCCCATCCAATAGGTTTCTCTGATCCATCTGCCACCAACACAACATCCCCAGTTTTTGGCGGTGGTCGGCCAATTATTCTATCAACAGCGCCGCTGTAAACCATGGGACTTCCATCCTTGAAAAGTTGGGTCTTACCCTTCTTTAATATAACTTTTGCCAAACCTAAAGTGAAAAAGAGATAGATTTCATCAGTGGCAATGACATTTATGCTTCCTCCACCGAGAAACAGACTATTGAATATTATAAAACTTCAAAAAATCACTTTTCTCCTGAACCTCCCTGCCCGCGGAGTGCTAAGCTGAAAGCTATCACGCAAACTGCTTGTGTTTTCCCCCATCCCTCACAAACAAATAATCAAACAGAACGTAGGCTCAGCTTGGATGCTGCTTCCCTTCACATTTTCAATTTCACTTTGTTTGCATGATTAGCGAATTAATCTAAACTTCTCGTCTCTCTACACAATAGTAAACGAAATGAGTAAATAAGAAAAACCTCTGTGGTTAGCAGCGAGCTCTTGCAAGGTAGAGAAGGCGACGCTTGATGTCGGTGGAGAGGACATAGAGAAAAATGACTTCATAATTCGAGCAGGGAACTGGATTTGCAGCATCGCACAGGTTGAACCACGAAGAGATGGAGAAGCAAGATGCCACTGTATTTAGGGTTTCGGCAAGAAATACTGAGGAATTTGGGTTTTGTGCGGGGATCGGACTTTGTTGATAGACTGTTAATTCAAATTTTTAGATAAAATTAAAAGAAAAATGAATTGAAGTACAATATACACAAAAATCAAATCTTGTCTTTCGATTTATCTCACACTAAAACTTTCATTTTTACAAACAACACCCAAAATCACACCTTTCCACAGTATAGAACAGTGAAACCAACATTTTCATTCATATGTAAGGTGATGTATTAAAATCAAAATTTTGGTTGGAGATAGGTAAATGCATTAGAATTAGATATTGTTTATGTAAATTTCCGTTATTTTAATTATGCTTTGGTATGAAATATGTTTTGATAATAAAGAATTAATCGAACATAATTGTTGTTACATTTTGCGTGGTTGGTGAGTATAATTTTATGGATATCCAAAACTATTTGATTGTCTTAACATGTCAATTAAATTGTATAAATTGATCGAATGCAGATCCCTCTCAATAACATGTGTTGGATCACTCTTATCACTCCCCCATAATGACACAAG
This sequence comes from Papilionanthe hookeriana x Papilionanthe teres, assembly GCA_022702705.1. Taxonomy (NCBI): domain Eukaryota; kingdom Viridiplantae; phylum Streptophyta; class Magnoliopsida; order Asparagales; family Orchidaceae; genus Papilionanthe; species Papilionanthe hookeriana x Papilionanthe teres. The sequence continues at coordinate 58,235,817 of CM040427.1, read as the reverse complement.
CTGCTTCCTGACGTCTTTATTAGTCCTTTCTACGACCATTATTCGATATAGACTCATCTACAGATGATCATAGAAAGTGCCAATGCATTTTCAATCTATTTATACAGAGTTGTTTTAGCCTCAAAGTGTACAATAGTGACAAATTAGTGTCAGACTCTTTATATTAGAACTCAATTTTAAAATATATATGAGAACTATATATATATATATATATATATATATATATATATATATATATATATATATATATATATCATAATTTCATACAGAATATTTATGAGCAACGAGCCTCATCATTCTTTTGAGATAAACTCAATAATATCTACCGTTTAGAAAAAAATACACTGACCAAAGAATTGAGGGGCATGCTATGCAACAGCACTGGGTATGGCTTCAAGTGCTCCTGAAAGAAATAATAAGTAAATTTCGTTATGAAAAGGATTACTTTTGTAAATTAGGAAGTGTAAATTATAAAGATTGTTATTAGGTACTCTAATTTGAGGAGATCTAATGATATGATTTTTTTTATATTAATATAAAACTTAATTAAAGGAGATATAATTATGTGATATTTCATATATTTGAAATATTCTTAATTTTTTATGTTCAAATCCCTCTCTTATTTATACCAGGGATTATGCAAAAATCGGATTGTGTGTTGAGTAGTAACTCTAATTCGATTGATTTTCCCTTCTACCCATCAGTTAAGAGTGAAATAATCTTTGTCTGAGGATGTGGGCAGATTTTTGCCAAATCACATGAATCACAATGGGTTTGATTTTTCTCTGGTATGTGTGAATTTGTTTTTCGTATCATTTTATACAGTAAAATTGAGGTTCTCATTACGGATCTAAGCATGAATACATTCCTTTAAACTATATCAAGCCAATTATATAAATCTAGCACATTAAAAGATGAAAAGTTCGTAAGTGTGTGTGCGTGTTTGTTTGTTCATATATACATATATATATATATATTTGATGAACCCTACTTAGATGGAGTTGCACACACTCACCTACAAAATGCAGAGAATACTTCAAGATAAACATATTTGTTTGGTACTATGAGAATCCCATGAAAGTTAATTTTGTGCAATTTGAATATATTTGCTTTAGATATATATACAAAACTAATGGTTTCCATTTAAGGGATTATTATGTGGGTTATCTCAACAATTAGATTAAGCACTTTGGAGATTCATAAATGAACATTGGAAAGAAAATTTTTTGGATTAGATACGATAGATTTTGACTATATGAAGATAAGTCATAAAAATTATGAGACTCCCTTAAATAAAATGAATGAGACTTTACGAGCATATATGGATTCTAAAATATAAGCTTAAGTAGATGATGTGATGTGACAACAATGAGCTACAAAAATTAATAGTAGAAGAAGAAAAACAAAGGAGAGGAAGTGAGGAGTGGAATGAATGGAAGAGAAATGAACAGGTGCTCGAAAGTAAATAGGAAGATTGTAATGATTTGAATTTTGTTTTATGATGTGAATTGAATAGTGTTTATGGTTGGCATGAGTTTTGGATTGTAATATAAAATGTGTTGATATGATTTACAATTAATTTGATGTGGATGATCAACAAATTATAGAAGATGTTGTTGTGAAAAATGACGATATTAAAGCGAAAAATCGGATCGAGAAAAATTTGCAATCAGGAAAAAACACAGATTTATATGGTTCGACAAAATTGCCTATGTCCACAAAGCAACAGAGGATTTTATTACTTCGAGGAATTACACTGTCGAGCGCCTCAACGTTTATAAGAAAAATCTCTATTTTTCTTTTCTACCCCTCTCTCTTGCCCTCATATCAGAGGGCTTGGCTTAGCAATTTATGACAGAGCAAATGATAATATTTAAAAAAAAGAGAGAGGGGTAGGTGGAGAGAGGTAGGTGGAGAGAGGTGGGTGGGAGAAAAGTAGGCGGGAGAGAGGTAGGTGAGATGTGGTGGCCGGTGGGTGAGGTAGGTGAGTCACAAACTCCATATATTAAACATATATTGTTTTTATTTATCCTTGTCATTTATACTCACGAATTAGGATTGAAATTGGATTGCTTTTTTATTTTGTATAATCACTCAACATTAATTCTATAAATGGACTAGTAGGATATATATTTTTTGCTTTTTTTAACAAATAAGTGCTAAAACTATCACCATTATGTCACTCAATCAAACTTTTTTTTAATCAGGATTGTATAAAATTTGAACGACTTTTATAAGGAAGGTATACTTACGTATCACTCAATTCTTATATATTCACATATCTAACATCTAAACTTAAACTTTTGCATACATATCACCTTACTCGTACATGAAAAATATAAATTTCACTCTTTAAAAGTTAAAGCAGTAATATTTATATGTGATATGAATGATTTGCGCGCTATAAATATAAAAAGTAAAGTCTAGAGGGTGTTAGACATTTAAATACATGGGAATTGGGTGCTGTGTATATAGAACCCCTTTTTATTATTATATTCTCTTGCAGTATCACTTTTTATCGGCTACTGTATAAGCTAAAGATGTTGTACTTTTCTAGCACAATCATAACCATCTTCCTGTCACTGTTTTATCTGCAACTTTTTCTAGCATAATCACAACGGTCTTCACGCCACTGGTTTATCTGCTGCCTTCAATGCGAATAGATGACAGTAAATTCATTTCTAATTGCTTCTTATGCTTGCTTAATTAAACTGTAGCTGCAGAACTTGTTTGTCTATGCAGAAACTTGTTGGGTTCTTCTTTTCTACTCTCCTCACAAGAAAATTAACGTAGTATTTTGAATTAAAAATTCAGGTTTCATTTAAAAGTATTTCACTTGCAGCTGATCGTCTAACAAGGTCTGGAGCATTGATTTAATCATTGGAAAACTTCTTTGCAAATTTTGAATCTTGATTTACTCAAAAATTTTTATTATTTCTCTTGAGAAGCTGGCCACAGCAACAAACAATTGACAGCCTAAATGAAATGAGTTCTTCAAGTTTATTTACAGCTTTTTTCTGCAATTTATCTGCGCTTGTCAGGTTATAAAGCTGATAAATTTTAATTTGATATTCATGCTTATTAATCCAGGCATTTAATCTATGTTCTCTATGATACCAGTTGAGCTCAAAGTAGCATGAAAAATGGTAATATTTCTCCGCAAAAATGTAGGAATTGCAGGCTTTTAATTTGAGAGAGAACTTGATAGATACTAATGAGTTTCTCTTCTAAGTTTCTGCAATTTTTAAAGAGGAAACATCATGTCATGGAGCTTGGCTTGTCATAGTGTTGATCTTCCCTTAAATAGTTAAAAGGAGCACGGTTCTGATTTTATACAGCCTGCAAAAAGGCAGCAGCCTTGAAAAGTTTCAATTTTGGGTTTTCTGTTCTACTTATTACTGATTAAAAAAGTCATAAATTTGAAATTTTGACCTTAGAAAAATAAAATCAATCTGCTTTTAATTCATTTCTTTGAATTTCTGAAAAAAAAAATCTTTTTTTTTGTATTTTTAATATTGTGTGAGTATATGACTGGAAATTCTGTTTTTGGCAGATACATGCATACTCATCTATTCTTTCCAGTTGCAGTCAGGAGAGACTCTTAAGTCGCGAATAGTTTTTTTTTTGTTTTTTTTTAATTTTTTAATAATATTTTACTTGATTTTCTTTGAGGTTGACTTGTTTAAACAAGTGTTGACTTAAGAAGGAGAACTTAAAACAGAAAAGTCAAAGGCCAGGGACATCAATATTGGAATGCACAAATATGTTAAGTTCAGTTGCTATATATAGGATTCAAGTGGAATTAAGCTTAGATTTGAGTCAAAATTCACCTAAAAACAATAACTTAAAGATTTTTTTTATTTTTTAAAATATTAATTTATTTTTTTGTGTTCAAATTGAATGTTCACATTCATTTTGGATTGGGCAGAGAGTGAACTATCATGATTTCAGTGATTTTATAAAAGGTTCAATCTCCATCAACCACTCATATGCTTCAATTTTAATTTTCTTGATCTCTTCTAATTGTTGATTAATATATGGACATGCCAAGGTATGCAATGTTTTTTTAAACAACATTTTAATACATTTTATATTGTGTTCACCAATTATAACGGCAATATATCGACTTATAGCTTTGGATGTATGAGTACAAAGCGTGACATTCATATTTTAGTACTATTATGAGCGAGTTACTAATATTAAAAAATTTTCGAGAACCACCATATCATTGATTTTCTTATGCATGTAAGCGTATTACTAATATTAGAAAATTTTCGAGAACCACCATATTATTAATTTCTTATGCATGTAAATGTCAAAGACCCTATGTCATTGTGCATCAAATTCCCAACAATTAATCTCTCTTTATTCATTTTTATACTCTATATTATTAATTATTAAATAATCATTTAGATCACAAAAAAAAAAAAATTAATTAAAATATCATCTCTACTTCAAAATCAATTGGAATAACTTTATTGATTATTATAACTAAATTTACTATTAGAATATTACATGTTGTCTACATATCATTCTTGAATGAGTTTGCTAATCTATGTGAAAATACTATTTGCCAATATTGCATGATCAATAGATATAATAGTGTCAAAACTATTCTAAGATATTATTTAAGAAACATAAATCTCTATACCATCATAAATACTAACATCTTTTCAAGTAATGCTCAAATTTGGACAAAATCATTATTATTTTATATGTAGCAATTCTATCATCATAGATGCATACCTAGAATGAGATGTTTTAGGAGTGGATAACACTGTCTGAAGGAGTTGAATTATTGATTTATATATTGCTCATAAAAATGTGTGTTATGAGCTAATAAAGTTGGAATTGCTCACGCCTCCTTAAGCCCAGCGATACGTTAGTTGGAATGAGATGATTTTTAATGTTAACATAAGTTTGAGTCGTATCATCAGTAATACCTAATTTACTGCTAAATAAAAACATTAAATGCGTGTGTGCGCGCATGTGTGTGTGTATAGATATATATCTATCTCTTTGTGAGAGTGTGTGTGGAGAATACAAATAGATTTTATTTTTTTCATTTACACTCAAAATGAAAAGGCAAAAGACCTATTATACTTATACAAACACTATTCGAGAAATATTTCATACACTAGCATAATCTAGATAAGTCTACAATAAAGTTTTATATATTCTAGTGGATGTAGAATACTCAAAGACACTTTACTAAATACTTTCTTCTACTATTTAATAATTTTGATTTAAGTCCATACAATCCCTTTAAACAAAAATTTTCATTGACCAATTCAAGAAATGTTTTCAAGTTTATGAATCGTACCGCAATTAACGACTTTGGTGAGAATTTGTGTAACTTGAACTTCAGTTTTTACACACACCACTTGAACTTTTTGTCTGATCCTTGATTTGGTCTCTTCTATAATGAAAATGAATATAGATATGTTTGCTTCTTTCACGTTGAACATGATTGTTTGATAATGTTATTGATGATTTGATATCAACATAGGTTTTTATAGCTTCATGTTGAACATCTAATCTTTTAAGTTGCTTCTTTAGCCATATTGCATGACACACACATTATAATCAATTTTATGCATTGAGAGGGCAACAATTGATTATTTTTTTAATACAACTTGAATACAGTGTCACCCGTATAAAAGAAAAAATTGCTTGTAATTTTTCTATCATCTCGGTCTTCAACATAATCACTATCTGAACATCCTATAAATTAAAATTCATTAGAACAAGAATATTAAAGTGTATGTTTTAGTGTACATTTAATATAATGAAGATCCTTTTAGATTCCTTTAAATGCATCTTCGTGGGATTTTTCATGTAACAACCAACAATTTTCAACTTCATATAGAATGTCTAGATTTCATGTATGTCACATATATCTTGCTTCCGATTAAACTTTTGAACATAGTCGAATCTTTTAGCTTTCCATTCACCTTCTTGATCTTTTGATGTCACATTTCAATGGCATGCTTACAAGAATGCAATTCTCATATTAAATTTTTGAGAATTTCCTTCGCATTATGTCTTTTTTATTTTGCTTCACTTCAATTCCAAAAAAAAACGACATAAGTCCTAAGGCTGACATCTCAAATTCTTTCACCATAGTTTGCTTAAATTCTTTGAATAAAAGTCGATTATCCCTTATAAAAATAAGATCATCCACATATAAACAAATAAGTAATATTTTTGAACTATCATGCTTTTTCACATAGAGGGCATTCTCACGAGGGCATTGAATGCAACTATTTTGTTTGAAATATGAATTGATTATTGTATTTCATGTCCTTGGTGTTTGTTTTGAGCCACATAAAACATCCTTAATTTATAAAGTTTTGATCTATGATCGTCTTTAATATATCACAATAGTTGTTTTGCATATACTTACTCTTCAATAAATTAATTTAAGAAAATAAATTCACATATATTTGATAAACAAATCAATTATTTTGTGCAGCAAGAAAAATAATTAAGCGAATAATTTCAATCGAATAACGGGAGCAAATACCTAATTATAGTCTATACATTCCTTTTGTTTGTGTCGTTTTGCCACGAGACATGTTTTATACTTTTTAAATGCTCCCACCACATTCATATTTATTTATATAACTATTATAAAACAAGAACTTTATGCATAATTGGAAGTGTTGTGAGCTTTTATATATCATTTTTCACTAAAGATTTGATCTCTTCATCCATTGTGCATCTCCATTTCTTATCTTTTATAAACTCTTCAAAATTCAATGTCTCATTATGAGCAAATAAACAAACCAAGTGGAGCTCATTAGTTTGTTCATAAGGCTCTCTTACAAGTCTTATCATTCTTTGGTTATCGCTTAAGCTTGTTAATGAGGCACTTGTGCTTGGAGAATGTGAATAAAATTCCTGCAATTAATTTATGTATAATTGCTCTTCATTTTGTAACTCTGCAGGCACTCATTCTTCTTTTCGAGTGACTTAATTTTGTCAATCCTAAGCTCTCCATACTAAAAAATTTTTAAAGTTTTATGATAAGATAATTTATATGATTTAGAATAATACCAATGAAGATGAGTTTGGAGCTTATGTCGTCAAACTTAGTCCTTTTTTATTTAGGAATATATGCACATGCAATGCCACTAAACACCTTCAGATGAGGAGAAAAAATTGTGTACGTCAACCGTACGCAGGAGCTGCGTACGTAATAAATTACACGAGAGTTATACGGGGGTTACAAGTGGATTATAACCCCCTTGTACCCTCCGTGTAACTCCCGTGTAACCCCTCTATAACCTTGTATCCTTTGTAACCTACAAATGGATGAAATAGAAGCGCGCATGTTACAAGTGAGTTACGTGAGAGTTACAAGGAGGTTATAACACGCTTGTAACCCCCTATAACTCCCGTGTAATCCCCATGTAATCTATTACGTACGCAGCTCCTGCGTACGGTTGACGTACGCAATTTTTTTCCTCAGATGAGAGATATATAGCTTCCTCCATCTCCAAACTTCTTGAGCCAACTTATCACGATAAACTTGAGTCAGACACTGGTTGAGAATATAAACAACATGTCACTGCCTTAGCCCAAAATTTCTTAGACATATATTGGTGCTTTTAGTCATGTTTCACACCATGATAAGAATAGTACAACTTTTTCTTTCCACTACAACATTTTGTTGGGGTGAAAAAGATATTAGTTGATATCGAATATCATAATTTTTATAATAATCTTCAAATATTTAAGAAATAACTTCACAATCTCGATTTGATCGGATGGTTTTTATTGATTTATCATTTTCCTTCTCCAATCTTACCTTGAATTTCTTATACATGCTAAAAGCTTCTAATTTTCTTTCAAAAAATATACCTAAATTCTTGAATGATCATAAGTAAAGATAAGAAAACAATGATGCTTACCAAATGACATCAGAGCATCAAGTCCATATAAATCCACATGGATCAATTGAAGAGGCTTCTTTGTTCTAAAACTTGCTTCATTTGAAAACTTTTTTCTATGCTACATTTCAAATACACATCATCTACAAATTTGATTTGAATGATTGATATTTGATAACATATATACCATTCTATTTTTGACAAAATATTTAAATCTCTAAAATTTAATTGTATGAGCCTCATATGACAAATCAATAATAAATATTTTATACATGTTTTTAAGCATTTCATTATATCATTCTTTATAATGATAATAAATATTCTCTTATTTATCATCTTCACTCAGGCTATAACTTATTTAAATTATTTTTAAAAATGAGCTTTTTTACATTCATATGAAGATAAAATCCTTATTCAATTAATTGCCATACTATTCTTCGTATCCGGGATATAGTAAACATCAGAGATAAATTGATGATATCAACTTTAAGATGTTAAATAATCACATTACCATAGTGAATCTTCCAACACGACTCTGTCATAAATGTAAATAATAAACTTTAAGCATTAGATGTGCATAAATCAAGAAAAAATGTATGGAATGAAACACGTTGTATTTATTATTTAACTATAAACAAAAGAAATGAAAAATAAAATCCAGTTTTTTTTTCATGCGAAAACAATAAGCAACAAAACAAAGCTTTCATGCTTTATATTTTAAGAAAATATTTGCCTTAAATCGAGGTTCTGATAAGCACTCAATTATCTTTGATTCCGTCATTGACTTTGTATTGTATTGAGTACATGCAAATCAAATACAGGTACCATTTTATTTTTTCTTTTGGAATTATGTGCGCAAATTAAAGTTTTAAAACTAGTTTTATTCAATAACATCCAAAAATTTACATAGACAACATTTAAATTTTAAGTAAACACATATATAGTACCTATACTTTAATATATATATATATATATATATATATATATATATATATATATATATATATATATATATATATATATATATATATATATGTATGTATGTATATGCTTTTTTGGATGCCTACCTCCTCTTGCTCTCAATGCTTTGCTGTGTTGCTGTGGAACATAAAGCCTGAAGATGGACAGAGATCTCTCCTGGCTTTTTGTGTTTACTTTGAGAATTCTCTTTTTGTATACTTGTATTTTTACATGTATTTTTTTTGGAGAATTTCTTAAGTGCGTTGTACAGTGGATGGTGGAATCCCTATGGGTGAGTATTATGTATGTTTTTTTGGTGTTTTGGTAGTGGGAATCCACCACCCCTCAATCATGTACTCAATTTTTATATATTAACACGTACGGATCTATAAGTGTTCTTTCCCCTAAAAAAAATATATGCTTATGAGACATTATTCATATATGGAAAGAAGCATAAGAGTAAAGTGTCAAAATATTGCGAAAAATATTTATTTATATAGGGATATTTTTGTCCTTTAAGGGGATAACAAAAATTAAAATTCTAGCAACTATTTTGACAAATATATAAACTCAGCTAAAATGACCTCATATAAATAATTAAAGACTGTTTGAGGACTTTGCTCATATGAAAAATCCATACTTTGCTCGTATAAAAAATCCATTTCACTTTTAAAGAGTTAAAATAACAAATAATTTTAATATGTTACTAAAAATTTAGATGGCATAGATGTGAAAAACAAAATATAGAATGTTAAATATATAAATACATAAGAATTAATCCTTAAGAATGTAAATGCCCCAAAATTTTAATTGAAAATCAGATTTTGATTGGGCAATCATATTTTTCAAAAAATACTGCAAAATGTGAATTATTTAATAAAAATTTAAACAACAGGAAACTTAAAATTTGATGGGCCACAATAATTAAAAAAGAATAAAGAAATTTTGTTCAAATTTCTTCGAAGCTTTGTTCTCTTTTTCATTGAAATTGATAAAATCTGATAAAAAATTATTTCAATCCAAAAATTATACTAATAATAAAAAAAATTGAATGATTTAACCTAAAACCAAAAAGATGAGTATGTTGACAAGCCTTCAACTCATTTAATGCACTGTTTGGCAACTGCTGACACCAATGAAACTCAAGTCATATAATGAGTCCCCCATATTTATTAAATCCCTCAGAAAATAAAATAAATAAATAAATAAATAAATAAATAATAATAACCTAGGAGCCAACCAGATGTATTGAAAGCCACAAGCAGCAAAAGAATGAACAGTAAACAAAAATGGAAAGAATGAGGAGTCGCCAAGCAAATGTGACTCGAGATAGAAAAGGCAAAAGCCTAAACTCCAATACCCTCTTCCCTTCCCCTTCCTCCTCCTTTAGCCTCTCTGCGCTCTCTCTCTCTCTCTCGTCTCTCGTGCCCTACTTAGCTTCTCAGTTCTGTTTCCCCTCTCACGCCAAAGCAGAAGTGCCCCATCACAACTCAGACCAAGATTGGACGTATGAACCCTTCTCCCCCGCTCTCCCTTCTCCACCGCTCTCTCCCTATAAATAACCAATCCGAAGCTCGCACCTTTCTCCCACCAATTCACAGCCATATAGCTCTATACATACATGCGCCATCATAATTTCTATTGATCATGAAGTCCATGAAAGCCAGCTCCTCCGCCGCCGCCGCCGTCGAAATGGACAGCAGAATATGGCGTAATCTCCCTCCCGGTCTCGTCGACCGCATCCTCGCCTTACTCCCACCACCCGAATTCTTCCGTTTTCGAGCCGTCTGTAAACGCTGGTACTCTCTCCTCTTTTCCGACAGCTTTCTTGAAGCCAATCTCCGCCTCGCCCCCCGCCGCCGCTGGTTTGCCTTCTTCCTCCTCCCTTCTTCGACCAAGCCTTCAGCTTCCGCCAAACCTCCGCCTCCCGCACTTCTCCTAGATCCCACGACCAAACTCTGGCTCCGCCTGCCGCTCACTTCCTTTCTTCCCCCAGGATTCTCCCCCGCCGCCTCAGATTCCGGCATACTCTGCTTCATCTCCGACTCCCCTGGTCCCAAAACCATCCTTCTCTCCAATCCTCTCTCCAAACTTGTCGCCCACCTCCCCCCTACTCCGCACCCTCGCCTATACCCTTCCGTCGGCCTAACCGCAGGGCCTTCCTCTCTCTCCCTCATTCTCGCCGGCGATGACCTTATCTCCCGTTACGCCGTCAAAAACCTCACCGCTGAATGCTTCCACGCCGACGGCGCCACCGGCTTCTACTCCCCATGGTCAACAGTTAGTCAACTCCCTCGCCTCTGCAGCCCCGACCCAGCTCGCCTCGTCTTCTCACAAAACACATTCTACTGCATGAGCACCGCTCCCTTTGCCATACTCTCCTACGACGTCGCCTCTAATAACTGGTCCAAAATCCAGGCTCCCATGCGCCGTTTTCTCCGCTCCCCCAGCCTCGCCTTGCGCGGGGGATCGCCCCCGTCTGTACTTATAATCGCCGCCGTAGAGAAGAGCAAGCTCAGCGTTCCGCGTAGCGTCAGAGTGTGGTCGTTGCAGCCCAGCTCGAAGGCTTGGACGGAAACAGAACGTATGCCGCCGGAGATCTACTCGCAGTTCAGCGAGGCTGAAGGGGGCCGAGGGTTCGAGTGCGTCGGTCATGGAGATACTCTCGCTATTACTATCAAAGGTTCTACCGACATCATTCTTTTCGACTTCATAAGCAAGGAGTGGAGATGGGCGCCGCCGTGCCCTTTCACCGGCGGCGAAAGTGGCGGCGGAGACTTCAGAGGGTTTGCTTACGAGCCGAGGTTGGCGACGCCTGCAGTGGGATTGATCGACTCGTCTTCTCTCTCATTCCAATGATATAGTTATATATATAGTAGTAACTACAGTAGTTATTAGCGGTGGGGGTTGATTTGGTTTATTCTGCTGCAACAGGGGAGTGCTACAGTGACAGTGGTTTCGAACTATATGGTGTTTGTCGTTGGATTCTTAGGGTTTGGAGTTGTTGCGGCTTACTATTTCTGTATTCGTAGTTTAATGGAAATGGAAATGGAAATGGAAAAGGAAGGAAAAAATGAAGGTTGGATGGATGGTGATGACGCGTATTTTGTTTGGTTATGGCCTGATGGGTTTATGGGGTTTATGAGGAAATGAGGACAATAGGATTTTAACAGGTGGTGAGATCAGAGAGAAGCAGGGAAGAATCTGTCAAGCGGTCACATGCATTGATTTGGCTCACTCCTGAGAAAAACTAGTACCTTTTTTGACCTATAAATAAATTAAGTGCATATATATATATATATATATATATATATATATATATATATATATATATATATATATATATATATATAACATTTAAATTTAAATATTTATATCACTTAATTTATTAATATCATATATATTGTTGGATCATAAACTGTTCTTTGTGAACACGGCCCCGAAAGTTTGGAGATCGAGTGAAGGAGAGGAGAGGAGAAGAGAAGAGAAGAGAAGAGAAAGATTGAGTATAACATGTTAAGGGTTGCGCGTTGAGAGAGTCGGTGAAAGATTCTTTTATTCGTTTTTTTTTTAACTTATTTATAGAGCGGTATTTTATATAAATATAGAAAGGAGAGAATGGTTATGAGAGTTGTGTTAGGTATGACTCATATACGGGAAGTTAGAGTTTCTTCGTGAAGAGGTGTGTCTCTTCATATTTTGTGGGTAGGGGGAGCGAGGGCGAGCTAGTAATTTTATCTGTATGAGTGTTTTATCTATAAATAGATGTGTAACCCTATGAGTATGTTTAAACTGAACTATTGTAACTCCTCTGAAATAGTGAATTCGCCGCTCTGCTCCCGAGAACGTTGACATGTCTTTGCCGAATCTCGTAAAATCTCTGTGTTCTTCATATGGATTTGCATTTTGTTCGCCTTTAATTTTTTCATAACAATTGGTATCAGAACGAGGTTCTAGGGCGGAGAAGATCGACGCAGTGAAAAAAAAAAATTATTATGAGATTTGTTAGGTACGACTCATATACCGGAAATTTGGAGTTTCTTGGTGAAGTGGTGCGTCTCTTCATATTTAGTGGGTTGGGGGGAGCGAGGGCGAGTTAATAATTTATACGTGAGTTTTATCTATAAATAGATGTGTAACCCTATGAGTATGTTTGAACCGAACTATTGTAACTCCTGAAATAGTGAATTCGCCGCTCTGCTCCCAAAGACGTATGCATGTCTTTACCGAACCTCATTAAATCTCTGTGTTCTTCTTCTGGATTTGCATTTTGTTCGCCCTGAATTTTTTCATAACAAGTTGATATTAATAAAGTGGATATTCTCATAATTGTAGTCGACCGACTTGTTTGAATTCAACCTATTAAAATGATCGGTTGACTGGCGACGAAGTGATGGATTAATCAACCGAGGCATCCGGTTGAAGCAGACTTTGTCCGTCGCGGTAAAGGCGGGTGATCGATCAGCTGTACTCAAGAATTCTTGTCTCCATCTCGATCAGTCGAGACTGTCATTGTGACATGGTGCTTAAATCTCTCTACGTAACGTATCAATTGATTCCCAATTGTGCAATAGTATATAGCCGGATGCTTTGGTTGTCTGGCCGTCATTTGGGCCACCCGAATACTTTGAGGTTTATGCTGACAGTTTTGGTGTATACATATATAAAAAAGTATTACTATTTTAATTAAAAAAAATGAAGAGCTTCTTTTCATGTATAAATAAGATATATATATTAACTTCGAATGTTACATGCATTCTTAACAAGTCAACATAACTCAATATTTCTTAGTTCTTTTTATGGAGTATATCAATAAAAAATGTGCAGCAAGAAACGATTTTTTTGGGTATGTTATTTCTTATAATTTAGTTGAATTAATACAAGTATTAAAATTAATTATTTTTTTGATTTACTGAGAGTGAAGCAGTCATTGCATTTTAGAAGCTCTAGTTATATGCAATAATGCTTTTTACAAATAGCATGGGGAAAATTTTCATTATATGTTTTTTATTTAGAAAAAAACGTAGAATTAAAAATATTTTTATATTTTTTGTTCAAAAGAAATAGGGGTGTGAAGCTTTTCTGTGGAATTTAATATATATATAATAAAAATAATAAAAAATAACATATATATATATATATATATATATATATATATATATATATAAACATTAGAGCTATATATAAAGGTCGTGCCCAAAGAAACTTGTAGAAATACATAAAATAATGGTAAACTCAGGGTCCATTTGGGACAACTTATTTGACATGGTGACGTTTTGAAAACACATCTGGTCTGTTTGGATAAACTGCGTTTTGACAGCTTATGCGTTTTCAAAAGCAAAAAACAAATTTTTTCACATTGCACCTATCTAGGTGCAGTGGTGGCTTTCTGGCTACTGTTTGGCTTTTCTAAAAAAATAAAATTTTGTAATAGTCATCGCACCTAGCATATCAACAGATTATTTTTATTCAGCTAATTAGCAGATTATTCAATAAGCTACAGCTGCTCCAAACAGACCATAAACATTAGTGGTTCAATGAAAACTATTAAGCTAGAGAAGGATTAACTCTCCACACCATGCAGCAAATTTACATACATTCGTACTTATGTACATTCATGGCTACAATGAAAAAAAAAATAATAATAATAAGTTTAATACGTCCCCTTGGCCCTTCCATCTGTGTCGTTGAACGTACGTATAACATATGTAATATTTGCTCCCACATAATTCATCTTAGTTTTTGAAGCATAGTGGGGCTTGCAAATGGACAACAAATCCACAATGTTAAATATATAAAAAAATATTGCAATATCTTTAGGAGAACAATTTAATTTGCATTGTCATTTATGCATTTTAGGATATCTGAAATGATCCTTTTTTTAGCTCAAGTTTTGTAGACGGACCTAAAGGAAATTTTTATAATATAAAATAGATGGTTATAAATAAATTTATAATTTTAAAAAGTTTGGACAAAATATAAAGTCATTTTTTTTTATTATCAACAAGTTAAAAATAATCACTCAATAAATACATTCAAACGAACATTTCTATATAGTTAGAATTTGAATAAATAAATATAAATTATATTGGAATATTTAATATTTAATAATAGATCATTCAATAATAAAAAATAAAAGTAATAATTCCAATCTTTTTGTAACAGAATGAAATTGATTAGTTGATTAATATATATCTTTTTTTTTCAAATTAGTATTTCTTACAAAAATATAATTTATATATCTAAAATTAAATTTAAGTAATCTAAATTTATTTTAATTAAAATAAAAATTTATTTTAAATAAAAACAGGCATTTAGAAAACATAAAAAATATATTTTATAAATAAGAATAGGCCCATCATCAATTTTTTATTGGCTGTTGTGGGTCAACCAATAATAAATTTGATTAAATATGATATTAAGAATAACATACTATTTTGGAAGGTATGAACATCATTCAATAATGAGTTTGATCACAGATAAAGACTACAAATATATATTGGTATGTACTGTTAGGTATGACTCATATCTACGGAGGGAGTTACTTGGTGAAGAGGCGTGACTCCTGGTGAAATGGAGTGTCTCTTGGAAGTTAGTGGGTTGGGGGGAGCGAGGGCGTGTTTGTAATTTATCCTTGGGTTTTTTCTATAAATAGATGTGTAATCCTCCTGGATATGTAACTCCTCCGAAATAGTGAAATTCGCCGGCTCGCTCTCCGAGGACGTAGTACAGTCTTTCATTGAACCTCGTTAAATCTTGAGTTCTTCTGATTTGTGTCGATTCCTATTTTCTCCGACGATAATTTCATAACATGTACAACTCAGAAAATTTTTCCTTATCTAATTAAACTTACATGGTTGACGTTGGTTGACGGGTGGTGGTTGACGGTGGTCGGCAGCTACAGAGGCCAATGGTTATCACTTGGTCTTCTCTCCAGTATAGGCTATGGAATTCAATTTTTCCTATATCTTAATTTGTAGAGAGCATATCTATTTATAGCCACTTGGAGATGGATATTTTTTAAACTTTTAGTATATAACTTTTCCTTTTGTGGAGTGACTGCTTTTCATATATAGACCCCAAAGCCTTGCTATTTAAAAATCTAGCACACTCTTCATCCATTTTTCAAATTCTCACTAAAATTTCTTAACAAATTTTTTATTTTCCATGATTATAAATATGATAATAGTAATAGTAAACATAATTTCCCACGAGCTGCACGTGTGCGAGATGCGAGATCATATCTGTGCGCAACTGGGAAAGCTGTACGCATATAAAGCTACTGTGGCGAACGAGCAGCAACCGCTCGTACAAGACAGTGGACTGTGGATATGTGATGCGCACTGAATTGCTCCGATGGTCCATATCTACGGCTTTTACTTTCCATTCCATTCCATCTATAATTAATTTCTCAACTGTAGTTACAACTATGAGATTAATCGCCAACCCCATATTTTTCTCTAGTTGGGATGGACAACATTATTACTATATTGTATATAAAAAATGTGCTGACATTGATTATAAGGAGATCTAATGGTCAAGAAGAAAAGAGGGGGAGGAAGAATGGCCTGCTTAGTTGATCGAGTGAAGCTATTTGAGCCAAATCGATTGAGTCACAAGACAGACATAAAGACGACCGGATAATCATAGGCCGAGCCATTTAGCCATACACAAGTTGAATGAACATTCGAGCTAGCTACATTGGAAAGACGATCCAATGCAATAGCCAACCCTCTTTCGGAACCGATCCAAAGGATGATCCCGTTTTGGCCACAGTATCTTCAACCATTCGAGGGACACTCTAGAAGTTCCACATCAGAGATGAAGAATTAACAGCCAAACTGTATCAGCCTGCTAACCCATACAGACCAAGCTCAACCAACCGAGCAAATCCTAACAACCCGGAGCAGGCTAAGGTTAGCCGAGCAAGTCAGAATGTAGTCGAACGACGGACTTAATTACAAATGTAAAGTACAAAAAATTACCCAAACTAGATCCCTTTCAAGCAAGTGAAAAAAAGGTAATATGATTATTTGTATCATCTCCTCTATAAATAGAATAATCATTTTACGAATAAGATAATATGGATCATGATAGATTGTTGTTTTCTCTCTCTCTCTCCCTCTCTCGCTCAACTTTCACATACATTATTACTTGAGTGTGATTCACAGGTAAATCAAGTTTCAACACATATATATTTGTTATGAGGATTGTGAACCAACAGATTGATTCGACACAACAGTCAGTTAGACAAGTTAATTGCAATTCAATCAAGACAGTTCAACTAGATAGCTCAGTTAGGTGGCTTTGTGGTCATACAATTTGATAAACTAGTTTGGCTGGACATCTGCTGCAATCTGATAGCGAATTCTCCCAATAAGTCAAGTTGACTTTGTCAACTTGGCCCATGGCTGAAACAAGTAAAATCATGCATCAACTATTTTGCTTCATACTTTATTCATTATTTGTATACTGTGTATTTTTTACTTCATGTGTAGTTTCGTATGTACCATACATCGGTTTAATCCAACCTATAAATTGTGGTAGTTGTCATGAGGTATAGGGGCGTTTTTGAATCCTAGGAGTACCGATTCTTGGAGAATACATTCACAATTCACTATAATCTCTTTTTTGATATTAATAAAATCTCAATCCCCAGAGATTTTTCATCTTCTTTCTATTTTTTTACTCTTATTTCGTTCTTCTTTCATTACATACATAGCTCTTTTCAAAGTGATAAATGTTCACCACAACATTATATACAAATATATGTGTGTGTGTGTGTGTATTAAAAGATTGGCCGGAGGCTATGATACGGGGCCCAAACCGATGTCATGTGTCTAACCACTCGGTCCCGCGCTACAAGTAGATGCATAAGCTGCTCGAACCCATGACCTCAGGGGACTCACAACTAACAACGCAGCTGCCAACAAAGAGTCACGGCGAGCGGCATTTATATATATATATATATATTTGTGTGCGTGCGTGTGTTGCCAGTCGTGACCTATTGGTAGAGCAGCTTCTTTGAAGGTCGTAACTTCTCTTAGGTCACGGATTCAAATCCTCCTATAACTAGTTGTAAGTCCTATAACTAGTTGTAAGTAGTGAGGGCAGTCATCGAATAGTTAAGCACATGAGCTTAGTTAAGGGCTGGTATAATAGCCTCCAACCATTCATTTAAATATATATGTGTGTGTGTGTGTGTGTGTGTGTGTCGTCAGCTGTGACTTGTTGATAGAGCATCCTTTTTAAAGATTGTAAGTTCTCTCAGGTCAGAGGTTTGAATCCCCAGACCTAACGGGGGTTAGTGCTTAAGAGTTGATCGCCGATTCTACTTGTGTACATGTATATATATATATATATATATATATATATATATATATATATATATATATATATATATATATATATATATATATATGTATATATATGTATATATATATAATCCCTCTTGAGACATAGTGTCTCATATTATTTGTGATACCACACGATCAGATATAAGCTTTTGTACATCTCCCATATTAGGAGTAAGCAAGTACCTCAGAAGCATTTTGTAAAAGACGGGCATGATTCGAAATGTTCGAGTGATCTATGTTTTAGGTTACTTCCATAAACAGGCCCAGTTCCACACTCCAAACACACACATACAGGACTACCTCACACTCATAGTTCATATTCTAATCATGGGAACATGGAGGCAGCTGGCTTCGTATCTAATTCCCATCTTTAGATCGAAGCCGAATCCACTATAGCATTTGTACATAAATTTGGTCAATATATTCTTTCAAGTTATTATCCATCAACCATTAATATTCTCTCCCTTTTCAACGGCGCTCTTCGTCTTCCTCTCCTTAACAAATTTGGAGAAATTTTGTTCTTTGAGAGAAGAACCGGCTAATGAATACCTCAAGCAAAAATTTATAGGATCAAATATTAGGTTATAAATATTAATAAACTTAAATGTTAAAAATATACAGAATGCCTATAGTGCCTAAAAATCACCTTTTTAAAAGAATGTGGCCCTGTTCTATAATTACTTAATGAATAATGCATGCACTAACAATATGTGCCGCACTTTGCTTCCCATCAGTTGAATTGACTTCGTTTTTTATTAAAGAAGTTGTCGCTTTAATGCTTTTAATAAATAAATAACATTATTTTAGCTCAAAAAATAAAAATCGTCAAAACTGATAAATTAAACATACAGAGACTGTTGATCGAAGAGATTATTATATGTTGGCCTTAATTCACAGTTATTCAAGTCATTTTCTACAAATAAGAAAGCATAAGCCTATATATATATCATTATAAATCAAGGAAGAAACCTTTTTTATTTTTATTTCATTAAATGATAATGGCTTTGTTTGCTATAACAAAAGAGAGCCGGACGGGCGAAGAATAACACTGGCAAACAAATTCCCAAGTCAACTAAAGAGAAGTAAGAAAAGGTGGCTTTTTATACCCCATTGATATTGCATATCTAGTAATTGTTGAAGGACGATTTAGTTTGATGTATACAAGAATAATTCATTATTGCAAAATAAATAGTTTGATTGTGTATACATTAATATTGTCGGCACAAATCTCAAAGCAATCAAACGATTGAAGAAAATAATATAACGATTGAGGCATTAAATTCGAGAGACATGATCCGAACCGGTCATCTGAATGATCAAACAGATTGATCAACTCCACCCTCGATGAATCTGATTGTTGGGCATATCTATGGTCTTTACTGTCGAAGCTCGCTAAAAGTCGGTCGAACGCAATCGACCAACCGACCGACCGACCGACCGCTCGTATATTGGCAGTAACGAACTCCACTAGGCCCGTTATTTTTGTTGACCGAACCAACACGTCGACCGGCTGATTACCGTCATATTCAAATTCAATTTTTTAATAGAAAAATATTAAATCAATGCAATTATTGCATATAATCGCCCTCTCCTTTCATTAATCAAGGGATATTTTCATAAATGCCCTCTCATTTCAATAATTGAGAGTTGTTTCCATAATCGCTCTCCACTTTCTATAATGGTACAAGAAAGCATCTATAAATAGGAGGCTCAATGATGAATGAAGGAACTCCTAGGTCTGATGACTTTTTTCCGGCCTCTCTACTAAGAATTTCCTAACACCGTTCTTCTCTCTCTCTACTCCTTGTCCTGGCTCCAACTCTCGATGAGCTCATTTCCTAAGGACAATTCAAGATTCAATAGATTGTATTTAATTTGGCATAAAATTTGCGAAAAAATGAATCATAAACTTTGATGTGTGTTAGAAAATTCAATGCGGTAGAATAATAGATTATCATCATGTGTTGACCGTGAATTCAACACGCACTCAGATAAATGAAAATAACCAACAATGGCACCTCGCGTTTTTACGTGGAAAACCAAAACATGGAAAAAATTATGGGGTTTGGCTCACTTGAATATATACAATATAAACTCGTGTTAGAGTTACAACACCTTGTCCCACGGATGGCAAAGGGTTGCACAGTCTCTCAAACTACAATGCCAGTGTGTGAAAGGAACTGTAGCTCCACAATAGGGAGTGGTTGAAGGAAGGAGCACTAATCAGGGCTTTAATGTACTGTCTTCAGGATTGGTGTGACATCCATAATGATGCATCGTTTCGTAGTTTGTTTTGTACAGTGCTTTTGTCACGAAGGAGTAGGTGGCTGCTATAATGGTTGATAGTGGTCGGTGATGGCTATAGGAGGCGATGGTGGCCAGAGGTGTTAGAGGTGACAGTGGTCGAACTTGGTTGGAGGTGATGATACCTTGAGTTGGCCAGAGGGCGGTGGAGGCCGAAGTTAATCGGAGGGTGGCGAAAACTGGAGTTGGCCATAGGGCAGCGAGGATTGGAATTGATTGGAGGGTGACGGTGACTAGAGTTAACCAAAGGGCGGCGGCAGCAGCCAAAGTTAGTCGGAGGCAACATATTGTTGGTGAAGAAGTGAGGCGGGACTTTAGCTCCTTCTCCGTGCTTCAGTTTTCATGCTTGAAGTCTCTCCCACTTTTTTAAGAGGGATAAAACTTTATTTATAAATTTTCAATTGCAATTAATGAAGGAATTTAAACAACTCTAATCAGATAACCCAAAAAGATTTCTTCAATTTGACGACGTTTGATGGACATTTGAGTGTCTTAACATTGTCAGAATTTAGAGATTTTAGGCTCATTGGAGCATCTTATCGAGACGCTTGACTCAACTATAAGTTTCTCATATTCGATATCCGTTTGATCCTCCAAAGATGCCTGGAAAGCTTTCAACATGGTTTAATGTCTTAATTTGGGCTTGATTTGACTCAGATTGGATTTATTTTAGTATGTTAGGTTCGTCTCGTCAAGCCAGTTACATGGACCATATGTTTGCTAAATCGGAGTTCTGAATGACTTTTAATCAAAATTTGAACGTTTCTAGCGCAGAAGATTGCCCTAAGATCACGTCATGCTCGAGATTCATGTTGAATGATGAGAATTTATTGAATACTTATCAAATTTTTTTTAAATTATTTTCTGCTTTTATTTTAAACCAAAAATATATTAATTTAAATAAATAATTTATTTTACATTTTTTATATTTAATAACTATCATATATTTACTTTCTCTATAACAAGTTAACTTTTCCAATTATAAAATAAAAGAGAGAAGAAACTCTGAAAAAAAATACTTTCTTAATTTTAATCTGAACTAATGTTTTTTCTAAGGAGTTTAATTTGAGATAAAATTAATTAAAAATCATTAATTAACAGCGTATTCCCCCACCCTTCCACAAAATTTTTGCAATAGATTTAAAATAGAGATTTCTTAAAATGGAGAAAATTGAGTGTACTTAGTGGAGCTGACACGTTTTTATTTTATAGCTAAAATAGAATTAAACTCTACTTATATAGACCATCAAGTCATATGGCAAAATTTGATCTAAACTATGAAAATTATTCAAAAAAAAAAAAAAAAACATCCATACCTCAAAATTATATTTCACACCAAAAAATTAATATTAACACTAAAAGTGCATTTGAGATAGCTTTTGCTTATCCAAATAAGTCGCTTATCTGGAAACGTGGACCGCGTGGCTCGACCGAAGTTCGGAGTTTAGTGTAAAAAACAACTGCATTTTGAGATAAGCTGCTCAATCTTAGTTTCTAAAAACGCTACTGTAGCTGATAAACTGCTCTAAACGAAACCTTAGAACACGTTGGTGTCATAAATCTATCCACTAAAATATAGATTTAACTTTTAAAAGCATTGCGAGAATCAAAACATAAAATTAAAGACGTTTTACATCCAAAATATTTTCAACATCTTTAAATTGAAACCACTTTTTAAATCTCAAAGAATCCCATTCCAAGGAATATATTTTTAAAACCTTATGCTTTAGCTTAAGAATAACTAAAAAAACAAATTTTGCTTCAAATACACTAAAAAGTTATGCCCATTTAGCTAAAACGGACATGAAACCAGAGCCAAGGAGGAGAGCGAGGTGAGCTGCAAGCTGAAGCTTCCAACTGTTCTGCATTCTAGGGTTTGTAAAATCTGCTGCTAATAAATCTACGAGAGACATATATATAAGAATCCCTGCAGAAGCTGCATCAAATATCCCTTCAATTATAAGTGCTGTCGAGCTGTCTGGATTGTAGCTTGCAGAGACCGCGATTCCCAACGCAATTCCGAAAGGGGCTGTTAATGAGAAGAAGATGGCCATTATCACTGTTGCCCGAGCTCTAAAATTTGCCTGCATTGAATGTAAAAACAATGCGTTAGTTTAGTTTGGTTTGAATATGTCTTTTGGTTATTAATAGTTTGGGCACTTGTGATGCATCCAAATTATATGAAATGAAATTAAAGTAAAGAACATTTATATACATAAGACACAATTTTCATGTTTTTTTTTTTATATTCTAACACCGAATGATTTATGTTTAAATAAATTGATAGCACAAAATTGGTGTGATGAATTTATGCACGAAATTGTATATTTCACTTTCAAAAAATAGTAATAGCGTGTTGAATTCAAAAGTATCCGGGAACACACTCAATGAAAAGAATATTCTACTAAGAAGTAGTTAAAATAAGAGAGAGAGAGAGAGCACAGTGAAAAACAATAAAAGAAAGTTTAGCTTTTATTCATGATATGAATGCCGTATTTATAAGCATATGTACCGTTACTACAAAGTACATATTGATCTCCTAATTATTGACTTTTAAGAGAGATTTTTTGATAATTACAAAGTTATTACTATATAATAAGACTGAGAACTGATTTGATCGATAATAATTTGTCGACGGTTAATGAGCTTCGACTTGATCGATATCTAATCCGGAAGAGAGCCCCCTATCAATCGTCTCGAGGGCTAATCCCCGCCCTATGAAAAATCTCGTGACACATTCCACCGATCACTCGAACAAGGCGCATCCCTTGCCAACATCTAGCTCAAATTTTCTATTTCTAGTAATGATTGCTTCTCCTCGAGTACTGTGCGGTTCTTGTCACACTAATCTTGTCAATGGCATTTCATTTTTCCATGCTAATGTGACACACACACATACACACACGTACATATATATATATATATATATATATATATATATATATATATATATATATATATATATATATATATCAAAAGAATCAGACTTCAGGGTGATCGTCCCCCAGATACTGATCTCTCAAAGGGTGTGTGTTCGTTCTCAACGGGAATTAAATTCAGGAATCTTACAGACCTTGTTAAATGAATTCTTCCATAAACTCTTGAGTGCATAATGCTTCTCCTACATTCTTCTGACTAGACTTTTCCTGTTGTTGTTGTCGGGCTCCTCTTCTTATTGACGACATGTTTCTAAGCTCAACACGCCTTAAATGATTTTGAATCCAAAATTGTCCGAGAAACACACCCAAAGAATAAAACGTTATGCTAAGAAGTATTAGAGAGAGAAAGAGAGCATAGTATAGAGTAATAAAATAGATATGCATGATCGTCAGTATCATCCTCTTGAGCCATTCATGTGCTTTGAGTTTCGTGCTGATATATTTTTATATGTTCACAATGATATCATTTCTAAAGTAATATTAAAAAATTGAATGATATGTATGTAAATATAAATATTTAGGCAATAGATACATAAAACGAAAGAATTGTGTGGTATGTATCTAAACGCCCCTAAAGTATTGTGCAACGAGCCATAATATATAAATAACATACGTATTAGACATATTATGTAACGAGCCAAGAAATATATCGATTATATAACGGGTGTTGCTAATTAAAAATGATAAATAAAAGAATAAATAACACATGAATCCAACATTCACGAGTTAAAGAAATAATAATGAAGGAACGAAATAGCTATAAAACTTTTAAAAAATATTAAATATCTTATATGGAAACTGTACCTGAACAATACAGCCACCAAGTCCGACGCCTTCGAAGAATTGATGGAAACTCAAGGCTCCCAATAAAGGCTTTATTGTCTTCGCACTGTAAGATGTACCCAGTGAAATTCCAATAATTACAGAATGAACCACAATGCCCAACTCCAAAACCTACAATTACAGTCAATTTTAAAATTAAGTTTGCACTCTGCAAAATATTCTATTTTATCGAAGGTTTATCTTGCAATTCTTCTTTTATTTAAATGTCATCGCATGAAAACAGAGCAATCCTTCAGATCTTGCCTGTGATATAACCCTGTGCCGGATTTTCTCCTCCATCGAAGCCTCCGACACCGGCGACCCTCCGCCGGCAGCCGGGCCATGGGCGTGTCCGTGACTCGCGTGCGTATGCACGTGCAGGTGCCCTGCATGAGCCGCCTCAGTATCTCCAGCCACCATTTCATCATCAAAGGGGCGAGCTTTATTAAAATGAGATCTTTTATAGTACCCAGTGGCAAACGAATCCAACATCATCGTTCCCATGGCGGACGACATAGCGAGGAAGCCGGCGAAGGGGAAGGCCTGCCATGGATGGGTTGGGAGGCAGGGAGAGGTGAGACGAGCGAAGGCGTCGGGGAGGATGTGGATGAAGGCGGTGGAGAGGATGACGCCGGCGGCGAAAGATTTAATGGAGAAAAAGAGGTCGTTTTCTGGTCGGAGGAGGGGGATGGAGCGGCCCAGAATCGGGATGAGGACGCCGGCGGCTCCGGCTGCGAGGATGGAGACGAGGGCGATGGATTTGAGGGAAATGGAGTTTTTAAATTCTTTGAAGTCATTGGAGTTGGGAGTAGTTTGGCAAGAAGCGAAGGAATGGAGAGGGAAGAGGAAGAGGAGCAAGAGGAGGAAGAAGGAGGAGGAAGTAAATGAGAGCTTCATGATTTGGGGGAAGAAAGAAGGGAGATTGGTGTGAGTAAATTGGGAGGAGTTTTGGTGGGATTCATTGGTGTGAGAAAGATAGGAGCTTTATAGGAAGAAGACTGAAAAAAGTGGTGTGTAGAAGCGAGAGAGTTTTTAATCCATACGGGGTTACAGAGTGTTGACATTATGTTGTCATTATAAAGCTAGCAAAGTGCTATTGCTTTCTGGACTGAATTTAATGGATGATTTTGCAATATAATTTAATATGTTTGTAAAATAATTTGTTCATTGTGGTAGCAATTATTTTTCTTAATTGAAATAGTAAAATATTTAGAATGGAAAGAGTCTTTCTTTATTTTTATTTTTATTTTTTAAAGGAAAGCCTAATGAACATTAGAGATGAGGGAAAGGTTAAGAGCCAACTATTTTTTTGTTGAATTGATCTTAAGAAAGATTTTCTTGAATATCTTTTATGTAGAGGGATGGGTATAACAGAGGAGTAGAGAGTAGAGAAATTTTTAAAGAGAACCTTAGAAGAATAGATAGATTTTTAGCATAAAGAAAATAAGGATTCTCTATTTCATATTTGCAATACCATACCGTTATCACATTTAATACTTTGCAAGCATTTAACGAATTAGGATAGAGGTCGAACAACAAATTATCCAATCAAAAAATGATATATATCAAATGCATTTACTCTAAAATATATTTATTATTATTCACAGAAAAAAATAAATGTTTATATTTACAACAAAAAAATTAAAAAAAAAATATCATCCCTAATCATCATTCCATAACTCCTCATCCTCATAGTCCTTCGTCTCTTCCTCTTCCAATGCTGTCTGGCCAGACTGCCTCATCCGTTGTCGGAACGAATCAAAATCGGCCTTTAGCTTGGCCTTTATGTTCGCTTCTAGCTCTGACCTCATTTGAGTGAAGTGGGCCTCCATTTCGACAGCGAATGTGGCAACGTTCCTAGAGAAAAACTTATCATTGCTTGACTATAATCACTCCATCAACATGGATTGATTACGATCTATTGACTACCATCATAGAATTTTTATTGTCCAACACTATCAATTCATTACAATCTCCCAACCATTGTAGCCTAAATACTATTGTCCAATTTGATATCGTGAACACTATCACCTGACAATGATCTCCTTACTGTCACTACAATTTTTCCATCAATTCCACTCAACTATGATCTTCGACCACTATCAACTATTACAACTATCACTTAGCTACACCGGTGTTTGCCATGCTCATTTCCAAGCTTCATTAATAGTGTGTTATAAAGTAAAAGGTTGATGTATATCATTGAGACCCACATCAATGCTTATCAACCTAATTATCTATTATCCCAAATATTATCTAAATACATCATCACTTGAAATGTTGATGCACATTGTCAACACAGACAATATATCCACTGACTTAATTGTCTATTGTCATTTGTAATATAAATGCACATTATTGACTATAAAATTAATGCATGATGTATATACTAACTCCTAAACTAAAACTGATATTATATATATATATATATAAATAAGACACCAACTCTAAACCCCATCATCAACATTATGATTACACTGAACTACTTGGTCTTTGATCTCCTCTCTCAAAAGAAAAATGAGTAAACACACCATGACATGATATCTTGAAGGCAATTACACCGTTTTTAGGATTTGTTCGACTTCAATGTCTAACAAATTATATCAAAACCTTCCACAATTATCAAGAAAACATCATTTATAGTCAATAACATAGATTTATATAACCATTTCAATTGGGCTAATATTTCTATTTTTGGAATTTTCATAAAACTTGTAGTATCTCTCTTATAAAATCATTCATTTCTATATGAATGTTGTATACAAAAAATTAGCCTATTTGGGCTACAATACACACCCAGTAAACCACAGGGGCCTAATAAGCTCATCAGCTCAGAAGATACAACCATCACCAGAATGATCTAGTGAGGTGTTCTGTTGATCACTGTACTCATCAACTATCAACTATACATACAAGCTACAGAAGTAATATGTTGGACTGACTCAACAAAATGACCTTACGGACTCGCCTCGAAGATTGATCAATTAGACTCATATGCCAATCTTGCCTAGCAGATGATTCTCGAAATTGAAAGAATGTAAAAATCATGATCTACATTAAAGATTGACATGTATCACATCCTTATTTATGAGCCATCTGATGTCCGTTCAATGTCGCAATTATTTCATCGAGATATCGTGAATAGGCTTTGGAGCTACGACTCAACTCTCTGAGCTTTTCTTGCTTCTCGCTTAATCTTTCTTTCTCCCTAGTTCAACTCCACTTTTTTGGGAGAAAACATCATTGTAAAAGCATAAAATTCAAGCTTGAATAACAAAGCCATTCTCATGATCAGCGCATGTATTAAATCTTCATATAAAATTAAGAGATCAAATATTTGATTAGAAAAATTTTCGTGCGTTGCTGCTAAATACTTCATCCTTAGTTCATGAGTGAAGACGTTAAGGCTATCCAATTTAAAGCAGAAACGAAGCCTAATACGTGTAGCTGCACGACAACACCTATGTTGACATCACTCACTCATTCTTCTTAAACGTAAAGCATTAAAAAAGAATCCATATATTCTTTTATATATATATATATATATATATTAAAAACATTAGTCATATGTGCCAAAGAATTTTATTCAGCACATAATTGGGAACTAACCCATGACCGTTCAGATCTCACAAACTCTGCTAACTAAAGAGTCGCGGTAAGCGGCAGTAGTTGTAAATATATTTAAGCCTACAATGATTAGACATAAGTTTAAATTAGTGTAAGAAAATATAAGAAAAAAGTGTTAATAGAGAATAATTAGCCACAATTTATATCAACATGTGATGAAGGCCATTGTTAATTAGATTATAAAAAAAATAATAAAATACCTCACAGTAATTAGAGTGTAGTGATATAAGATTCAATGATATTAAGCAGGCTGTGGGCTTGTTCTAATTTTTTATATAAACTTATTCTAAAAAAGCCTTCTAAGCTCAATTTGGGCCCAATTGCTTTTCGGCCTCATGAAACAGAGTTGAAAAGTTTAAGCATCAATTTTCTAATCAGCATTTATTGCAGATGCAATTAATATGAAATTGAATTTATTTAAAAATACATTCAAATGAGTTTTTTTCTTAATAAATATATATCTAATTTTAGTACCAAAAAACTGAAGTTTTATTTATTTGTTTTTGAATTCTGTATAAATTTTAATTAATTGTAATGGTTTAAGTTATAAAAAAAAAATTTATAATTGCAA
This sequence comes from Papilionanthe hookeriana x Papilionanthe teres, assembly GCA_022702705.1. NCBI lineage: Eukaryota > Viridiplantae > Streptophyta > Magnoliopsida > Asparagales > Orchidaceae > Papilionanthe > Papilionanthe hookeriana x Papilionanthe teres. The sequence continues at coordinate 58,207,343 of CM040427.1, read as the reverse complement.
AAACACGGAGCAATTTTAAAATTGCAACGAAATAGTATATAGTGAAAAGCCGTCGAGTGTTTTTAGGAATTAGTGGTAGTCTAAATTGTTAAAATATAGTCGTAGCTAAAATCTTTATTTTTGATGCGTGCTAGAAAATTCACGGCGGTAGAGTAACGAATTTATCGTCTTAACGTTGCACGATAATTCAACACACAATCAGGTAAAAGTAGAGAATTAAACATGAGGAGACATCTTGATTTTTCACGTGAAAAACCTTTGAAAGAGAGAAAAACCACGGAGCCTAGCTAAGTTAAAATAATCCACTATAAATGAATACACATATTCATTCTTATCCTAAATCAATGAAGATATAGTTACAACGTTGTACAACCATAATCTGACTGTAGTTCTTAGTGACATCAGGTTGCAAACATTGCTGACTATTATGGAGGTAGTGGTTTGTTGTGCGTGTTGTAGATGGTTGCTCTAGAAGCGTTGATTGGTCGAAGCCATAGAAAGTAGTTGCGGGAGCAGTGGACCACGTAGCTATAGCTGAAAAATATTAATGACATCAGTAGGCCGTAAGGACTGGAGTCAGGAGCTGTACGAGCTGATGAACACGTAGGTCGTTATTGGCATATGAACTGTAGTGATGAGCTGTGGTGGTGAGCTGATGGGTTGATGACCACGCAAGTTAGCGGTGGTAGACGGTGGTGCTAAGCTGCAGCTTTTTCTCAAGGCCTCATGCTCTCTCTAGGCTCCGCCTCCCCCTCAAGTGAGGATTGTGATCTATTTATAGTATTTTGGATGCAATTAATGCAAACATTTTGATCGGACGGTCCAGAGGGCTTCCCTTGATCAAACGATGTTTAAAGGGCATTTGATGGCCTTAACAATGTCATAATTGAGTGATCTTGGGCTCGTTAAACTCGTCTTGTCGAGATGCTTGATTTGAGTATAGCCTTGCTAGTGTCGGCATTTGTTTGACCTTCCAAATGCGTCCGGAAATCTTCTAAAAATGGTTTAATGACTTGATCTCGACTTGATTTGACTTAGATCGAACTAGTTTTTATATCATTAGTTTCGTCTCATCGAGCCAGTCAGTTTGACTATAAATTTGCTGAAATCGGAGCTCTGGATGACTTTTTATCAAAAATTGAATGTTTCTTGCTCAAAAGATTGCACTGAGATTTGTGTCGTGCCCCGAGATTCGTGCTGAATAATGAAAATTTGTTGGTTGTGTATCAATTTTCTTCTTGCTACACTTAACGTTATGTTTGGTACAGCGGTGTGGTGCCGCACCACACATTCAGACATTTGATAAAATTAATTTTTATCTGTTTTTTCAAAAGCTGTGTCGGAAAGCTACGTTTTATAACTTGGTATGGTTAAATGCAATAACTGTTAGAAAGATGTCGTCAAACTTTTAAAAAATAAAATAATTATAATAATCATCACAAACTTTTAAACAATAATTTCTTTAGTAGCAGTTTCATTAAATAGCTGCAACTGCCCTGTGCAAATCCTAAATCTACTATAATGAAGCAACATTTCTAATTTTTAGTGCATTTTTACAAGAAAGTTTATTTCTCTCATCTAATAATGTACCAAAATAAATTAATTAAATTAATATTTATGTTTATGTTTAATCAAATCATTCTAGAATTTGATTAGAAACAAAAGGGAAGTTCACATACACACCACACAATTCTTACATATTTACATATCTAATATCTAAACTTCAACATTTATATTCATACATTATTTACAATGCATAATAAAAAAAATGTATTTCACCTTTAAAATGATAATAATAATGACGTTTTGATGTGCTGTTTAAATAAGAATTGGTTGGTGTTAGATACGAAAATATATATATAAGAACTGTCAGCAGAAACTTCTTCGTGGGGGAATGCTGCCGTCCCGGACGCTGGATTTGAATTGTTCAAAGCTTTCGCGTTTTGCTACCGCCAATAATTTATTTCATTTTTATATTTTTTTATTTTGAAAAAATGATTTCATATTGTTTTGTAGCAATATTCAAGGCCGGTTTATTGTCTTTTTATTTCAATTTTCTTTGCTGAAACTCTTCTTTTTCTTCCCACTTCTAATACGATGCTGTACTCTTAACAGGGTCGGTTATATGAATTAAGGTAAAGTTAGAACTAAATACAAATATTGTTATCTATATACCATCTAATTCCTATGATATGTAAATAAGGTGATATATGTAATAATTGAAATTTTGGGTGTTAGATATGTAAATACATAGGAATTGAGTGATTTGTATATAAATCTTCATGAAAAGTACTACTAGAAGTGGAAACAAATGGAAGGGAAGTGATGCATCTCGTTCTTAAGTTTCCATCAATATATGATGCTATTAAGTTTTAATAAACACATTTGCATGAAATTATCTTCTTAAATAAATCTTGAGGTCTAAAATAAAAAATGGTAATGAGGATTGAGGAGCGGTTTGAATTAAAATTCTTTATATGTTCATTATTATTTTTTGCCGAAAATGTATTCTTTGTGCATTTACACACGACATATTGGTTGAAAGTATAGTTTCTCACTTTGAGATTGTGGGTTTGAATCATACATATTGCTCATTCTGCTAAACTTTACAACAAAAACAACAATAATAACGATGAGCCTTTTTTCTAGTAGGTGGGGTCAACTACATGAATCGTTTTTCTAAATTGTGTCATGTTGAGTTACACTGTGATTTAAAATATTAATATAATTATTTTTCGATAAAAAACTTTATCGGTTGTACGCTATTTGACGCAACTTTCTCGAAGGAAAAAAAAAAAAAAAATCTTTGGCTTGTTAATTTATCAATGTCACAGAGTAAATGATGAACACAAAATTTAAGTCTTAATTATTGTATGATGTATTTAAAGTTAAAACATAAGTTTATAAAAAGTCTGTAAAATGACATTCAATATCTACACAACTTTTATTTATGATTTTTGAACTTTATCATCACTGCTCTGTTGAATTGTCTTAAATTTCTGAATTTTGAGAAAGAGTGAGCTAACTCGTGAAATGTGACTTAAATTTGAGGTGGACTAATCGATTGAGTTAAGCTCAAGTCTAAGATGACTTTAGGTAAATCAAACTCAGGTCAACTATTTATGTAACACTAATTATACCAATCATATTTGATGCGTCACCACTAAAAAAATTAAAAATAAAAAAAAAAACCTTTGTGCAAGACAAGAATCATAAACACAACAACATTCTATCACTACTAATATTTTGTGTTGCGGTCCAACTGACCTATGATGTCACTTGCTATTGTTGGGTTAGCAACATATCTTTGTCATGCATGATTTGCAATGTTAAACTTATATATTAATTTAATCAAAGCAATGATTAAATTTGAGAATGATAATAATATTTTCATAGCAATGTTGTTGATGACAATGCCGAAATTTAAAAATATTTTGGGTTATTCCATTGAGAGTACTAAAATTGGTAATTTGTATTGTTGTTCTTATTATATAAGTTATAATGATCCATTTAAAGCAAATGAAATGCAATGTAAATTTTGGAGGCATTTTAAGACTATCTGAATTATGTGAAATTGAAATATTTTAGTTTCTCTCAACTCTTAGACACTCCTTCTCAATTCCCTATGATTGCAACCCCCATAAATGCCACATAGATATGTAATGTGTTGAATGCTTTATAAGTTGATTTATATGAATACAACAAGGAACAAATTCATGTGAATATTATAATAATCATATTCAAAGAAATCTAGAGTTTCTTTCGATGAGTTAGGATGATATGATACTTATAAGGAAACATTTCAATGAATTACCCAAATATGATTTCATTCTTTTCTCTCGAAATCTATGGAGTTAAGCGCTTGGTGGCATAAAGTTGCGAAGAAATGATATTAAATTATTGTCCTATTAATGTAGTAACTAGTTTAAACCTCCTAGTGTCATTTCAACATATCTTTTAATTTATGAAGAAATCAATTGTTATGTATTTCACCGTGTCAAAAAAAAAAATTTATATTTATTAAATGAATTGTTATTTTTAAAATGCTTAGTTATCTATAATATTTCAGTTATAATATTTCTAGTAAAATGATATGAATGTTGACTTTTATTATTATTTTAATTTTGTATTTTGAGGAAAATGTAATGATCAATATTAAATAAATATTGTATAAGATACTAATGAGATAATCATTCCACTATACTGCAGGCTATATTAAATTAAATAGGAAAAAAAATCATGTTGTTATTTTACTAACAATTAAATGGATTTAAATATTTTTTGACTCATAATACTCTAAACAAACATATTCTATCAAATAAGCTAGAAGGTGAGACTTACAATACCATAAGGAATCGATTTTCTCATATGTTCTAACATAAATAATAAGGACCAGAGTATTTTTAACCAACAAGAAAATATCATTGAAAGAATTTAAAACTAATTGTTGGCTTTGAGAGGGATGTGATGCTAAGAGAATACACCAAACTGATTTCACCTCAGTTAGATAAGAATGAATTGTTTTTTAGTTCTCACATGCTAAAGAATAAATGAGGCACATAAGAAAATATATTTTGAATGACTAATATTGAGGGGTTAATATTCTTTTTAAAGATTATGTGTATGTTTGCTATTCAATTTTATTGAGAATGATAAACTTTATGATTAAGGCCTGTATTTATCATTCATTTCAATTATACTGTGTGTTCGTTCTTGAATAACATATGAATCATATTCCTTTAAAACAATTTTTAGATTTTTTATGAAGTTCATTTCTACTCTATATGTCCTCCCTCTCTCTGTTATAGAGTGCCATAATTAATACTGTGCATAAAAAACTAAAGCAAATTGGAGAGCGAATGCTTCTGATCATGTCTAGATTACCCGAGCATAAACATGGACTTAAGAACTTCACTCTTATTTGTTTCTCTAATTCACCAAAATAAATTGGAGTCAAGATTAATCAAAGCCTCTGAGGGATTCTGAACTTAATTTAGGAAGTTGATCTTAGGCCAATTTGAAGTAATTTCAACTTCAAACTCACCAATGTTCTGATTCAGTGACATAAATGCCTTGAGTTACCCAGGGCAACTTATGACCAAATATTGCATGAATGAGGCTTACACTTACATCGATATTGAGATATTAAACTCAATTAAGGAATTGCATAAGTTGCTAATTTGCTAAGATTAGTTTCCAGAATTACTTGACCACTCATCTTGAGTAATTGGGGAATAACTAGGGGTTCTTAGCAACTTTCCAATGGTATACATTCTCAATTTTAAGCTCATCCAATTTTTTTCACTAGTAGTCAATAAAATGTGTGCTTCATTGCTAAACACTCAAATAAATTAATTCCTAGTCATACATTTTTACATCAATCATTCTGTAGCCAATTTCATGTTAATTTAGCCCTCGTCTATATAACTATGGGGTCTTTGGTCGAGCTCATCTATGACATAGTTTAATATTATCTTAACTTTTAGTCGAGCTTCTATCTCATACTAGACTTGGGCCTTGGGTGGGTCAGACTTATTTAGGCTATGAACAGCCAAGGTAGGCTCAGATTAGGCTTGAGCCTAGTTTCAATTTAAAATTTAATAGTCAGCCCCTCCCACTAAATGGGTTGGCTGACTTGCAGGCCTTAAAAGAAAAATAATTTCTTATTTGCAATTACAGAATCAATGTCTATTAGTTGATGGAAATAAAATATTTTTTTTTATTTAAGAATTTGTCTTAAAATCCATAAAATAATTTTATGAAATTTTATTGCAAAATAGAGAAGTCTTTAGTACAAGAAGAGAAAATATTATACCGGTGATGTTTGTTTGCAAATTTGTGTATATTGAAGTATTGGGCAGGCCGAGCTTGGTGTTGGTCTGACTGATTCAAGCTTTGACCAGTCAATTAAGTTGCCTCAGGCTGAGTTTGAGCCTGGTTTCTATTTTAAATTTCCCATCCAATGACGCCCATTCTAAACCGAATTATTGCGAGCTTGCAGGGCCATCTGCCCAATACCCACATCTACTTCTTTATCTCTTTATCTCAAACACGTACATGCAACTCAATTTGATTCACCGCTCCAAGACGATCGACCAAGATCAACCAAAGCAGAACATCGATACTCAATCGTAATATTTCTATATCTCTTCACTGATAATTACAAAGTTCAGCCCTAGCGATCAATTTGCAAATTAAAAAAAAAAAAAAATTAGCACTAACCTCTTTGCTTGGAATTTAACTCCCATGATTTTCTAATTTCATCCATTTGGATCAACATATATGCAATAATACATAGGAAATGACAAGTTTGACAGCCTCTTTTTAATTTCTCAACATTGACTACATTTTTCCATTTGTGTCGGACGTAAAAACCATGAAATCAATTTAAAAATATTATCGTTTCCTTCTGGTCTCTTTCTATACTAAGTCAGACCCTCTGCTCATTATATATATTTTTATTTTATAATTATTACTTTTTTTTTTTTTTTGGCAGCAAAGATGAGCAGAAAATTATATTTTTTTTTAACTTTTCAGAAATAGTTACGTCAGTGTCCGTCAAAAAAATAATTAACTAATTTGAAGCCTTTGAAAGCTTTTAATTTTAATTTTCAGAATGCCAATTGTGGCGTCCTGACTGATTAATCTCTTCATGTTTTCTCTCTATTTCTACGTACCTGTTTTATGCTAAAAATTATGATTTTTAATTGCAATCCTGTTTGGAATCAGGCGAGCCCTTTATTGCAATAATGAACTTATTCGCTAATGTTGATATTAGATCAATTAATGAGGGGATTAGTGGGTGCTGAATTGCTAATCATACATCTTTTTCAAGAAAGAAAATAAAAATCTTGGAAATTTTTTTTTTATATGCAAAGATATTATCGTAATGTTTTGAAGTTATTGGATGGTTGATATAATTAAGGAGCCATTTTGGGATCTTTATTTTTGTGTTTTTGTATTTTTTTATTATTTTATTTTGTTTATATATTTTAAAGTTAAATGAGAGTTGTTTGTGATTAATAGATATGTAATTCCTATTAATTAGTGTAATTAAGCAAACTCGCAAAAACTGTAGGAAAGAAGTCATGGTATTTTGATAATCTTTACCATACGAATTCCTATTAATTAGAATAAGAAGTTAGGATAGTCAGACATTTTTGTTCCCTAAATTTGGTGAAATCCCCAATATTAATTATTTCCACATACGATAATACCAAAGTAGAAGTAATATCCATATTCTCCCAGTTTAATGACTTTTATCATATATGTTCTATTACAAATTCTTCTGAATTTCAAATTTCACAAAGTGTCTTAATTATTAGATTGGCTAGATCAAAACGTAAATAAAGTTTTGTAGGATAAATTTTCACCAAAATATTATTTTGACCAAGTCAAAACTCAATATCAAGCCCTAGATTTTTACTTATAAAATCTGGATTAAAAAAGTCCAGTGACCGCTCATTCTTTGAAACATCAAATGCAACATTTCATTCAATCAAAGCAAAACAAATAACAAAGATTTTAGAAAGAAAACGAATACAAATTACAATCGGTGTGAGTTTGTGATCTCTACTAAGAGCCTCTTGGTCTCCCTCGGGCGATCCCCCCATCTCTCTAATTTGTTGCTCGCAAAACCCTCACCACTCTCTTACAATTTTGTTTTCTCACTCACAATGCTAAGGAAAACTAGAGAGTAACACTAGAAATAACGTCAAATGGTCGAGAGCCACTTTTTTCACGACGATTATTTTTTTCTTTGCAAACCAAGACGATGCTACGCAGGCAGAAACAGCCATAACTCTCCAGAGTCAGTTCAACGGCTCTGGGGTTTTTGCTTGGTGCATCAGAGTTTTGCTCCCTCAGTAAGGAGCAGCGCTAAAGTTCAGTAGATGCCGCCTAGGCACTTATGGAAATGGCGCCTCGGTGTTGGAGGAGTCCCAACACCTGTTGAAGTAGCACCCCGACGTCTAATGAAGTGGGAGGAGGCACCTATGCATCTGATTCTTTGCTCCAAGCGCTTGTCATGGAGGGGGCGCTTTGGCGCTCCATACATGGTTCCTCTGCATCGTGTTTTCTACTACTTGCACATGTCGGGCACATGAGTGGCACTTAGGCGCCCAAAAGCTGGTGCCTAGGCTCCAGATAGAACCATTTATGCTATCGTACTTGGTGGCTCATTTAGATACATGTCTGAACCAGCTTCCTTCTTTGCTCCAATAGCAACTAAGGCCTCTTTACAGCTTTCATAAGTGCAAGTATCCTGCAATTTGCACAAAAATACATGAAAAAGCATAAATATGAAAAAATAACAAAGAAAGTTACAAGAAAACTTAAATAATTTTTATCAAATAATTCACATATATCAAGCCTAAGAAAAAATGAAAGCAGAGCTTGGAGCAAATTTATGTGGTGAAAATTGTTCGAGCCATAGAAAATAAAGGCATCCAAAGACTTCAAGAAATGTATCGTTTGGTGGTTTGTGCTATAGGTGCTGATAAGGAGAGTTGTTATTAGTGCTACGAGTGGGAAGATGGTTAATATAAATAATAAGGTAAGTGAGATTGAAGAAGAAGGATTCTCATTATTTCTATCAGGTGACGATTTTCATGTTTGATAATCTTATTTTATTCAAGGGAATGTTGGCAGCCAAACTGACGTAAAATACCATGTTGTTTTAAATATTGGGAGAGTTGAGAGCATTTTTACTCACCACGGCCATCAAAATAAAGTATTTGATTGGAATATTGAAATGTTTTTCAATTATAGTTATAAACTTTATGACATGAATGATAAACTAAGTTTTGTGGAGCATAGAAAATACTTACCAAGTGTGTGAAAAGTCATCAATAAATGAAGTATAGAGAGGACTAGGGAAGGTCCCCAAACAACGATATGAATTAAGTTATAATAGCTTGCACTGTTGTCTAGTATTTTAAAAGAAAAATAAAGGTTATGGCTCTTGGCCATGATACATGTGTCAAGATAAAAGAAAAGAGAGCAAATACATAAATATTTGTTTTTGTTGAAGATGTACGAGAGGGACTGAGTCTTGCGAATGCTTCTACCTTTTATACCAAATAAATGTGTTGTCCCAGTTTCTTAAAAAAGTTGAATGAGATTGTGTTCGAGGATTGGATGGAACTAGATAGAGACAATTGGAGCCATGGCCTGTGAGGAGGAGCTTAATTTTTTATCAACTAGGATAATACATTTGTTGTAGTTGTTATTTTATTAATTGTAAGGGGAGTGCGTGAAATGTATGGAGTAATAGCATATTAAAGAGGAGCAACCTACCATATAGTATTGGAAGGAGACCTTCCTTATGCAGAGATTGGGAGTGTTCAAATAGGACAGAACAATTATAATCAATTAAGGCTCATTTACAATCATTTTATCAATAAATCAAACAAGAACAAACTTAAATAATTTGCTAATCAATTCATTTATGTTTGTAAATACAATAGTTTAAAGCTCATGAATAAGCTCCTTAAGATGCTCAACAAAGCTCTATTAACACTATATTACAATTTTATCAAGGTTGGTTCACGAATACTATCATCTAAGTATTTATTTTTAGACTTAAAATAATTAGTTTAAAACAGCACATTCATTTTTTGAACATAAGCTACTCATATAAATCTTGATTATGATTTATTTTTTTGTGTTGAACTAGGTGCTCGTTAATAATCACGATAACCCCAATATAATTTGAGACTGCATAGAGTGCAAGGCTAACTCGAGCTAGAACGCATTCTTAGAGCTCGAATTGAGCTCGAGTTTAGCTAGATCAAGCTCTTAATAGACAAGCTCCAACTTAAGTAAGCATCTGCTCAGCTCGACTCAATAAGTTTGCAGCCCTATATCCAATGAATGAAAATTTTAGCATCATAGAAATATCAAGTGATTAACTCTTTAATTAAGAGCTTACAATCTTAAACTAACAATCAATTTAATTAATAGTATATTTGACATATTCTTATCCACTCTAATTCAATGACTCTAATATAAAAAAAGGCTATAATAATACATCATCACAACACCCATATATTCGAGTAAAAGTTCATCTTCTGCCTCTCCATGCCATGTACGGAATGCATAAATGATGTTTAGGCGGAATAGCTGCATTAAGGTAGCGCCAAGTTCAACGAGCATCACATTTAAAAGCTGCCGGCCTGCCCTTTTTTTATTTTTTTATTTTTTTATTTTAATTTTATAAAAGAGCACTTAGGCTCAATTTTATTGCTCCAATAAAAAAAAGTACAAAACCGGAAAAAAGGTCCCAACTCACGCACCCTACAATAACCCCAAAAAAGAAAAAAAATTGGGTCCTTTTTCCAAAAAAAAAAAAAAAAAATACAACGCACATGACAAACCAAACACAACCACATTAAAAACCAAAAGGATACTAATTATCTAAAGCAATAACCGAATTTAAAAACATAGGGACAGAATCAGAAACAATAGGCTTGAGCAGGCGAGAACCAAGTTTAGCAATCCAATCAGCCACCAAGTTACCTTCACGTCGTGTATGAGTCCAAATTACGTTCAATCCGGCGGACAGAGCTTTAATTTTTCTAATCTGTATCACAATACTCCAATGACAATTAAAATTTAAAGAACAAATATTCCAAAGAATTAAAGAGTCAGTTTCCAAATAAATATTTATCCATCCCCTATGCCGAGCAATAAGTAATGCAAAAATGATGGCCTCAGCTTCAACAATTAAGGGGGTCGAAGCAGAAATAGGAGCAACAAACCAAGCAAGAACCATTCCATTCCAGTCACGAATAATACCACCAATACCTGCTTTAGAGATGTTCCAAGAAGCATCTGTATTGATTTTGAGAAAAGAAGCTGGAGGCTTGCACCAAGGTATATTGATGACAGATTTATTTGCAAAATTCAGAGAGAGATTAAGATTATTAGCTATAGCAGTAATATAACTGTTGCTAGTAGGCTTGTTATCAAAAACATATAAACACTTAGAAATATAAGAATAAATTTGTCCAGCCACCTGAATAGAGCTACTGACGATACCATTATGTTTAACATTATTACGATTTATCCAAATGAACCACACAATAATAGAGGGAATAATACTAAGGAACGAATGCCCTTTACTGTTCCAGTCTTGAAACATATCAAGAATAGAATTATAACCATGGAATGAATCAGTCCTACCACATAGATTAATAATCTTAATCCAAATATCAGATGCAAAGCTGCAGTTAATAAAAGTGTGCAAAACAAATTCCTCATCATTATTACATAATAAGCATTTAGAAACAATTCTTAAGCCTTTTAGCTTAAGAAGATCATCAATAGGAATACAATTATGTAAAAGCCTTCATGTGAAGAAAGAAATAGAAGGCCTAAGCTATTTGTTCCACAACCAATCAAGGTCTAACCCAGCAGGAATAGAATCAGTCATAGCAAAAGTCTTAGTAACAGAGTCCCCAAATTTACTTTTAATTTTAGGAATATCACATCTAATGTTATCCAAAGGAATGTTAGAAATAAAAATAACATCATTCTGCTTAACCACAGACCGTAATTTAGATAAGTTCCAATTAGAATTATCCCAGAACTCATTAACAGTAATTTTGATGTCATGAGGACCACCATAACAGTTAGCAAGAGGACCCAATATGGTCCAATCATCATACCAGAAAGATATATTACCATAACCAACATCCCAGCACATTAACTTCTCTACCAAATGAGAAACCTTTAACATCTCTTTCCAAATATATGAGTCATTAGTAGAAGGAGAGATAGATAAAGGATGCAAATTAGCACAATACTTAGAAGAAAGAAGATGAGCCCAAATAGAGTTATTCTCTCTAAAATGAAACCACAACTTCATAAAGTTGTACCTAATAGAATCAGATATTCTACGAAAACCCAGTCCCCCATTAGAAATGGGTTTACAAAGCTTATCCCAGCATTTCCAGTGTAAACCTTTCTTACGGCAACCATCCCATAAAAAACTGTTAAATAAAATCTCAAGCTTCCTAATAACAGCCTGAGGAACATTCATCACCTGAATAGTATAAAGGGGAAGAGAAGTAAGAATACTCTTCAAAAGAGTAAAACGCCCCCCAAAAGAAAGAAACTTGTTTTCCCAGGAATGGATTTTCATCATAATCTTATCCACCAAATCAGAAAATAAAGCAATTCTCTTAGGATTCCTATCTAAAACAAAACCAAGATACTTAATAGGCAAAGCAGAAGACTGACATAAAGTGTAATCAGCAATCCAATTCATCTTCATATTGCTGATGTATTTAGAGCCATAAAAATAACATTTAGTAGAATTGAATTGTAAGCCAGAGGTATTTTGGAAATGACTAATAAGATTTCAAATCCTCTTAATATATCTCTTATTAGAATTAGTAAAAATAATAAGATCATCAGCATAACATAAATGATAGATGCTAATACTACCTTTGTGCACATAATTAAGAGAAGGATTATCTTCATAAAGCTTATTAATACACCTCGAAAAATAATCAAAAGCAAGAATAAACAAGTAGGGAGAAAGAGGGTCTCCTTGCTTAATACCTTTTGTAGCCATGAAATGACCAGTAGAATTACCATTAATAATGAGAGAGTAATAGTTATTGTTAAGGATTCTGTAAACTAAATTACAGAATTCCTTATTAAAACCATGAGCCCTCAACACATGAATAATAAATTCCCATCTAATAGAATCAAAGGCTTTCTTAATATCCATCTTAAAAATTACATTCCCATCTCTTTTACTCTTATCAATATCAAATAACAACTCTTGTATTGTAAGAGCATGATCAATAATATTTCTACCTTTAATAAAAGCAGTTTGATTTAAAGAAATAACCTTACCTAAGACACCTTGAATTCTGTTAACAATAATCTTAGAAATTATTTTAGAAATAACAGTATTAATACTGATAGGTCTAAAACAATTCCAAGAGTTAATACTATGCTCTTTAGGAATAAGAACAATATTAGAACTTTTAAAAAACTTAGGTAAATCAATGCCATGAAAGAAATCCTGAATAGTACCAATAACCTCAGTTTTAATAATATCCCAGCAATGCTTATAAAATTCAACAGTAAAGCCATCAGGCCCAGCGGCCTTACCATCATCCATGCTGTCCAGAATAGTCTTAATTTCTGAAGAAGCAGACACATAAGTGAAATTCTCAATTTGCAAAGTATCAGCTTGAGGAAAAACATCAGGATTAATCATATCAAGTGTACTGTTATCATTAGAAAATAAAGTAGAAAAATACATGATACCATCATTAATAATGTCTTCCTCATCAGTTAAAACATAGCCATTAACATCTCTAATGGAAGAGATAAAGTTTCCATTCCTTCTACTCTTAATGCAAGCATGAAAAAAGGAGGTATTTCTATCACCATCTATAAAATTGCATCTGAAAGCTTTTTGAGCATAAAATTTTTCCTCAATATTAATAGCATAAGTAAGATCTTTCTGAGCTTGAGTAAAGAGCTCTAAAGTAATAATATTGTGATGATACAGGACCTCCAAATCTTTAACCCTTGTCTCAACCTCATTAATCATCTTATTGATATTGCCAAAAACATTCCAATTCCAGTATCTTAACTTTTTAGCAAGATGTTTATGAAGATGCCATAACTTCTGCCCAGAAGTGAGAGTATGACAAGCATTATTGTTAAAAAGCCAGTTAGTTTTAATGAAATCTAAAAAATTAGGATGTTTAATCCAAGCATTCAGGAAACTGAAATGATAATAATTTTTTTTATTTGTCTTATTGAAAACCTTTAGCAAAATAGGAGTGTGATCAGAAACATTAAAGGCCAGATGCAAAATTTCAAAACTAATAAACCTATTGTACCAACCAAGTATTAGCTAGAAATCTATCCAGATCGTTCAAAAACATTACCTCTATGCCAAGTAAAAGCATTACCAGTATAGCCTAAATCAAAAAGCTCAGCATCAAGAATAACAGTATTAAAGTTAGAGATAAGATTAACATTAGGATAGGTACCACCTCTCTTCTCATTTACAGAAGAAATAACATTAAAATCACCACCAACAAGCCATGGATCAATCATAGGGCCAATGGAATTAATTAAATTCCATAAGATCTGTCTATCTTGCTTAATACACCCAGCATAAACTATGGAAAAATAAAAAGAGATACCAAGATAAGAAATGAAAACATGCAGCAATTTAGCATGATTAATAATCACATCAACTTTAATGAACTCTTTCCAGAAAAACCAAATTTTATTGTTAACATTAGCCATAAACTGAAAATTGCCAATCTTCTTAGCATACTTAGAATTATTAGCAGAATTAACTAACGGTTCCAGGATGCCAAAAAAATGCAAATGTTAGTTTCTGATAAGATTCTTAAGTCTATTAGAAGCCTCATTTTTGGCAATACCTCTAATGTTCTAGACCAAGGTATTATAATTCATCATCAGTATCTTTCCTACCTCTAGTAACTCTAGAAGTAGATGTTACCTCATTTAAATCAATCCTACCATTCATATGATCATTCACCGCATCAGAATTAATGTAGCTTAATTCTCGGCTACCTTTAAATCTCCTCCTTCTCGATGATTTTTGAGTCAGCCAGTCTTCTTCAAGCTCTGGCCTGTTAAGAGCATTAATTTCTACATTCATATTGTCAGAAATCATATTTCCACTAATATCCTTTCCTTTACTGGTAAGAGACATATGAACATTATCAATAGCCTGGCCAACAATAGGATCAATCATCACAATCGATTGATTATTGTTGTTAAGAAGAATATCATTATTATAATCAGTCCTGTTCTCATTAAATCTTTGTGCAAATCAACAGGAGGTAAATCTTTAGAAGAAGAAATCAAATTAGAAACATCTTGTGGTAAATCTTTAGGAGAAGACGGAACAACATTGTCAACCATATCAGGAATAATAATCGCATTAGAATCTGCAATATTAGAAGATCTTGCAGATTTATTATTAATATCCTGATCAAGAAGTGGTTGTCTATTAGCATCTTTATTAGAAACCACACTATCATTATTAAAATTTTTAATATGTTTAATCTTCAAATGAGGATGTGCAACATAACAGTTATTAAAATTGTGCCCAAACATGCGACATTTACTACAATAGGGTGGGATATATTCCATTTCAACAGATTGCCAGTATCCCGAACTTGAGTCTTCCAACCTGTTGACCTCATTTTTGATGAGGTCTTCTCTTCTTCTTTTAGTGCTTAGGATCTAGCCTTAGGCTTTTCCTTTGACTATCTTAGAGGATTAGAATTGAGACCCACCTTTAGAAATTCAAACCACTTCTAAACTCCCGCAAACCCCACAAACTTGACTCGTAGACCCCTAATCACCTAGAGGGTTGAAATCAAATGTGGAAGTTTAAAAGATGAGTTCCTATAGGACTTTTTGGCCTTAGGACTGCCCGGGTGGCCTGGTCTGGTGAGGGGCTGACTTACACACTACACTTTCACACACCTCCTAAAAAAAAAAACACACCCGTACCCGACTTGACCTCCTGACTCATGTAAGTAATTCACATGGATGGTCCTTAACCCCTAAGCCCTTGGCTAAGAGGGTTAGGAACAACATAGATGAATGCCTCAAATGAGTCTCTTCATGGCTCATGTGGGCTTGATATGGCTTCATGGCTCAACCAGAATGATTTTATTCCACTTACATTCACCCAATCTTCATTTTTTCAAAATTTCAATTTTTGACCCCCGGGACCCTACACCCGCCAACCTACCCAAAGCCCTGAATAGCCCAAATTTCTCAAAAATTTCCAAATCACCCAAAATCCTCAAGACCAATCCCAAATATTCCCACATTACTCAAATTGACCATTCATAGCCAAAAATACCAAAAATTCCAAAAATACCTCCCAATACCCTCCAAAAACCCAAAATGCCCCTCTTAACCAAAAAATCCAAAAATTCAGAAAATTCCCAAAAAATTCCAGAAAATCTCAAATATTCCCAATTTCATTTTGTTCAACTACACCATGGGCCAATTTTGTCAATTTACCACACTTTTATTAAAACCCCCAATTTGACCCATTTTAACCCAAAGTGAACCCAATGTCAAACCAAACTTACCCAATTGACCCAAATTCTGGTCCAATTCAATTCTAAACTTCAATTCAACATCCCCAACACAAATCTAGACCAAATCCAAGCCCAATTTGATTGGCATTGGGATCCAATTTCACTTTTGGCCTTAAAGCCCAATTTGGACCCATGACCCAAACTTAGCCCAAACTCACCCAATTCAACTCCAATTAACCCCAAATCTTTTCTAAACCTTCCTTAACATCCCCATAAACAAAACACTAACATGATTTGCCCAAGATTTTGACCCAAACCCCACTCAAATTCAACCCAAAATCAAAAAGCCCAATTTTGGCCTAAACCAAAACCTAACCCAAATAGACCCAAACCCCAAAATCAAAACCCATCAAAGCCAAAACCTCTTTGAAACACTCCCATAAACATTTCTCAACATTAATTTTACATCAATCTCAACCCTAGCCCAACATTGGCCCAAGTTAGCCCAATTTGACCTACATAGGCCCACTTACCAAATAAACCCAAATTCAAACCAATTCAACTCCAAATCACACCAAATTGACTCCAAGCCCTTCATAGAACATCCCTAAACCAATTATGACATTTATTTGACAAGGTCCTTCACAAAATCTTTACCCAAATGCCCATCCTAAAATCAAAAAGCCCATTTCCTCTTAAACTTTCCTAAAAGCCCACTTCCTTCAAATTCAAAAGCCCAAATTCATCCAAAGCCCACATGGCACTTCCCCTCATCATCCATTTAATCAAAATTGTCCCTAAGTTCCAAAGTCATCAATTAAACAATTCCAAATCAAGCCCCATACAAATTCCCATCAAAATATCAAAATTTTCTTAAATACCTTTTTATGAAATCGACCCAAGCTTTTCCCAAGCCAAATGGAGCCAAGGATGAGCCATTCACAAGCCATATGAAGCCATGAAAGTTTGGCATGTGACCATGCCATTAATGGCAAAAGGAGGAGGTCCTTTAACCATCTCCTAAAAGTCATTAGCCTTAAGCATGTTTCCCCTTAACCAAGATTTAATCCAAATATTCTTGGATAAGGACATCACCACCTCTTGACCAGCTAGCCTAACCGATCTTCTCAGCCCAAGACCAGCCATGAGGAGGTGAACCCAACCCAAACCAATGGGTTGACCAATTTCAAGCCAAAGTGGCCTCTCCCCCATACCATTTTAATCCAAACACTTTACACATGTCCAAGCCCAATTGACTTCACCATTGCCAAGCCCTGACCTCCCTGGTCAAGATGGTGACCCATGCCTGCCGGCCAGCCGCCTGGATCGCCGGAAAACACCACACCCGAGAGCTCACATGTGAGCCAAGTTTGGAATTCCACCTTGCTGAGCTGCCCCATGCCCAATGACCACCATGGCTGTTCTTCTCCTCACCTAAGCAGCTGATCCCAGCCCTCAACTCCCCCTGGGAGGCCCTCCAGCCTCTCCTATTTAAACCCCTCACCCTCACGGCCATGAGAGGAGAGTTGCACAAACCTTGCCGAAACTCTGCCAAAATTGTTCCAGGCCCTTCTCCACCCTTAGAGCAGTTTGATCCCCAAGTGTCAATTTGCCCTAATCCCCACCGATAAAACTCAATTTCCCAACCGAAATTCCACCCAAAACCAGGACACTTCTCCACAGTCGAGCCAATCCCCAAATTGATTGGTTCTACACCTTCACCGGACCAAGGGAAGGTGTCCACCAAGCAAAAGCCCCATCTCCGAGCCACCCAGCTTGCTCCAGCCTCCAAGCTTTGTGATCGGCTGTGGTCGAAGTCCAACCTAGACAATTCACTGCGACCAGGAGACTTCATCTGGAGCTTGCTAGGATCCAATCGAAGGTGCAACAACCCTCAGATCGAAGCTTCACTTCTCTGAGCAAAGGTATGAACTCCCTCTTCTGCCCGAGCTTCAGTCAATTCTCCATTTTGATTGGCTTGATTTCATAGCATGTTCACCGTATGGATGTGTTCGTCTCTTCAAGACGAATCCATAGAGCATAAGAACACGAAATTCCGTTGAGAATCGAGTGAGTTCTTAGGGTTAGAGTGTGGACGGTCACGGGATCGCACCAGGCGTAGACGATGACCGAGAACCGTCTGGATCGCGCGTGTATCGGATGGACGGCTCGGATTGCGTCGGACCGGCGGATGGTGTGCGAACCGCGGGGCCCTGGCAGCCGAGTCGGATGGCGGCGTCGAATGGGAGCGCGCCACGCGGCACTTCGGAGATGCTAAGGCCGACGCGGCGCCGACTCGGATAAGTAGAAAAATAGGATTTTTCTGATTTATTTAATTCCCTAAACTTCAAAAATGCATATCTTTGTGTAGGAAAATCAGAAAAATAAATTAAAAATACACTCTTGCTCAGTGAACAGAGGAGAATAATGTGGAAAAGAAATCATTTAATTTCATCAAGTATTTTATTTTTTATAATTCATTTACTCTCTGCATACATTTAATTCTTCATGCATGTATACAATTCACCATGGCATGAGACCATAGGGCTTTTGAAGCCTCTGAATTTGGGAACATTCCCCGAATTTTCCAAAGTCAGAGGCCATCCCTATGAAGAGTTATTGATTTTTCAAATTCATGTCACTGTTTTGAGTATTTTAATTCCAATAAATAGCATGTTGTGAAATAAATTCTAGGAAAATTTGGTGATGTTCCTTATGACCAGAGAGCCCTAGGAAAAATAGGTTTTGAGTTAGTTCATTTTAGACAACCCTAATTGGCTTAAACACTCAAAATAGGTCTTTAATTAATTAGAGTTAACCATAGATCAAATTGACTTGAAATCAATTCTTCACTGACCTTTAGGATCAGAGGAAACCATCATAAAAGTTTGAAGTCAATTGGGTTGGGTTAACCCTATTAATTGGGTTGATTAAGCCACTTAGTCATTTTAAACTTTAAAAATTCATAACTTTCAAAATATCTTTCAAAAATTCACCAAATTGGTTTTGGAGCCTCTCTGATATCAGGGGAATTTAAGAAAATTAAAATTTCAATTTTATAAAAAAGTTGATTTTTAATATTATTTTAATATTTTTAATAATTAAAAAATAATAAAAATCACAAAAATAATAAAATTCACCAAAATGTCACATTTTGAATTTTAATCACTTAGGAACAAACCCCATATTTTTCTTAGGTCTATTTGGTGAGATATTAATTTTTAAAGCTCTAGGGTAATTTTAAAATTAAAAAAAATGTATTTTCTAGCATTTTCACTAAAATAATTATAATAAATCATAGAAAAATCAAAAAATTGCAAAATTTGCTTCTCTGATTTCCTTGATATCAGAGAGATTTTTGAAAAACATAAAATTCATTTTTCAACATTTATTTTATTTTTAAATTAATTAACACTCCAAAACTTAAAATAATTATAATAAAAATAATATAATTCAAAAAATCACCAAAATTGGTCCAAGTGGTCCCCTGGTCATTAGGAATATCCCCTAATTTTCTTAAGGACAGAAACTTTCCCTTGGTCATGTTATTAAATTTTCCTTGGAAATCTCTATTTTCTACCAAAAATAATTATATAAATAAATTAAATACAAAAAAAATCACATTTTCTCTTCTCATGTCTTTATTGACATATGAGTGAAGTCACATAAAAATTTCAAGTTCATTTGAGTTCAATTTAGTGAGTTATGAAATTATTAAGCTTAAAGGGTAAAGTGGTAATTAAATTTTTTTTTAATCCTTAATTAAAACTTTAGGTTTAATAAAAAATTAACAAGTAAAATATTTGATCCTAATTTGATTTGGATGATTGAAATTTAAATAATTGAAGGGTAGAAACCCATTAAGCAATTTAAAATGATTAAACTTTAATTAAATAATCGATTAAATTTGGAAGAATAATAAAATTGGAATTATTAAAATAGGGATATTATTAGGAAGAGATTTATACTTTAATTTAAAAAATCCCTAAATTAATCATTTCATTAATGTTTAATTCTTAATTAAAATGATAATTCAAATTTAAAACATTAAAAGACTTAATCATTAAACTAAAATTAAATTATTGAACTCTTTTAAAATTTTAATTAAAATTAAAATGAATAAAATTAAATTAAAAATTAAATTAAATCAAATTAAATCAAATTAAAAATTAAATTAAAAATTAAATTAAATTAAATTAAATTAAATTAAATTAAATTAAATAAATTAAATTAAATTAAATTAAATCAAATTAAATTAGAAAATTAAATTAAATCAAATTAATTTAACATCAAATCAAACTAAATTGAATTAAATTGAATTAAATTAAATTAAACTAAATTAAATTAAATTAAATTAAATTGAATTAAAAATAACATCACCTAAGACATAAAGAACTCAAAAATAAATCTAAAATAACTCAACACTATTCCAAACTTAAATCATCAATTCGAACTTAAATTTGAATCACAAATCATTAAATATCATTTTGCCTCTTAGAGCTTTTACTATTATAACTCCTAAATGGAGTATCAAATGAAATGTCATTTCACTCATAAGGATATTCAAATGTCCTAAGTTCACTGAGCAAGCAACAAAACTTAAACTCTCGGACGATTAATTCATTTGTGTAATTAAATTCATTTGGACTTAAAACAATCCTAGAAATATTGAAAAGCATGTTTAAGATTCGTCTTAAGCACTTCCTCAATATGATAGGATATTTATAAGAACAATCGAACTTAGTTGTTCTTTGATGAAGAAAATCGTCCTCAAACCAAAAACACAAGGAACCTGAGACGTCATAGGAAATGACTAGCTATAGGATTAGGAATTTGGTAGAAAACCATAACCCTTACCTTAGCTTTACCTAGGAACTTGCTTAAATGTTCTAATCGTGTTTTAAGTGCAGCTTGGAATGACGGGAAGACCCTCCATGTACGCTTTTATTTTATCGCAATTTACTTTCCCGCAATTTATTTTCTTGCAATTTACTTTATCGCAAATGCACTTTACTTTTCTTGCATGATAAAACAACCGTTGCATGAAAACCCACACCTTTAGGATAGTCCCTAAAACCGAAACTAAAACTAAGTTAAAAGTCATCTGCAAGATAAAATTCACCGCCACAACATTTCAAAATATAAAACAACTTAAAATTTAATCACAAACGTAACAACAAAACTACAATCGCAACTAAATTAAAACGTCTTGTTGGATGATCGGGAATACCTCGGATGATGTAACCTACGTGTTGCTAACGGGATTTCCCACGGTCTAAATGAAAGTGTGGAACTCATTCAGTTGAGTTTAGCAAATTCATCTGGACTAAGTGAATCCGATAAAAATAATGATGCCTGAAGGATGGAACCGTGGGATCTTAACCGGTGTCGTTATAATCAACTTTAAGATTTGTTTTAATTAAAATACAAAAAACACTTGGAAATTAAGACTTCTCTAAACCAAAACACTTTCCTCATCCCCCGATTTATGATTTCTAAAACTAAACCTCTCGCAACAACAAGGAGCTCGGAGCATGGTGGGCAAGACGGCCATCGTCGTCAAGAAAACTTGAACCTACTTCACAGAAACTTTCCTAGAATTAAACAACAAAGCCATAGGACTTCGAGGTAGTTTGCCTAGTGCAACATAAATCCTCAACTCTTCGTTAGGCATTTGCATTGCAAATTAAGCCCTAACCGGTCTTAGGATTCCGAGGTAGTCGTCCGATACGACATAAACCCTCATATCTTCCAGGCTATTTGTATAATTCTATCATATAAATATAAGCCCTAATTAATTAAAATTGGCAAGATTAAAACATTAAATAAACATTAGGACTTTCCTAAATCCAAGCCAAACAATAGGATAGTCGGGAGATTATCGAAGTTCACTTCGAATCCGTAATTTCTCCTACTTTTCTTCCTTTGAATTCCCAAAATAAAATGTTCCAAACTTGATCCATTCCCTATCGAGATTCAAAAATTCAATCCTTTGAAAACTTAAACTTTGAAATTCTCGAGAGCGGAATTATTGATTATTATCGAGAGTTTTCTTAGGTGATTCCCGTCACTTAAGATGTAATTAACTATAGGGGCTTGCCCTTATAGGGAATTTTAAAGAACCTGAGTAATATAAACCCTCGTTTAATGTTTTCATATTAAGCGAGGGAACTTGTCGGCTTATAAAATTGGTTCGCGGACCAAACGGATGTCACAAATCTTCTAGTTTATTTAACCGAGCCCCACCATCGAGCGAGTGTGTTTATCCTTAGGGATAGATACACGGTTTGTGATGCGGTGCTCGTTTATATAAACTATTTGGGATGTGAGATCGGTTTGATTTCATATCTTAAAATCTTCAAATTTAAAATTATTTTCAAAATCAAATACTACTTTTCAAATTACTTATTTAAATTAAATTTAAAATTCCCCGACAACTTTTGTAGGCGACCCCTTTTAAAAAATACAACACAACCTAAAAATATGCCGACACAACCAAACAGAATCACAGAAAGGAGCAGTAACATCTCTTTCAATAAGAATACGAGCGTTAGATGGCCGATTATAATTAACAGATGCCATATCGATTTTCATTGGTGTTCCAAAAATCTTACCAAGAGAATATAATACTTTCTTGTTATAGAATTGCAATTTTAACCCAGGAAAACGAAACCAGATAGGAACAATTGGAGGTTCTTCCTTGGGGTTAAAATCTACCGTCCATTTAAGAAGTTTCATATAAACTTTTTCAATCTGAATAACTTTCTTAGAGAAGAGCTGAGTGTAATCAGACTCATTCTCAAGTTTGATCATCAAATTCCTACCATCAATAAGTCCTACATTCCCTTTACCTAGTAGTTTGAGGTCAGTGAAATACCTGCGAATAATCTCTATCTTTGGATGAGCATAAGTGAACTTACCAATCAAAGTGTATTTAAGAGGCTCTGCAAGAAGTGCAGTTTCTTCTTCATTGAAGATTAAAGCAGGTTTTCCATTTTTCTTTGTAGCTTTCTTCAATAATCCGTCTGATCCATCATCACCAAACTGATCTCTGAAAGATATTGGAAATAAACAAAGATTAGGAGAAGAAGAAGATGAGTCAATGTTACCCTTAAGAGCTTCAAGGAAGGAATGCCGATTGAGAAGATCGGCCATTCTAGGAAGCTAAAAGACGTCAGATCCTTAAGAAAGCAGACGAAGACGAGAGGAAAGCAGCTGAACGAAAACGATCATCAAGCGCCGACAGACGAGGAAAGACGAGCGTCAAGAACCCTTTCCGCTTCTCTCCGCCATCAAGAACCTCATCTCTCATATGCCATATGCTATTAAGAGGACTTATGCTTGAAGCCATATGCTATTAAGAGGACTTAGTTCAAGTGGGAAGTTAAAAATGAAAGAATGGTGGGGGAACAATTTGTATCAAATTAAATTAAGATATATATAATATGGGACATTTACATACATAACAATACCACACAATTCCTATATATTCACATACATAATACCTAAATTTTATTTCATTTATTTTTTTAATTTATTATTACTTTTTTTTTTGCATTTATATCGGATACCACACAATACCCAACTCTCTTACATTAAATAAAAGAATACTATAACTTTTAGACATATTAGACATATAATTACGTAGAAATTGAATGGTATGTATGCAAATCTCAATTAAATCTTGTATAACAGGTTGCCATAAGCAGACACCAAAAGAAAATAGACAGGTGTTAAGGAACCAAGGAAGTTTGTTGGGTCACTAGCACCAAAGAGTGACTAATCTAGGGCCGAGCAAACCACTAGAACCAAGCAATGATGACCAAAGCAAGGATGATTGACGTAGGCTACACTTACCATATCAGCCGACATATCATAGGAATCGGTCGGCAAGGGGGCTAGCCCCTGTTACCACACAATCGGGACTAAGGCTCATGACCAAGTAACTCAAATTGGGGGCAAAATGGCTCAAGAGTCAAGAATCACACTCAAGACGGAGGTCGGAGGGGACCCAACGCCTCATCAAGGTACTATTTTTCAAGTGTTATTGTTACAAGCGAGCATTTGAGTTAAAAGTGCATATGATCTCACCTAAGTCCTCTTGGCATAATTTTTTTTATTTGAAGTGATACGATGTGTCTTATTATAGAGGTCAAGTTCTATAAATAAGAAACATAGTATAGAAAAGGGGGAGAAACTCTTAATTTTCGCCCATTAATGTATCAATATCAACTCTCTGAAATTCCTTTTGCCTTTTCTCAAAGAGTATTCTTATATTTCATTCTTTTGTGTGAGTGCTGTTCCTTAGTTGTAAGCTTTACGTTGAACATAAATAATGTCTAGGCGGATTGTTTTAAAATTAATATGCCTTTGCTATGAGTACTCTAATTTAATTTGATAAAAATATTCCAACATATCTTCCTTTTTTTTTTCAATGATGAGTTAAAATGAGTCAACAAAATAGACTTGATCAAGTATACATTTTGACCCAGCTTTAGAACAAGAACATTAAAATTTCGTTAGAACTATAGAATTTGATTTTGTCATCAACAAAATATTATATTGATCAACTTTGCCAAATGGTTTTTATAAATGCAAAATCGCTAAAATACAAGATGCCCAAGTAGAGCTGAGAGTTTAGCTTGGAAGACAATTAATCACTAAAAATTGATTTGAATTTGGCTTGAATGGAGATTGCAAAGTATGAATCAGATATTTTTCGAGTTGATTTGGAGCCATAAATAAATCGACTCGGACTAACATTTGATCTGCTCAATTTTTTTTATATGAAATTATTTTTTATATATTTAAAATTTTGTTTGTATAAAATATAAATTTTTTTTAAATGCTTAAATGATAGGAATTTTTTTGCAATTTATTTATATTTATTAATTATGAGTTGACTCGTTCAAAAAAAAAAAAAACTCATTTTGATTTTCAAACTAGAATTGATCCAAGTAATTTCTTTCAGGCCAATACATTTTGCTTTCAGGTTTGATTAAGCTCGATTCAATTTCGAGCCAAGATGACACACAAGCAGATTTTGAGCTATATCCAATCTTTCAAGGCGACCCAAGCTCTGGATTACATATTAGAGCTACTTTGTTATGTCTTAAGGATTCTTAGAGTAAAAAGTGTTGGATTCAAAATTAGTTGTGGATTGCACCAAAATCTTACTAGCACATATATTTAAAAACAAAAATAATTGTTCATATACTATACATTTGAAAACTAGGGATCTCCTATTAATTTACTTTTTAGATCAAAGTTTGAGCACAATTAAGATGAACTTTATTTTAACAAATTCAAAGGAACATTTTCTATGAGTTGAAATATGAGATTTATTAGAAATTCGAAAAGCTCACTTACTAATACTAAAAATGTGTATCATTCTCAATTAAGGGTCTGTTTGGGATAAGTTTTTTTTTTTGTTTTACGTTTAGGGAAATTACTTTCTTGTTGTTTTTTCCGTTTGAGAAATTACTTTCTTGTTGATTTTTAGAAATTTGTATGAATGGAAGAGGAGCTTTTCAACCTGATCTATTGGAGTACGAAGTGGCTGTAAGAAATCAATTATCTAATTATTAGAAAAAATATATATTTATGATTTTCACTGCAGGTTTCTAAGAATTTGTTTAGCTGCAGCCATCCCAAACAGACCCTAAGAGTCCATATTTGACGACTTGAATGAATGAATTCTCTTTAATTATATAAATTGTACATCATCATACAATTTTGCATGTACTCTATCAATTATTGAAGAACAACTACTATGGACTGACTTATGTCGATCAAGGTTATGCATAGTTTGAACAAGGCAATGATTTTATTATTATTATTATTATTTGTTTTAACATGATTATTTGCTGACTAAATTTATTTTGAATTCAAAATTACAGTGCAAATAACATATTCAAATTTAATTATATAAAATTTTCATTAGTAATTTTAAGCAACTAGTTGGAGGGCGAGACTTTATCATAGAATTTCTCGTGTAAATTACATCTCGATGATGAAGATACGTTAAGAAGTCGAACATGTTCAAACTTTTGTTTGATTGTTTGCATTAGGGTTTTCAACTTCTATTTCTATACAGCTATGACATACAAGTCATCCAAAACTTGTTATTTACAAATCAAACAGCCTCTTTCAATATCAAAACTCGTGGCAAAAATCCAATCAATATTTTCGTATTTATCAAATTTCTGAATAGTTTGATCATGACGCACATAAATGCATCTGCTTCGTAGTTTAACAAAATCACCGGATTAATTTGTAAATTTCAATATTTCGGCAGGTCTATATGTTAATTATCCCATATATATATTATAAGAAAATAAAAGGGCATATTTTTTAAGATTAAATAGAGCTATCAACCTTAATGTTTTATAAATAACCTTTGACAGCATTTCCCACCTCCATCCCCTCTCCTCTTTCCACTCACCCCCTTTCACCGCAGACTAAAACAGAGCACCAACCGAGCAAAACAGAGAAGCAGAATGGCAATGAGCCGGCGACTTCCGACCGGTCGTCCGGCTCATTGCTTTCTATTCACCCTTGCTCTCGCCGCCATCTTCTCCTTCTCCGACGTAGCCACCGCTCATTCAAGCACTTCCGACCATCTCCTCCGCCGTCAACAGCTCACTCTCCAACGCTCCGAACGCATCTTAGCCTCCCTCGCAGCCGGCACTGCTCCTCCTCTCTCTACCCCGGTAATCAATCCTATCTCCTTTTTTCAATACTTCCATTAAAAGCTTTATATCAATCTCACTTTTCTAATGGATACAATTGAATGATGCAGCAGAGTTCTTCTTCCTCGTCGCAGTTACGATCACGCGTCTACAGCGTCACAGACTACGGTGCCGATCCGAGGGGGATCGCCGATTCGACGCAAGCAATTAAACGGGCTCTTGCTGACGCCTGCGCGTCGCTGGAAGATCGCCGTCTGATGTCCCAAATCGCCGATCTCGGTGGCTCCGAGCTCAATCTCGGCGGCGGATCGTACCTCATAAGCAGCCCCCTTACTCTCCCCTCCAATCCAATCGGAAATATTAAGGTACAACCACATCAACAGCCGTTAATCTCAACTAAAAATATTAGAAAATTGTTTGTATTTCATAATTAATACTATTTAAAGATTTATAAGCTTTTATGTACATCATGACGGTAGAAGATAATTAAACTTAATAATTAATGAAATTATTTTTCATTTACTCTTCAATAAAAATAATCGGACTTAATAAGATTTTAATTATGATCAATAAATTCTATTATTTGTTTAACGCAACAATTTAGCCTAAAATATAAAATTTATTGCTTTATAATAAATTAATTGATGAATTAGCTAAAAAAAATTTTATGTGGGATTAGTTGATTTTTTTAAATTTAAAGAAATCATCCAATACTTCAACTTTAAAAATAAGAGATAATATGATTACTCATGTCAATAATAAAAATTAAATTTTTTATAATATTTATTTATAATAATTAAGATTTGTCTTAATCATTAAAGGTATTTAGTCAGTTAGATGCTCCTAAAATTTAATATATCGTTATATATGATGAATATTTATTAATTAAAAGTTATTTTATATGATTTTAATTATGGTATCATTTAATCAGTGCAAAAAAATTATAGAAAAATATTCTAGCTATATCATTAGCAAACAAAATTTATTAGTATTGACCAAGTCAAGCTAATAATAATTAAAGAGTTCTTTTTAATAAATAATGATTAATACTAGTTTAATTATAAAATTTTAAGCTTTTTAATATTATTTATAATAATGAAAATTAAATTTGCTAAATAATTCATAAAATCATGAGAATAATCGTGAACAATTGCTACAGTTGTTTGTATTCATTCGTTCTATGTATTTGAACAAAGTTTTTTGATCTGTATAGATCCTCCAAGGCACCCTTCGAGCCACCGACGATTTCCCCACCGATCGCTACATAATCGAGCTTGGCTCAAACTCGTCGGAATCATCTTCTTCCAACTACAACTTTGAGTTCGTCACCCTCTCCGGCCTCATGATCGACGCCAACTACCGCGCCGGCGGCATCGCCGTCATAAACTCCCTCCGCACCACCATCAACGGCTGCTACATCGTCCGCTTCACCTCCGAAGGCATCTACGTCCGCTCCGGCCATGAAACCCTCATCACCGATTCATTCATCGGCCAACACATCACCGCCGGAGCTCATCCCGACGAGAAACATTTCACGGGAACCGGAATCTGCCTCACTGGCAACGACAACATCGTCACCGATGTCGTCATATTCTCCGCCGCCATCGGGATACTCGTGGCCGGCCAAGCCAACATCATCACGGGCGTTCATTGCTACAACAAGGCGTCTGGTTTTGGGGGGACGGGGATATATTTGAAATCACCGGGTCTGACTCAGACACGAATAGTGAACTGCTACTTGGACTACACCAGTATCGTGTCGGATGACCCGGTTCAGCTTCACGTGTCGAATACATTCTTTTTAGGGGATGCTAATGTGGTGCTGAAGTCAGTTAAAGGGGTGTTGAGGGGCGTTAATATAGTGGATAACGTATTCTCCGGCTTGGGCGGCGGTGTCGAGATCGTGCGGCTGGATGAGTCCGGCGGGGCGTTTAGGGAAGTTCATCAGGTGATGGTGGGGCGGAACAGTGTGGAGGGGATGAGGGTGAGATCGACGGTGGGGAAGGCATGGGTGAGGGGGAATGGGACCACGTGGACCGTTGATTTCAGCCCGGTTCTTTTGTTTCCGAACCGGATCGATCAGGTGCAGTATTCGCTGCTCGCCGGTTCGGAATTCCCAAAGCATGCGTTGAGGAGTGTGAGTGATAACCGGGTGGTGATTGAGTCTGACGTGGCGGTGCAGGCGACCGTCTATGCGCATGTGGAGCAGTATGGGGGAATTATGGCTTGAGGCAATGTTGTTTTGGGGTTTCCAGCGGAAAAATTATTCGGTCTGGATTTTGGACGTCATGTCTTCAATGGGAGATCGGCGGCTGGTCTTACCAGCCGATAATTAATTTTTTTTTTTTTTAATTATCAGCGGTCCTATCGACCGCCGATCTCGTGCGGAGGCCGGACACAGCGCTGCGTCCGGACTCCGGACCGAATAATTTTTCCTTTCAGCGGAGCTGGAACGTAAAATGTGTGAGGTCTGATTGATGGGAAAGAAGGAAATATGTGTATAAATCTCTTGTGCTCAAAATAAAATTTCATATTTCAATAGTAAACATACAAATCTCTCTTCTCTTTAGAATGAATACAATTTTATTTTAATAAATGACATGAAATATGAAAGTAGAAATGGGAGATGAGTGAAATAATAATTGACACATTATATAAAAAATTGTAGAAAAATTATGCTAATTTGATGAATATCAAAATATTTTGTTTTGCATTAAATGAAGGTAAATGAACTCTAATATGTGAAAACATGGTGATCGAAGTTGAAGAGAATTAATAAGTCAAGCCTGTCGGGCTCAAACTTGACTTGTTAAGATGCTTGCGGGACAAGCTTATTGTGCTTCATAATTGGGCTCATATAGCATACAATCTCAAGCTTGAGTTTGATGAACCTCAATTTTGCAGCTCATTTACCGACTTAATTGATTCATATTAAACATAACTGATTTATGGTATTTCTTCCAACTTTTAATTTATTTTGGTAAAATTCAGATGAATTGGTGACTTCAAGTGTTTCATAATACAAATTACTGAAAATAAATTATTCTCATTATTTATCTTCTCAATGAAATGTGCCCTCTTTTGCTTGTGGGCTGATTTTTGAAGCCTATAAGGTAATTGCTTCAAACAAAGGTCAAGTAAGATTGAAATAAGAGTTTCACCAATGATTTGAGCAATGTTTGAGCAAATATTGAGCAATGTTCAAACGAAGTTCAAGTAAGCTTTAAGTGTTCAAGCAACCTTTTAGCAAAGTTTGAAGAGAGTAATAATAGAACCCAATATCTCATTTAAGATTTGCTTGCTCTAACATTCATTAATAAAGCAAAGTTTAAGCTTGGCATGTGAGCTAGTGTCAAATTAAAGCTCAAGTTGGAGCTTTCCATACAAATCAAGTTGAGCTTGACTTGCTTATGATTGAGCTCAACTCGGCTCGATTATACCACTACTTAAAACTGGTACAAGCCATTAATCATATATAGTATGGCTCCTTCTAAACCATCTACTCTTAAATCACTTGTTAAGTAGAAAGAATTAAAAAGTTGATGAAATTGATTTATTAATAGTTAACTCTTTATCAAGGAAGAAATTTTAAATTTATGTATAAAAAAACAGTACTTTTATAACATATTTTTCAATAAAATTAAATTCAATACAATTGCCCAATGAATATGGTGAGCTTCGAGATTAAATAATAGTTATAAAAAAATTATTGATGAACACGGGTAGAATCAAAATTTAAAAAATGGGATGACAAAATTAAAAATTAATAGTTGTCGGGCATTTAAGGTTAAAGTTTTTATCTCCTTAAAAAGATTTTAAAGATATTATAAATATTATAATTAAATTATATTTATAATTAATTTAATTTATTAATAAAATATTTAAATTTAAGGGGTAAATTTTTCAGTGCATTACATGATATTAAATAGTTTAATTAATATCAAAGGATCACGTGTGCCTCCCCTAACCACCCATTGTTTCCACCCCTGTTAATTAGGGGAAATTATTGCATATGGAGCACGTACCCATTGTTGGGTGCGGAATAACCTTCTAATACCCTCATTTTGAGGGTATTGAGAGGGTATAGAGGGGGTATTGGTTATTAAGGTATTAACAGGATATTGGTTATTGGGTATTGATAAGTTATTACGAGAGTACTGAATGGGTATCGGAGAAGCTGTGTGCAGACTGCGTACGTGCTCCGTATACAATAATTTTCCGTTAATTAGAGGGTCATTGAAAATAAAATTTAGCTACTTCTAATTATTATGAATATTTTATTTTTACTGTTTTGAAAGATTTACATAAATATCACTTATTCTTATGTATTTATATATCTAATACCAAACTTTTGATTTTTACATATATGCAATGCCATATTATCTTTATGCCTGAACAGGTGTATTTAACTTTTTTAAAAGTTAAAATAGTAGTGTTTTAGTTATGATATGAAACATTTAGAAGATATAAATCTAAGAAAAACTAAATGTAAGCATTAGATATTTGAATAAATAAAAATTGGGTTGTATGCATATAAATTCCCCAATTTTTTTTTATTTAGTCATCACCCAATATATTTTTAACACACCTTATGCTATAGGGATGGATATGTGAAGAGGACACGTCAATATCACTCTATTATTTGAGGTATAAATCATAAATAAATAAATACAAGTCCACAATCTTCATATTCACATTTTCTTCACTTAGCTATCAACAATAACTTCACTGCCCACCACCCAAATCATACATTTTTTATAACCAAACTAGAAATTTTATTAAAAGTGCATTTAAATCTTCCTATTATCTAATTATAGCATTGAGTTCATGAGGCATTTCTCCATGCATATGCTTACATTGAGGCACATTTATGGGTGTAACTGAGCCAAGCAAGTTTGGGAGTTGGCTCGAGCTTGACTCGTTAACAAGCTCACGAGTCGAGTTCATCAAGCCACGAGATTCAAGCAGAGCTTAAACTCAAGCTCCTTAAGTTTGTTTAGGCTTGGCGCATCGGCTTGCAAATTGGCTCAACCAGCAATCAAATGTCATGAAGATGCCTTCTCCGACAAACTATCGTGGCACTACTTCTTGAGCCATCAATACATTCTCAGGAAAGCTCCATGATAATTTGATTTTTGACTCTTTTTGACAGAAGTGTGAGGCTAGAAATTGCTGCGAGGCAAGTCAGTTAATCACACATGTATACGTGTCGATAAAGTAATATACGGATAACAAGTTCACGTAACAATCTCACAAGGATAGTTGTCAAAATATCATAA
This sequence comes from Papilionanthe hookeriana x Papilionanthe teres, assembly GCA_022702705.1. Taxonomy (NCBI): domain Eukaryota; kingdom Viridiplantae; phylum Streptophyta; class Magnoliopsida; order Asparagales; family Orchidaceae; genus Papilionanthe; species Papilionanthe hookeriana x Papilionanthe teres. Next base: position 58,175,300 of record CM040427.1, on the reverse strand, counting down.
CAAGGGAAGTTCTAGTGTACTACATCGCTGAATCTAATTAAAAGGGATCTAAGTGCAAGAATGAGAACTTAACAGTCCTACCAAACACAGTAAACGAGACAGAAATAAGAAAGAAATAATAGAAAAGTTAGGGAGCAACTTTGAGTCACTTAGAGGTGATGATGCTCATGCTCCTATGACACTGGTGTAGTGTTCTCTTGATCTTTTTCGTTTGAGTTACCCAACGTGATAGTTGACAACCAGGGACACAATCCTCTTTAGCCTATGTCTAGGTCATAAGTAGAGTTTTAAATTATGTTACAATTAAAAGACAATTAACCATCCAGAGTTTCTTATGATTCCTTAGATCCCCTAGCTAAATCGTAATTTCCTAATGATGATATGTCTATTCCACTAGACTATCAAGTGCTAACATACTTGTTCCACTAGGAACAGTTAGAAGTTCAATATCAAGAGAAATTTTAACATCCTAATTGATCAGTTTATGATTTAACGACAATCAAAATGATAGCACATCAAGATGCACAATTAAAAAGCACAGAGAGCTTTCACGGGGGAAAATTCATGGTAAAAACATGAGAAAAACTATCATTACATCACAGAAACATGAAAGTAGATTTAACTACGACACATGAGGGAGAAAAACATGGATAATTTCATTGACAATATTTGAAGATACAAGTATAAAAATTTATAAACTAATAACAAAGCCAAGTGTCTTCACCAATATACTAACTCCTCACCTTACAACTATTAACTCTCCATAATCTCTCTCACACACAACATTCAACCTCTCTCTCATACAAACACTCCCACAAAACTCAAAGAAAAACTCACCCAAGAAGTTCCTTCCCCGTAGGAGAAAGAGAGAATCCCTGCAGGGTGAAGTAAAACCCTAACTCCAGCTTCAAGAAGCCACTTCAAGTCCGTACACCTCCTCTAGGTCGTGCTCAATCTCTTCTTATATAGCTCTTGTCACAAATTCTATGAAAATCATACCAAAATAATACTTGGGCTGGCGGCGGAGTAACCACGCCTGTGTTCAACAAAGTTACGTCGCACTCGGCATAGCTACGCAAAGTTCTGGCATAGTTATGATAGATAACCTGACGTAATTACGCAAGATCCGACGTAATTATGCAGTTCCCTTAAAATTTGGTGACTTTGTGTTTTGACTTCGTGACGTAAACTCGACACTTGTAATATGCTAAATATCACCAAAAAATTTTCCACGAATGTAAAATCATGATAAATATGGAAAAAAATATTGTATTTAAAACAAGAAATCACATAAATGTATATCGTATCAATGAGACGAGCTTGAGTTAGGCATAACTCCAACTGGACTCAACTCATTTACACCCCTTAACACATCTTCCCACGAGGCGCAATAATTTCACCCAATTAGCTCCTTAATTATGACACATACGTCTCGGGGCAACATGCATCCAGACACATGAGAAGAACATCTCCATTTAATATTTACTTTAAAAATTCATTTTAAATTTGAGATGAAATAGATTGAAAATTCCTGTAATACTTGTATTTTTGATAACATAGTATTATGATTAATGATATAATTGGATGACAATAATATTTTGAAGTTTTGAACGAATTCTATTGAAAAAAACTAAATCCCAACACTGATTTTCTCTCTTCTTATTTCGATTTAATTTGTACAAATTTATTGCTTCTAAATATTTACAATTTGCCATTTTATCTGAGTTCTCGTCCATCCCAAACTCAAAACTTGTTTGTTGATCCAAAAATCTATCATGAAAATAGCGATATATTCAACCATTAATAAAGTTTATGAACGTCCATGCCCCTTATTTATAAACATAAAACAAATAAAAAAGGTGCATTTACATACATACCACCTATTTCCAATGTATTTACATATCTAACATCTAAACTATACTTTAAATGCATTCGTACCATCCAAAATTTTCATATCACATAAATATTACCAATATTTTAACTTTTAAAATTGAAATACAACTTTACATGCATACCACCTATATTGTTTTCGTGGTGTTATTCACGGTAATATCCCACGTTTTGGTGTTGGTATAACGGGTTTACTTACTGTTTGATGCTATTCTCCGCGTGTTGATGCTATTCTTTGATGAGACTGCAGCTCTACACTGCTGGACAAAAGACGTATCTTTTTTGGAGGCTTTTGTGTGCGTTGTATACCGGATAGAGGATCCTCAAATCCTTTTCTTTTGTACACCTCTTCTCAAATTATATAATATTGCCTACAGATTTTTAATATATATATATATATATACATATATATATATATATATATATATATATATATATATATATATATATAGATATATATATTTATAAATGTAAGAAACTCACGTTTAGGTGTTATATATGTAAATACATAAGACTTGAGTAGCATGTATGTAAATCTTACAATAAAAAATCAACCTCAATAACTGGTAGATAACAGAGCAGCAACACCCACTACAAAGTTACAGAACTCTCTCACCAACAGAAATGCAACATAAAGGATTAAATCTACATGAAGAAGTCTCAGCAAAAATCTTCTGAAGAAAGCCATCAATTACTGTTCGGTAAGAGTATATTATTCCAAAAAAAAAAAAAAAAAAAAGTTGCAAATATTTTGCAAATGGGGATGATATAAGATACAATCAATTCACCATCTTTCATTGATAAAGTTGATAACGTGGAGGCATACCATATGCAAAAATATATGATTCTGTGGACATATACACTACTAATGGATAGCAGCTATATAAATGCTTCAATATCAAAATGTTCATTAAAGATTACAATTATAATTTGCAATATACTTCGAACTAGTAAGCAATGCAGTCTTCCGATTCTTTGTCAACATTGAGGTTGCTAGTGAGAATTTAAGATGTTAAAAACATATAGATGACTCCTATAACGTAAGGACCTCTGCCTGAAAGTATCCCAAATTCAACAATTATTGATATAACGATCACATGCTTGAGTTTATCCATAGTTCTTTTTTCTTTAAGTTGAATTAATCTTTAAAAGCGAAGAAATATGAAATAGAATATTACATCAATATATGATAAAAGAAAGATTTCAAATCAAGACGAAACATCCAGTAAATGAGTATGGTATAGAGGCTGCTCTTCAGAGAAGTGCTCATGAAATTTGAGAGCTACTAAGGGGCCGTTTGGCATAGCTTATTATCAGTTTACGAGTTTTCAAAATGCGGCTCGGCCGTTTGGTTTCTCCGTTCGGGCAGCTTATCGCGATACGCGTAATTTCATTTCTATTAAACACGTGTCACGGGTTGAACCCAGCAGCCCGCTTTTGGATTTAAAATCTTACCTCTTTGCCCTCGTCGTCATCACTGCCCCGATTTTGTTTCTCTATCGCTGCACCGGATCGCCGCCTCCACTTCTTGAACTCTGCTAGAAGTGGTAACGGTGGCTGCAGATGGAAGTTTGCTGACATCGATGCAGGTGCTCTACTTCTCACTTACAAGGAGCGTTGTTTTTGTTGCTTATTTGCATTGTTTGTTTTAGGTGCCGTTCAGCAGAGAGTGAGCACTAGGTTTAAAAGCTGAAGTTGGAGATCGATGTTGAGTCATGGGAAATGGACCTGGAGATATTTTTTTCTATGGAGGTAACTATTGATCGAAGGACGCCAAACAAGTACCTCTCCCTTGTCGCCGTTGTATCGATAGAGCAGTTCGGGAGGTGAGGGGAAATGAATATTTTACTTTTCATTTAATATTTAAAGTTTATGCCCGAATTAGGCATTCTAAATACAAGTATATTTGACTTGGATCGATTATTTGTTGTCTATATTCTAATTTGGCATTCTAAAAATATTTCCGTGTGGAGTATATGCTGTTGGATTTATTTTAAATTGTTCCCTTATTTTACAAGGATGGTGCAGGATGAGCGGCTTGACTGGTAGAAAGATGCAGAGGATTTTCAAAGATCTTGCACCTGAAGGGATTCAAGATGATGCACGAAGTTTGGTAGAGTATTGTTGCCTTAGGAACTTGTAAAGGGATAGCTCTGATTTCCACCCTAACTTGAAGGTGGCACACTCCACGATGACTTGAAATTCTAGAGTCTTGCATGTGTTGGCATTTTATTTCAGTGAGAAGTTGAAGGAACTTTTAATTTTCTATATTGCAGTGGTTAAATTTATGTTTTACTTCCTTGTTTGTTTCTTATTAGTTGTATCAATACTTTGATACCACTTTATCTTGTTATGGTATGAATAAATGTACTTATCAATGCCTATATTCAAATCAATAATATCATAATTTTAATTGTAATTTTAATATTTTCTTTTTTATCAATTTTGATACTCACTATTAATTGAGGGTCATCTTTATTTTTTTTACTGTTTTATATTGGTTTTTTGCTTCTCAAAAATCAAATATATTGCTATAACAGTTATATTATAAACAACATTATTACACAGGAACAGAATGATCATTTATCCGTACGATTACAGAAATCATCTGTTTTCAAACAATATAAACTAAACGATCAATAGAACTTATTCGGATAAGCTGCTGATCAGCAGCTTATCAGGATCAGCTGCTTATCAGCAGATTATTCAATAACCTGTAACTGACACAAACAGATCCTAGGTTAGCAAACTGAAATATATTTGGGATCACCAGACATGATATGAGCATGCTTGCCCTTTGAATGTTTAAGTTGAAAGATCACTCACAAGCTTAATCAAGGCTCATTAGAGATATAATCCAGGATTAGCTTATTAGATATAATCATAATTTAAAGTCAAAGTTGATGTATTTAGAAGGGCATGCGACATTTATTTATCCTATAAGAAAGCTAGGCAGAGTTGCGAGCAAGCTATAGAATAAGAGTCCCAAAGAATATCTTTTCATATGCTATCATCTTATTTAGCTATCCTACACATAAAAAAATTAAAATAAAATTGTTGATATTTAACTTGATAGTGAATGATGTTTTAATAATAATTATTTCTCTTTAGGTATTTGTATGAAACACTTAATGTGTAAGCCATTCAATACTAATGTTAATGGAGGTACTTTGACAATAATAGCGGCATAGAATATCATTAATCAGATATATCCAATGCATATGCAATAATTGACTTAAGAAAATAATAAGTTGTGAATATTGTTCATGATCAAACTAAGTGAGTAAATACAAGCGAAAATTTTCTTGTTCTTCTTTGATTTACATGACAATACAGTTAATGTACCATCAGTTATCTTTCTAGAGGCATAAATCATCTCATAAATATCATGATGAAGTTTAAATTCAATAATATCTTGAAGAATATCACTCGACTTTTAAGACTTATAGAAGAGTTTATTCATATTAGCACTTCAATAAAATCTGAGTCAAGAACTCTGTCACAGCTGCATTAGAGAATAGTGCTAGCTTTGGACAATGGACTTGTGTTCTCTTCCCCAAAAATCAATACAAGTTGATAAAAATCAATATTTTAAAAATTCAATAATGTTATAAAGAATGCTTTTAGTCAGTGACTATTTTCAAGGCATATAATACATCAACTGTTCTTCAAAAGATGTAAAATTACATCAAATATAAACTATTTTAACAAAAAAATCAGAGAAGTATTGGAGAAACTAGAATATATGGCTTGCAGTTTAACCGTTTATCTCATAAGTCAATGTAAGTTACATATCATGAATAGTGATCTTAATGGTGATATTAATGACATCTACATGCAGAAAGTTTGAAATTATGGGTCTGAAAATCGACGTATAAGGTATCATAGCTTATGTTCAAAAGTGTATGCATGCACCATGGATTGCATATGTTGAAAGTCTATCCAATCGGAAATAAAAATATGGGAGATTTTAGATTAAATAATCATATTAACCTAATTGGTGAAACTGAAGAGTGGTTATTCAAGTGAAAATAAAGATCCTTCAAAGAGAGAAAGATTTGGGTCAGTGTAAGTGCAGCCAATATGGAGTGAGAGATCAAAATAAAGTTAGTTGTGAGGCTAGATGCCCATCGACTTCATAATAGCTTATACATTATACTTTACTCTCCCTGTTATTGTAAGAAAATTATGATAAATTAGATTCAAAGAAAGTCTTTTGAGGTAACATTATTGATTGGCTATGCAATAACACCATGTTTGTCATTATGATATGTTATGACTATTATTTTAGATTGTATTGTATCTTTCTTACTATCAATCATGGCATAACTCCTATGAAAGCTCTCCATTATGTTGTAGCTATTGGATTGTGTTGTAGTTGTTATAATTGCATTATGTTGTATCAAACTCTACTAAAGATGCTTCATTGCACTCTGTTGTATCTATTGTAGATAGATTTAATTCAACCATATATAGGACCCTATTCGAACAAAATTTGAACCTCGTTCGAATATGATTCTAATTTTGTCCTAGCAAGGTTAAAATCTCATTCCAGCAGGGTTGGAATCCGGTTTCCTGAAATAGTTTCAACCTTGTTTAAATTTTCTTTAAACAAATGTCTTTTGTGGAGGACATTAAATATGTATTCCACGATCAAAAAGGGCATTTTAGTACAAATGAACTTACGGATATTCAAAGAAAAAATATTGAGTATATTTATCCAGTTATAGTTATTATGAGGTAAATAAAGTTAAACATTCACTTCTATATAGGCAAAGTAATCAATAAGAATCCCAAACTTTCATCTTTTTTTATCAAAATTACAATAATTTTGAAAGCTTGGATGGAAGTTACACTCTTTATGCATCTAAAAAAAAGCGTGCCAAAACTCTTCTTATTTCCATTCAAGAAATCAGAAGCAAATAATAGCTACGTTGATTTTGAAAAAGTAAAATTATTATATTAAAAATCGACTATATAAAAGAGATCATGAGAATAAACACCTATTGAGGATACGATGTCAAAACAAACTTAGATAGTTGGGCGTGAATAATAAATGATAGAAGATGCACCACTAAGATAAATACAACAACAACAACAAAGCCTTTATCCCACTAAGTGGGGTTGGCTACATGAATGTTTTTTCTCCATTGCATCCTATTTAGTGTCACATTTTCATTTAATTCTAATAAATTAAGATCATTTTTATGCAATAAGCCCAAGTCTTCCTAGGTCTACCTCTGTCTTTCTTAACAATAAGTCGAATCTAAAACATCTACTCTCCTAATTAGATCATCAGATGGTCAACATTTAATGTGACCAAACCATCTAAGGCGACTCTCTCTAATTTTGTTCGTCACTAGAGCTACCCCAACCCTATCACGGATATATTCATTTCGCATTTTGTCTCTATGTGTAAAGCCACTCATCCACCCAATTATTCTTAACTCGAGAACACTTAACTTACCATTATGCTTCTCTTTTGAAGGCCAACACTCAACACCATAGAGCATTGCAAGTCTCACCACCATCTTATAAAATTTTCCTTTCAGTCTCAGCGGTACTTTTTTATCACATAAAAAGGCCCGACGCATTCCTCCATTTCAATCAACCAACTTGAATTCTACTATTAACATCCCCATCTATGTCACCATCGCTTTGAACAATAGACCCCAAATATCTAAATCGTTCACACCTTTTAATAATTGGGTCACCCAAAGTTACACTTCTGTCACTAGAGCTACTATTACTACAATTACATTCCATGTATTCAGTTTTAGTTCTACTTAAACGAAGCCCTTTAGACTCCAATGTAGACCTCCATAATTCAAGTTCGTCCTAAGCTTTTTCTCTGGCCTTAGCCACGAGGAGGATATCATCAGGCAAAAGCATACACCAAAGTACAACCCCTTGTAAATGTCTAGCAAGACCATCCATAGCTAAAGCAAAAAGATATGGGCTTAAAGCTGATCCCTGATGTAAACCAACAAAAATAGGAAAATAATTGGTCAATCCTCCTTCAGTTCGAACACAAGTAACAGCTTTAGTATACATATCTTTAATGACTTGAATATAAGTCATATCAACACATTTCTTCTCAAGGACTCTCCAAATGATATCTCTTGGAACTTATCATAAGCTTTTTCTAAATCAATAAAAATCAAATGTAGATCCTCCTTATTATTTATGTACTTCTCCATCAAACCTCTCAATAAATGTATTGCTTCCATATTAGACCTGCCCGACATAAATCCAAATTGATTATGAGAAATCTTGGTAATATGTCTTAACCTATGTTCAATTACCTCTCCCATAATTTTAAAGTATGACGCATCAATTTAGTTCTTCTATAAATTTCACAATCTTGCCCTTTTTTCTTAAAAATGGAGACCAAAATACTCTTCTTCGATTCCTCAGACATCTTTTTAGTTTTCAAAATAATATTAAAAAGTGTAATCAGCTAAGAAACTCCTAAATCCCTAAATATTTCCACACTTCAATTGGGATATCATCAGGTCCTACAAACTTTCCATCCTTGGTTTTCCTTAAAGCCTCCTCGACTTTCTTTTTACTAATGCAATGGTAAAATGAAATGTTTTATTATTAATAACGATATTAATATCACTAAGGTCGATCGTATTTTCGGAAACTTCATCAAAAAATTTATCAAAATAACTCAACCACCTATGTGGAATATCTTTTTCTAAGAAAAATATTTTTTGATTTTTATCGTTAATACACTTTATTTGAAGTAGATTTTACTTTTATTTTCTTTTTGTTTGGCTAGTTTATACATATATTTTTCACACGTCTTAGTATCTAACTTGTTATAAAGATCACTAAAAGCAGAATTTTAAGCGTCCCAGATTTTTCATTTAGACTCCCTATGAACTGTTTTATATTTTTTCTAGTTTTCGAAGCTTTTACATTTAAACCAATTTTTATAACATAAGTTCTTATATTTTATCTTTTCTTGCACATTATTATTTCACCACCAACTATTTTTATTTATAGAAACTTTTTTTTTTTATTCTCTAAGCATATCTTTTGCGACTTATTTAATAGTATTTGTTACTTTTTCCGACATAACAATTGATTCTATGAACATTCCAAATTTTTAAATCTTCAATTTTACTCATAAAAATAATTTTATTTGCTTTTAGGTACCCTTATCTAATTCTACGAGGTGGAATCCTAGTATTCTTTATTTTACAACTCTTCATCTTAAAATCTAGACTAATAATCGATATTGGGTACTTAATTCCTCACTTGTAATGACCTTACAATCCTTACAATTTCGATAATCTCTTCTTCTCATAAGAAAATAATCAATTTGTGTTTTATTAGATCTATTCTTAAAAGTAATAAGATGCTCATCTCTTTCTTGAATATGATATTAAAAATAATCAAATCAAATGCTAAAGAAAAATCTAATATGGTTCTACATTCTTCATTAATCGCTTCATAACCGTAGTCATCATGAATATTTCTAAAATCTTCTACCACTCTACTGACATGTCCATTTAAATTTACTCCAAAAAATTCTTTCTTCAAGAGGTATCAGGTGTATCAAGTCTTCTAAGTCAATCCAAAATTTATCTTTAGAGTCTATATCTAAAACATTTTTAAGGAGCATAAACAATTCTAATATTAAAAATCTTTATTAACAATAATAATCTTAATTGCTATAAATTCTACCTCCAACTCGATTAATTTTTACAACATTATTTTTCAAACTCTTATCTATAATTACACCTACACCATTTCTCATGTGAGTCTCAGCAGAATACTTAAAACCTAAGTTATCAATCTCCTTAGTTTTTTCTCTAACCCATTTAGTTTCTTGAATACATAAGATGTTTATCTTTCTGAGAATCTTAAATCAATTAATTCCATTAATTTATCATTGAGAGTACCTATATTCCAAAATCTTATCTGAATACCAGTATCATGGACTAACTTCTTAACCCGCATCTGTTTGTAACGTGAGAACCCTTATTTATTTGACACTACACCCGGGCACCAGTGTAACAGCCCATGTATACTTTCCACTGTATTCTGGTCATAAGCGCGTCGCTTCCAGAGGACGCCCTAGCACTTACAAAATGATCAAAAGGATGAATGTCATGCTTTTTTCGACAAGTTTTACGCTTTCTGTCAACTACCTAACGCAACCCTCCACTTTCCACAACTGAGCTTGGGACCGGCAATGATAGTGTTTCCAATAAGACTAATAAACAAAATTAATTTGAACGCATTAATAGTTAAAAAAGTATTATTGATTACAAATTATTTTGCAAAAAAAAAAAGAAATAATTGAGATTGACGATTCATGAAATCATCCTCAAAATTTTACATAGGCTGATATTGATGATATCAAGCATACTATCAAGCTTGTTAGAATTGAGGTTGAGAACATTCATCACACTTCGTAATAGACAAAAAAAGAACTTTCTTTGTATAATGTAACAACTAGCTTGCTTTGTGATTTATTAAAACAAATCAGTAGCTACAAGAATCAGAGCTAATCTTTATAACACATCTATGGAAATAACATATAGAAGTAATTATGCCTTTAGTAAAGTGCCAAAATAATCGTTGACTATTTAGATGGGGCGTTTTAGTCTCAGAGTTTATAGGAGTATCGGACTATCCCTATACTCTTTAAACTGGACTGAAACAGTCCACTTGAAGGACTATTAGAGCTCAATTTTAAAATAATCGGGACTATTTTGACACTTCCATAAACACTAAAGCTAAAATGGCCCCATGAAAATAATGGGGGACTACTTTGGTACCTTACTCTTAAAGCTTTAGTAAAACTTACAGCACCATTTCCCCTTGATGCTCACTGCAACCATACTCCCCCATTCCGCCGAGTTCCAAACCATCCTACAAACAGCCGACCAAGCTATCAAGCCCGCCATGATCCAGCTCCTGGTCTACCTGAACCAGACTCCCTCTCACAGCCCTGTACAGCTCAAGCCATGAAGACGAAGCCAGTTCCTCATACGGATCTCCCCAAAACGTTAAATTGGGACTCGGAGGAAAAGCAGCAGCTACAAAATCCAAAACAGTTGCCGGTCTCGCCACCATCTGCGGGAGATTGAATGCTAAATTGTCCACCTTGTGCTCATAAATCTTACCGTTCAGATCAACCTTGTATCTTGAAGTCCCCTGGAACCGTCCCTTAGCCTCCCATGGCACCCGTGGAACCCCCTGAATCTCCCATCGAATCCAAATCGAATTTTCTGAAGGCTGCCACACCCGGAACACCTCCACCCTAATGTCTCTAAATAGAATCCGTCCATGGAATCTCAAAGCCCAGAAGATGAGCCGATAGTTATCCATCCCTTGAAACGTACTCAGAGGGTCGATGAAAGTGATATCTTCTCTGAAAGATCGAAATTCATTAGGTTCCGAACAACAAGAAAGGAACTTGGAGCGGAATTAGGGTTTCAGAGACAGACCTGTAGATGTCGTAATTGAGGTCTTTGGAGAAGAGGGAAGGGAGATCATCGCGGAGGGTGCGGACGGCGACGCCAACGTTGAGGTAGAAATCGTTCTTCCGGCCGTGGGATGGTGGCCGCGGCCTCGGCCGCAGCGGCTGCGTGTCATGCTGGTCTTTTGACGCCGGGGACTTATCGTGTGGAGGTTCCAGGAGGGGAGGAGGCTCAAGCTTTGTGAGAGGAGAAGAGCGGGAGAGGATTGTGGAGTTGAGGTGTATTGGGGGCTTGCGGAGGGAACTTTGTGAGGGTCTGGGAAGTGGTAGGGGAGCACTCGGGGATAGATTTAGATGAAAAAATGCCATTTTTGGGAGAACTTCTTCGTCTGCGTCTCAGTTTTCCATGGCTGAGAGTCCATAGGAAATGGTACCAGGAAAAACCATTTTGTTTTTTTAGGTCTTACTAGCAATCTTTTATTGGTAGTTTTAGTGGCCTCAAGGACTCCCAACAATGTAAGAACTTATGCAGATTGGTCCTTATTATCTTGTTATTTAAAATTTTAGATCTTCACCTTTGTTGTCCCCAATTCATGGAAAATTCCAAACTCCATCGTTGCCCACTGTAATATACTGTTGGTGTGTGATGGATGATGAAGATCTAACACCTACAAGGGATGAGAACTAACGGCAAATAGTTATAATAGAAAACAATTTGAAAAACTTCAAACTTAAGATTTTGCTTGTCACATTAATTGTTGAATTAGGAGTTAAAATAAATTATGAATTAAATGTCAGATCTCAAAAATAGATTTTAAATTCACTAAGGTAAATCACATGAATCATCACTAAGCAGATCAGCTGTAAAGCCTATATTAGCCAATCTTGTTAGGAATTATACTTAGAAATAATTTATTCTCGCATTATTCCTGCAGGAAATTATAAGGAATAAATTATTTCCTTGGATTAAAAAGATATTTTTTATATTTATTTCCTTTGATTAGGAATTATTTATTTTCCTATTTTATGTTATTTCCTATATCTCCTAATAATTAATATGAATTGATTATTGGAGATATTGAGAGATATATTTTTCCTTTCATATCATTTCCTTTTTATTATTTTTTCTATTATAGGATTCTTGTAAGGGTTATTTATACCCTCGTTCATATTAATGAAAGCATCAAGTATTCCGCATTATTTTAAATCTCAACATGGTATCAGAGCCAAATTTTTGTCCTAACGACACATAATCCTTGGAGAGGACCTCAAGACTCCCTTCCCGCCGGCCTTCTTGCGGGAAGGGAGGAATCCCACATTCGTCTTCGTCTGTTTGTCGGGAACTTTCCTCTGTCCCCTTATTTGAGTTATGCGACGTCTTCGCCCGCCTTCGTCTTCTTCATAAGTAGCATCTTCGACTCCGGTGCTTTTAGATAGCTTCATCGCGTCATTCTTCTTCGCACCCGAAGCTCGCAGGCCCTTCGATCCCCATCGGTCCTTCAGTCCTCGCCGGCCATTCGATCCTCGCCGACCCTTCGATCCTCGTCGGCCCTTCGATCTTCGCCTCGCCGGCCCTTCGGTTCTCGCCGGCCTTTCGGTCCTCGCCGGCCTTTCGGTCCTCGCCGGCCTTTCGGTCCTCGCCGGTCATTTGGTCCTCGCCAAGCCTGAATTTAGCTAAACTCAAGATTCAGCCAAATCTGAATCTAACAAAACTCAAGATTTAGCCAAGCCTGAATCTACTTTTCTCTATACCAAAACATATGGCAGACAAACTCAAAATTCAGCCAAGCCTGAATTTAGCAAAACTCAAGATTCAGCCAAGTCTGAATCTAACAAAACTCAAGATTCAGCCAAGCCTGAATCTACTTTCTCTCTATGCCAAAACATATGACAGACAAAACTCAAAATTCAACCAAGTCTGAATTTAGCAAAACTCAAGATTTAGCCAAGTCTGAATCTAACAAAACTCAAGATTCAGCCAAGCCTGAATCTACTTTCTCTCTATGTCAAAACACATGACAGACAAAACTCAAAATTAAGCCAAACTTGAATTTAACTAAACTCTTCTCAATCCTCGATACTACTCAGTAAGTTAGGAATTATTAACATACATTCCAAACTTAAGGGGGAGTGTTAGGAATTATACTAGGAAATAATTTATTCCTGCAGGAAGTTATAAGGAATAAATTATTTCCTTAAATTAAGAATATATTTTATTTTCTATTTTATATTTATTTCCTTGGATTATGAATTATTTATTTTCCCGTTTGTATTATTTCTTATATCTCATAATAATTAAATTCATTGATTATTGGAGATATTGAGAGATATTTTTCCTTTCATATCATTTCCTTTTTATTATTTTTCCTATTATAGGATTCTTTTAAGGGTTATTTATACCATCGTTCATATTAATGAAAGTATCATATATTCCACATTATTCTAAATTTCAACATGGTATCAGAGATATTTATGAAATTAGGATGAACGAGAAGATATCTAGTACGAACATGTGACTCCCTTCATATGTAGAACTCGAGTAGTCCATCTGATAATTCGGCTTGGTTCTTAATACAATATCAAATCGACCTCATCAAAGAAGATCCAACTCGCTTCAATGTTGAATTAGTCTAGAGTCGAATTACTCCAAGCATCGAACAAAAGCACACAGATGTGACCCGACAAACTCACAGAAACAGAAGGCAAATTACGACGCTCACAGCATACCAATCATAATATTAATTATATGTCAATATTATAACAAAGCAAAAGAGAATAAACCAAAAATTCTTAAAGACTAATATGTAACGATCATTTGTTTACATTATATGGAAAAAAATTATTTTATGATTAATACGTATAAGGGATTGATAAGTAATCCCAAGATAATGTATCATAATTCTCTCTTGGTAAGTATAGAAATCTTCTCTCTTCAGTCTTCAGCTTTTTCTTTCCTTCTGCATTAGCTATTGTCATAATTCAACAATAAGAATTGTTTGGTTTGTATGTAAATGCTCCTTTCCTATATATTTGATTTGACTGAGAATGTTAAATAATTTATTTAAATTAAACTCAATCAGCAGTAAATTAATATCAATTTAATTCAAATCAAATAAAGTAGACAATTCTCTAGATAAAAAAATATTGTGTATTTACGTTTATTTTATTAGATATGTGGTGGACATATTGGAATACACCATACTGTTGAATACACGACATGGTCCTCACATCCAAACGAAAGACATCATATTTTTCTAAGATAGGTGAGGGAGACTTGTGTCAATTAGGATAGTTGTGTTTATGTTATTAGATGATTGCTAAAGCAGTAATCGTGAGGGACACTTTGCTGCATCTTCCCGTAGCAATGATTAAGGGACCGTTTGGGGCAGTTTATTTGGTGCGTGGCATTTTGAAAACACATCAAGTCTGTTTGGGTAAACTGCAATTTGACAGTTTATGTGTTTTCAAAAGGTTGAAAACAGTATTCTGACACCGCACATATCTAGATGCGGTGGCAGCTTTCTGGCTACGGACTGGCTTTTTCAAAAAAAATGAAAATTTATAATAGCCACCTCACCTAGCTTATCAGTAGATTATTTTTAATCAGCTTATCAATAAATTGTTCAATAAGCTGCAGCTGCCCCAAACACTCTTAAGAATCAAAATTAGTACATATAATGGTATATTTCTAATAAAGATAGTAAAATGTCTAACAAATATATTAACTCCTTATTTTGATTTATAATTTTGTTATGATTTATTGTTATTGTGTTATTGTTGTTGCTTCTCCCAACAACTTTTCTTTTTCTGTTAAAATTTTATACTCAAAACATCATTTAATTTTGCTCGTAAGATTTGCCTATATACTTTTTTGTTGAATCTAGATCTGCCCGATAAACTGTGCCCAATGAATAGCCTGTGGGAGGGAGAGAAAAAGAGAGGGGAAGAAGAGAAGAGGAAGATTTGTCCCCTCCGGTGGATCATAGTGTTCCTGGGCCATGGGCCCAATTTATTCAAATGAAACCTTGAGTTACAAGTATAAGGAGCTCCTCCGAAAAAAGGTTCTCCTTTATATCATGAAACTCTCTTATTTATAGAAGATAAGAGTGATAAAAAAATTTATAAAAATTACATATTCAGCTTTGTCTTAAAAGAAGAAGCAAATGGTTTTTTAATCACTTTGACTGTTGGACAGTCTCGAGATTCGTGATGAAATTAATCAGTCAGTTGAGAGAACTGGTCGGCCGACTAAGATGAAGTGGCCGGAGGTAAAATCAAACAAGTCAATTGATGTAAGGTGACCAAAGAAGAAAGCCTAGCCGACTAACTGACACGAGACGACCGACATAAATATTTTTGCCTCCGATGAAACATGTTTTGACCTGGCGATGTCTTAATGACATATTCTGTCTATACACTTTTGAAATCTTATATGTTTATACATGACATCTAAAATTTTATATTTACTTGTCATCACATTTTAATGTCTAAATCAAATCAAAATTTATGCACAAAATTATATTTTATTTTATTTAAGGTCGAATTATTACTGACATTTTTATGTATTTTAGAGATTAGTGTATTATAAAAACATTTAGATATTAAATATTTAAGAACATAAGAATTGAATTATAAACCCCTCTATATAAAAATGTTCAAACAAAGGTCATATGTAATTGGACGAATTTTTAAATATATAATTTTTTAAATTTTATTTTAGTGAAAGGTTATTATAAAAGATACTAGTTGCCAATTTAATGGGCCACTAGGCCCATTATAAATTGTCCACTCAATAGGCGACTGAAAGTGACGGTGATTTCTTTGTTTTTTCATTTAAATTTTAATTATTACTTTATGTAGTGATGAAAAAAAATCTAATAAATATATATATTAGGGTTTAGGGTTATTATAAATTTTAAAAAAGTTTAAATTTAATTAAACCTGTTTAAAAATTTAATTGAAAAAATTTCTTAGAAATACTTCATAATTCTTTATCGAGACGGATTTCTTATTTATAATTTTAAATTTTATCTCTAATCTAAAATAAATTTAATTTTCCCATTTTAATTAAAATTAAAATTATTGCAAATAAAAGACGTTTGTAATTCCTATTGAAAATTTTATGAATACTTAAATAGAATATATCAAATGAATTATAGATACAATATTCTCAAATGTTCTGTGTTAAAAATTTGTTGTAATAGAGTAATATATTATCGTGTTAGCGTGATACGAAGATTCAACACACACTCAGAAAGATAAAATAACTAGTAATTAATGATAGAATTTTTACATAGAAAACTCAAAAAGAACAGCACGGGGCCTGGTCAATTGAAGAGTTCACTATTTAATGAAGATTAAAGTAGCAACTACTTGTCCTACAAACATGAAAGAGTTACGTGGTTTCTCAAGTTACAATGTCGGCATGCGAATAAACTTGTTGCAAAAAACGACAACGACTGATGGCGAACAACGGTGGCTA
The DNA here is from genome assembly GCA_022702705.1 of Papilionanthe hookeriana x Papilionanthe teres. Classification (NCBI taxonomy): domain Eukaryota; kingdom Viridiplantae; phylum Streptophyta; class Magnoliopsida; order Asparagales; family Orchidaceae; genus Papilionanthe; species Papilionanthe hookeriana x Papilionanthe teres. Next base: position 58,158,486 of record CM040427.1, on the reverse strand, counting down.
GTATGTGGTGGTTGATGGTAATCGATGGTAGTCATAAGCGGTTGGCAATGGTCGTCGCCGGTCGACGGTGATCGTCGAGGGGTTTTCTGAGGTCGGCAGTCATCGATGGTGGTTGACGGCGATCATTGTTGATGGTCAACGGCAGCGGAAGTAGTGCTGGACTTCAACTCCCTCTCAAAGCTTTATGCTCTTTCTCATGTCTCAGGCCTTCCTCCTCGGGCTACACCCTCCATAAGAGAGGTGTGACTCTATTTATAGAGTTTCAGGTGCAATTAATGAATAAATACAAATCACTTTGATTGGAAGCCTCACAGAGCTTCCTTCGATTTGATGACATTTGATGGACATTTGTGCGACTTAATGATGTCGGAATTGAGATCTTGAACTCTTTGAATTTTTTTTGTCGAGACGCTCGATTCGACTATAAGTTGTCTGATTCGACATTCATTTGACCTCTCAAATATGCTCAGAAAGCTTCAAGAAAATGATTTAATGGCTTTATCTGAACTTGATTTGACTTGAATTAGACTAATTTTGGTTTTTCGAGTCATTATCATCGAGCCGATCATTTTGATTATAAGCTTGCTGAAATTAGAGTTCTGGTGCTCGTTATCAAAGTATAAATATTTCTTACTTAAAAGATTGACTCAAGATCTATGACATGCATTGAGATTTGTGTTGGATGATACAAATTTGTTGATAGCTAGGGTTGTAAATGAACCGAAGACAAACGAACGGAGCTAGTGTTCTTGTTCGAAATGTTTGAATTCATCACTATTCGTATTTGATTCATTTAACAAACCGAACGAAAAAAAATTGTTCTTGTTCGTCTCGTTTGTTTATCGAACGAATCGAACACGAACTTTCCGGCGAACCGAACACGAACTGTTCGCGAACAATAAGCTTTTTTGACTACTAGCTTTGATAGCATACTTCCTCAAAATGAAGCAAATTGATCAGGTATTCCATACACATCAGGTAATTCATACTTCCTCAAAAATGAAGCAAACCGAATAAAGCGTTTGGGGTTTTATTTTAATATATAGTATAGTATATTAACTATAATATTATAATATTCATATTAATATAATTAATACTATAATATTATTATTGTTATTAATAATTTATCATACATTATAATTTATAGAAGTTTAATTATTTAAATATGATAAATTTTTATAATATATAATTATTTTTAAAATATCATAATTTTTTTATATATAATATTTTAAATTATTTTATATTTCGAATAATAACGAATCGGACACGAATGAACACGAAAGAACACATCACTGTTTGTTTTTTGTTCGTTTAACAAATCGAACGAAAAAAAATTGTTCGTGTTCGTCTTGTTTGCTTATCGAACGAATCGAGCACGAACTTCTTGGCGAACCGAACATGAACTGTTTGCGAACAACGAGTTTTTTTGACAGCCCTATTGATAGCGGATCAATAAAATTTTTAACTAAATCCTATTTACGATAGATTTTTTTGGGTAACAATTTCATGAGAAATAAAATATTGTTAAAAATAAATATAAATAAATATAAATAACATAAAAGTTTAAATACTCTATACAACCAGTAAAATTTAAAGTGACTATAAAAATCATAGAAAATCTAATGTAAAATTTTAATAATTTCAAAAAATATGTGGCTTACAGTAAAAATAGGACTAAAAAATATTAATTAATAGTTAAGTAGGAATAATATTTAGAGCAAGTGTGTTACAAGATTTATTGGTTAATCTATTATAGTTATCATCGAATATATTACTTTATTTAATAAATTTCTAAAATTATAAGAAATAATAGTGTGGGATATTTTAGTTCAAAACCTAAAGCAATCAATTTTATAAATATTTCTTTAAATATAACTATATCTATAAACGTTTAAAGATGGAATTAAGAAAATAAATATTTCAAATTTATAAATATAAAAATTCATAATAATATTTTAAAGCTAAAAAATAAATTTAAAATTACAAAATAAAAATTCCTTTTCAAATAGAAATTCATGAAATCTTTAAAGAAAAAGTTTTAATTAGGTTTCTAAAATATAATTAATAATTGATGCATGCTAGAAAATTCGTGGCTGTAGGGTAACAGTTTATCATCTTAATGTTGTACGAGAATTTAACACACACACGCAGATGAAAGAAAAACAAACACTGACGACTCCTAAAGTTTTTACGTGGAAAATCCGTAAAAAGAAAAATCACGTGGGACTGACCCAGCTGCAGGAAATCCATTGTCATATAAACGAGAAAGGGTAACTATTGATTGACGATGATTGGTGGTGATCGATAGTGGTTAGCAGTGGACGACGATGATTGATGAAGGTCAAGAGGTCGACAGTGGTTAACGATAGTTGGCGGTGGTCAACGACAGTGGGTAGGGGTCGACGACGGTAGGCAGTGGTCGTCGAAAGTCGGCAGTGGTAGACGGCGGTCGACGGGTCGACGTTGGTTGATGGTAGTCGATAATAGTTGGCGATAGTTGACTATTGTCGGCAGTGGTCGATGACAGTTGACAGTAAATAGTGGTTGGCGATGGTCAACCGCTGACGGAAGTGGTCGGCGACGGTCGGCGGTTGTCGATGGAGGTCAGCGGTGATCTATGACGGCCGATTGTGGTCGATGACGGTCGGCGGTGATACTCCATTGCAGTTTCTCCTCAAAGCCTTAGACTCTCTCTAGCCTTAAGCTGCCCCTCATGAGAGCGGTGGGGTTCTGTCAATAATGTTCTTGATGCAATTAATGCATGAATATGAATCATTTTGATCGAACGATGTTTAATGGACATTTGGATATCTTGATGATGTCAGAATTGAGTGATCTTGAGCTCGTTGGATTCGCCTTGTCAAGACGCTGAGTTTGTCAGATTCGACATCCGTTTGACATCCCAAATGTGTATGAGAATCTCCCAAAAGCTGTTAAATGACTTGATCTTGGCTTGATTTGACTCGGAGTGGACTAACTTTGATGTCATTATGTTCCTCTCATTGACTATATGTTTACTGAAATCAGACTTCTAGATAACTTTTTATCAAGATTTGAACAACAATTGCTAAAAATATTATTTCGAGATCCGTGTCATGCTTCAAAATTCATGTCGTATAATGAAAATTTATTGGTGGAGTATCAATAATTTTTTAAAAAATTTAAATTTTCCTAAGAAAAAAATATATTTTTCTCATATTTATATAAAATAATTAACGAATTTTATACAAAAACAAATATTGTTGTTTGATCTATAACCCATTTAATAGTTACCAACAATGGGAATGATCTTCTCGGCTTAGAAAATTTCGCTTTTAGGGCCGTTGAATGAAACTCAATAGGCAAGTTGGACGAGTTGTTGTGGTCAAATAGTTTTACTAGTCAAATTGCTTGGGTCAGATTGACCTTCTAGCCGGCTTAGCAAACTGACTACTTTCATTTCTCCAACTAAAGTTAAAATATATATCTTCAGAATAATATGGACAAGTAATATTACATTAATTTCAAACTTGATTTGAAGCCCATTTTCACTACTTAGCCTTTTGTATGACGGTTTGGATTTTCAAATTAACTCAGCATATATATAAATAAATTTTGAAAAAGAAGTCTTATAATTTATTATTATTTTTTTTAATTTTGAAATGAAAGTGATATAATTTTTTTTTATCTCGAAATAAATGATAAATTTAATTTTTTCTGATTAAAATCTATCTGAACATCGTGAAGTGTGTATGAAATAAATTTAGAATATTTTGATTTTTTTTTTTGATAAATTTTTGGTAACTCTATCACACCATAATCAAGAAAAATGAATAATTTCCTTCATAAAAGTTTAATATTATTCATTTGGTTTGTTAAAGCTTGATTTTTTAATTTATCTGTGCATTTTGATACGTACCAACCAATTCTTATGTATTTACCTATCTAACACCAAAATTTTGCTTTCTATAATTATAACACTCAAATCATACATATCACATAATAATACCACCATTTTAATTTTTAAAAGGAGAAATACTCTATTTCATGCATAGACAAGGTGGCATGTATGTACAAATTTGAGCTTTAAGTGTTAGATTTGTAAATACATCTGAATTGAGCGTTATGTGTAAATCTTATTTATATAAAAATCAGTTAAAATTTAAATAATACCGTGAGGTTTACAACTTTTATATTTTGTTTTTATTAAGTGTGTGTTTGAGGCGACGGTGTGGTGCCACATCATAGTTTTTTTCTTTTTTTGTCAAAATTGCTTTTTCAAAAAGTTACAGATAAAATATGTGTTTTTCTACTAGACCTGGCTACCTCTGGTGGCTGCTAGAAAACTATGATTTGATTCTTTCAAAAAAAATATTTTGTAATAGCCAGTATGAGTTTTTGGACAACAGCTTTTTCAGCAGCTTCAAAAATCAGTTGAAGAAGAAACTGATGTTAAAAAAACTACGTTGGTTAATACAAAAAATAAAATAGAAATCTTTTTTAAAAATTCAGATCGTAACTTTTTAGCAGTCACCGCAGGTAGCTATGCATGATGGAAAAAATTGATTATGACTATGTGCTGTTATAAAATGAGGACACAATTGCGTTATCATTATTGTCCTTGTGTTATTGTGATGTAATTTTTTTTCCGTTAAAGTATACTTAATCAAAGTAAATAACTTACCATCAAATACTTAATCAAACTAATACTTTTGGGCATGGAATCAAATCAAATTGAACGATCTGATCAGTTCAATCATGAATCGATTCTTCAAAAGTTTCAACCCAAATTCAAGTCTAATGTTGCATAAAATTCAAGAGAATGGCTAGATCCGTGAGTTATACTAGTGGATGGTTCGATTATAAGATTGATCAATTTTTAGCTTTTTGATCTAATAACTAAAAGGAAAATTGTTAGAATAAAAATAAGAAAAAAAATTAATATATGATATCTCAAAAATTTAATTTAGAATCATATATAAAATGTTCAAGGATGGTATGTCCTAAGTAAGAACATTGTATATTGAATTTGAAAAATTATCATTCTTGCTTCATTATTATATTATTTATATTGTAAAATAATTTTAAAATTTATTATATAATTTAGTTTAACTCTCAATTAGTTTGCTGAACCTTGAACATCTATTTTTTCTAATTTTAATGTTTTTGCTGCCTTCCAAAATTTTAAACAATTCTCAATTATTTGGTTTAATTCTTAGGAATGACTCATATCTAGGGAGTTGGAGTTTCTTGGTGAAGAGGTGTGACTCCTAGTGAAAAGGAGTGTCTCTTGAAAGTTAGTGGGTTGGGGGGAGCGAGGCGTGCTTGTAATTTATTCGTGGGTTTTTTCTATAAATAGATGTGTAAACCTATGAGTATGTAACTCCTCTGAAATGATGCATTCGCCGGCTCGCTCCCAAGGACGTAGGCAATTCTTTGTCGAACCTCGTTAAATCTCTGTGTTGTTCTTCTGGTTTTGTGTCGATTACTGTTTTCGTTCCGATATTTTCATAACATTAATGATGGCGGCCGTTTGATAATAACAATCATGCAATGCCAAATTGATAACATTGGGTGGCAATGATCACCAATAATATGAGGATAGTAAAGCTATGGTTTAATGTTGATATGTTGGATGAGGATGCTTCAACATGGGATTGTTGAGGAATATAATAACAACAATCCAGTTGAGGCCAAATGAAGTTGGTCTAATGGTAGTTTGAAGATAAAGGTCTATTAACGACGCTCCTATAGCAACGAGCAAACAATTACACTCTAATTATAATTGTCAACCGACACTGGCTTTATGGTATCAGTCAAGTGATGGTTGTTAAATAAAGTGGACAAGTAATAACTATTGGGTTTTTAGTCTCTTGTGGCAGCAATTAACGGTTATGTTTTGATAGGGAAATCCAATGATGAAATTGACGTCACCAATCTGATGATGGTGATTGTCATAGTTGGTCTGAATAAGATGATTGACAATAGTTGTTTGACAGTGATGGTAATATAGCAACAGTCCAATAGAAAAGATCGAACTGTGGAGATCCCTTGTTTACTAGCAAACGGTCACTATGTATTGGTAGATCTAAAGCCTTATGATTCTCTAAACCTTGGAGTAATCTTTTCCTTCTTACGTCCAAACCCCATTTCTTGTAGAGAGTGAGAGTTTATTTTATAATTTTTTAAAAGAAATATCATCCTAAATGTTGCCAAAATTTAAGGCACTCCATCATATAGTTCAGAGTGATTTCCTTGATCATAAAATATTTTTTAAATATATGAATGATCTTGTTAAATCAAATTTAATTAAACAATATTTTATCCATTAGACTTATCTCTTTGAGATCCTCAATACAACTATAATGATGCAAGATTTAGACATCATTTGATCCTCGAATATCCTAAAAATTTTTACTACGTTTCAATAACTAATTGATTTGAACATTTATGTGCTCCGATCAAATTATTTTAAATGTTAATGGACATGTCTCATCAAGATGTTTAGCTCCATCAAAATTAAACAACCTTTAGCTCATATATTTATCTAATGGAGAGGCTCAATTGGACAATAAAAATACAAAGATTTAGTGATGGTTTGATGCTCTAACAAATATCCTAAAGATTCTACTGCCCATATATCAATGGATTGATTTGGACTTGTTCAGACCTGGATAATCGTTAGGTCTGCCTCATCAAAACTTTTTGTTCCATCATTAATTGATCCACAAATCAAAGTTGGGATAATATATTTAATTTAACTACTTTTTTTTTAATTTTAACATATGTTAAAATTCCTGCTTAATCAAGTGAATTTTTTAATGATATATCAAAATTTTTTTTTATCACAAGGATCTACCTAAATTATGACCGAATCTCTTAGGATTTGCAGAAGTGTTAGCCTTCAATTAGAAATATTTTAGATTTTTATGCTACCACTGATTAACTTTATTGATTAGGCTTTTTTATATCTTTATAAATATAGTATATAGATATAAAAATTAAAGATACCATCACAAAAATTAAAGATACCAATCCATTCCGAAGAAAGCAAATCATGGTGGCAAGCTTATCTCTCCCAAAGCATATCTCTTTAACTGTCAGCCACCTTCTTCTTCTTGCCTCTCTTCTCCATCCCGTTCTCTCCTATCCCCCCTCCTCCATGGGCAAACACTTCCCCTTCTATCCTCCTACCATATCCCCTGCTCCATCCCCCATCCCCCTCACACTCACCGCCACCTCCACCGCCGCATCTCCACCCCTCCTCTCCCAACACACGGTGGTCGTGCTCGCCGCCATAACTTGCGCGCTAGTCTGCGCGCTCGGACTCAACTCGACTCTCCACTGCGTACTCCGATGCACCCGTCGAGCCATCTCTGATCCCGCGGGCTGGGCTGCGGCCCGTCGTATCAATGTGGGTTTACGGCGGCCCGACATCCTCTCGCTTCCCATCACCGTCTACGCCGCTGGTTCGCCGGGCGGTGGAGGTATGTCGCCGCCGATGGCGGCGGCGGTGGGTTGTCCGATATGTCTGTCGGACTTTACGGAAGGGGAGAAGATCAGGATTTTGCCGGTGTGCGATCACCGGTTTCATGTGGCTTGTATTGACACGTGGCTGCTTTTGCACGGGACGTGTCCAACTTGTCGCCACCGGCTGTCGTCGTCAAAGCTGACTCCGCCGGATATAGTTTGACTTCTCTCAACGTGTTTTTCTTTTTTTTTTTTTTTTTTTTTTTGTGCATACATTTTGGATTTTGTTAATTTATTTTCAATTTTAAGTGATCTGGTTAGTGTGGAGAAAATATTACTTCCCAAGTCTCATCAAATATATAAAATAATATCTTATTGTAAAACAAAGAGAAGCCATAAATCAAGCCCGATCTTAGTCTATAGGCCCGTTTGGGACACCTTATAAGCGCGGCGGCATTTTTGAAAACGCGACCTAACCGTTTGGTTTTGCAAATTTTTAAAAACCCTATCTGCCGCATTTAAATATTATATTCTTTTTCAGCAGCTTCCAATTTAATATGTATTCCTGCAAGACAATCAATCGCATGCACACAAGCCAATATTATTATAATTAGTCGTTAAATTAAAATAAATGATGATCTCCATTCACCCTAGAAAAACATATTATAAAATTTTATTAATACAATTTACTTTAAAATAGGCTATTTTAAAATACATATCATTATTTTGCATGTCATGTTTATATCATATCTCGATACAATTAATCTATTGAATAATATTTATATAATAATTTGATTGTTTATCTGATAAATTTATTTTATGTAGGGAGAATATACGACGAATAGATTAAAAATATACGTCATAAAAATATTCTGAATATAAAATCACATCTAAATATGTTAACATCATTAAAGTGCATCAAAAAATTTTCATCGTCAATAGTGTATTTCAGATCATGTTGGGCAAGAATATTTCAAATTTAAATTCAAAAATATATGAGCCTCGATTTCCAAAAAATTATAATCAAAATGAACATCACTATAAGATAACCTTATAACATTAAAAATAGTTCATCCGAGTTTAAAATAACTTATGTTGAACATTTAAATGTTTTGATGCATCGACTGAAATGGTAAAAGATCTTAAAAATTTAGCATTCCTTAGTTAAATCGAGTATCTCGATGAGAGAATCCAACTAACTTATGATCGTTCAATTCTCATGTCATTAAGTACTTAAATATTTGAAAACACTATCTTCGATCAAGAGGTTAAATGTGGACGGTCTCATGAAAATTTGTCAATTTTATCAAAATGTCCCCCTAAAAAACTATTAATAGACATTTGTTCCTCACTCCTAGGAGGAGGGAAGAAAGAAAAGAGTAGGCTAACTACTAAATTTCAACTCTTGAAGTCACGATGGTTATCACCGGCCTTCAAAGTTTATCTCTAACTACCAAAGTTTGCTCCCAGCTACCAACCACCAAAGATAGCTATCGATCAACACTAATAATTTGCTTTTGCCAGTTATAGTCATTATAGTAACCAAGTAAAGTTTTTGTAGCCAATTACTGTTGTTTTAATCACTAGCATTAGCTTGTAATACCATGTCATTTGACCCCCTTTTAGTGTCAACTGTGGTGCGACAGAGACAAATGACTCAGTTAAACAAAGTTCTTATCAACACTCACCTGAACTAAAGCTAATCGAGCCGAGAAAAGGCATCGATTAGCTTATCGCTGCAACCCGATTGAAGGGAAGAATACAACATCACGAGTAGTCTCATGAACGACGCTAAAATTTCTTAACGGAATCCACAAACATCCCAAAGGACGCCCTCATCAAAGTATGATTTATTTATCAGATTATGTTAATTCACTCTACGCTATACACCCTAATCTCATTTTGCAGATAGAAGCTCCTCATTCGGAGTTCAATAAGTAAACAGATAAGAATAGCCGTTACGCATTGCCAAGCCAGTCAAGCCTAGTCCTACTGAAGGTCATAAAGGTAAATAAGCCCCAATTCAGCATAGTCGGGCGAGCAAGTATTGCCGAACGAAGACTCACCGATTTCAGCCGACCGAGTCAAAGGGCTTATGAGTTTTATACATTTTATATTCATTTTATACTATATTTAAAACAAATACATATAATTATAGATTTGGGTGGTATAAATGTAAAAAATAAAATTTTGATGTTAGATACATATATATATATATATATATATATATATATATATATATATATATATATATACATAAGAATTGGCTGGTATGTATGTAAATACTCAAAAAATAAAACAAAAAATAAAAATCAAAACCACATTGTTAGGTATGGCTCATATATCAGGTGATGCATTTCTCCTAAGGGGCTAGATATTGGCCAAGGTGAAGATTTGTTAGGTATGACTCATATACCTAATATGGGATAAATGTTGGAGCAGAGCGACGAATTGGGAAGTTCTATTATGTGGGTTGGGGGTGCGGGGGTAAGGCCCCGCGGTTTAGTATAGGAGTAATTTGGTAATTATATATTGTACTCTACGGTTATAAATATGCCCAGTGAGTAGCCCTAGGGCTTATGGTTGTAATCCTGTATTCTGTACTCTTTTCTGATTAGTGAAAAGAAAGTCGCCGCTCTGCTCCCGAGGACGTAGGCATCTTTACCAAACCTCGTTAAATCTCTGTGAGTTCCTGAATTTGTGTAGATTCTTGTTTTCTTCGCCCTAAATTTCTCAACACACGTGTTGTGCGAAGTTTACTCTCACATTTGCGGGAGAAGTTTATTAGCTCATAGCTTTAGTAGTGCTTTAATGCAAGTAAATCTCGCTTTTGAGGATTATAGTGATGTGGCCCACATGAGAATAATAGTGGTTGTGCTCTAATTTGAGCATAAGTTAATTCGAAAAAAGGAATTTGAATCAGACCGAACAGAAACATACTGTTTCGAACGAGTCTACTTCAAACAAAAAAAAATTCAAACGAGCCAAACACTAACAAACTCTGAGCTTGCTCGAGTTGGACATACTTACACCCTTTATGATATGAGTCTTATTTAGGAGGGAAAAAAAAAAAGGAAATTTGTGATGAGTATTGATAAGATAGATATCACCACTTGAAGATATCCACCAAGCTCTTGATAGGCCTATCGCCATCCATCCAAGGTGACGTGAGTAGTGTTACAATTCTACTGATGGAGATTGAAAGATATAATAGGATAATTTGGTATAGGATATTCACAAGACAACAAATTTAATAATTATGTTCTTTTTTAATTTATTTGTTACATTAAGTTTGTGATTAGTAACAATATAAACTAATTTAATAAATGTGTAATTTATTTTAAATAAAATTTAATTAATTTTTTTTTTAAAGATAAATATTTACATGGGCGCACTAAATATATATAATGGAATATGATTGAGTGATAAGACCGGAATAAAGAATGATAAGATTTCACTCATTTGGTGTGGAATGGGGGACCATCTCATCTCTCTTTTAATAATTTGTTAGTTGATTACGAGTTTTTGGACTTTAATTTTAGATTTCAAAATTTCATTTTCATATCCTATTAATCCAATTCTTAGCATTTATGAGGGTTGTGAAGACCTGTTTTTATTTATTATTATTGACAAGTATTGTCCGCCACGAATCTCAAACATTAACATGAATCTCAAAGATAATATTTTGAGAAAAAATGTTCAAATATTGATAAAAATTCATCCGGAGCTCCAATTTCAAGAACTTAAAGTCAAATTGACAGGCTCGATGAGACGTATCTAATGATATCAAAGTCAGTCTAATCCAAGTCAAATCAAGCTCAAATCAAGTCATTAAACCATTCTTAGAAGATTTTCAGACACATTTGGAATGTCAAACGAATGTCAAATTTGGCAAGTTCATAGTCAAATCAAGTATATTGGCAAGACGAATCCAACAAGCCCAAGATTACTCAATTCTAACATTATTAAGACATCTAAATGTCTATTAAATGTTGTGTTATTGAAGGAACATCTATGGACCGTCCGATCAAAATGATTTATATTCCTACACTAATTGCACTTAGAACACTATAAATAGACCCCAACCTCTCACATGAGAGAGGGCTGAAGCCTAGAGAGTGAACTTAAGGCCTTGAGGAGAAGCTGCAGCTCAACATCACCGCCAATTGTCGTCGAACACCGCCAACCTCTATCAACAACCACTAACTCTCGTCGACAATTGCCAACAACAGTTGACCACGCACCGACCGTCGTTGATAACAACCAACCTTCATCGACCACCGCTGACCTTCATCGACCACCGCCTACCATCATCGACCACCGCCAATCACAGTCGACCACTGCCTACCACTGTCGACCATCGATCACTTCTTTTGCCCTCCACTAATTGTCGTCGACCACTGCCGACCGCAATCTACCATTGTCCACAGTCGTTGACCAGCGCTAACCATCATTTATCACCCACAATTATGGTCAATTACGACCAAATAGATGCCATCAAATGACCCTATAATTTGAAAAATATAATTATCATTCCCCATCTGTGGGATAAGTGATTTCTGTAATCATCAACCAATAGTGAATTTTTGCAACTGGGCCAGACCCCGTGGGTTTTCCCTTTACGAGTTTTCCACATAAAAATTTCTGAAATCGCATTGCTTGCTTCTCTATCATCGTGTGTGTGTTGAATTCTCGCACAACACTAAGACGATAATCCATTACTCTACCACCGCGAATTTTTTGGCATGCATCAATTATTATTTTATTTATTTATTTTTTTTTTTTTATGTGGGATTGGTGAGCTCCCCTCAGCTCCAATGTGGGCCATTTAGGTTGGGGAGAGATGAGCCTTTTGCCAAACTATTCAGCTTAATATGGGTTGTTTGAGTTAGCTGCAACTTATTAAAAAGCAATTATGAAGCTGCTGAAAAATAATTTGATATTCAAATAGTTGTGGTGGTAATTACATTTTTATTTTTTGAAAAAGTTAGACCGCACATAAAAGGTTGTCACCGGACCTAGTCAGGATCGGCGAGAAAATATAGATTTCAGCGGCCATTTTCGAAAAACTACCAAAATACAATTTACCCAAACACAAAAAAATTGTGGTGCAACGTCGTACCACCACCGCACCGCCGCCCCAAACACCTAAGAACAATTTTATTTGACAGTTACAATAAGTAAAATTGATTGCGAAGTTTCTATGATAATAAAATGAGTAAACTATAAAAGAATGTTATGCAATAATTTTGATAAAATGAACTTGAAATTATCGTATTCATTTTAAAATTTATGTTGTACATAAATAATTTATATTTCACTCATTTTAAAACGAAGCTAATTGGTTAGATCAGTCCCACCCTACTTAAAAAATTGTTTGTGAAGTGTTAATAAAATTGTATACGTTGTTGTTAACTAAGTTATATCTTAGTAAATTAATAAATTAAACATCATTTTGTTTAAATCAAAATTTTTATATACTAGATCTTAAGCTGTTGATAATGATATTTTTTGATTTTTTTTTTTTTAACTTAAGCATGAACCAACAACTACGTAAATTTTATATTTATTAGCACTATTTTTTTAGTATTTTGATAATCCTAATATGTTGTGAATGATATGGTGAGTATGTGGAGCCCGATCCACTCTCATTTTGGCAATTCCTTATGACAGTATTTAATTGTTTACAGCTTTTAATTGCTCTATTAATTCTTCTTTATGAAATTTTTTTAGGTGCACTTCTGTTTTACCTCTTCTGCTGCACTTTGGCTCATGCTAAAGGCTGCCCCTCTATTTGGGGTCTTCGGTGTGCAGCTTTCGACAAAGAAGAATCGCAAGAGGTTGCCGCTTCCCTTGCCCTTCTCGGAATTCCTCTTCGGTTGTATGGTTGCTCTCGGGTAAAGAGAGTGTGTGAGGATAGAGAAAAGAAGAAGGGAGAGAGCTCTTTTTTGTATGTTGAGGGGATCGATGGTGTAATCCTTAAGCTAATAAAATCATCTGCAACTCGGTGAACATAAGCAATTTGCCAAATCACCTAAGTCTGTTTTTTCTTTTTATGTTGTTTCTGTGCGAATTTCTCGTTCTACTTTTTGCTTTTATTGCCGCTATTTTTTCACGACAAGATATAGATAAACATTTATGAATGTTCAATATGCTAATTTGTTTTTAATATCACTTAATTTGTATGTACATGTAACTTTAACTTTAATTTGCTTGTGCATGTAACTTTAGCTTTACACCTCAAAATAGGAGGATATATATGACTACTAAAATTGTGATGTATTGTTATAGCTATTGGCCTATCCTGAGCTGTGGCCAAACTCACTTGTATTTTGATGGAGGAGAGCATATTTAATCAAGAAATTTAAATAAATGTGTATTTCAATTTTTTTAAGTTAAAATATTGATATTTCTTATGTCATATTTTGAATTTGAAAATAGGAAGTATTATTTTAGGATATTGATGTAATACTTAATGATTTATCTTATACATTTTTAAAAATTGTAAAATTAATTACTGACTAATTCCTGAATTTTAGATGCTATTTATTGGGGATAATCATAAAATCATTCTGCTGTTGCTATTTTTGGCTTCTATACAAAACATGTATATCATCAAGAATATTATAAATAGAAAATTTGGTGTATACACCAAAACTATCAGCACGAATCTCAAAGCAGTTGAACGGCCCAGATGGTAGCAGACAATCAAGGCATAGTATTGTCCAACAAGCGACCGCATGATCAGAATATATCAACACACTATTTCAGGAGATTCAATCGACGGACTATGCTCGTAGTCCCAACCGGGTAAGACGCATCCAAGAGCCTTTGATTACAAGCTAGTCAGCCGATCTGCCTTTACTATGACAAACAAAATCACAATTCGACCTGGCGCCTCAACCAATCGACATTTACTTTTAAATGTGCAATCCTCACTTAGTCGTCGCCTCAGCCAACAGAATTCAAGCAAGTCGACTGGCCAATTACCGTCATATTACAATTCAAATGGTAACACAGATATGGTGTAAAATCTTTATGATTAATTAGAATATCAATTATATTAAGAACATTTTCCAAAATCTTTATGTACAAATATACCACTAAAAATAGGAAGCAAAATGACAAATAAAAAGTCCTCTCTCTGTTTTGCCTACAGTGAATTCTTGACATTTTACTCTACTTCCTCATTCATCCATCATTTGACGCTAACTCTCGATGCATGTTCACAAAGGACAATTTTTGATTCAACATCCTAAAAGGTGGTGCAGTGAGCATGAACATGCCCCAGACGAGAAGTGGGGCCAAAAACGAAGGAGAATCCTTGGAGAGAGATTCAACATCGATGTAACTCAGTAGGGAGATAGTTCATCAAGATATACAGAAAGACTTCCAGACACTGTGAGTGCAAATAATTGACTAGTTCGAGGCTCTTCAGGTGATAAAGATTTCAACACTCGACCACCGCCCATGGAGGGAGAGTCTCGGGTACCTCATTCCGGAGCGCTCCCCTCGACAATTTGTTAGCTCCCCACAGTTGACCCGGTGATTGGCCAACGATGGACCAGGAGATTCCCATTTGATAGACAGCACCGCATCACATCGGCAGTCCTACATCAGGTGGACCTAGTAGAAAAACTTGTTTGGCCGGTCATGGGAAGCACCTTCTCCTGAAAAATCCAAGAAGCAGTATTTCAGACAAAGCTCAGGATTCCTCACTTTGATCCCTGAAAGAAAAAGCAACCTGAGCAACCACATTCTCTCTTTTGAGTCTAATGTTGGAGTCCTGCACGTTGATGACACCATGAAGTCTGATAAGTGTAATTTATGTGATATAAAATGTGTAATTTCTGATAATATCTCTAGTTATTATGTTAATATTTTGTTGTTATTTTACATTTTTGTTTGTTTTTATGCATTTTGGGTATATTTTGTTTTATTTGAGCAGGTATTAAAAAGATTAATGAATGTAGCAGCGTGCGCCATCTTATACTCCAGGACAGAAAGTTTGGCGCATACGCACCAAGCTATGGGCGTCTATGTGACATACCAAGCACCACTCCAAAAATCTTGCAACAGAGAGCTTGGCGCCTATGCGACAAGCAGTGGGCGCATATGCACCACATTAAACAACAAAAAATAGGAATTTTAGTGCCTATGCGTCGAGCGTGGGCACATAAACACCCAATTGTGGGTGATTACCTGTATGCTTGGTGCATATGTGCATATACGTCATGCAACGGACACATATGCGCCAAACCTTAAAGTCAAGTGATGGAGGAGGCTTGGTGCATGATGGGTGCATAGGCGCCAAAGGTGGTTAGAGATGGTTCAAGTGAGGATGCAGAGCTCCAGCCGTTGGATGGAGAAATCAATGAACATCAAGAGAATATTGAAGGATATATAAAAATGAAGATTGCGAAGATGAAGAGGCTTATTCATCATTTTTCTTCCACCATTTTGAGAGAGTATTTGGAGGAGAAGGCCAAAGCTTTTGCCAAGAGATTAGAAGAGAGGATAATAGAGAGATTGGGTGCATTCAGAGAGTTGATTGTTTGCTTTAGTGAAATCCATAAACTACTTGCTTGTGAAGGAGATAAGTGTGTTTACATTGTATTTTCTTCAAAACTTTATTGTAAAGACATTTATTTTGATGTTTATGCATAAAAGTAAGTTTGCTTTGATGAGATTTATCATGAATAGTGAGTAGCCTTCTTTTTTCTCTCTTTAATTGAGATGGTGAGTGGACATGCCAAAGGATTTGAGATTGTTTAGGCCATGATTTGAATTTAAAAGTGTTGTGTTAACCTAAAACTTAATTTACTTTCTACTTGGCCATTTGATTGTTAAAACCTTTTGTGAATATTGACATCCGTAATGATTCTGTATGGAACAAAAAAGGTCGACAACCTGAACTCATTGGAATAGAGATACTACTAATAGATTCATGCAATCTTCTAGGAGTAATTTTCCTTAGAAAAGATCATGATCAAGAGTTATAGAGAACTAAAATTAAGATTGTTAATCTAATTTAGACTACCAGAAGGGGATAATGGAGAATTTTTCTCTCGATTGAAGCTATTTTCGAATCTAATCCTTAGTTCTATTCCTCACTTGATAAATTAAAAAGAAAAAAAATTCTCAACACTTGATTTGAAAAAAAAAAGACATTTTTGCTTGTTAGAATAGATGAGTTTTTTTATAACTTTTAGAAAGGTTTAAAATTGACCTGATAAATCAAACATTTCAGCCTTGGGTTGAAAATGGTAGACTAGAACTTTTCCTTCATTGAGTTTTCCTCGTTCCTAGTGGGGTCGACAACCTGACTCAAACCCGGTACTATTGATACACTATTTATACTTGTGTGAGTGGCCGGTTCATCGCAACACCTGGTGTCGTTGCTAGGGAGCAATGGTGAATTTAATTTAGGGAAATTTTAGTTGAATTTGTAGGTTTTTTACTTGAAAATTATATTGTTTCTCGTTCCCTACATTTATCTCTTCTGGTTTTTGTTTATACAAATTCAAAAACATCCTTTTAAATAACTTTTTTTAATTGTGCTTGTTTTGTTGTATAATCTCTGTTGTGTGTTTTATCTTATTTATTATTCTCTTTGCTTAAAGTCTCTTCGCTAGTGAACCTTATTGGTGTATGAGTAGTGTAGAATCATTGGACTTTGAACCTTATGACTCTTAGCTTGAGAGAACCATTAAAAAATCTGTAAACAAACATGAATTCAACAATTTTTAGGAGAAATGATGAATGTTTCTTAGAATAAGCTTGATGCCCAAGAACATCAAAGCATGCCTAGACCATTAAGAGACTTTGCTAATCATAATATAGATGAAATCCATCTCAGTATTAATACCCCTATCGTATAAGCCAATTCTTTTGAACTAAAGCTTGTTATCATCCAAATTATGAAGAATAATCAGTTTAGAGGGACACCTTCTGAAGATCCATACCTTTGCTTAGCAAGTTTTTTAGAACTCTGCGTTACATTTAACTACAACACAGTCTCTAATGATGTAGTGAGGCTAAGAATTTTCCCTTTCTCTTTAAGGGATAAAGCCAAAATGTGACTAAACACTTTAACTGCTTGTTCAATTAGGACTTGTAATGAGCTTGCCCAAAAATTCTTAGCGAAAACGTCCTAACTTAGAAATTACACTACTTCCTTTAGCCAATTTAATGGTGAGTTAATCAATGAAGCCTAGGAAAGGTTTAAGAAACTTCTTAGGAAGTTCTCCCACCACGCTTTACCTGATTGGTTGATTATCTAGACTTTTTATAGTTAGTTGGTAGGATCTCTTAGATCAATCATTGACTCGGTTCCAGGTGGATCCCTTATGTCGAAACTTTTTTTATGAATTTTATTTTTAATAGAAGATATGAAAATGAATAACTTACAATGACATTCTGATAGAGTGAACCCTAGGAAGGTAGCTAGAGTAAATGACACCGACATTCTTTCCATTTTGACATCCCAAGTGGTTGTTGACATCGCTTTTAGTGTCCGCCTAAATGAATCTAGATATTTTTACGGTTGGTCTGTAGCATCCTGTAGCTCAAGACACCCACTCGAGACTCTCTAGAACTTGTTCGGAGCAAAGAATTGGGGTTGGCGGTGATTTAGCCATACCCGAGAGAACCTGCCTTCGGAGGAGCTAATTCAAGACACTAGATATATTCTTTGCCTATTCTGATGTTTACAAGTCACTATACATCCATATGGAGCCTTTCGTAGCTAAGGGAAGTCATGAAGATCTCCTATGCGTGCTATAAAAAGTTAGGATTCAGGACACCCTACCCGCACCGTGGCTTATGACGACCGTTGGTAATGATTTTCTCAGTGAATAACCGATCAAAATGCCAAATTTTGAAGTTACGAGTCTACATTTCACTCATATGGAGTCTCTCACAGCTTACGGATTGAGAAATTCCTCTGTCGGGTGCTCCTAATGTGAATCAGAGTTTCGGGGCTAGACTGGCCCCTAAGTGTTAGCCCTCGGCACCAAGGCACTCAAAATGACTCAATCCTCTCTCTCACCTGGCCTGTCGCCCCCACCCACCCCTCCCCTCCCTTAAGTAGACGCAATGGCGCCTAGGTACTAGGTCTAGCGCCTAAGCGCCAAAGGCCCTGGCGTCTAGGTGCCAAACTCGACTTGTCAAGCCTACTTTCGATTCACACTTCTCCAGAAACCCGCTGAATGTAGCAGAATTGCCGGTTAACCGCTATGGACTGATTCTAAAGCCAAAAATGGGATTTGGGCTCATCTGGGAGGCTTCTTAATGAGGGCAAGTTATCATTCCATGCTTCAAGCCCAGGGGATATCCTCGAGCAGGGACCTTCAATTGGAGAGACTCCATTTTGCGAAGTTTGGTCTAGAGAGCTGCGAGAGAGCTGTGAGGGAGTATTGGGGAGACCTTCTCTTGGTGTGGCTTCCACCTTCCTCCTCCATTTCTTCTTTTTCATCTGACTGCGAGCCTCATCCGACCGAATTCAAGCAGGTCGACCAGCTAGTTACCGTCATATCAAAATTCAAATTATAACACATATATGATATGAAATCTATATGATAATTAGAGTGTCAAAATAAAAATTTCCATAGCTGTTCCATCATTTATGTTATTGTATAAACACGCCACTATAAATAGGAGACGAAAACATAACTAAAGAGACCTCTCCCTATTCTCCCAACAGGAAAATCTTGACTTCTTCCTTCCTCTTTCCTCCCTCATTCTGCTCTCTCGAGACATTTTGACAAAGGATAAATTTAAGATTGAGCGTTTGGATAAGAAATTTCTCATACAAAATTATTTTAAAAATACAAAAAATGTGCTCAAAATTAAAAAAAAAATGATCATAAACATTGCAGGGCATATCAAAAACAGATTTTAAAAAACTATATACTAAATCTAAATTTAATATAAATAGGATTCATTCTTTATAATTGACAATAGTATTTAAAAATTTAACCATTTACAATTAAAACAACCGCATATCACAATTTTCATGTATTTATCTATCTAGCACCTAAACTTTAGGTTTTACATTTATAGCAGCTGAATTTTTCATATCAAATAAAAAATATCACTATTTTAATTTTCAAGAAATATATGCACTTTTTTATACAGAGATAATGTGACATACATTTAAAATTGAAATTTAAGTGTTATATATATATATATATATATATATATATATATATATATATATATATATATATATATATATATATATTATTTATTTATTTATTTATTTAAATGAGTCCGTAGCTCACTACGCGTTAATTAAAAATAAAAAAACATCCCGGGAGAGAGGTCCTATCTACACCCACATTACAACTCACACAAAAAGTAAGAAATATAAGGTCCTCTTCTCCAAAAAAAGGAAAAAAAAAAAACAACTCACACACCCAAGACACAAACGAAACAAAACATAAGACTAAAAACAAGAAAACCAAAAACACAAGAAACAGTAACTATAAAAAACTGTCAGTAAACCAAAGGCTAAGTATATAAATCCTGACATGTTAAAGGTACTAAACAGTCATGTAATAGATTCGAGATCACCGGCTTCCTTAATTTCATTCCCAGTTTAGCAATCCAATCATGCAGCCAAATTTCCTTCTCTTTTAATATATGTCCAAATGATATTGAGACCAACCGCAAGCTTTTTGATCCTCTTAATCTGCAATAACGTACTCTAGTGATAGTTAAAATTAGAGCAGCAGATATTATATAAACACAATGAATCCATTTCCACTACTATATTAATCCATCCCATCCTTTTTGCTATCAGGAGAGCAAAAATGATCGCCTCAGCTTCTGCCGCTAACGGGGATATGGCTATTGCTGGAGCAGCAAACCAAGTCAAAACAATACCATTCCAGTCCCTACATAAACCTCCAATTCCAGCATTAGATAATAACCAAGCCACATCAGTATTAAATTTAAGAAAATGTGCAGGTGGTTTATTCCACCGAATTCTATCACAGTTTTTCAGTTGCAACTTAATATTCAGACAAAAGACAATAGAACAAATAAAAATGTTGTTGGATGGATTAAATATATTAAAAGAAAGACTCCTAACTATATAATGAAATATTTGACATATCACCATCATACTCTTAGACTCCTTTCCATTAAATTTAAATCATTACGAGCTAACCAAATGTACCAGATAGTAATAGAAGGAATAACATTTAAAAAAGGATGACCAATATTATTCCAGTCCCTAAAAATATCAAAAACAGAAGGTAATCTTCCATAACGAACACTCCTGCCCCAAAGAGCATAGATATTTTTCCAAACAGCAGCAGCAAAACTACAATACCAAAAGTGTTATATTTTTAAATACATAGGAATTAAATTGTTTGCATCCAAATTATTCTATAGCATTATATAATTATCACATACTTTTGATAAATATTTTTTTATTATTTACCCTTTATTTTCCTAAACGATTTTCTGAACATCATTGAGGAGCAGCTTAAAATTTGTAAATTAAAAATAAAATAAAGAATCTTAATGGGCTGGGCTCTATTGCCGCTCTAAAAAGAAATATAATAATAATTCCTTATGTACCAAAAGATCAATTAATAAATGGGCTTCGAGCCAGCCGCCCAGGAACATGGAATCAAAGAATTACATACCAAGCATAAATTAAAGGTACTTGTATATTTTATATTTATATGAAATATACAAAATATATTAAGATATTCTAATATATATATATATATATTTTATCTGAGTTTGATCATTGTTAATCAATACAAAGAACAGAGAATGAAATATTACATGAATTTATTTTTTTGGAATGATTACCTTGAAAAAATAGGTAGATGAATTTGCTATAATTGATCAAAATGAAATTATAAGATTATAAAATAATCAAGAAAAGAATAAAAAAACATTACAAATGCAAATAAAGCACAAAGAACATAGAGATTGAGATAGTGAGAGAATGGCTCAAAATAAATTCTGCTTGAGTTGGTTATTTTGTAGATGACCGAATTGAGCAAATTGAGCTGATAGACAATAATGAAAAAAGTATTAGAAGTACATTGAGGGTTTGTTTAGGGCAACAGTGCGGTGACGATACTGTATTGCACCGCAGTTTTGTCTGTTTGAGTAAACTGCGTTTCAAAAAAACTATCACTAAAATCTGCATTTTCGCACTCGGTCCCGATAAGTGCGGTAGCGATTTCAACTGTGATCTCGACTTAAAAAAAATTTAATTACCGCTGCAATTTTTTGAACAACAGATTATTTCTCAACAGTTTTTTAATTATTTTTTAATAAGCTGCAGCTGTCCTAAATAGACACTGAGATAGAATATTATATAAGAATTCAAGTATACGTTATGTCCATGCTTGACGATTAACTCCATTTTTAATAGAATATTAGATAAGAATGAAAATCAAATACTTGTTGCTCATAAACCATACTCTCATAATAATTTGATTATACTAATTCGAATATATATATGTTTATGTAATATGTGGGTCAAATAACTTGTAGAGTTTCTAAATTATATACCTTTAAATAATAAAGTCAATTATAATACTCATCTTATTTCAAAATTAAAACATTTTAAGCCAAAAATAATTAATCTTAGCATTGAAAATTATTTGTGCCTTTCTTTATTTAAATTCATAAGGAGAATCTTCAATTTGAATGCCATAAACTTGGAGAAAAATCTCTTGAGGTGGACTGTTATGCTTATAAATATTTATAAATGCGAGTAAAAAGAGTCACTATCATGGAAATGTCATTATAATTTTTTTAATTGTCCATAAAATGTAAGTAGAGAAATGAATGGTATGGAAAATTAAAACGTTAGGTGTCCTTATCTAGAACCAATTAATGCAAGCTTGGTCTTCCTTTCTAGAGCTATAGGGGGCCAAGGCCTAATTGACTTCATTATTTGACCTCCATTTATTTACTTGACCCAAACATATGTGAATTTTGGGGAATGTTCATGCGATAAAGATTAACTCATTTCTTAACAATATTATACAAAAAAAATAACGATCAACGTAAATGAGATAAGTTAAAAGGCTTGTAAGAGATAGGAGATGATTTGCATTAAGCTTTTAAGGAAGAAATTATGAATCATATTAAATTAAAATGTATTTACTAGTCAAGTCTTATATTGCAAATTGTGCTCTTAACTCAAAATTAGGAAGAAAACAAATATGATGTTATCAACATGAGTTATAGAAGATATCTTTTATTATGATAGATGGATCTTTGGATGTCTTTGGATGCAAAGTCTTCATCAAGTGATGATAGGAGGTCATCTCTATAAAGTCTTCATCAAGTGATGATAAGAGGTCATCTCTATCATTTTTTTATGAAAAGAGAGTTCAGGTGATCAAAACAACGAGCATTGGATAATGATAATTGACTGATATCATGTATCAATATCTAATAAACTTAGGACAATGATTGAGAGTTGATTAATCATTTTCTCTAAAGGATGGGAGATCGAGGATAAGAAAGGCTATTAATGGATGTTGTGTGAGAAATATGAAACCTTAGAAGGAATTGAAAGATGCTCAACTATAAATTTTGAACATCAAAAGACTGCCGGTGGTATATTCAATCATTCTCCAAATAAGATAAGAGATAGCTTGCCCGAAATATCATTCGAGGATAAACAATAAACATTGGCAAGCGTTAGATGAATGATAGAGAAGGAATTATGAACTTTATGCTATTGATATAACTTTACTAAATTATTACCCTTGATAGTGGGGAGCTCAACAATTAATAAGAAATATGGGCATCCAAATTGTTAGGCATAGTACATTGGCCAACATTAGATGATAGTTGATTATGAAGGTTAAATGTTTGTTGATGGTTGATGATGTATTCAATTATCTTTCTTGTAAAAGAGATGATTACTGAGTAGAAAAATAAAAATGATAATTGATTGGGAATGCCAATTGATGGCCATATTTTGTTCCATAGTTTTTTCATAGGAGATGATATCAATGACTAGGAAGGTAAATGTCAGACATTTATGAATTTAATATGCTAATAATCAATCTTTATTATGTGTCAACTGATGCTTAATTATTAAATGTTTGGAGATGGTCAATCGATGGTGAGCTTTAGTGTAGAGTTATGATGGGCATAAACTTTCGTCAACATACAATGTTGCATGTTGATATCCAATGCTCTAGAATACTACAATTTTGGGAACTCCCTATATCAAATTCATTTAAATATGTTTTAAATATTTTATTTAAGTCTCTTTAAACTCAGTTCAAGATGTTCTTAATAGTTCTATATTCAACTTATTAGGACACTCATTTTATCTATAAGTTTAACAAAAATAAATTTATGATGATCTCAATGTTGGTTCAAGAAGTTTAAAATTGAAATGACATAGTGTTTTGTGATCTAAAAATTGTGCAAAGTTTGTGCTACATCAATTACTTTTTTTTCTTAACATATTAGGTGTGAAAAGACAACTCTTATTTGAATTAAAAAATATAGAAGGTACACTAGTTTTGATGAGTTAATTATTATATAACTATCTTGTTTTTTATTACAAGGTTTAAAAAACAACGAACACAAAACAATATTTATCATCTTTTGCAATAATAAATTACCAATGAAGAAGTTTAGCAGCATATGAATGATGGTCAAGCAATCTTAAGAAATTTTTAAAAATTCATCTTATTATTTCGATGATAATCACATGTTAAAGAGGGTAAAATATATTTATTAGGTTCAATTCATATCATGTGAAAACTAAAATAAAGCAGCAACAACAAGCAACCCTTACATGAAAAAATCATAGACATAAGAAATATAACATGCAATCTTGCCCAATCTCACTAGTTTAATCTTCAATTATCATTTGACATCATTTTCTATCAATATAATATAAAAACCTAACTTATGAAGGAAGACCTTAACTTGCAATGATATGTAAAAAATGGTGGTAACGATATTCATGGCTTTGAGAGGTGGCTATAATTTACTTATTCTATAAGAAAAGAATGTATCAATCACCAACAATTGATAAATGGCAAACACAAAGTAGTGCAATTTCTGTATCAAAGATCATTTTGTGGGCGGTTAAATAATAAATCACAATACAATTTTGCAATAATAAAGTATTTAAAAATATAAAATTTTACCAACTAATAGATGGTTGGTTGATAAAATAAAAAAAGCTCCACTCATAGAATAAAAAATTAGTAGACTAAAAAGTGGAGATCATTAAAATTAGTAATTTTTGGAAGGTTGGTATGCTTGAATTTCATGAAGTTGTAAGAGTTCTTTAATTTTCATTGGCTTTAAAGTTTCAAATATATAATATGAGTAAAATTATCACTAATTATCTGTTTTAATAGGTATATCCATCACTATCCAAAGATATACCATCTTTTCTTTAGTATTAACAACAAATACATTATGTTGCTCAATTCTTTAATTAGAAAGATCAAGCAGTTGATGGCCTGCAGGAAATAGTGCAATGGTAGTCATAAGCAGTCAGGTTTTCAAATTTTGAACCAATGGTATGTTTTAGAAGCTCGAAATGTCTTTATCCAAATAGAATTTACATAGGAAAGTCATAAGGATAAGTTTGTCCTAAATAATTAAGAAGTTGTAAAAATTCACACATTAGTTCTAACCAAAAAAAAAAAAAGGTTTCAATGTGGTGCAATCTTTGCATTGATTTGTCCCTCTCCTTAAAAGTAATTCATATTCTAAATAATATATATGTTAAAGTTTAGTAGGAGAATTATGCATAGAAGAAAATAATTTTGAGATGTTAAGTTACATAAATTTAGGGATAAATAAATTGGAGATTATAAGCTACCTTTTTTAGGACGAAAATTTCATTTTCATGATAATAATTCAACATTGCAAATGCTACATGATTCAAATGTCTAACTTTATATTATACAGAACCTTTATGAATTCCTTTGGTTAAAAAAATTCTTAAAAGCAAATTTTTTAACAAGTGAATTGTTATGAATGTAACTTCACCTGATGAGGCAAAAAACTAGCATAAAATTGAAACCATAATTCATGATTGATAGAAGAGAATTACAGGAATATTTGATATTAAATTTACTCCATTTCTAATTCTAAGGAAAAGAAAAAACAATAATGAGCGTGGGAAAAAATAATCATAATGAAATGAAAAGATGACATTTATATGGGTTTAACGATTGATACCACCAATATCTACAATCAGGAGTGGAAATAATACTATTTTTTATTCATCAAATTGTTACTTTCATAATTCATTAAATTGAAATAGAAGACAAAGTGGAAATATTATTAGGAATAGAGCAATTTTATTTGGAGCTTTTCTAATGGATTCCAAAAAAAATCACCCACTATTGATGTCGATTGATAACATGTAATAGTGGCATTTATAGTCATGACAATTCACCATCAAGTGATATTGACATTCATCCTCCCATTGATGAAAGAGATAAGCATCACTAATGGTTAAGAGAGCAACTCAACATAATTGTATTATCTTAGTTAAGTTAGGGCTCGAGGCTTTTAGCTTTAAAAAATTTCATATAAAATTGTGTCTCCTCTAACCAAAAGGCTACTATTCTGTTTGTGTGTGTGCGTGTGTGTGTAATTTATAATTTATGTATATGTGCATCTCTTTGTCTGTCTTCGAATGTGACAGTAGAGTGAGGGTTTCACATCATTACTATGCATGGAAATCTTGCACATAAAAAGATAAATGAAAGAGTACAAAAAAATACTACAGTTTTTATGCAAAAACTCATAAATAAATAAAATTTCATTGCATCACTTGGACAAATAATTCACTATGTTGGCTAAGATATTCTTTCATTTAATTGGAGAAATAGGATATATAAAGTAAAACAATCAACACTAGTTCATTCTTAAGGGGAGTAAGGTGAAAATGTTGGGGGTGAATATGATAGTGACAATGATGCTAACTAACCAATGACGATGGCTAGTGGTGATTGCCTATGTCGGTTGTTATATACAGAACTATAGTTCTTTGAATATCCAAAATTTTTGTATTTTAATATCACATCTCTTATATGTAATACTGAGTTCAAATTTATAAATTTTCAGAGTGACATTTTAACTCGTAAAACATTGTATAGGACAATTTGTATTATTTTCTTTTATTATGGATCATTTATTTAATATTTAAATATTTTAATGACTTTAAAACTGAGTGATTTTGAGAATTTTAGATTCATGTGATCTAGATATATTCGATATGATTATAACTATAGATGGTTTAGATATTATTTGATTCCTCAATTAACATATTGAAATTTTTAATTAGACTTCAAATTCTTAATTTAGGTTTATTTGGACTCAAATTATATTTGTAGATGACATATGTAGATCAACTAAATGCCGTGAAAACTTGCCCATAGTTGGATCTTGCCAAATTTTGATTGAATAAGATTAAGGGTGTGTTTGGGGCAGCTTGTGTTTATCCAGATAAACCGCTTATCTGGAATCGTAGACCGCATGGTTCAAACCGCGTTCTGCGTTTAGTGTAAAAAATAAACTGTGTTTTCGGATAAACCGCTTAAAATAAACTGTGTTTTCGGATAAACCGCTTAAGCGCAGTTTTCAAACTGTGATGCATCGTTTTAAAGACGCCGCCGCAGTGGATAAAGTGACAGAGCCTAGAGATTCAGCTTCTCATAAGATATTGCTTCTGAATTTATTACTATTATTAATTGACAAGTGCACTTAATGGAATCATGCCTAACTCGCCGGAGCATTAGTAAACAACTTGAATTGGTCTCTTTCCTGCGAAATTTTATTAGGTGAGCTAATCCATGTATATCTAGAAACTTTCAGATGTCCTTATTATGCATTATTATATGCAAGCAGCAGTGTTAGAACATTTTTTAATACAGATTACTTGAATAAATTTTACTCTTTAGAGAAAGTCCCACATTAAATTTATAGTCTTAAAATTATCGAAATAGCCGACGCCTATTATAATACATTTATCTGTTGCATCCAAAATAAAAATGTATTAATACTTTAGAAGACGTCTAATTATTTCTTCTTCGTCTTTACAAAAGGATGAATCATATATATGTGTGTGTGCACGTGCTTGCGTTTCTTAATCAGTGGGTAGAGCAGCCTCTTTGAATGTGGTAAGTCCTCTCAAGTCACTGGTTTAAATCCCCTAATGGTGCAGTGTCGCCTCAAGCTAGATGGTACTCAAATTATTTGCACACCGGGTCACTCTTAGACCTAGCGGGGACTCAAACCTAGTGAGGATTGAGTCAATAGGATGAGTTTGGGACCTAGCAGGGGTTCCAGACCTAGCGAGGGTTGAGTCAATAAGATGAGTTTGGGACCTGACACCCTGACCCTTTCTCATATATATATATATATATATATATATATATATATATATATATATATGATAATTATTTAGGTCATTTATATACATAACACTCGAATATTTAATATCACAACATAAAATAACTTTATTATCATTTTAAAAAGTGAAATACATTTTTTTTTCTTGCATAGACTAAAAAAAAAACACTAAAGTTCTATGTAGATATGAAAGTACAGATGCGATATACCTAACTACATATATAAATTTTCCTAATATTTTTTACATTTTATCCTTATTTGTATTATTTGTATGAGATTAAATCTCTTTTATATCAAATTTATTAATTGATATGCTTTTGTAAGTGCACATATTTGACCTGAAAACAGTATTCCCGTCCCCATCGAACATATTCCTTCACTGTCCCACTAGTTTACGTAGCATACAAGCTACCATGAAGAAAATTCAATCGAATTAACCCCTACCAAAAAGCCCATTCAGAGCATACAAAAATCATAAAACCATAAGAAAAATAACCATACATCCATCATAATCTACACATCATCTCCTACTTACATCATCATCATCATCATCATCATCATCCATTAAAACTATATCCATGACCCATCCCATCCATGAAGAACCCCGGCATGACATGCCCATCATCCATCCCACTACCCATCACTCCATACCCCATATGCATCCCACCTTCCTGTTGCTGTTGCTGTGGCGGCATGTATTCATAGTACTGCCGTTGCGGTTGCGGCACGGCGGCGAGTGGCAGTCGGGCAGAATTCTCTGACCCGAACCCGAACCCGTCGAAATTATTGTACGGTCCAGTCGGCACGCCGGTGAATTGCTGAACCATGGCTCGGAAGTTTTCTGTATTGGTGTTGAGTAGGGTGGTGGGGGCTCGACGAGAGGCCCTAGAGCGCTTGCGCGGCGGTGCTTTTCCGCCGGAGCGGAGAACGCCGGCGCCGGCTGCTGCTGTGAAAGCGGGAGGTGCGGTGGTGACGGCCATAGAATCGGCGGGGATGGAAGTTGCGATGAAGGGATGGGGAGGGTGGGTGAGGTGGGTGCGGGAGGTGGGGAGGTGGAAGGAGTGAGGCCAGTCGGCTGTGTGTTTCGAGGTGGCGTCGGTCATCTTGCAGCTGTGGAAAATGTGGAGAGAGATAGAGGATGATGGTGGGTTTGGTTATATAGGGGTGGTGGAACAGTCTGGTGGATCGTAAGCCGTTGGTTTTTTGTTAGATCAACGGTGTGGATTAAGGAACGTGGGAATTTAATGGAGGCCGTTCATTCGTTTGCTTGATGATTCGGGTTTTGGATTTTTCTTTGTTTCACGAATCTAAAGGATGATATAAGGGAGAGTTAGGTTTCTGTATTTGTTCAGTTGTGGTCTTGAGTTGCATAGGATTTTTAAATCGCGTGATGGGTTTTATGAGATTTTACTTGTGAAAGTGGAGAAGGGAGCTGAGCGTGGATTTCGAGGAAGAATCCGATTGGCTTAATGACGTCATAGGACTTGTGACGGCTTCAACTTTCTAGCCGTATTATCATTAAAAAAAATATTTTCTTATTTATTTTATTGAATATTAGAAACAAAATTTAAATGTTGGACCCAAATATATTGAGAGAACACATACGACTTGAAAGCTTAGTATTTTAATAGAGAGAGTGGAGAAAAAAATTCTGTTGCTAGCTCAATGTTGTATGGATGTAATGCCTAGGAGCCTTTAGCTTCTAGAATCATTGGAACTACAATTGAGTAGGCCTGGGTTAATGCTTCCCTCGATTAGATGCTGACATGCTAGTGTCTTTCTTGCCATCCTCATGCTCAATTCAGCGAACATAAACTCCAATTTATCAGCTTCAATCAGCTCTTGTATCATGGTCATAGTCACGATGACATGGACAATATTTTTGGATCACATAGGTGACTTGGGGTTCTCATCTGAGCTGGTTTTTAAGAAAATTCTTTAGTTTTTATAGTTTTTGTCAATTTCGTTATGGTAACTTAGAATGCGAATGTAACCAATAGATGGTGCAGAATGGGTGATGACCTCCAAGTTTCAAAGATGTTACAAAGTTTGGGAGGCTAGCATTCACATTCACTGATTAAATGTTGCATTTTATCGTCAGGAGTATATTATGAAAATATTCTCTTATCAGTCCCCATGTTGTTCACATAGCACTTCTCATCAAAAAATTATGAGACCTCTTTTCTCTAGGTTGTTTCCCCTCAAGAGTTTTGGCCAACAATTTAGACTAGCAATTGTGTTCCTCAGTGAGTTGTAACAGTTCTACTAGTGTTTGGGGTTATTGTAGGTTAAGCATGTATCTGAGTGATCCTTCTCATATGTGTTGCACCAGGGTGGCATGAGCCACAACTGGTTCAAGGTCTTCCATTTCCAACATATATATTTGGAAGCAAGTAATAAAACATTTGAGCTATTCTATGGGTTGTTGTTGCATTCTAAGCAAGGTTTAGGAGATTTTTGTGGTTTCTTTGTGTTGGCAAATTGAGTGAAGAGCGTCCTCTTGAAATCCTATAATTAGATGATTAGCCCACAGAGATAGGTGAGTGAGCCCCCTTAGAGAAAATTCATTTAACATGGTGAAGAATTGGTGCAGCTTCTACAAATCATTGAGATTGAAGAATAAGTTAATGGCTTCAAAGGAAGCCATATGATCTAAGGGATCAGTTCATCCCTTATAGGATTTCAGGGACATAACTTTGAAATTTTTAGGGGCCATGCTTTCTTGATCTCTTTGGAGAAGGTGCTCACCAATTGTGATTATATTTTATTTATTTTTCTAGTATGTCTTTGACAAAAAGAGGAGGTCTCACTGCTATGATAATAAGTGTTATCATCTTTTCCATTGACTGACATTGAGGCTAGTGCTCTCAATACTTCTTGTTTTTTGCTCTTAAGCACAGGATCAAAGGACCCTATAGAGATCTCCATGCAAGATGCTATTTTAAGGATAAGTTTGTTAACCTCTTTGATCATCTTAGTCATCCCTACTTTTATATTGCTGCATGTTTTACCACAAACTCTCGAGTATCTTCCTTGTTGATGGATGCCTTTTTATCACTATGATTCTTATCTCGAGGCACAACTCTTCTATTTTGTGGCATATTCTCTCTCAACACAACTAAAAAAATGTTTGATTCAAATTTATATAAGGTTACACCATCTAGGTTGGTATGTTTACAGATTGTGATCATAGCCTTTTGATAAAAAGTGTATGGAAGAGAAAAAAATATTTCTTGCAAGCTCAAAGTATGAAATGCAGACCGAGAAAAAAAAATGCCACATGTTAATAGAGGATGTGCATTCTTTATTATAATACAAAATTCAACTATAAATGACAAAAATTTACACTTGATATAATTGATTAATTCCCATAAGACATACTTTTATGCATTTTTTATGCCCTTTAGGTGATAAGTCAGCTCATGCCCTTTAGCTCCATTAAAAAAAAAGGGGTGGTGTGTCAAAGACAAGTTGTGAATTTACTTCTACTTGTTTGCGTCTCTCTTGGGCTGAATTAATAATCTGCCCACTCCAAATTGTTTACTAAATGGGTGACCCTTAGTTCTTGGCCTCAAGGGCAAGTTGTTATGATGATGATGAGTTAGATCAGATCAAGTATGATTATACTATACTCAGCTTCGACCAGCCATACGATGATCATAAGATAATTTTCTTAATATTGCGTGCTAGAAAATTTTTTAATGATTGATAAATCTTATGCCATAGCACAATATTATTTTCCAACACACACACACAAATAAAGTTATAATAGACAACCATATTTCTTATGTGAAAAAATGCTAGAAAGATAAAATACTACGAGGTAGGCATATTCAAAGTAATCAACTAGAAAATTGAAAGTGCAGTGCTTAATTCTCTCTTCTAGGGAATATGATATTACAAGATATTGGTGGCTACAACAATAGTAGTTAGCTATAAAAATTGTATTGGTTTGCTATAATTGTTGTATTTGGTTGTAGTAACTTAATGGTGTTAGTCGATGACAAATGGTGGTGGTTAGTGGCAATCGTTAATGACTAGTGACAATCGTGGAGACTTTAAATGTTAAAATTTAGTAGTTAGCTCACTTGCATCTGTCTTAATCACTCAAGTGAAAAATAAGGGCCCATTTATACGTTTGATATTGGCATTTTGGCCAATTTGATCAATTTTCCAAAACATTCTATCGAATGGTCCATAATGATTTTCTTGATCACATTTATTTTTGAGCCTTTGATGTCTTAACGACATCAAGATTGAGTGATCTTAAGCTTGTTGGATTCCTCTCGTTAAGCTGCTAGAATTAACTATAATCATGACAAAATTTCAAATTATTTGACTTTCCAATTAATGAATTAAAATTTTTAATTATATTTTGTTAAGTGTTTGCTCTTTGCCTATTTGAATTCTGATTGGATCACTTTTGGGGTTCTTGTCGATATTGACATATTGACTGTAAAGTTCTTATAGGCAAGGCCAAGAAGATCTTGAATTTGAATTTCACTATAGGAATAATGGTAATGTTTTACGACAAATTTCTGTCGGTTCTAATGAAAACATCGTTTCTTTTACTGTTTCTAATGGTATATCAATGGCTTTAAACATGTGTATAAAACATTTGTCGATAATTTTCAAACCGATGGATATTCTGACGACATGAAATTACCAACATATAACCAACAATTTATTGTCTTAGGTTTTTTTGAGAAAATTCAAATCGTCGATCTTCGTTGGTTATATGAACCAATAGTTACTCTGTCGGTAATAGTGGCATCTTACTCATCAAAAAGGTTAGAGCCCATTAGTAAATAAGTTCATTGGCTAACCGTTGGTTTTGCCTGCGGATAGATTAAAAGTAGTCACGAAATTGATGGTGTCATTGGAAACCGTAGCCCCATGAAGAAAAAAAGAAAAAAAAATTCTGAGATTTCACTTTAATCTTGGAACATGTCTAACTTCAGTAAGCTTCCAGATCGCTCCATTCGACAACTTGATATCAACATCACCCTTTCAAATTATATTGCAGACCTTGTTACCTCTCAAATAAACTTTTTCTCTATCACTTTGAGTATTATTGGGGCAAGCATGAAAAGAGGCACCCAAATCCACAATCCAGGATTTAATACTAATTAGAGATAATACTGGAGAGTCACTTTGGATTTCACAAGTGGAGAAATTAGTACACTAACTAATTTTCTGTCCTCCACCACCATCTTTCTTTGGAGCTTTGCAGTTCTTCTTGAAATTCCACATCTTCCCGCAGTTCCAACATTCTTCTTTGTTTGATTTAGGCTTTCTTTTACTGGACTTGATTCCACCTCTGCATGTATTCTTACCCACTTTTCTTCCTCTGTTATCAACATTTAATGCAGAATATGAAGATTCACCATTCACTACTTTTCTGTGAACTTCTTATTCTGCTTCAAACTTACGATGCCATTAAAGTTCAAATTTGAAGCCTTTGAAGAATTACTCATCGTCACTACCAAGCCATCCCGTACTGTCTGACAATGAAGATGGTAACACCAGTGCTCTGACCTTATCATCAAGCCTGATTCCTACAAAACAAAACTTGCTTGTCACAGTGAAAAAGTTACTAAGACGTTCTGTCACTAAACTGCCTTCCAGCATCATCATGTTGAATAATTTCTTCATTAGAAAAATTTTTTTGGAAGAAAAAAGTTTTTCATACATCTTAGCCGGTGCCGCCTTAAGATCCACTATAGTTCTCTCATTCATAATGTTTAACGCAACAGATAAGGAAAGTGTCAACCTATCAAACACATTGTTGTTCAATCCAACACATTATATTCCTCCATATGTATAATGTTGGCATCAAATTTTGATTTGATAGATGTAGGGTGTGCACTTGACTGGATTGAGATGAATCACTGCTTATTCATAGTCTCTTGTAGCTCAAGACTCCCATTCGAGAGATCTGGCATGTGTTCAAGGCACAAAACCATTGTCTGCAAAGATTCTCCCTTAATCAAATGAATTTGCCTTTGCGCTGGTCTACATATGACATTAAACATGTTTGATGTCCATCTTGGTGTTTAGAGGTCCCTTTGCATCCATTCAGAGCTTCTCTAGATCAATAAAAGTCAAGGAGCCCTCTTGCGCGCTATAAGAAATTTCAGCGTAAGGTGGCATTTAGCCTTGACTCCGGACTTGTTTTACATCCATTTTGATATTCAAAGACACAACTCCACAAATCCAAACTCTTTTGAGACCAAGGGTAGTTAGCTGAATTCCCCGCACACATTTTGTTAAAATTCGGGTTCGAATGTATTTTACCACCACGAGGGTCTGGAACACCAGTTATAATCAAAAGCCCAAATTTGAAACCCTTATAATGTTCATTTATGAGTTACATGGTCATATTCTAGTGATACACAAGTTTCAGTGGCTTATGAATTGGCGAGAACCTTCTTACGATCAGCTGAGCAAAAATTAGGGTTTGGAACACCTAACCAGCAACGTGGTCCAGAACGACCGTTAGGGATGATTTACCTGATAAATGAACATTAAAAATACATACACTTGAAGTTAAGGGGTTGTATTTCATTCATGCTTGGTACTTCATAGCTCACAGATCGAGGAAATCTCCTACTGAATGATCTACGTGAAATCAATATTTCCGGGCCAGATTGGCGCCTAAGCTCCCAGCCTGGGCACCAAAGCTCCCAAAATTGCCTCTAGAGCCTCCAACCTAAGTGCATGGAAGTTTGGCACCATTTTCTGGTGCCTTGGCGTCTGGGACAGGTGCCTAGGAACCCAAGAAAACTGCCTAGGAGCCCAAAACGGCTAAAAATAGCCATTTTTCAAAGCCGGGAAAGCAGGCACAACATGGGTAGTGCCGAGGTGCCAGGGTCTGCCGCCATGGCACTAGCTTGGGCGTCTGGATCGCAGTGCCTAAGCTTTGGTTCTAAATCTACTCAAACGAAGGCCTTTAGACTTTAATGTCGACCTCGATAATTTAAGCTTTTCCTAAACTCTTTGTCTAATCTTATCCACAAGAAGGATGTCACTGGCGAAAAGCATACACCAAACTACATCCTTTTATAAATGTCTAGTAAGAGTATCCATAACTAAAGTAAAACCATACGGGCTTAAAGCGGATGCCTGATGTAATCCAACTGAAATAGGAAAATATTAGGTCAAACCCCCTTCTAGTTGCTAAACTCTAAGCCTTAAACGTATTCTTCAAAATAAATGAAAATAAAATGAAAAATGAAGACGAGAAGTTAGCTTCCTTGATCGTTTTATGTTGGCGAGGAGCAACAGAACAAAGAAAAATGGGAGTTTCCGGTCATTGTAAGCCACGATCCCGCCATTTCGTTCCTAGTTAACTCTTATTGCGTCTGTATCAGGAGGGTTTGTTGACGAAGGAGATGGTTTTGGACGAAACAGAGAGGGGATGAAGGAACATGCATGTGAGGGTTTCGGGGAGTGGAGCAATGTAGAGAGAAGTAATGTAGGTGAGGGCAAAGGATTAGGGAAAGACCGGGAGGGACAAAATTTAGACAGTAGAAGGGATTATATTTGACGGTTTATAAAAGGTTTTCAATCCGTCATTTCTTAATACTATTATCGACAGAATTATCCGTCACTTATTAAAGAAATGTGTCTGTAAATATCCTGCTAGATCGTGGTTAGAAGATAACCGACGAAATATGACCATCAATAATAGTTAAAAGTGTCGTAAAAAAATATTACTGTCGATATGCGATTGTTCGTCTTGTAGTTATGTTGTCTCAAATAATCCAAATAAAAAACCGTCTTTAGACGGTCATAAATAGAGTATTTTTTTTCCGATGTAAATTGAGGCCATCGGTTTTGCCATTAATTGTAGCGCTTCTTCCTATAGTGTTCAGAATATTTTTGCTCAAAAGACATAAAAATTCATGTATGATTTATGAAAAATTTTTCATCAGACATAGCTTAATAAAAAATGATACCATCAATGTAATTTTCGAAACTATCCTAAGTCCAAGAAATAAGGTTCGCCACAACTTGGTTCTTCCACAATTTGAGAAAGAATTCAAGCTCTATTCAGAATGCCGACGTACAGATTTGTATTCATTTGATAAATCAACGTCTCCAAATTCCTCTCAAAATTATTCTTCCGCAAGGTTAATTTTTTATCATTTTAGAACTCAAATGATATTTTTCGTTCAATCACATGACTTTTAAAAGGAGCCTGATACATACAATTAAACAGCCCGAGGTTCTAAAATATACTATTAAATTAATCCCCTTGCAATGGACGAGCTTGTTGGCAAATGAATGAATGAACGGAGCTCTCGCAGCTCCGGTCAAGGTAGGCAACTGTCTGTATGACGGGCCTTGACGGTGACTTGGCAGCCACGTGCTACTTAACACAAACATATAAATATAATAAACATTATTGCAACTCCCTAAATATAACAAAAAACTTTTATCGTATAAATATTTTCACTCCCATTGTGCGAACGGCATTCCACGTGAAGATTAGGGAGACGGGTTTTCGGCCAGTCAATTGTGGGGCCCACATAAATGTCATGAACCAATGTGAAACGAGCAGCTTGGGTCGGCGAGGCGCTGACCGACTGCTCGAACGCAGTAGTTGGAAAATATTTGCGCTGCAATTAGGGCTGGTAATTTGGCTCGTTGTTCGCGAACAGCTCGTGTTCGGCTCGAACACGAACAAATTTTTAAGCTCGAAATGTTAACGAGCCGAACACGAACAACTGTTTGTTCACTCGTGTTCGACTCAAATTGGCTCGAAATAAAAAAATAATCATATAATTATTTATATAATAATTTATTATATATATTATTTATATATTAATATATTATATATATTTATATTTAAGTTTAAATCATAATCGCTTCGTAGTAGTGTTGTTATGCTTCTTGTTTCCATTCATTCTAGTGCAGTGCTCAAATACGTGCTAGATATATATTTTTCCAATTAATTTTAACGAGCCAATTTCGAGCCGAACACGAACACACCTTTCACGAGCCATTTCGAACACGAGCCGATTTCGAGCCGAGCTAATTTCGAACGAGCCGAACACGAGCCAAGCCTGAGCTCGCTCAAGCTCGGCTCGTTTACAGCCCTAGCTGCAATCGATCTGTTTTTATTATTATTATTATTTTTTATTTTTTATAGAAAAACGTGAGGGTGTAGCCCAAATTTATTGAATTGAAGAAATAATAGAAATATAATGTTCCAAAAAAAAAAAAAAAAAGAACGTGGATATAAATGCAACTCTAATAACACAAAGAGGCATAACTAAAGAAGGACAATCTTCAAACATTAGATTATTGGACCATTTTGATCACCACAACACACCTCAAGAATGTCCGGAAATGCTCAACTTCAGAGAAAGTAAACAATCAACAAGTCACTAAATGAAGCCTTAAATATTAAATCTGAAACCACACAAATCAGAATATCAACTGAAAAGATTCATAAACCACCAAGTTGTTAGGTATGACTCGTATCTAGGGAGTTGGAGTTTTCTTGGTGAATAGGTGTGTCTCTTCATGTTTAGTGGGTTGGGGGGAGCGAGGGCGAGTTAGTAATTTATCCATGGTTTTTTTTATAAATAGATGTGTAATCCTATGGGTATGTTTGGACCGAACTTGTAACTCCTCTGAAATAGTGAAATCACTGCTCGCTCCCGAGGACGTAGACAATTCTTTGCCGAATCTCGTTAAATCTCTGTGTTTTTCTTCTGGATTTGCATATTGTTCGCTCTGAATCTTCATAACACAAGTCCCATAACTGTATTAGGGTCCACAGAGTCTCGAAGAAAGAGATTCAAATAATAACCAAAGTATCAGACCAAAAGAACAAAATAGCAAACCTAAAGCTCTCAATGCTAAAATGAATGTTGGAATAGAGCAATTATAAAAAATTTTGAAGGTTGCAAGTCTCCATAGCAGCAAAAGGTTAGGATGGATCAGTTAGGAACCAAACTTCAAAAGAAAATTATCAAGTAGTAAATTATCTTAACAAGACAGCCTACAAAGACAAAAGAAATATACAAACATAGTATTAAAGCAAGAAAGAAAAAGGCTCAACAAGCCCAAAACAACACCAAGTAACTTCAACCAGAGACTAAAGAAACATTATCTTGGCATAAATCCATATAAATAAATGGTTGAAACCAAGTTTCCATCCAAATATATATGTAAATGAATATACCAAAATAAAGTTTCATTAGAATGAAAAAGAACTAAGTGAGAATGAGAACATCATAACTAAAAGCTTAAAAAGGCAAGGCCAACAAAAGAAAAGATCAATACAATCAGTAAAATATCAGAAGCAAAAATCTAAAAGCCTAACCAGCATAACCAAAAACCGCCAAAAAAGTTCGGCCAGAAACAAAAAACCTTGAGTAAAAAAGAATAAAGCAAAACAACAGTAGAAACCAAAATCGATAAACAAATAAAATACATAAGAAAGATACAAGAAAAAGACCTAACAACACCACGCAAAACCAGCCAAAAGCTACAAACCCCAAATGCTAAGTGATTGTTTATTATTATTTGTTTTTACGCGGCCACCATAGATCTCAGAAGACTTGTATCTTAATGATCAGAAAAGATATCCAATCATTACTATATTTCCCTGAAGAATAGAAATATTATCTCAGAATGGACCTAATCATCCGGATGAGGAAATCTTTGAGATTTATGGGTCTGTAGAACCATGACAATTGTAAGATGAAATTTAATTTTGGGGATCTCGTTTCTTATTAGAGCAAGCTCTCGTAGTTAATAACATCTCTAGGGTCATAACCCTAAAGAATACTCTTGATTAATACTATAAACCAAGTTGGATCCATTTTACCCGAGGACTCATTATCAACAGACAAAACAGGGACAACTACATTAAGATCAGGAGTAATAGAAGACGTGATAATATTATTAGATCTTTGAATAGGTTTAATAATATTCACTGATCGACTTCTATTTCTAACATTACCAACAATCAATCTATTATGGTTCCTTTCTCTAAGAGAAGGAATAGCATGAGCCGACATAGAAGAACTTTGGGACAATAGAAGAATGATGAGAAAACGTTGAACAAGCCTTACAAGAAACATGCGCTCCTTCATAAACCACAAAAATGAGAAACACTCTATTTTAAAAGAAATAGTAATAGTTTTAGGTAAAGGAGGATCAACATTAATTTGAATATTAGTTCTAGCAAAAGATAATCTTGAGCCTTTAGCAGTCAATGCATCTACTACAAGAGAGATATTAATTTTACTAGCAACTTTTGAAATACCTTTTTCAGACCAACAAAACAAAAAAGATTACGAATTTTAATCCATATGAGCATTTTTTTTAAGTCTTTCCTAATAGCCCAAAAATCTATAGAACATTTCTTAAAAAGAAACGGTTTACCATCAAACAATTAAGGTGCACCTGATAGAACCATCCTAATGTCATCAAAACAATTAAATTTGAATAGAAAAAAACCCTTTGTTAAAAAAAAGAAGTTCCACCGAGCATTATAACTTCCATATCTTAACAATATTTTGTAGAAGACTTTCATAAAAGAACTTTCTACCCAAAGCACAGCCAACTAAGGAAAGATGCTACTGTTTCGAGCCAGTATCAACTTCATCATTCGAAAAGACTACTTTATCATTTGCAACTTAAAGTCATTCATAGAGGAAACATAAGAAGAGATCAAACCTTTCCCATTTATAGTAGTTGTCAATCCAGAGGCAGATAGAGAGCGGGAAGAGGAAGAAGTTTAATGAAGGAAAAGAAAAATAAAAAAAAAATAAAAAAGGAAAAAAACAAATATGAAAGATCACAAAACTTTCCCAAGAGAGAAGGAAAGGAAAATAGAAAGAAAAATAAGAACTTCAGAAGGCCTAGATAACACAAATGGACTCACACAAAACATAATCTTTCCAAAAGATAGAAAAACCAAACGAAGATAACTCGGAAGATGAAATAACTAAACAATCGAGAATGAAGGGAAACGAACCACAAGAAATGATAAAAGGTTTCTAAAATCACACAACCGGAACAAAAACCTAATAACCAGAAGAAGGAAACACCAAAACAACAAAAATAAAAAATCACAAATGTTTCCCAAGAGAAAGGAAAGCAGGCAAGTCACGAGAAAAACAAAAATGTCTCTCACAAAACACCACCGACAAAAAGTACAAAAATTTTAAAGAAGAAAAACGCAGTAGAAGAAGAACAAAACAAAGATCACATAAGTTTCCCAAGAGAAAGGGAAAATAGGCAAAGAAGAATCAGAAAATAGAGGAAGAACCCCAACCACCAGAGGAAACCATAAAGAGTTTCAAAAAACGCACGAGAAAACCCTAAGGGAAAGTCCTCATCGTGCACCATGGGTTTCACCCATAAAATTGTCCACGGATGTGGCAACCTTTTATGTGTTGGTGGGCACTTAGAAGTTGGGACTGGGGAATTTTATGGGAACGACTTCTTCAGAATCGTAATTAAGGAATTCGAAGCTCCTTTAAACGTGACATTCACGGACGGACTCATGCATTTGCATTTTAAAATAACAAGAAAGCACCGTTTTTATGGAGCAGCATTGGCGGACGTTTGAGAACCAATCTATCGCCAAATGATGCCTCACATATTACCGTCTTCGCATCCATCAAAAGGGGGCATACATGTCTCTCCAAACAAGGCCTAAGGTTTGATAGCGGTGTCGGGAGGCTTAAAAATTTGTGAAGTGATTATTATGAAAGTACGAATGAGATGATTCTCAGTGGTTGTGCAACTCCTTCGATGATAAAAAGGGTAGAAGTTAGTATTAATAATAAAAGACCACCGGTTAAAAAAATTAATAATAAAAAAATTATGAAAATTACTGCCGTCGGAAGCTATTATTAATACTAAAAAGACTAAAAAATTCACAAATTATAAGTAAATTTCTTGGGTTATAATGAAGGGGCATTTACATGCATCACTCGATTTTTATGTATTTACATATCTCATACCAAAACTTTCATTCTTAGATACATAGCATCCAATTCTTTGGTATTACACAAAACAATAGCACTAATTATATTTTTTTAATTGTCAAATGCAACTTTTCATATATAAATACAATTTCATGCCTCTAAACGTTGAAGTATAGGTGTGAGATACATAAATATATAAGAATTGAGTGCTGCATATCTAAATTTTTCTATAATGAATTTAATATAAAATTGGATATACAGCACCAATTCTTCAGTTATCCACTATCAAGGTAAATCTTGTTGGATCCATAATTGTTCAAGTCAAAATCTGACGGGAAATAGATTAACGGAAAAGATAGAAATTAAGAGAAATTTGACGAAAATCTATTAGGCATAGATTGTGGATGACATAAATTTTCAAATATGGGTCACAAAATAGTTATTATTATTATTATTATTGATGCTTGTTAGAAAATTCATGGCGGTAGAATAACTGATTGGCGTCTTAGCGTTGTACGAGAGTTCAGCACATGCACAGATGAAAATGAAATAAGCGATGACGATTCCAGAAGTTTTTACGTGGAAAACCAGTAAAGGGAAAAACCACGGGGCCTGGCCCAGTTGTGAAAATTCACTATTGATTGATGATTACAGAAATCTCTCGTCCCACAGATGGGAAAGAGTGATTATATTTTTCAGATTACATTGTCGATTGATAGCGTCTAGTTGGTAGTAATTGACAATGGTGGTTGGCGGAGGTCAACAGAGGTCGGTGATGGTCGATGATAGAGATCGACCGTGGTTGACGACAGTAGTTGATGTTCGACGGTGGTCGGAGGTGATCAACGGAGGTCGGCGGTGGTCGATGACGGTCGGCGGTGGTGCTAAGCTGCAGCTTCTCCTCAAGGCCTCAGGTTCTCTCTAGACTTCAACTCCCATTCATGTGAGGGTTGAGGGTTTATTTATAGTGTTTTTAGTGCAATTAATACAACCATTTTAATCGGACGGTCCAGAGGGATTCCCTTGATCAGACTGCCTTTAATGGACATTTGCATGCCTTAGCGATGTCGGAATTGAGTGATTTTGGGCTTATTGGATTCGTTTTGTCAAGACATTCAATTTGAGTATAAGCTTGCTAATGTCGGCATTTGTTTGACCTTCCAAATATTTCCAGAAATCTTCTAAGAATTGATTAATGACTTGATCTGATCTTGATTTGACTTAGATTAAACTAGTTTTTATATCATTAGGTTCAACTCATCGAGTCAGTCAATTTGACTATAAGTTTGTTGAAATCGGTAATCTGGATGGCCTTTAACTGATGTTTGGATGATTCTTTCTCAAAAACTCGCCTCGAGATACCTGTCATGTTTTGAGATCCGTGTCAGATGATTAAATTTGTTGGTGTCGTATCAATTATTATTATTCTAATTATCATTAGCAAGGGCGTATACGACCAACCAATTTATAATTGAAAGGAGAGCTAACTTGTTTTTGTTTATCGCAAAATAAAGATTATCGGTTGATAAATACTCACAGATGTAAAAATTAAAATTTATGTATTAGACATGTAAGAACGCAGAAATTAAGGGTATGTTTAGATAGCTTTTTTGTTCGCTTTGCATTTCAACTGCTACCACAACTCCCACGAATCTATTTTATTGTTGTTTCTAGAAATTTTTGTGATGAGAAACTGTTTTTTTCAACCTGATATATCAGAATGTGGTGGTCGTAAAAAAACTATTATCTTATTTTTTTAATATATTTACAATTCCGACCACAATGTTCTAAGAAATTTTTTTCTGCAAAAGCTCTATAGTCACATTTTTAAAAAGCCGTCATCACCACTAACAAACGTTAATTAGTGATTTGTATAAAAATCTTCTTATTTTTAAATGGGAAAGAAGTTTTTCAATATGATTATATATGTAATAATAATACGACAATAACAAAAAAAAATGCTTAAAATAGATTGTCATGACTACCATTGAGCAGAGTTTACAACCAATCCTAATTTAAAAGTTTTGAAGATAGTCAAAATTAAAGTTGATTAGGGTATCATGAAAGTAAACCAACCCAATATAGTTGAAGTAATATTCAAAAAATATTTTAAATTTTTTTGAGTCAATATCTTGTCAACAATAATAATAAATTTTTTCTTTTTGAAGTAACATGCATGGAGGGGTCACCACCCATTCAATCACAATCACTGTTGCTCCTTGTGCAAGTCATGTATGGGAAATGAGACAAGAGTTGATTGACCCCTTGAATATTCCTAAACACATCTAACTATTCCTAATCTATCTTGGTATCAATAATTCATGGATTAAACATACTTAAATTTGTATAACTTTGGTTTATTGGATTTATCATGTTGAAAGAAATAGTCTTGACTATAAATTTAATTGAATCTAACTTTACCTATACTCTTCAATAGTTTTTAATGTTTTCAAGTGTAAATATGAGTGTTTTAAAATTAAAAATAGTTATATATGTCATTTATTTTGAATTTGTATCATTTTCTCCTACTTTTCGGTGGATTATATGTGCAGGTCCAAATATATTTCATATCCTTAAACTTTTATGTCATAGAAAGTCTTATTTGGGAAAAATAGTGAAAGTCTTAATTGGGAAAAATAGTGAATTAAAATTTTGTCTAGTCATGAATGTAAGATTAATTTAGGGTTGGGGAGGGCCTAGCCCATCGTTGAATAAGATAAAATACAATAATCCACAATAAAAGAGGAAAAGAAAAAAAATAAAAACAACACTATTAGCAACAAAAACCAATATAACTGAAGAATGACTATATTCAAACTTCACATAAACTGAAGCTTCAAACTTCAGATAATTAGATCTTCAAATTTTAGAAAATTGTAAAATCTCAATCACTAACTGCACACCTCCAAAAAATATAGAGCTGCTCATCAAAAGAGAATAGCCAAGCAACAAGTCTCTTTATGAAGACTACAACATAAAAAAGGAAAAAGGTAATATAAAAGGATTAAATGAAATAAAACATTAAAAAGATTAAACTCAGCTCATCCCAAAACAACACCTAATAACTCCAACTAGAAACTAAAGAAACAAAATCTTAGCATA
Organism: Papilionanthe hookeriana x Papilionanthe teres; assembly: GCA_022702705.1. Classification (NCBI taxonomy): domain Eukaryota; kingdom Viridiplantae; phylum Streptophyta; class Magnoliopsida; order Asparagales; family Orchidaceae; genus Papilionanthe; species Papilionanthe hookeriana x Papilionanthe teres. Next base: position 58,114,585 of record CM040427.1, on the reverse strand, counting down.
AAACCTTTAAAAAATGGTTGAAACCAAGTATCCATCCAAATTTAAATATAGAGGAATATATCGAGACATAGTTTCTAAAGAATGGGAAAGTTAGTAAGTTTGAAAAATCATCAAAGCTTAAAATCTACAAACAAAGCCTAATAAATTATTAGTAAAAAGCTCAGCCAGAAGATATACATAAAATAAAAATCATTCAGCAAGAAAAACAGACGAAACACATAATCTTTCAAAGATAAATCTAAAAGCTCAGCTAGAAAAATAACATAAGAAAATACAAGAGCAAAAAAAAAACATCAGTAAAATAAGAAAACCTAATAAGACATCAGAAATTCTAAGAAGTGATGAAATAAAGTAGAAAAAAGATTTAAACTAAGATAAAACAAACAACCAATAAACACAGATTAATTAGAGCCCATAAAATCTACCAGCCATCAAAACAATTTTTACCTGCCAGGCACCAAAACTAATTACAGAATCTCAGTAAACTATACAAAATTGTACCCTTGTTATAAAAGAACAAAGCAAGAGATATGATAGAGACAGAATTACAAAGAACAACTCAAAACAACAACAAAAAAACAAATAAATAATCGAAAAGAGACATAATAACCAACAAAGATAGAAAAACATAGCATATATGTAATAAAAAGGTTTAATAGATCTAATATCATATTTAAGTCTTCTTTTCCTCAACTCGTAAGCAATCAAACGAAGAATATAATGAATTTTAAAGTCCACAGATTTAACATTTTTCTAAAGATCCTTGAATTCCTTTTAAACCAAATAGTATAAGCCACAACTTACAAACATGATAAATAAAACCTCTTACTAATCTTACAAGTAAAGTTCTCAGAATAATAAATGAAATAAAAAATATCATAGGGTATTCGATAATTTTTCAAAAGGGAATGAGAATAAGAACATTTAAAGAAGAGATGGTATGGGATTCAAAGCAATTATTACATAAAACACAATTTAAATTGAAATGTAATCCTCTAATAAGTAAAATATCTAAAGATTTAATGCATTAAACAATAATCTTCCAATTATGAACGCATATCTTACAGAGTAGTCTCAAAACCAAACTAAATTATGCCAATTAGCAATAGAAAAATAACTATAAAGTGATTTGTAAACCTCTTTATGCGCTATTCTTCAAAGAACAAGTCAGATCATTAGTAATAGGAATTTTCTTAATTGCCACAATGCAAAAAAAGGTGCATTAAGATTTCCTGAGAAATTCCATCTATTATTACAAGTAATAACATTTAACTTGGAATTAAGAGGAAGGTTAAACCAAGTAAAAATAGAATTACCATAAATTTCCGGAAGAGATTTATCATCCAACCAAGGATCAAAATAAAAAATCATAAATGAATCATTAGTAATATAAAAATCTAAAAAAGATTTGAATTTAGAAGCATTTCTAATAAACTCTTTCTAGAAAGGAGAAGAACAAATAATTAATTTTCTACCATAAAGAACCATAATGGTTAAACAAACAATTACTTAAAAAGGAAGGCTAATTATAACTTTTTAAATAATATTAATTTTACACATAATATTAATATTATCTAAAGAGGCAAAACTAAACCACCCATGTCTAAGAAGAGTAATAATCTTCTAAGAAATAGTATGAAGCTTATTAAAATCATCAATATTAAGAAGAAACTTAAAGATTAATGAAAAATTTTTCTTCCTCAAAGCTTTAGGAAATAAAAGTGAACGAAACCAATAATAAAGATTACTCAAAATAGTAAATTTTACCAACAGAAGTCGACCAACAAAAGAAAGAAGCTTCTTTTTCTAACCAGCTAACAAAGAATGAATTTTAACTAAGTGATTATGACAGTCATTGAAACTAATTAAGAAGATTTTATAACAATTCCAAGATAAGTTCATGTCGAGCCCTTAAAAGTAAAGTAAAATCTACTGCAAATTTGATTTTTAAAAATAACATCAACACTTTTAGAATAAACAATAATAGATCTACTAAAATTTATTTGAAGATAGGACGCAAAAGAAAATTTTTTGAAAGTTTCATTAATAAAGTTTGAATATATAAAATTAGCTTTGTTAAAAATAAAAGATCATCAACATAAATCAAATGTTTAATATGTATAGCATTACCAACATCATCTAACTGTCTATCAAGTATAATAGAAAGAGAATCCATCACAATAGCAAAATGATAGGGAGAAAGAGTTGTCCTAAACTAGGAGAAAAAGTTGTCCAAAACTAGGAGAACGAGTTGTCCTAAACTAGAAGAAGATGATCTTCTTATTTATAAATCCTTTTAATCAGTTCTAAACCTGAAGAAGATGATCTTCTTCTTTGAAGGTTGGCTCTAAATCTTTGTAGAAAGGATTAGGAAAGAAATTCAAACAAATAGTATTGTAAAAACCACGGTCAAGAAGACATCTTATAGCATAATTAGATTGATTTTTATATGAACTAATAGAATAAACTATAATTATGCATCTCAATGAGTCCAGAACTATACTTATGGTGGTGGTGAATGCATCTCAATGACTAGGGTGTCTGCTAGAAAGATTTTGAAAGCTTTTACTACAATTTTTCTGTTCTTTTCCCTTCATAGTGGCAGTACGCGTTACTGGGAAGGTGCTGATATTTCAGTTTTGTCTCTGGTCTTGCGATCATTCTCTTATTCCTCCCCTGTTCTGTGGTTTCTTGCCTATGCTCATTTTCTCAAGGTGGTGTTTTGCCGATACTCTCTTTCTATCTATTGTCTCACGGCATGTTGTTTGTCAACTGGAGGACACAGCCCGCTGGGCTCCGTGTAGCTCTGGGCCTCATTCTTCTTATTCCTGCTGCCATTATCAGCCCAAGTTCTGAGTCATCCCCACTCTTTTAGCCTTCCTTTTTTACAGAGTTATATTGTTCTGAGTAAATTGACGCTATTATAATTCAATTTGAGCCGAAAAATGTTAATACATCTCTCCAACAATCAAGTGGCTTCACCTTAAATAAGATAACTAGGTGAATGACACCATTTTTGGGTTGAATGGTGTATTCCTGGATGAATGAAATACTTTGTTTTTCTTTAACTATTCTTTTTTGGAGTGAAATTTCTGTTTGGTTGTTTTTGGAAGTTCAGTAGTTCGAAGGATACATGGATTTGAGAATTGAATGTTACCTTAAAAGCCGCCACATATGCATGTGAAGTGGAACCAATTTAATTGTGGATTGTTGGAGTATAAATTGATTTATTTAATTAAATATTAATTTCAATTGTGAAAAAAAGATCAATGCAGCTTTTTCTTCTTCATTTTGAAAGCAGCTGAGAGATATTTTCTTATCATGCCTTAAGACAATGGTCCATTCATCCTATCTATTTTCATTTTATAAATATTATTTTTTTTGTTTGTTTGTTTGTCGTTTTCTTCTCGTTGTCATGCACACATTGGAATGTGTTAAGCCTTTTACTCAAGAGTTTGTTGTTGGAGACAAAATACTAAACCACTATACTAAGTTGGCTATGCTAATCTCATTTCTCTTTATATATACTTAGATTCATTTGCGCCTTGTTCTTATTTATTATTCCTTAAAAGCATGATGAGTTATTCACTCAAAATTATATTATTCTTATATATAATTATCTTTCATACACTTGCTCTACCTTGTGGCACTCTCTACTACCTAAGGGTAGTTATGTAATACTGTGCTTCTAATAATGTGCTGGTATTAAGTAATGAGATGGGGGGTGAATCCATGTATTGGAGCAGATGCATCGCTTTATGGTATCAGAGCCTTGCCCAAGAAATATTAGGACAAGCTCGCTTTCTCCGACAAAACAGAAGCCATCTTCAGCGAAATCAGTGGGCTCTGATCCTGAGTTAGATCTGACAGGTGCTCTCCACATGACTAAGAGCTTCTTCTTCCAAAACTCCCTCTATCTAAAACCCATTTCCCCCTTACCAAAACCCTAATCTCGATAAGTCACTATTGTTCCATTGAAAAAAATAAACTTCAAATAACTACAATGTCTGCATGTCCGCAATCAGAAACCTAGGATAATTTATTCCTGAACCCCTTATCATCCCCTACCATACCACTGCCGTTGAAATTTCACTTACATAACCTACGTCATCTCACTCAAACTCCTCTCTCATTAGAAAAATATCCATTTGGAAAGCCCAAGTTCTCAAAGCATTTACCACAAAATTTATTGGATTTCTACAAGGAACCATATTCTGTTCACAAAACTATCTTAATCCCACTAAATCCACTCCATCACTTAATCCCCAATACACGAGTTGGGTCCTCATAGATCATAACCTAACCACGGACCTCTACTCAGTCATTTCACCGGCAATCCTACCTATGTCCCCACTTACTCACCATGATCAAAATCTGGACTACGTTAGCCAAACACCTCCAATCGACCAATCTTTCATGGCTTATCTAGTCGAAGAATGAACTCCACAACCCCTTTATGATACCAAATCTATGATTCAATAAATATCCATGATCAAAACTATGATAGATAACATTGTTGCAATCGGAGGCAACCTAGACACTGAGGATATCATCTATTACACATTGAATGGACTTCCGACTAACTATCAAGCATTCAAAACAACTAATCATACTAAACTATAACCATATTATTTAGATGATTTTTATGCTCTACTTAGCAGTGAGGAGATCAATCAACACATGAAAAATCAAAAGCTCGAGCCAATCTTCAATCCATAGTTGGCATTGAATACATACCGTGGATGACAAGAAAATTCCTCTAAGGGAAGGGGCCACAACACCCAAATCCCATCTAATCGATCCAAGCCCATCTGAACCTCATCTATTTCTTCTATTATGTGCGAAATTCGCAAAAAATTTTGGTCACTCCACCACTCACTATTGGCATCTCTACAACTTGGAATATGTGCCTAACAACAAAGCTGTGCAAGCAGAATCCTTATGGGTTCTAGATTTGGGCTCACATCCCACCTCACGGTCGATTTATCTCATCTTCAAGTTTCCAAACATGTTGCTGGATCGGAACAAGTTCTTGTTGGGAATGGACAACCACTTGAGGTCAAACACACAGTTGATAGTATTCTTCCTGCTCCTACTCGCTCACTTCGTCTCCCCTCTACCAGGCATTTACCAATCCTATCTCACAATATGTAATTTGTTCATAAATTAGTTGATAATAATTTATCAATTATTTTTGACCTTGCAAGTTTTCTAATCTTTGACTTGCATAACCATCAAATATTACTTCATGGCTATAGTTCCAATGAATGATATTCCATCCCTCCATCTCCACTACCATCAACCACTTGTGTCACTCATCAAGCACTGGGTAACTACTTGCAAACCTCCATTCTTTAGCATAAAAGGCTTTGATATCCGCATACAGATATTCCCCATCATATGTCCAAGCTCCAACCATGACTTGGCATTACCTATCATTTATCTTGATGTAATAGTTGTCAGTGTTGCAAGAGTCATAGACAATCTTTTCATTCTTGTTCTTTACAACATGTCTTTTACTTCTATAGCTTATACACTCGAATTTATGGGGTTCATTCCCAATTTTATCATATCAATGTTTTCAATATTAAGTCATTTTTATTTATGATTATTTTAAATTATGTTGTCTTCGTCCTATTAAACGTAAATCCAAACTTCCCCAAAATTGCATTGAGTTTCTAAATCTTATTAAAAATCAATTTCACGTCGTTATTTGAATTTTTCAATCGGATGAAATACAAAAACTCCACACTCAAACAAGCCTTCACCCAACATGGTATAGTGTATCAATTCTCCTGCTCGTATACTCCTCGTCGAGACGGTGTCGCGGAACACAATCGTCGTCACTTGATTGAAACCACCCATGCTCTCTTATGTGATGTATCTCTTCCACTTAAATTTTACCTTGAAGCTTTGTTCACAAGTATCTACAACATAAACCTTATGCCATCCAAAAACTCCAATTAGCTAACACCATACAAACTACTCCAAAAAACTCCACCCACTTATTCCCACTTAAGAGTACTCAGATGCTTATGCTACCATTGGATGCAACCAACAACCCCTCACAAATTTGCTCAACGATTGACACCTGCATAATTCTTGGATACTCCTCAAGCCACAAAGGGTGAAAATGCTTTAACACTCATACATCCAAAATCCTCTTCTCCCGCCACATAGTATTTCATGAAAACATATTTCCTTAAGCCACAATAACCACTTCACCAAAACCTCCAGTTCCATCTCCTCCTATCAGCTTTAACCATCCAACCGAAAACCAACCTAACCTCTAAAGCTACACCTCAAGGGTGTGATCTCTCTTCTAACCACACCATTCGATCCATCCAAACCAACATTCCTCCAACCCAACTCCTCTCAAACCATCCTCAACACATTGATTACTTCCTGCCAATACTCATTCTATGGCTACTAGGGCCAAAACTGGCAACCTCAAACCCATCCAATGACTTAATCTTCTTCACCACACTTCACCTCTTGATGATCCTACTTCATACACCCAATTCGCCAAATCTAAATATTGGCGACAATCCTTGAGTGAAGAATTTCATGCTCTCCCTGCTCAAGATACATGGACGCTTGTTCTACTCCCAATCATCTAGTCTTGGAAGGCCATCGGATGTACTGCACCAAACAAAAGTTGGACGGTTCGGTGGGTTGATATAAAGTAAGGCTAGTGACCTAATGATTTAACCAAGAATTTGGTGTCAACTAGTACGAAACGTTTACCCACATTGCAAAAATACCAACTTTTCGCATCCTTTTAACAGTGACATTCAAATGCGACTGACCCATTTTACAATTCGATGTCTCTAATGCTTTTCTCCACGACACACTTCACGAGACTATATATGAAACAACCGCCAGGATTTATGGACCAGCAACTTCCTCAGTATGTGTGCCTTCTAAAAAGGCGTTATATGGTCTAAAGAGTCACCTATTAAGTGGTTTTATACCATCACTATTTTTGTGATCTTATTGGGGTTTACTATCAATAGAGTCGATCCTTCATTGTTCATTCACTTAAATTCTAGATGTACAACTTTTCATTTACTGTATGTCGACGATATCCTTATCATTGGAGATTACATGGAGATTATCACGAAACTTACTGACAAACTTCGACTAGTTTTCAGATTAAACAACTTGGGCAAGTGACACGCCAAAAATTACAGTGGAGTAAGTCAGCCATACAATGCAAGTGCACGTGTCAAGTAATATGCGGTTTAAGAGTCATCGTATCGATTCCACGAGGAAAATGTAACATTTATTTCTTCAAAAAAATCAATAGCCTACTTATTTAGTTAGTCTAGTTAGGAAAGATTGCAAAGATGTTTTAAGACCTAAGGTTCTAGCAAAAACAGAGTGAATTGCAGACAATAGAAAATAAAAAATAGTGCAAAGATTCTGCGAGTTCCTTCAAGACTATTGATGCTCATGCTTCTGTGATTCGGGGATCGTGATGCTCCTATTTTTCCTAAGTGTTACGTGTTTGTTATAAATCGGGGATATAGTACTTCTTGTGCCCATGTCAAGTCAAAAAATGCCTATAATCTATGAAGTTGATACTTTCTCAATCCTCATGACATTCTGCATAACTATTTTGATCCCTTTGAATTGTTGTAGAATTCACTGGAAAATGTATATCCTCTCGAAATTCTATGGTTAACCCTTTGTTTCCACTACATTTTAATTTCCTAGTTGGTCAGACTAAAAGTAAATTAAATTCATAGGTTAACCAACAATATAGAAAATGAAAAAAAAAATGTTAAAGGAAAAGTATTATGAAAAAATCATGATTAAATCCACAACCCCTACATCATTGGGACATGAAGAACAAATTTAGCTACACATCATGAAGAAAACCATAGAGAAAAAAACTAAGCAGGATTTTATTTCAAGAAATATAAACATGCAAAACTTAGAGTAACTTGTCTTCTCCACACTTGTAGCAATCCCTCTCATACAAGTTTCTTACAACTCACTAAACAGATGAAACTCACACCATACAAGGTTTCCACCAATGACGAAGAATATCTTGAGGAAAGCTCTCAAATTCTCTCCAAATCTTGCCTCCAACGGCCTCCAATGACTCCCTGATGCAGAACTCGTCTTTTAATGGCCAAGAAGAGTCCAAGAAACCAAGAAGCTCTCATGACATAAACAAGTTTTGATAGTTAGGTTTTATACTATGGATTGAAAATAGGCATCCAGACGCTCCAAATCATTCAAGGGGTCCATAATAGGCTAGAAATCGTGCAAATCTTAGTTTTGGACATCTGGTGACGTGGTCACGCCAGAAACTAGCATGGTCACTCCAAAAACCTATGTGATCATGCTGGAAACCGGCGTGGTCATGGTAGTTATGGCATGGCCTTTCTCAGTTCTGGCGTGGTCATGCCCAATTCTGTGTGACTATGCCGATAAATACTATATTGTGTGTTTTAACTCCGTTTTGTGTGTTTGAGATCTATAAATTGCACAATGTCAACAAAAATATTTCTTATGTGTAAAACTGTGATATAATAGTAAAAATAGCAGGCTAAAGGTAATTGAAATCACGTAAAATTAATGCATGTCAAAAAATACAAAATTTTTTTGGTATTGAGGTATGTCGAACATCACAATTCATGTTTTTGAGCCAACAAACGTATCTCACTAATATCCTCAATAAGACAACCATGGTGGATTGTAAACTCGTCTCCACTTCACTTCCGAGCAAGAAGGTTACCACTCTGGACAACACATCTCTTACTTCAAACTCCACTGCATATTATTGTATTGTCAGAGCCCTCAAGTACCTTATGATCACTCAATCAGACATCTCCTTTTTCGTCAATCAAATCTGTCATCACATGCAACCAACCATTTACCACTTCCAATTGCTCAAACGTCACCTCTGCTACTTGCAAGGCAAGGCTACATCAGTACACTCATCATGCAATGAGATCTATATCTTGAAACCTTTTCAGATCTAGATTGGGCTGGTAACTCGACCAACCGGAAATCTACAATAGGTTTCTGCTCACTATTTGGTTTAACTCTAGTCTATGGATTGTGACAAAGCAACAAATAATTGATTGGTCATCCACACAAGCAAAATATCAGGCCCTTGTTGTAGCCATTGCTGACATTATATGGCTATACCACCTTCTTATGGAGCTTGGAGTGGAACAAAATTACCCAACCAAACTCTTATGCGATAATGTTTCTTCCATGGTAATAGCTAACAATCTGATGCTCCACGCTCGAACAAAATACATTGAGATGGACTATCATTGTATTCGCAATCATATCAATCAAGGCCAAGTAGAAATCCACTATATACCCACTCAAGATCAACCTGAGGATATTTTTACCGAACCTTTGGCTAAGCAATAAAATCCACTATGTCAAATCCAAGCTTTAGGTTCTCTCCAATAACCATCATGTTGAGGGAGGATCCAAGATATAATTACATTTCATGTACTAGCTTTACCTCGTTGTACCCTCCACTACTAAGGGTGGTTATGTAATAATGTGCTCATAATAATGCGCTAGTATTAAGTAATGTGATGAGGGGCGAATCCCTGTATTGTAGTTCGACGCGTCGCTTTAATTATTACCATCCAAAAATTATGTATTATTCAATTTTCATTTGCATTCAAGACTATACAACTACTTCATTTCATTATCACCAGTAGCTTCTTGTTCTCAACAGGGTGCTTTGGCAATTTCTCTGTGAAATTTTAACTAGCTGTGATCATCTCCTTGAAATGGCCCCCCACTTTTCTATATTTGTCTATATTTTGTCTATATTTGTCCTATACCCACATGTCTATAGTAATGCCCCTATTACTCATCGATACTGCTAGTTGGGTTAGATTTTGAAAAGTTATGAGTTGAGAAGTTATGCTTTATGAAATGTATTTTTTTTTCTTAATTAGGAGATATAGGCTTCATTTGAATCAGCAGTAACTTTTACTAGCTTTTTCTCAAAAAAAACTTGTGTTTGTTGAAAAGGAGAAGGCAAGCCGCGATTTGAAATGATAAAAATTTGTTGCTATTGTGAAAGCCTACTGTTTCACCAAACAAAACTTTTTGCTGACGTTGGCGTTCACTTCAATAGAATAGAACTTCACTGTCTTCTCAAATGAACCTTAGTCTCTTCGCTTTCAACATAATGCTATTGTTATGCGTTTTTATTTCCTTTTACTTGAGAATCAGTAATAGGAATGTGTTTATACATTATTTGATTCAGTGTGCTGACAGCTCTACTGATTTGTATCCAAAAAAAAAATTAAGAAAAAAACTTAGAACTTAGTGTACATATTTTTTAAACCAGTTCGTTTAGCAGAATATATTTTTGATACCACTGTGTCAATTTATTTACTTCATAATTTTTTGTTTTTACTTTAATGAGAAACGTTTAGTTCCTTAGAAAGTGGGGAATATTGAGCGGTCAATGGGTGGGCCTAATAAGACTCATATTTGAATGACTATTTGAATGGTGGAATGGTAAAAGGGAGGGGAGGGAGCTTAGGTAGTGATGTGTGGGGAGGGGGCAAGGACGGGTTGGGGGACAAATGGTCAAAGCGGTGTACAATGATAGCTGCCTCCCTTTTTCCTGCAAAACAAAGCTGGACACAGAAAGTGAGTGAGAGAAAGTGAGAGCTGGCCCAAATGCAATGCAGAACCCCCAGCTCCCCCTTGAACGCACTGTCCCATTCCTTTCACCGCCACCATTATTGGATCCAACCCAGAAGATGATCAGATTGGTATCTTTTCCTCTTTTCTTTTTCTCTCCCTCCCCCACCTCTCTTCCTCCTGCTTTTCCTTACTGTGACCATCACTTGCGTTCTAACATCTGGGTGCATGCCAGAGGGCTGACAATACTTCAAAAACAGCTGAGCTCCCTCCTCACTTTGCATGTATTTGCATAGAGGCAGAGAAAGAGTAAGAGAGCTTTGTGGACCCACTCCTACTCATCCACACACACACACACAAAGCTAGAGAGAGAGTGAAGGGTTTATGTTTGTGTGTGGGAGATAATGTGTACGAGTTAGGGAGACATTAGACTGTGGGGTTAGTGAACTTCTTCTTCCGGGACAGTATTTCCACTGTAGTTATTCATCTGCATCAGATTGCACACGCTTCTTCCTGCGGGAAGCAGCAAATAAAAAATATAATTTCTGCTGACTTCAAATTTGAGGAAAATGGAGCCTATAATTTTTGAGTATTTAAGCTTAATTTTCTGATGACATTATTAATAATGCAGGTGGAAGTGGTGCAGGGTTCTGTATCTGCCAGGAGGACTGGCGACTGGTGACATAATTTGCAAGTTGCAGTGAGAGAAAATGGAGGGCAATGAGGGGGACCAAAGGCCATGTGTATTCTGGTGAGATGGTCTCTGTCAAAGATTATTGCAGGAAAATGGAAGCAGTGCGCTTCTGAAACATCCTTACTAATGCAGACTGCGAGCTCATTCATCAGCTTTCTGCGGCTCTCAGTCTCAGCTCCTCTCCTCATATGCATATGCCATTTTTTTACCAATTAAATGAACTTTATGCCTGTGTTTGTGTGCTGGTGCTCATCAATTTCCCATACTTGGTATTCCTACTTGTGGTAACATACTTTTCTGAAACCTGTGTGTGCGGGGGAGAGACATAGTATGAAATTTAACTGAATTCAGATATCTGAAGTGAGTGAAATCAGATCTCTCTTATTTGATTTTTTGTAAATTTTAAATTTGTTCTAAAAGAAATTGTTCATTGGAAGTTAGGGTGTGAGCCACCAAATTTATTAGAGTTTTAATTTTGTTTTCGACTATGTGCTCAGTGTTTGAATTTGGTAATGAGGGTCTACTTTTGTTTGCTACTTTTACATTTTTGTAAGGGGAAAGTTAGGGCACATACACAACCAATACATTGATAAAAATTAGTAGTGTGACAAGAAAATCAAATAAGCAAACGATGACAAAACCAAAAGGATCCAAAGAATTATCAAAATACCTAAAAAGAGAAACCTAAAAGCCACCGGATGCCCTGCAAAATTTAGGCTCCGTCCAAGAAATCTGACTAAACCAGAGAACTCTAAAATCCAAATAGCAATGACCGGATCGAGAAAATCAAGAACCAGCCAAGTCCAGATGGGGGAACCGAAGACACCAAAACAATTTAGTGGCATTAGGGACTAGGATGCCAACATATTAGTATTCTTAATGATAATTCCCTCAAAGAAATGGACTAACAGTAGCACGCTTACCACTAAATTTCTATGTATTTACATATCTGATACCTAAACATAAATTTTTAAAAACATATTATCTTACCATGCATCAAATCAGGTGTAGTTTCGAACAACAATAGTGTGCTACTTTCAATGACTCAAGATTTTTGGTGTTTGCTGATTTGTTACCTATTGTTGTTCGGAACTACGCCTGATTTTTTACTCTACATTCATCTCTTCAACTCTTTAGCATGGACGGAGCAAGTGATGGATTTGAATCAGTTTTGTTCTTTGAGCTCCCATTTTGGAGAAAATATTGTATTAGGAAGTCTGATGCAGTTTTACATCAGGACTCAAATCAAAATTTTTTTCGTGTACACACAGAACCCCGTTAGTGGTAAATTATTTTTTTTACTGTGGGGGGGGGGGGGGGGGGGGGGGCTACTTTTTACACTTTGTAGATCCTGATTGGAGTTCTGATGTAAAACTAAATTGTATCAGGACTTCTGATGCAATATTTTTTCCCGATTTTAGCTTGTTTTTTTCTAGTTTATTATTTTTTAACATAATTTTGTTTGTGTTATTTTTTATGTTTTATTTTTCTCTTTCGTTACATCTTTTAATTTTTCTATTTCGCTACCTATATTCCTTAGATGGTGTGTTTAGAATTGCTGGGTTCGGCCCCTCATTACCATAAATGTTTGCACTTAATTTTACAAGAAGTTCACAGAGCGAGTAATATATAGAAAATTAAGATAAAATTTAAGGGATATTTACAAAAATAGCACACAACATTCATGTATATACATATCTAACACCTAAATTTTCTTAACACAAACATCACTCAAAATTTTAATTTCAGATAAGAAAAATAGCACTATTATGACTTTTAAAACTCAAATATAAAATACGCTTTTTAATGTGTATATTTAAAACACCAAAGTTACATATATGAAAATATAAAAATTTAAGGTGTGAGATATGTAAATACATAATAATTGTGTTCTAGGTGCATAAATTTGCCGAGTTTTAAACTAAAATTCATTAAAATAAATAAATAAATAAACCCCTCTTACAAAAATAAATCCGCTCATTATTTTAAACTAAAAGTGAGTGCTCATACTATATCGTTGAAAATGATAAATTTCAAATAAAAGATAGATGCTAGAGCGAAATATTTATCTAATTGATAGAGTTTCGTTAAGTGTGTGTGTGTGTGTGTGTGATGTTTTTTGTAACTCTAATGGGATGTACTGTTTTTAAGAAATCAAAAAACCACTGCCCCTCATTGTTTCCAAGTACGTAGACATATTGCCGAACCTCATTAAATCCTTGTATTTGCTCTTAATTATTTGATTGATTCTTGCGCATTTTTCGAACACAGTATTTAAAGTGGGTACCATTTAGTTGTTATTGCTCTAAGGAAATTATTTATTATGCCCAAATATTATTTATTATTAACTTTCAGCGTATCAAATTTTCACAGCTATGGATAAAATTCTTGGAGATTACAAATACTCTAATGAATCAATCTATAAATTTTGCGATTAAAAAGAAGTATTTATAAATTATTTGAATTATTATGCAATACAGTATTATAATCGTAAGACATTATAATACAATATCTTCTTATTTAATTTAAGCTTGATTTATTTGGATGAGAGATTCTCTTGCTTCGAATATTGGCGGTGCCAGCTAATCTTATTTATAAATTAAAATATTTAAATCTATGGCACATTTTTTTGAGCTTGTGATCTATTTTAATGGATTTTTTTTTTTTAGGCAAATAGGTTAAAAAATAATGATTGAAGTGCAGTCTGATTTTGGGTTTTGCTATTAGACAGAATTTTTATTTTATACCAACTCTTTTATAAATAACTAGCAAAAATAATTAAATTATATATATATGTTTGTAAAAGTTAAGTTAAAAGAAAATATGTGTGATTTTAATCCGTGACATCACGATATTAAACTATGCATTCAACCACTATATTTCAGGTAAACACGACATAGTGATCGAGCTTGTAATTCTTGTTATGAGACGTGTGTTCGTATCTTACATATTACTAGGCACAACTTTCAGTGTTATACATGTAAATATACATGTTTAGGTGTTAGATATGTAAATTCAAAAAATAAGATTAAAATATTTTTATCTGTTTAAAAGAAAATTAAATTATATTTTTATAAATTTAAATGAAATACAAATAAAAGTTAAATTCAAACTTTTTTTTTATTTAATAAAAATTGAATTACCTACATTTTTCTCATTTAACTTTGCTTTTCAATATGGGCCTCATTGATGAATGGACAAATATAACTATAATAATGATTGAATTGGAATGATGAGACTAACTAAGCATGTAAGAAGTGACATCCAACAACCTTAATATCCCTACAAATTAAAGTATTAGTTAAATATAACTATTATTAATTTATTAAATCTAGAATAAATAAATTGGGTGGAGCCATCCTTAAACCAAATCTTCCATAAAAAGTAGAGTTTGGCCACCTAAAAGCTGCCTTTAGAAAAAAGAAAAAATTTTGGAACTTGAGGAATAAAAAGGGATGGGCCAGGCACGGGCCATGGGCCATAGGCCGAGACACAAGAATTAGTACATGGAGCCCACTAAGTTGATGGCCATGGGATGGGTGAAGGGTTGACATGACATGACAAACCCTAAATAGCTCAAAGGGACAAAGATGGTAGGGTTAGAAGCCTAACATCCTACCAAATGGGCTCTCCTTTCTATCAAGTCAAGATGTGTGGGAAGAGTTAGGTGCATGACATACCTGCAATGAACATCATCTCAATTATGTCAATGCCATGGCATCTCACCAATCATAAATCAAAATCATTGGTAAGTTATTATAGTGCTAGTACTTTCTTCATTGAAAGAAAAATCTATTCATATCTTAGTATAAGAAATCAAGGACGATTTATATTGATAACCAATCAATTCATATTTATTTCTATTCCTAACACATAAACTTTGATGTGTACCTAAGTTGTATTTTCCGGTAGAGTATACTATTCGGGGCATTTACATAGCTAACACCAAACGCCTATGTATTTATATATTAAACACATACATTTTACTTTTTATATTTATACCACCCAAATCATTTCATACGTTTTCATCTATACTATGTAAAAATTGAGTTTTGGGTGCTGGATATGTAAATATGTACATAGAAGTGATATCTATGTAAATCTTCCAAACTATTTCAGTCGATTTATAGTTATAGGAGGACCAATACAAAATTACATACTTGCCCCTATGAGTTATCTTCATTGGCACCACTTCTTGTCTCTGTCACCTTTTCATACCAGTAAGCATCTTTCTGTACTTAAATACACTTTTTGGTCATACACTGATGATCTTGAGTCTCTTACTTCTTGGATGTGAAACAGCAATAAGAATAATAGACTTTAAAAACTAAAAATACAATCACAACAATGCAATAAATATACTCTCTTAATTTCGGCGTCTTTTAACGTCATGTTTTCTCTGGTCCCGAAGTGCTCTATCAAGGCTTTCAGTCGTTGATTTTGACTGGCTCTTCGCTGTATCTATCACTTGGACAACTTTTCAAATTTTTTTCTTATTTGTGATGTTTGTGTAAATATGTAAGTATGAAATGATGTAAAACTTTTGGTTGTTAATAAATGTTGGTGTTCGCTGATTTTCTCGTCCTAAAAGGGAGTCTTTTATTTGCTCGCCTCAAAGAGGAGACTTTCCTTTGCTCACTCTGAAGAAAAGTTATTCATTCGATTACCCTGGAGGGGAGTCTTTCATTTGCTCGTCCCAGAGTGGAGTCTTTTTTTCCTCACTCGGACGGGAGTTTTTTTTTTCCTCCTCCCCGGGGGGGGGGGGGGGGGTGAGGGGTCTCAAAGTGTCAGCTAAGTTGCAAACGTATGTGAACCTCTTGAGTTCCTCGAGTCTTTATCTGACCTAGAAAAATATAATTAGAAGAGTATTATTCATAAATATTTCAGAGAAAAAAAAAAATCATTCATAGATATTTCGATCGTCTGAATTTTTCTGTCGCTTTGAATTGTTAGGCCAGAGATTTTGCACGTTAGTTGACCAAATTTCTATGTCGGTCAGCCCATGCCCATCCCCAACACTTCTGTCGTTGCCTCCTCGCGCAACCGTCACCGCCCGCCGCCGACCCCCGCTTACATCCGGACACACATCGCTGATGCCTGCTGGCCGCAGTTACTGACGGCTCTGCCTTCCTGAACCGCTCTTCGCCACCCGCCATCGACCACTTCCAGCTGCAACCGCCGCCTGATAGCGTCCCCTGCCAGCCACGACCGCCTTCTGTCGCCAGTCCACTTCAACCGTAGTGCCGTTGTCTGTTGGCATATGGCCACTGCTCGTCGCCCATCTGCCCACAAGTAATGCTTTGTGCTAGATGGAGTGAGGAAGACATCGTATACGTCATAACAACAGAGCTTAATATTGGAGCGCATGTGAGTTTAATTATATTATAAAAAGTGTAGTTTTTTTTTCTTTGAAATAATAAAAAACACCTAATCAAATATATTTTATATTTTTTATCTTTAAAATCTCAGAGTTTATAACGGCACTAAACATATTTTTTTTAAAATAAAAAATAGAAAGTAAATAAAAACCAAAACAAAAGATATCGAAAAAAAAAAAAAAAAACAGAAAATGTTCCCAAGGAAACGTAAGTGTTGAATTAAATAGTTCAGAAATAATAATCACACTAATTAAATAACTGTTTTGTCCTCTTGATGCAGATGCACTTTGTCTTATACTCAGATCATTAATTTTTAATTCACACAAATTTTCTTTTTTTTTTTATTTTTTTTTATTTTTTTTGTGGATCGTATCATATGTTATCACATAAATGTTTAAAATAATTAAAGTCCTGCTGGCATATTATGCTTACTTAAAATTAAAATTTACATAAAAATCTCTTAAATTTTAATTTTATTACTGAATCATTTAAATTTTAAAAAGTACACACACAGTTCATTTAAATTTACTCAATTCTTATATATTTGCATATATAGCACATACATTTTGATTTTTTACATATATGACCTCTTACTCATGCAAGAAAAGGTAAATTTAGAATAGTCAGATGAAAAGATCTGGCCGCTATAAATATAATAAGCAAACTTTGGATGTTAGATACGCAAATAAATGTAAATTGGGTGGTATATATGTAAATTCCTTTTCCTTAGATTTAATTTCTGTGAATGAAAATAAATGTAAATGGCCAATACCCGACATGTTATCAGATTAAAATGCATCTGGTCCATAGGTTGGGCTACAGAGTACTTCCCTATTCTAATACTCTTTAATAGTTTTCTAATTGGCTTCAGAACGCTGTTTCTTTGCGTTGCGGATTTGGAACGAATAAGTAAATATTCCAATGTTTTTAATTACATGTACTAGAAATAAATTAAGGCAAAAGGTCCAATAAAGATTGAAACTTGATAAAATGGCATATTATATAATTTATATTTTCTTCTGATAGTTTTAAGTTTTCTAAATAATTTATTTATAATTATTTTTATTTGTTTTTAATTCATATTGTTAGGTATCACTCATATACTAGATAAGGGACATATACTAGATAAGGGACAGATGCTGGAAACATTTGTCCAATTGGAAGAGTTTTGTTATGTGGGTTGGGGGTGCGGAGGCAACACCCCCGCGATACGGTACATGAGTAATTTTATAATTACATATTGTATGTCAGGGCTATATATATGTTGTATTGTAACCCTAAGAACATTCTGTACTCTTTTTCTGAAAGTGAAAAGAAAGTCCTCCCTCTGCACCCCAGGACGCAGACATCTTTGCCCAACCTCGTTAAATCTGTGTTCTTTTGGATTTGCATCTCTTTGCTCTAATTTCTCCACACATATCGATGTATGTTTGTATTAATGTCATTTGTAAATATCTCCATAACCAATCTATTGATATAAACTTTTATAATTATAAACTCTTGGGCCACTTTTTGATATCTCATCAATCTTAGAAAGGCATCCCATAAATGGTGTGCAATGGCCCTTAAGGCAAAAAGGTCCAATAAAGAGTGAACATTGATAATTTTTAGAATAAATATGGGTAAAAAAATTTAGCTAAGGTATATGTTAGAAAGGGAGAAAGTTAATGACTATATATGTAGTGTGTTAATTAGACTAATTATTCATAGTGCCTTCTTGTGAGCAGGTATGATTCTATTGGGAATTTCACAGTTAGTTTATTTTCTGAGAGCATTCACAGGAATGATGACTTCATAAAAAAGTATATTAATGAGGATAAATTCATATAATTTATCTTGCTATGGGACAACCTAAACCAAAGTAGAAAGTACATTACATAATATGATTTGAGCTATTATAATGAATATTTGACTAATATATACTTCAAGATGATGAGTGGTCTGAAGATGAAACAATCAAATGAAACATTGCAGTTCATTGTGTTCTAGATCCAAAGAGGGCTCTCCAAATAGAGCTTAGGGTGATTGTCAAGGATGAGGATCAAACAATCAGTGATCCTTATTAGGCCTCTAAGATTATAGACTTTGAGGAAAAAAGGGCTTCAATTAATCAAATCCTAATTGAAAAAGAGATAAAAGCCACAAGGCTAAATAATTAAAGGGCTAGAATGAATATGAAAGATACTTATTATTGTAAAAAGGGGCATTTTTTATGAGCTCCATAATTAAGTATGTTCATGTGAGTGCACTATTAATTTCATCAATGAAATTCAAAGAGAAGAAAATATGCTATAAAATATACATACATATACATACATACAAATTATTGATGTGATGACAATCGTCATTATTTTATCAATAAAGGCTACCAAAATGTCAACAATCTTTAATATTAGCATAATAAAATTATCAGCTAGCTATAAAGGATTATCACATCAGTAGTTATCATATAAATAAAATTTAAATTGTGACCTTAACTTATAACATTATTTCATGGAAACACATACCATTCACACAAGCTTGATTTGATGTGTAGAAAATATAATACTAAGAGAAATAAAACAGTTATGCATTAGGCTAAAAATACATTTCAAAATTTATTTAGAACTAGTATTTATGCTAGCCAAAACTACATTTCATTTGGACCAAAATCTGAATCAGAACCTAGGATACAGAGCAGAGACATAAGGTCAATTTTGTTCTATGTATCTCCCAAGCCCACCACCTCATATATTATATAGTAGCCATCTAGGGAGATCAGATGCTCATAACATCTATAAAAATGACTTTGTAAGTAACATAGATTGGTGCACTGGGACCACCTTAGACTCCCCTTCTTCCTCATGGGAGACCAACTCTCTCTCTTATTCTCTCTTATAAAATTAGATGATAGAATTTCAACTATGTATGGACCCGGCTCATGAATTGGGACAAGGTTGAAGTGGACCACTTCAACAATGTAGCTAAGCTAGCTAACTAGTGGTGAGAGTGACATCTAATTAAACTTCCTAAAATTTAAGATCATATTTATTATAATTACTTATGATAAGACATATTTGACTTCTGTATCATAAATTCTTTTTCATCCCAGAATTAAGGATTTTCTTTTTGAAGTTAAATTATTAATAATTTTGATTTATACTCGATTGCTTTTGTTAAGAATAATGTGATGTTGATTTTTTGTGAAGTTAGCTTATGTGAGTCATTTATCTAATTATTTAAATTTATTGTACCATAACATGCTACATTATGGACAGCGGTGCGATGCCGCATGTAATGAGAAGCTATATTTTATAACTTGTCCTAATTATATGCAATCACTGTCAGAAAGTTGGGATCTTCGTTACTGAAAATGAAGATAATTTGTAATATTCAACGTAGTTTTTTAGCAATTACTTTTTTTTTTAGCAATTACTTATTTTTTTATCAAATTAATAAAAAATAAATTTATAAAAAATAAATTTATAAAAAAATAAATTATTTGATGATTTTGTGAAGTAATAAAAATCAGAATAACAATGGAGGCCACCAATTCCCACTTGAATTCCTCACAGGATATATATACGCACACGCACGCACATGTGATCTTATATTTAAATCATGGTAGCTCTGCAGATTAATATAGTTTTCCAAGTTTGAACTTGTAAATTTCCACGCGCATGCAGTAGCCGCGATTTTGAGATCTATCACAAATCTAAATCTTTGTAAGAATCCTTACATTGGATGACTATATCAAAGAAGCTGTGGAGTATTTTGTAGAGCTATAGGCCTATCCTTGAATTAAAAAATTTAAAAAAAGGAGGTAAATTTACATATAAAATGAAAAATGATTTAGAATTGCATTCCTAATTTGTGTGTTATTTTTGATGATATTTGTCCCATCCATGTGTCTATTTCTTTATTTCTTTCTTTTCAATGCATATATGACCCACCATGTGGTTAAAATCAGGCATCTTGTTTGAGCTTATTGGCAGTGATATCTCTCTCAGGGCTTCGCACGTGCCATGAGATCCATGTGGAGCAACAGCTTTGATCTTCTTGAAGTCTTGAGCCCAAAAACAAAAAAAAGAAAATGTAAGAGATAACTTTTGTAGAAGTAATGTAAAGAATCTTAATGTTGTAGAGTTATCAAAAATTGAAAAATATTAGAAATCATTAAGAGAAACATAAAAAAAGTTTAAACTATAGACCACAATTGTCTTAAGAGGAGAGAATATTGGATGACAAGAGCGGCGAGTAACAAATAGTTATAGTTGGTAAATATAGAGTTTATACGTCTTTAGTAAGCGCATGTTTATAATTATGATATCATCAAAAGTCGAGTAATATCAACTACTAAAAAGTCAATGAGCTAATGCAAACTTCTAAATCAGAGTGATCACAGGAGCAAAGATTTGTGAGTTAGAGAAGGTTGTTCAAATCAAATATGACATTTGTGAGTTGAACAGAAGAACTAGAAGGTAGTTTATTCGATTATCCTTCAAGACATAAGGAAGACCAAAAGATTAGGAAAGACAAATAAGTAGCTTTAAAAGTTGAAATTTCAAAGATTAGGAAAGGCAAATTTGTGAGTTAGAGAATATCGGATGACAAAGGGGTGGCAACATCCTTAGGACCAACCTCTGTGGTCATGCTTCTATGATCTCTAGACCCACCTTCATGGCCATGCTTCTACGACCCATGTACCACCCCTTCAGGTTGTGCCTCTATGGCCTATGAACCCATCTCTGTGGTCATGCCTCTACGAACTCTGTACCACTTTTTCGGGCATGCCTCTATAGCCTCTGAATCCACCTCTGTGGTCATACCTCCACGACCTCTATATCACCTTTGGGTCATGTCTCTGCGGCCTTTGGACCCACCCCTTGAGTTACATGTAATTCCCGTGCACGTTCCTTATCAATACCTAAGATTGGATATGTCTCTTAGCATTACGTCCTAGTGTCTTTTGTCCCTTTATTGGTTAACCTAGTTATTAAGCTGCTATGGCTAACCTTGGTTCTATCAAAATCGAGTTGCTTTCAACAATTGTACTGCGCTTCAACAACGCAGCACATTTATTTGGGTCTTTTATTGGCATCATTTTTTATGTGAAAAATACTGGATGACCAAGCAATATTTGGTAACGTGTAGAGCTCACGTGTGCTCACCCGTAGCTCAAGGAGTCCGTCAGGACGTTACCAGATGCATCCCGTCTCCGAACTAAGGTCACCCCATCCTAGTAACTCTCGATAGCGATTACCAATGATTATTGATGGTTCCATTCCAGGGCAAACCAAACAATCATTCTAAGTCTTGTGTGGTATGTTCTAGTCCTTAAAAGCTTTCTGTGTCACAAAATGTGTTTAATGGAACCCTGAAGGAAAAAAAAAAGGCATGTAAGGATCTAGCGTGACCACGCCCAAATGAGCAAGGCTACGCTTAACCCCTCCCCACAAGGGTTGAGGGGTTGCCTTCATCGTAGCCATGCCTAAATGCGGAATGAACACGCTGCAAGACTAATTATATAGCGTAATTACGCCATGGGACGGCTTGGCCATGCTGGACCTCCCAGTAGTTGCGTCGAGGCTTCCTTCGTCGAAGTCATGCCCAAAGGCAGCGTGACCACACCGCAAGATAGTGAACCTGGCATAATTATGTTAGGCAGTGGCCGTGACCACGCAAACCCAATGGGTAGAGAAATGTGACCACGCATGAGCCCAACGTGCAACACCGACCCACCCATATTTCAAAATTTGGCTTGGCGGCCCTAAGGAGTTGTGCCACCTATAGTAAGATTTTTAGGCCCACTTTGGACTTGGGGAGATCTCCTTGGGATTATGAAAAGACTGGGTGGATTAACCCTTGTTTACAAGTCCCAAGTGCCCTTTATTAGCAATTTTTAAAAAAGCTTATTTAAGGAACACTTTGGGGATTTTGCATGAGGAGGGGTTGGGATATTCAGATTTTGTGAAGTGACAAAAGATTTGTAGCTAGTTGCTCCACCTCAGCTATTATCACAATAATGCAAGTCCTTGTAATGGCATCATAAAACTCAATTTGCTCCTAGAAAATTGATTGAGTACTTAAAATTAAATTTTCCTACACATTGAGGTTTCTCACGCAAGTATATATATCATTTCAATAATATCAGTCTTTATTGTGTCCGGATTGTCGATCCCAAAGAGAACGAGGTAACAAGTCCAATAAGAGAATTTCTAGTGAACTACGCTAAGGTGTTAGTTTAGAATGTTGAATAAAGTGATTATTCTAACAACTAAGCCTAAATTACAGCACTAAGTTTAAAGCTCAATCTAACTAGATCAATTTTTTTTTGTGAATATCAAGATATACAAGCTACATTTCTCTTGTGATTGCATAAGTGTATTGTAAGATCGAATACTATGAACTGCTAATGTGGCTAGTGGAAAATAGAAGCATATATCATGTTTAACCAACTTCGAGAACGTAAAGAAGCTTGTTCTAACTTGGTATGTGTTTTTGCCAGTCACCCTAAAAACTCTTAAGTTATTTCTGTCAAAACCTATCTCCCTATCTATTTGCGTTGCTTTATGGACTACTTTTCCTTCACCCACAAGTTTAATGTGATCTTCCTAGTTGTTCATGTCGTGGCTCTCCCGAGTGTTTATGGGTTCACAACAAATTTTAGCATAACCAATTGACCGGAATGGTAAGTAAAAGAAGCATCGACGGAAAGATCATCACATTAAGGTTTAGAGATCAACTCTATAAGCATCCTAACATTCTAAACATTCAAATTTATTCATCACAAGAGAAAGGTAAAAGAAATCTACTCACCAAGCATGAAAAATACCATAGAAATCATCATCATTTAACAAAACAAATCAACAAAATATGTGTTTACAAAAAGTACAAGACAAATAGTAACAAAATAGTTAGTTTTTCTCCTCGGAAAAAAGATGAAACATTCCTCCAATAATGTATCTAAGTGCTCCCTATAATGTTGAAATGATCTCCTCACAAATTTCTCTCAAAACCCCTCACCAATCTCTCAAGAAAAGTGAAAATCTACAAACCTTAGATTTATTTATGAGTCCTTGGCCTCCTTAGGCTTTCCAATGTTTCAGAGAAGCCAAGGTTCCCTTCTCCAAGTGTCAAAATCTATCAAATAACTCCCCTCATATGGCTGAATAACTGCAGGAACCTTTCTAGGAGGTATTAGGGTCTTGGCGCCCAGTCTGTGGCGCCTAGGTGCCACCTTCTTAGGTTTTATGGGAGGTGCTGGTGCCTAGAAGCCCAGAAGCTTGTGCCAAGGCACGACTAGGCAGCGCCTTGGCGCTCAAAAGCTGACACCTAGGTGTCAGTTTGCTGGATAACAACTTGCTCTGTTTCGCCTCTGATTCGCTCTGAATCAACTTTCATGAGTCCTACATGTTATACCTGCAAGAAAAATACAAAAAATACATTTCTTTTAAGTGCAATTTCATCCAAAATAGGTTTTAAATAATAGGAAAATTAAGCATATTAAAGGACACTTCGCTAGCTCACTTTGCAAAATCATTATGTGTTGGGGAATGGGAAAAACTTTGTAGGTAGTCCATGCCACAACATTGTGGGGAGTTCTTTTTGGAAATTTGAAGGTGAAACTTCCTACACACCTCGTAAAGTCAGGAGGCGGCTATGCCACATATTCATGTGCTAAATCCCAGGTGCCTATGTGAGATCGTTATATATGTGTGGCTCGCTATCAATTGTGATCATTCACATTTTGTGATGTATTGTTTCACGATACGTGTTTTACAACAGGCATGTCGTACTAGCACATCGCAGCGCTTGGCCAACCTGGCCCGATCGACATATCTTCAACTGATCAACCTGACCTAGTTGGCATAGTACATTGCTTCGTCCGACCACCCCAGCCCGATTGATATATCACATGAGTCCGATCAACCGCCCCAGCCCGATCGACCATAACTTTGGTCCAGCCGGACGCCTCAGCCTAATTGACTGACCACTTAGGTCTGAATGACCTCTCTAGTTGTCGACCAAGATGAGGTTCTCGAACCTAGGCAGTCGACTGGATAAGATTTATGGGAAGAGAGCCGATTGGCAAAAGCCAGGTGTTGCAGGATTTGTTGGTTGGTCGGCAAAAGCTAGGTGTGGGGAACTCTTCCAAACGATAGAGAGATCTGAAAGGTGAGATGTCTAACTGGGAGACGGGTCAGTCTGGAGATGTTGGTGCGTAGGACTCTTCAGATCGACAGAGAAGTTCCAGGGGTGATATGTTCGGGCGGCAGAAGCTAGTGTGGGGGAGGCTTCTGTGTTCGAAGAAATCCAGCCAGTAAAGGCCGGATGGAAACGACAGGTTGGGAAGGACTGGTCGGCAAAACAATCCTTTCGTAGAAACAATCCTGCGTGGTACAGTTCATGATTAGGTGATCACCAGTGGGGAAAAATTGGATTTAATGTAACTCTTGTCAGGTAGTTCCTAAACCTTGAGTTTCTCGTTTTCTTAAAACTTTAGTTCCTCAGCAGAGGGGTGGGGCCCATTCAAACACAACTTGTGGTCGATCGGTATACGGTTAGTTGGCGAGGTAAGACGATCGGTCAGGGATGTGGCTGGATGAACAAGTAGTGAGTCGGCTAGCGCATTAGAGGGAATTCGACTGGCAATGAGGGGCCAGCACGACAGATGGAGCTTAGCTGGTCGATAAGCAGCTAGCGCGACAAACGAAGTTCGTCCATTAAGATACACAGCCAACGTGACGAATGGAGTTCGACGACTAGATTTGAAAAATGGAGAGCATGCACAGATTTATGAAGTTTTTTGGAGATTACCGGCAGCGAAGAATAAATAAAGTGAATATGTTGCTTCGTCAGTTCTCCTGGTGTGTGCTCTTTACTATGAGTGTTATCTGAAGAGTTTCTCTTCGGTGTTGCCCGTCTTCTTATTGATGGAACAATCCACGATCACCACACCTAAAAGAATGTTAAATTTGAAACTATCTGATCATGCCCAAGATATAGAACGTAGAGACCAAGGGAAATAAATAGAGAAAGAAAGAAAGGGAAAAAGGAGAAGAGGAAGACTTGCCCCATCAGGGCGAATGGGGAGTTCTCGGGCTCTTAGATCCATCTTATTTCACCAAAAGTAGAGGTTACAAGTGAGGGGAATCAAAAGTCTCTTTACATGAAAGTGTCTTTCTATTTATCGATGATAGGAGGATTAAAACTAAATTACAACATTGACCTTGCATTAGAAGAGGTTAATAAATGATATTTTGGATATTCTAGTCTTCTTATCTGGACCGTTGGATTGACTTGAGATCCTTGTAGATGATTTTTAAGTATACAATCTAAATTTGAGAAATTTCTTCATCATAGATTTCTTGTGCTAATTTGAACACTCAATTGATCCGATTAAATCAGTTCTTTTGATCATTTTATAATTTTTAGATAACTAAATTCTTCTTGAGCTTGAAACAACAGGAAATCAATCCTTGACGATTTTTCCACAAAATCAATATTTAAACTTAGATAAGTCCTTATCAATTGTACTATAGTTATAGCCACTAGCTTGATTTGGATCAAATGATCATGTTTTTAGATGGTTTGATTATGACTTTTAATTTTTGGAGTTTATGATCAACATATAGTATGTTGGTTAAGATATTGTAGATTCCAAACAAACAAAACCTATGTGTTCAAGTTGGGCGGCTATCACATACTTATGATTGTGTTAGGCATCTCTTTTGAAAAGGGTTTAGAGTGCTTGCTCCTGCATTTGAACCACATGCATGTTTATTATTTCTATTATGAATGACTTTTTATATTTTTAACAATAACTTTAATATCTAAAATACCTTATCAAAACTTTAAATAAAAAAAAAATAATAATAAAACATTGAAAGGGTACTTAACATCCATTTTTTTCATTTTGTGGCTAATAAAAAAAAAAAGGGAAGCAATAAAGTAGGGTGTACGGATACATAAGGCTTTTTAGCATTGTGTCAGATGGAGATGGGAGGTGGGAGAGTGGCTCTCCATGTGAAGGCTATCAGCGATGACCAGTTGTCCATTTGTTTGTGTTGGCATTTGTTCATGCACCAAAGCCCCCCATTCGCCAAATGTTCTTTAATATACCTATAATATATTTTACGTTACATGTCTATCACTATTCTAAATATAATTTTACACTCCCTATATATATATATATATATATTTGATGTTTATTTTTAAATAACCAACATAAATTTATAATAGATTAAATTCATAATACCTAAAAAAATTTAAATAAAATATACATAATGTAGTTATTGAATTTTATTAAAAAGAGTTAATAATATATCGCCTATGAAACCTTAAATGAAACCGATACGTACAACCTCACCCTAAATCTTATTTCTCTTGTGGTCAAATGTTGTTCACTTCTTCTCTTCTCGAGCATAACCTCTATTCTCAACTCTAGTTTCTTATTTTGGTTTCATGTTCATAGGGAGCTAGGAGCGAGAGATATCCGAGAGTTGGGTTTGTCTCCTCTCTAATTTGTTCATTGTTTACGGTTAATATCTTTGCTCTCGTGACTCATTTCTCTTCATTCAGTCTCGAAATTGAAACTAGGGTTCGTCTTATAATTTAGGATATGTCTTTCTCTTAGATTCGTCTTTCTAATTTTTGATATATAAAGATTTTGATAGTTTTATAAATGAGGTCTGAAGTGTTATAAATAACTTGGTAGGCTTTCCTTTCTAATTTTTTGGTATGATTTTGTTAACTCTGCCAGTAGGCTAGGCCATTAATTTAATGAATAAAATTTTACTTACCACCAAATTCTGATCATTTAGCTTTTGGATTGATTTATAAACTGTCCATGTTTGTGAGAATAATCCATCTTGAAATTGGTACTGGATTGTTTGAGCTTTACCAGAGAGAGTGGGTAAAATATTGGTACCAATTTCAACAATTTTAAGGATTATCCATTTTCAACTGTAACTTGTTTCCAGCGAAGGGAATGAGATATTGACGTTAATAAAAAGTTGTGGCGAGATCTTTAGTAACCCTAGACTCTCTTTCTTCACCTTCATCACTTTCATCACTTGACTCAACATGCAGTGAAACATTCTAGTCAATCTTATAGTTAGATTTCTTATCATATTTAGTTCACCTCTATTTATTGATTGAGGAATATTAAAAATATTTGATTTACTTCTAGATCCTATTGCATTAATACTATTAGTTTAGCATTTATTAGTATTTAAATTTTTCATGAGATTGGTTGAGCATCAAAAGATTTTATATCTGTTTGGTGTAATTATTTGTATGGATTCTTCTTAAAAAATTGATTTAAATCTATTACAAATTAAATCTATATTGATGTAACTTTGATAGCTAATAAAAATATGGGTTGGCCATAAACTACTGTGATTCAATGGATGATTCTCTAACATTAGCTGTAAAATATGATTATTATATTTGAACTCATAGATTAGACAAAATTTAAATGTAAATCATACAATTCTTATCTATTTACAGATCTAACATCTGATCTTTCATATTTACATTTACTTACATTTCTTATGTCAAGGATTTGTGCTCATATATATATATATATATATATATATATATATATATATATATATATATATATATATATATATATATATATATATATATATATGTTTCAACACTTTTTTGTTACTTTCTTTCATTAAGGGGTTGGATAATTTATGGACTACTAATGTAATTAATAAATGTGTTGGGTCATTATTTAACAATCAAAATTATTGTAGTCTAATTAATTAATAAAATTTATGACTTTAGAGCACATTTGTCATGAAATTATAAGTTGTTGATACTATAAGAAGCAAATTCCGATTTAATGAGGGCGTAGATCGAATTAACGATCCTTTTAGTAACTGCCAGTTGGTTACTGATAAATACAGAGAGTAATGGTCCTCGATCCGCATACTTCTAAACTCTCGGTTCCCCATCGAGGAGAGAAGCTATGGAAAACTCCGGAAAATCTGCAGATTGGAAGATCATTGTCAGCAATCGATCAAATGGATTCGAGTACGCTTCCGTTATTGTATCGATTCATTTTTTTCTCATTAATTTGAACGTGAACGAAAGATTCTCGCGTGATTTCCTAAGAGATTTTGATTCGATCAAAATCTATTTGGAAAATTCAAAAGAAAATTTAAAGATAATTTCTAACAGTTGGTATCAGAGCCTCCCGTTCATATTCTTGTTGAGATTCTCCTCCTATTTCGTGTTTTTTATCCCTTTCGTTCGCCTTTACCCGCGAAGGATTCGCCCGCAAAAGGTTGCGGCGACGGGACTACGGAGAAAGGAATGCCGCAGCGGGACTGCGACGTCGGTGGGTGCGGTGGCGCGTCCTCCGACGGCGGCAAAATCCGGTGAAAATCGAAACGAGCGGCGAAAGGGAGCCGCCGGAAATGGCGCCGAAATCGGCGCCGGAGGAGGCGCCGCCGGAGCGGCGCCGGAGGAGAGCACCGCCGGAGGCGGCGCGGACGGGCGCCGGAGCCGGCGCGGAGCCGGCGCCGGGCTGCGCCTCAGTTCGCGAACCGCGAACTGTTCGCGCGCGATCCGCGACGGTTCGCGGAACTGTTTCGCGAACTGCCGCGACGGTTCGCGGACCGGGTCCGCGAACCGGTCCGTGGACCCGGTCCACGGACCATTTCGTGGACCCGGTCCACGGAACTGGTTCACGGACCAGTTCCGCGGACCCGGTTCGCGGAAAAATAAAAAAAAAATCAGAAAAATAAAATAAAATAAAATAAAATAAAATCAATTTTTATTTTATTTTATTCTATTTTATTTAGTTTTAAATTGATTTTCTTGATTTTATTAGTTAATGAGTAAATTAAAATTTAAGTTAATTAAGTTACTCATTTTAAAATGAGTAAATTAATTGTAAAGTTTAGGATTGATTAATTTTATAAAATCAATAATTTTGTTTTGTAAATCATGGGCTTTATGACTTATAAATTAGCTCATTATTTATAAATATAAGATTTTATAAAATTAAATTAAAGTTTAAATTAAATTCGAATAAATGGTATTTTAAAATTGTCCATCATTTTTAATGAACTTATTGAAGCATGATGTTGCTAAAGTGACCTCTCGTATGTAGATAGTTCATGACGAATGATGGATGTTGTGTGTATGTAGGTTCATGCAAGTATTAATTGGCCGAAGGAAAATTAATACTTGGCGAAAATGCATACTACACTCGTGATGATAAACATGTAACGATTATAAGGAATAATATATGAGTAATAAATCGATCCAAAGATAGATTTATTACTTGATATATGTTATTGTTAATGTTTGATCATTACAACAAGATACCACTAGCTGATTAATGTTACTGTCCAAAGACTTAATATTAATGTTGCATTAGGTATCTTGAGATGGGATTTACCATTAATTGAATTTAAACATTTTATTAATTAAATCTTTTGTTCATTTTTCAGTTGTTGCTAATGTATCTGCTAATCTCAATTCGGTTCCAATCCTTAAGGGTGATAGTTTTAAGGATTGGAAAGAGAACATTCTCATTGTTCTTGGCTGCATGGATCTAGATCTAGCATTAAGAATAGAAAAGCCCGCTCCTCTTACGGATGCAAGTTCCTCCGAGGATAGGAGGAACTTTGAGAAGTGAGACCGTTCTAATCGCTTGAGTCTAATGATCATAAAGCGCGGCATACCTGAGGCCTTTAGAGGTGCGGTGTCTACTGAGATCACTGATGCTGGCAATTTTCCTTCGTTGAAATTGAGAAACGCTTTGCAAAGAGCGATAAGGCTGAAACTGGTATTCTTTTAAAGAAACTGATTTCAATGAAGTTCAGAGGCAAAGAAAATATAAGGGAGTACATCATGGAGATGTCTAATATTGCTTCAAATTAAAGAAACTAAATCTCGAGTTGACGGATGACTTACTCGTGCATTTAGTTCTTATTTCTCTTCCTCCACGAGTTTAGTCGATTTACGGTCGGCTATAATATGCAAAAGGAGAAATGGACTCTTAATGAGCTTATTTCTCATTGTGTGCGAGAGGAAGAAAGGTTGAAGCATGGAAAGACCGAAAGTGCTCATCCAGTAAACACCTACTAAGGAAAGGGGCTCTAAAAGAAAGAATGAAGATTGCTTAAGAGTAAGGGTCCTTCTCAAAAGAAACAAAATAAAGCTCAAAATTCAGAAAATATCGGTTGTTTCTTTTGCAACAAAGAAGGACATCGGAAGAAGGAATGTCTTAAATATCATGCTTGGCGTGTAAAGAAAGGTACATTTCTAACTTTGGTACGTTACGAGGTAAATTTGGCTTCGGTACCTAGAAACACTTTGTGGTTAGACTGCGGTGCTACTACTAACATAAGTGTTTCAATGCGGGGTTGCACGAGCTACCGAAAACCAAATGATGCTTGAAAGATGCATTTATGTGGGAGATGGAAAATCGGTAGAAGTGGAAGCAATTGGGCATTTTAGATTGTTATTATGTCTTGGTTACTATTTGGATTTGATAGATACTTTTGTTGTACCAGTCATTTAGACGGAATTTGGTTTTGTTTGTTGTTTGGACAAATTAGGTTATTGTTGTTCATTTCAAAACGAGTTGTTTCAGTTTATCTATTAATTCCAATATTGTTGGAACTGGTTCTCTTGTGGTATATGACAATCTTTATTTGCTTGATACTGTTGCTTCTTATAATGAAACTTTGAATGTGGAATCACGAGGTACTAAGCGAAAAATTAATAATGAAAATTCAGGAGCATTATGACACAAGCGTTTAGGTCACATCTCTAGAAATAGAGTTGAAAGACTTGTGTCAGATGGAATTCTAAATTCCATTGATTTTACAGACTTTGATGTCTGTATTGAATGCATTGAGGGAAAACAGACCAAAAGGAAGACATTAGGTGCATATAGAGCTACAGAAGTCTTAGAATTGATACATACGGATGTTTGTGGACCATTTTCTATAGCTTCTTGGAATGGTCAACAATATTTTGTATCATTCATAGATGATTATTCAAGATATGCATACATATTTCTTATTAATGAGAAGTCCAAGTATTGGACGTGTTCAAATCTTATAAAGTCGAAGTTGAAAACCAACTAAGCAAAAGAATAAAGAAAGTCAAATCGATCGTGGTGGTGAATACTACGGTAGATATGACGGTTCAGGTGAACAACGTCCGGGACCATTTGCTAAATTCCTAGAGGAGTGTGGAATTGTCCCACAATACACTATGCCGGGTTCACCTAGCATGAATGGTGTAGGTCGAAAGACGAAATCGCACTCTTAAAGACATGGTAAGAAGTATGATCGGTCATTCTACCTTACCAAATTCACTACGGGGAGAAGCACTCAAGACAAGCGACCTACATTCTAAATAGAGTACCAACTAAAGCAACTCGCAATTACACCTTATGAGCTTTGGACGGGCGAAAACCCGGTTTAAAGCATTTTCATGTTTGGGGTTGCCTGACTGAGGCAAGGCCTTACAAGCCACTTGAGAAAAAGTTAGACCACTAAAACAGATGGCAGCTACTTTGTTGGTCATTCGGAGCGATCTAGGAGTTTCAAGTTTTATGATCCCAAATTAAAGATAATTTTTGAGACGGAAGCTAGAGTGTTCTTTGAGGATATTGAATTTGGGGGAGAAATCGGAGTTAGAGACTTTGTCTTTGAGGAGGAATCGGACCATACTACTCTTGTTGAAGAGGAATTGGTTCCTATTCCCGTAATTGCTTTTGATAATGATCGGGATCTTACTCCCGACATTGATCAAGTTGTAAATCAAGTACCCTCGAGGAACAAATTCAACAACCTCGAGAACAAGTTCAAGAGCAAGTGCTTTTGCGACGATCCACTAGGGAAAGAAGAAATGCTATTTCAGATGATTATATTGTATTTCTTCAGGAACATGAGGAAAATATTAGTATGATGGAAGATGATCCTATCAACTTTCATCAAGCTATGCAAAGTTCCAATTCAGAAAAATGGATCAAAGCAATGAATGAGGAGTATAAGTCTATGCAAGACAATAAAGTTTGGGAACTTGTTCCATTGCCAGAAGGAAAGAAACCCATTGGTTGTAAATGGATTTTTAAAACTAAAAGGGATTCAGAAGGCAATGTGGAAAGACATAAAGCTCGTCTTGTAGCTAAAGGCTTTACTCAAAAGGAAGGGATTGACTATAAAGAGACCTTTTCTCCAGGTTTCAACAAAGGACTCTTTTAGAGTAATCATGGCACTTGTTGCTCTTTATGATATGGAGCTACATCGAATGGATGTCAAGACCGCATTTCTCAATGGAGACATTGATGAAACGATCCATATGGTGCAACCAGAAAACTTTGTAATAGGAGACCCAAAGAATATGGTTCTGCAATCGACAAAATCCATTTATGGGCTCAAACAAGCTTCCCGTCGATGGTATCACAAATTTCATCAAGTGATTCTATCATTTGGTTTTGAAATGAATGCGATTGATGATTGTGTGTATCATAAATTCGATGGGATAAAACATATTTTTATGATTTTGTATGTGGATGACATACTCGCTTGCCATGAAATGATATAGACATGTTGCAGAAACCAAAAGATTTCTATCAAATAATTTTGAGATGAAAGATCTTGGTGATGCCTCATTTGTTTTAGGAATTCAAATTCACCGAGATCGTTCTCAGTGTATTCTTGGATTATCACAAAGAGGCTATATTGATAAAGTGCTTAAAAGATATGGCATGCGGAATTGTAGACCAATTGACACCCTCGTCGCTAAAGGAGACAAGTTCGGTCTCAATCGAGTGCCCAAAAGGAAACCTTGAGATTCGGAAATGCAAAGATTCCCTATGCTTCAACGAATAGGGAGTCTTATGTATGCTCAAGTTTGTACGCGGCCGGATATTGCGTACATTGTTGGAGTTTTAGGCAGATACTTAAGTAACCCGGGAATGGATCATTGGAAAGCGACGAAAAGGGTTATGAGGTACTTAAGGAGAACAAAAGATTACATGCTTACATATAGGAGATCGGATCATTTGGAGATCATTGGGTATTCGACTCCGATTTTCTTTGGATGCTAAGACAACGAAAGATCCACATCGAGCTACATATTTTTGTTAAGTGGTGGAGCTATATCCTGGAGAAGTGCAAAACAAACACTAATAGCTTCATCCGCTATGGCAAGCAGAGTATATAACATGTTATGAGGCATCCAACCATGGCATATGGCTGAGAAATTTTGTCACTAGGCTGCGCATTATGGAAGGAATTGAAAGACCACTAAAGTTATTTTGTGACAATAAATCAGTTGTATTGTATTCCAATAACAACAGGAGTTCATCCAAGTCAAAGCATATTGACATCAAATTTCTTGTTGTGAAGGAAAGAATACAGAGTGGACAGATTTGCATAGAGCATATTGGAACAAACTCCATGATTGCGGACCCTCTTACAAAGGGTCTGATACCCAGGGTCTTTCATGAGCATACTACTCATATGGGTGTTATAGAGTTTGAGAAAATTTAGATTCAATGGGAGTTTGTTAGTTTGTGTTTTTAGTTATATGTTTTATTTTATGTACAAAACATATTTGGATATTTTCGATCGAAATATGGTATTTTATTCGATTCGATACACTCTGTATAATTAAAGTTTGATCTCGCTTAAGTAAAGTAGGACCAGGTTGAAAATTGACATGAACCGACCACCTTGCATGTAATTTTCATTCCACACATTCGTGATTGATCTATGTCATTTGATTATATTAATATATGTGACCATTGATGGGTTTAGTTGTGACAAATACAATGAAGACTGCTTTGATCCTATATTGATATGATTAATGGATCAGATTGTAATGTGTCTTTATAATAATGACAACAAATTTTTGAGCGCTCTAAGGTTGACACATTTATTTTTACATATATAGTCCAGTGGGAGATTGTTGGATAATTTATGGGACTACTGATGTAATTAATAAATGTGTTGGGTCATTATTTAACAAGTCAAAATTATTGTGGTCTAATTAATTAATAAAATTTATGACTTTAGGCACATTTGTCATGAAATTATAAGTGTGGATACCATAAGAGCAAATTCCAATTTAATGAGGGGCAGAATTGGAATTAAGCAATCCTTTTGTAACCACCAGGTTAGTTACTGATAAATACGAGGGTAATGGTCCACGATCTGCATACTTCTAAACTCTCTGGTTCCCCATCAACGAGAGAAACTAAGGAAAACTCCGGAAAATCTGCAGATTGGAAGATCATTGCTTGCAATCGATCAAATGGATTCAGGTACGCTTCCGCTATTGTATCGATTCATTTTTTCTCATTAATTTGAACGTGAACGAAAGATTCTCGTGGCAATTTCCTAAGAGATTTTGATTCGATCAAAATCTATTTGGAAAATTCAAAAGAAAATTTAAAGATAATTTCTAACAAAGTTTACATGTATAGCATACAATTCTTACGTATTTACAGATCTAACGCCTAACATTTCATATTGACATTTACATAAAATTCTTATGTCAAGGATTTGAGTGTTATGTATGTACTATTAAAGTTTAACTGCATATGTAAATAAATAAAAATTACAGTCAATCCTTATGTTTTTTTTGAACTATGTTTATCACATGTATTTGATTTATGAATGGTTGATGATGTGAGTGGCTATTGTGAAGAAGAGTTAATGCACACAAAGTGTCCACCAACTTTCAGTCGTGTTCTGGTTTTTGTTGCAATAATGTAGGCACTCCAAAAATAGCTATGAGTAATCTATCATTTAGATTTGTATCCATGAACTATTGCGTTTAGCCGCTTTTGATGTTGAGGTTTGCAAACTTATGCAATATTTGATGTTTTATGGTTTATTTAGTGGTGGGTGGATCTTGAAGCACAAGGAATGGTTTATTTAATTTTTTTATATAGTGTGTTGCAGTGACAAATTTAGATCTTTCTTAAACATCTTCATCTACTAATAAAATTGTCATCGAAGTTGAAAATAACATTGAATATCCAAATATTAGTTCAAGTGAACTGGTTATACTAGTTGAAACAAATAATGTCGAAGTTTTGGCTAAGAAGGCTAGAAAGAGGAAATCCTCTGTTTGAGAATATTTTGTTGAGACGAAATTTACAACCAAAGTAGTTGCAATTCCTTTTTGGCAATGCTTGTACTGTCTTACCAAATTTTATAAATCAAAGAGTAACAACACTTCACAACTACTTAGGCATGCCAAAGTGTGAAAAAATTAAAGGAAAGGTCATTAGATAAAAGATAAAAAAACCCTTAACTTGTTGCCTCATGATGCTAGTGCAGATATTGAGATTCATATTTTGCATGACCCAAAGAACTACGATCATCATCGAAAAAGAGAAATGATTGCAGAATGGCAATCGTGCATGAGTATCCATTTATAATGGTTGAGCATTTGCGGTTTAATATCTTCCTGAAATAATTAAACGTCCATTATGAGAAAGTGTCCAAAAATAATATTAAAAATGATTTTATAAATGTATATAACATTGAAAATGAGAAGCTATGAAGAATTCTCAAGGATGTACGCCGGGTTTCATTAACTTTCGATTATTGGACTTCTAATCAAACAATTGACTATATGTGTTTGACTCTTCATTATATTGATGATTTCTAGAGATTACAAAAAAAAAAAAAAACATTAATTTTATTGAATTAGAACCAACAAATAGTGGTACTTGTATTTGTGATTTTGTATATGTTTGTTTACTTGATTGGAACCTCCAAGATAAGGTATCCATCATAATCTTTGATAATGCCACTAATAATGATGTTGTTGCTATCTCTCTTAGACCTAATTTTCAGTCAAGAGGTAAGCTTCATTTTCAGGGTTCTTTCTTCCATGTCAGATGTTGTGCCAATATATTAAATATTATGGTTCCAGTGAACTTGAAAGAGATTCAGAGCATAATTCATCAATTATAATAGCCCGTCAAATATTTGAACAACAATGAGACTTCACAAGTTTGTTGAGACTTCTAAATGGTTAGGGGATTCAACTACTAAGGATTTATGTACTGATGTGCCTACAAGATGGAACTCGACGTATCTAATGCTTGACTCTACTTTTTCTTATAGAATTATTTTTCGTCAATATGCATCTCGAGATAGCAAGTATAAATGGTTGTCATCTGATACAAACTGGGAGAGATGAGAAAATAAGAAAGTTTCTTGTCGTTTTTTGTAGTATAACAAAGTTATTTCATGTTCTTCATGCCCAACATCTAATGTTTTCTCGCCACTGTTATGTATGTGAAGGAGTTGTTAATGGAGGAGTATTCTTCTAATGATTATTATATTAGAGGAATGGTCCTTGCAATGAAAATTTAATTTGATAAATATTAGGACGAGTGTAATCTTCTTATGCCTCTTGCGACTTTGTTAGATTCTCGATTGAAATTTAAGTTTCTTCATTATACATTTCCAAAAACATAGTTATCCATTGAACTCAACTAAAAAATTCAAGATATTGAAAATGCTATTTGGTATATATATATATATATATATATATATATATATATATATATATATATATATATATATATATAATGAATATACACTTGATTTTGCAAGCTCTAGTACATCAAATATTAGTGGATCTTTGAACTTTCCAAGTGACTTATCTTTTCGACAAATTTTGATTGTACGCTTTGATTTATGGATTTTGTAGTATCATCAGGGTCCGCTCAACCTTCAAATTCAAATTTGCAGATATATCTTGAGGAGAGTTTATTTTTTGCCAATAAAAATCAATTTGATATTCTCGAGTGGTGGAAATTAAGAAGTCTTAAATATCCATGCTTATCACAAATGGCTAAATATATTTTATCAATTCTAATAACAGCAGTGGCTTCAGAGTCTGCTTTTTGTGCCGGTGGGAGAGTTTTTTATGACTGTAGGAGTTCATTGTCTACAAAGACAATCAACACACTTATATGTACATTTAGTTGGATCAGAGCTTCCACACTTAGTTTGAAAACACTATTGATGATATTTTTTATTATTATAATCTTTTCAATTATGTTTAATTTAGTCTTTATATATTGTTTTATTTATATCTTCTCTAAATAAACAGGAAGAGATAATGGAAGAGAAGCGACTCACTGTAAACTTACTGGAGTGATCGTATGGACAGCTCGTTGACGTGATATTAAAATATATTCATTAATTTTGGCTCTTTATTTAAGTTTTGAACATATTGATGTGGACAATTATTTATCAATGCCTAAGTGGTTTTATCATTGATTGTAGACTTAATTTTGGATTTATATGCACTTTTTGGTCGTTGGGCTTAGGATTTTTTGCTGGTCTCGTTGGATTTATATTTATTTTTCTGGTTTGGATCTCTTGTTGGCTAGTTGGATTCATTAGAAGTGGCATGTGTTGGTTGTGGTTCTCTTTTGCTCATTCGGAATTTTGGATTTATATGTATTTTTCTTAACTATGATAAATTCCAGAGATGCATGATGATTCAGCCAAACTAGAAAGTATTTATTTCTATCTTTAGGATGTAATCATCATGATTTAAATTTAGGTAAATTTTGAGTTCTTCTTTTCTCTCATCCTTCTCTTTGGTGGTTTTATGACCATAAGTGGAATCAACATGATTTAAATTATCAATGTTTTTAGGTAAGTTGTGGGCTCTCATTCTCTTTTTGCTATGAATTCACTACTTTCAAGTCATTTGGTTGTAGAATATACTGTAAAATTTACATACATACCATTCAATCATCATTAATTATTTTCTCCTACACTCCTTCGTGCTGCTATGTGATCATTAACTTATGCACTAATACATACCATCTAAGCTCTAGCAATCATTATCATGATAGTCAAATGCCTTATATGAAACACCACTTATGCCTTGAGATATATTGTAGAAATTGCAAGCTGGTTTTGAATTTATATGCATGTTTTGGTCATTGGGATTGTGATCTTTTGCTGGTTTGGCTGTTATTTGCTAGTTGGATTCATTGGAAGTGGCATGTGTTGGTTGCGTCTCTCTTTGCTGGCGAGCACGTGCGTGCGCACGCAGAATATATATATCTAACACCAATACTTTCGTATATATTTTTATAACATTTCATTTCACAATTTATTCATAATTTTTTAATATAAAATTTTCATCTTAAAATTTTCTCACACATGTTTTTAATCAAACAAATATTTTAATTGAATTCACTCAACCTAATATTATTAAAAACTTAATAACAAAAAAAAAGTTTAAAATAATAATATATTAAGTTCCAATAATACATAACTACCACAAGCTGCTTTACGGTTTGGGGTGCAAACTTATCGAACACGAACAAACAAAGCTCGTGGTGGTGTTTGGTTCGTTTGAAACTCAGTGTGTTTGAAATATGCTCGTGTTTAAAATTGTTTGTAAAGCTAATGTTCGTGTTTGATTTGATTTGTTCGAAATTAGTTTCAAATGTTTGTCGTTCGAATTATTCGAATAATTCGAATTGTTTAAATTGTTCGAAATCTTTCAAATATGTTTGTATTGTTTGAATTATTTGAATTATTAAAGTGATAATAATTTTTTAGATAAGCTTTATAGGATTTAATTTTTTAAAATATGATAAATTTTTAGTATATAATTATTTTATATTTCGAACAATAATAATTCAAACACGATCGAATATATGATTGTTCGTGTTTGGTTCATTTAGAAACCGAATCAAAGAAAATTTGTTTGTATTCTTCTCGTTTGCTTATCGACAAATCGAACATGAACTCTCTGACGAGTCGAACACGAACAATGAGCTTTTTCTGACAGCCCTATCTACAAAAAAATATTCCGTCCGGATTACGGATACAGTTCGCGTCCGGAGACAAATGACGGGACCCACTTGATAAATAACGCACCGCTATTTACCTCTGAACGCTTCTAGATTCAGGACAGAATAATTTTTCCCTATCTACGGATAGTCCTGCAAAAATACTTAGAAAATTTACATACATTTAACACAATTTACATGTAAAACAAACACTCAACCGGCAATATTTTGATATCTTAAATCTTTTTTTTTATTTTTTATGAAGAATGCATGAGTTAGTTATTCAATGTTTATAATATTTTGATATCTTAAATTAACACATAAAAAGACGTGTACTACTTTTGAAAAGATAATGACATGATAGTTCGATGTGATGTTATACATAAAAACTATATAGTATTTATGTAAATGTCTCTAAAATATACGATAAAAACACAAGCTTACTCGAGTAATGTTTTTATATATCGATAAATCAAGCATTCCTACATTGATATCTGGCGTATTATTATGAAGCATGCTGCCATATCTTTATAGTTTTGCAGCTACAGGACAATAATTTTTTGAATGGAATTTATGGTTTCTAGCTAGCGTTCACATGGAGTAAGATTGTCTGCTTCAGTTACGTGACTTAGCTAATGTGTCTTCTGTCTTATCAATCACTACTCCATATACTGGAGATTTATAATTTATCTCCTTCTAAAATAACTACAATTTTATGAAGTATCGTATAATTAAATATAATATTTGGAGACATATTCACGTTAAAATATAGGACAAAAATTCTTTTGTATTTATATTTTTGAAGAGTATGATTAAATATCATGTTATTAGACATATTCCCGACAGATTTTCCAATTATTCTGACGGTAACATTACTATATGTTTGAAAGGGGTTTTAATTTGCACTATTTGTAAGTCCATTATTCTAATAGAAATATGATAATAAGATGTTTCAGAAAATTTTTTGATGAAATTGTAAAACTATAGAAAATTTGCAATTGCAAAATAACAATTGTGTATATTTTTATGTATTTTTTTGCGACAAAAAATAATCAGAATTAATAGAATGACCAGTAGTAAATATATTATTAGAGCTTTAAATATTTAACTATTTTATTTATGTGTCTTGAATATTTAGAAATGAGGTTTATTAATAGCTCACATGATCTATTAAAGGATATGAAAGTTCTTATGATTACAAGTTTAAGGAAGGATGCCATGCTTATTCCTTTATTTAGTAGTCTCTTTGACTATGGGTTTATGTGCAATATTATTAGGCATGTACATATTTTGTATATTATTATTAATTTATATGGTGCTTCATAAATCTCAAATTCATTTAGCTAGGTTTATATCAATTGGACACCCTTTAATACGAGAATGAATAATGTTCAGTTTATTACTTCATAGTTCAACCATGACAACTTAGGGTTCACTGCAACTAATTTTTCTCAAGTTGATTTTTCTTTAGATTATATCATTAGTGTACTAATCAACATAAAAATTTGAAAAGTTTAAGTCTTAAGATGACAATCATAGCTTAATTACACCATAATTTTACCTTTTATGAGAAGTGATGCATACTTTGTTACTTCATTCATAAAAGAATGGGAAAAAGGAAGAACATAATAAATCAAGTATTAAGTTCTCTCTATTTTCTTTTGCTTTTGATTTCAGATCATAGATTACACTCTCTCCATATTGATCTCTCTCTCTCTCTCTCTCTCTCTCTCTCTCTCTCTCTCACACACACACACACACACACACACATTCATTCCCTACATCTCTTTGCTTTGTCAGTTTATTTCTCTCTAATTTACAATAACTTTAAGTAATATCTCAATATCATGATCAGTCAACCACTCTTGGTGTTAACATCCGAACAGGATGACATAACTCAACACGTAATTCAATGCAGCCTAATCATATCGTTGAACACAAATTTGTTCCTAAATCACACCCAAGGAATAAAGTGTTGTTAAGGAGAGAGAACAAGAGGAGAGAAATAGAGCAAGATGAAGAAGATTAGAGGGATTTTTTTCGTAGCTCTAGGCAATGAAAAATTGGAAGTTGGAAGTTGGTTTACATTTAATACTCTCTACTTATAGGGGTTGGTCTCCATAAAATGACATATTTAAGCGAATAATATCCCTTGACATCCAAGCACATAATTTTCTTTAGTAGCATATCCTCACTAAGTTAGGGTCTTGATGATAATGAATTGAGGGATCTTTTCACCTTGTCTATTCTTGTGGTCGGCCCTTGTACTCAGACTTTCATACATGATCTCTTATATTTGGCCTGCAATTGCTCTGCTTAACTTCTCCTAATTGCCTTAAACTCCAGGCTAACCTTCATAATCCATTTTTAGATTCATTTGTTTGACCAGTTATTGTTGATGGATAGGCTTAGAGCTACTCAATCCTAGTTGTTCCGAGTAGCCATTTTTTTCACACATATTTAATTCCTCTATGCACTCGTATTTGAGAAAATTGTGCTTGGATTCGATCCCAACTTTATTAAAAATAGAAGCTTCTAACCTCTGCAATAATTAAATAAGATAGTTAACATAATTTTGAATGAAGGCTCACAATGTGAATACTTCATTGAATTTCGAGCCATTTGGCTTTTATAAAGAGAGTGACTAGTCATCTGTGGGGCCCATTTGCTTCAACATTCCCCCCTTGCTTTTAAGATCCAATCTCCTTTGTTCGTGTATTAGTTAATTATAGTGACTATTACCTAATTACAAACAAACATTCCAGACAAAAAAGTGCTTCTTGATATGTTCGACAAGTAGGAGTATGAAGATAGCTTGAAATAAAAAAAATGTTCTGGTAATGAGGAAGACAACCGATTAGTTTCTCGGTCACAGGTATTTGTCTACAACGACTCAAAATTCATCAACAACGATAGTTGCCCTTCAGGTGAAGTCTTCTGTGGTTGATTTAGTTGGTGGCCCGCTTCTTGAGGCAACCATGACCAGGTGGGTAGGGCTGAGAAGTAATATGGAATTTCAAATTACTCGTTAATTTTAAGTCACTAGTTAAATATCAACATATTACTATTTTACTGATGGCATAGTAAATTATGTTTATCTTTTATTTCCCTCTTTCTCATGTAGAATGTTTTACCCTTAATGAACTCTGCTACCTTGGCTATTGCAATAAGAGCTCATGTTTACTAAACTTAAATGAGTTTTAGAGTCTATTTGGGGCAGCTACAACTTATTAATAAGCTGCTACGTAGCAGGTGTGACACGAAGCTGTTGAGCAGAAGCCGATGTGGATAAGTTGGTTGTTTGTTTATTTTTTATAGTTTGAAAATAGTTGTGGTGCATCTATTTCTGGACAAATGAACATTCTTACCATGCATTGTAATGATGATTACAACTGAAATGTTCATATTGGTACATTTCATACTTTAAAGTAAATATACACTGCAGAATATTACAAAATAAAGATAGACACGTCACCAAACAGTGAGTAGCGTGAATACTAAAATCAGAAAAAATATTATTAAGATAACAATGAATAATATGATAATATTATTTTCAAAATGCAGATAATATGTGTCACGAAATAAGTCATCCTTAAGGGAAACTCTCCACACCCGATCACTCTCTGCAGTAGAATCTTCCAGCCTATCTTCACCTAAAATAATCACAGTTTTCTGTGATTCTCCTTTGAT
This sequence comes from Papilionanthe hookeriana x Papilionanthe teres, assembly GCA_022702705.1. NCBI lineage: Eukaryota > Viridiplantae > Streptophyta > Magnoliopsida > Asparagales > Orchidaceae > Papilionanthe > Papilionanthe hookeriana x Papilionanthe teres. The sequence goes on along the minus strand of CM040427.1, from coordinate 58,071,360 downwards.
ACCTGTAAAACTTTCTCCCATAGCCAGGTGGCTGCAAAGTAAGAAGAGAACATTGTAGTCCACAGTAGCGGTGCAATTCTCTTGATGTACAAGAAATCCTCGAGCTTATCTTTGACATAAATATTTTTCATTAAAAATATTTAACACAACTTAAATAAAAATAAGAATGTTACAATAGCATCACCATTGCCCCTCCAACAACCTACATAACACCTCCCCACCACAGCACTACACCACCTACACATCACCACACCGCACCACTGCCACCACCTCCACAAACCAAGGCATCAACAATCCAAAACATCCATAATACCAATACCACCAGCTCAACACATCAATGGATCAACACATCAAAATATTCACAATACTACCACCACCACCTCAACACACACATAGACAACAAACAACATGACGAACACCTCAACCAAAATTTAAGCAACAACATCAACCAAATTTCATGCAAGAAAATCAAATAATTTGAGTAAAACATAGACCAATCTTTGTGTAACTATATGAAATAATTTAGGTAACAACATCACATGCATTTCCAACCACCACCATCTATGTTTCCAATTTGCTAAATTAAGAAACTCCAAATTACAAAATCAAAAACCACCACAATTGAACCATCGCATCCATTTCAAAATCAAGAATCAAATAACAGATAATGTAGATAATACCAGAAGGGTGAGGAGAGGAAGAAGAGGAACCACACACAGATCGAACTATGCACAGAACCACACACAGATCGAACTTTGCACAAAACCACCAAACCAAGCTGAACAAAAGGGAGGAGAGGGAGAGGGAGAAAAGAAAGCTCACCATAATAAACAACTGAAATCGAAGAAGAGGAACCACTACACAAAGCACAGACTGGGCAAAGCTACCAAACTGAACTGAAGAAATGAGAGGAGAGGGGGAGAAGAGTGCTAGATCACCACAACCACGATCAAATCCATCGAAATTCAACTAGAAACAAGGGCTAGCCACGAAAGACATGTAATCGAGGGGTCTGAGAGAGGATAACTTTAGACCAAGAGGCGTGTTGAGGGAAGGAAGGAGGGCAACGAAGGATGGAACAAGGGTAGTGCAGGAAAAGTAATAGTGAGGGATGCAGGCCATAGGGTCAATGTAGCGACACGCGTTTTGTAAAAAATTATTTTGACCGTGGTTGCACCACTATAAACAAACACTCTAAATTGCGGTACAAAACCGCACCACAGGGAAACCACGGCCCCAAAAGGGCAATTCCCGTGCTTTATGTGGTTGAGAAGAATAGATGACTGATATAATTGACCAAACCAAGCACAATGAAGATGTTGTGGAAGTTGACTAGTATGATCACAGTCAGCACTCTTGAGTGGAGGTTTGTGAGGATACCTGAAATAGAGAGAGAGAGAGAGAGAGAGACAGAGAGAGATAGGCATGGAGAGAGGGAGAGAGAGAGAGAGGTTGAAGAGGATAATGAGGTGATGCCCTGGCCTCAAACCCTACTGCATGCGGTACTCATGACTTTTATTGTAGAACTTGCTTGACAGGCCGCTTGACTAGATAACCTAAAGCGACAAGTACATTATTGAAGTTTACGGTCGATAACCTCCATCAGAACTTTGTGGATATGAAAGAGAGATAATTTGTATCTAGGGTTAAGTAGAGTTCAATCGCTTGAGTTAGTTTAGGATTGTGGTTGTCTTCAAGCTACAAGGCCTTATTCGGCTGGGTCATCTTCCGGCTGATATTTTTTGAGACTCTTGCTTGTGTTTCTTCATAACTTCTTCAGATTAATGTAATTCAGTCTATGGTCCTTCGGTCATAAATCCTTGTGCTCTATTTGAATAAAAAGTATCACATTAGCTCTTTAATTCTGGTGCTAATATGATTTATATTTATTGAATCTTTCTCTTTGGTTTATGGGGTCATGTAATTTTTTTTTTGTTTAACCTTTCGTTAACAGTTTTGGTTCCTTCAAAACCTTTAAAAAAGTTTTTGACCATGAAATTTGTATTCTATCTATCATCTTAGTATGCAGTTTCTCTATTTATTTAATCATGTCATTTTCCTCTCAAGTAAGCCCTGTGGATTTCATAAATATTGGCTTGTCAAATCATTAAAAATAACCTAAGATAAAGTTGATCACTATTGGGAATCATGCATTTTGATTCATTTATTGGGTTGAGAGTAGCCGAGAAGCACGAGATAGTGAACACTTTCTATGTTCACAAGCTATTAGTTTATTGAAATCTATCCAGCCTTAGCCTCAGCCTCATAAAGCTTCTTTGTGATGAATTTGTGAGCATCTTTAAGTTCTGTGGAGCTGTTCTGATGATTTTTATGTGGTTAGTGAAGAAACCATTTTCAATGAAGCTATTTAGCTGACTTTTTACTGTGTGCTCCTTATCAAAGGGGTTTAAGCAATTCTCTACGAACAAGGCTCACTTCTAAGGTTTTAAAAATAGAAATATATGGTAAAGGAGGAAGTGGAGGCTATACTTTGACTCAATTTAAGAAATTTAGTCGATTGCGATAAGGCCGATCCACATTCCTACTACAAAAGCTAAGCCGAAACCATCGAATTAGCCTCTTTAGTGTGCTTATTTTGTGATGGGTGAGGAGCTCAAAGTACTCAATACATCCAACCTTCTGCTATCATCCTTTATTAAGTAAATAACTGAGGAACTGATTCTCATATACAGTAGAGATTATGTCGAGAAGTTGATTGACCCAAAAAATCAATTTTATTGTGCAAAGATTTTCCCTTTAGTCAATGGAGGAAAGGAAGTTTAAGACTGGTGATGAAGCGATTAACGAGTGAGAGTTAGCTCAATGACTCAAATCTCCAATGCGGTGTGCTTATTTTTTAAGCTCTTTGGTGTTCAAACATGATGACATATTCATGAGCGTCCGAACCGTCTCAAGATTAGCTTTGATTTCGTTGGGTGTTAGTACGTACCTTAAGAACTTTTATGTTCCAGCCCCAAACGTACACTTAAGAGAGTTGAACTTCTTCTTATACATTTTAATCTTTTAAAGGTTTCTTTTAATTTCTTTATGTAGTGTTCAGACATTTTACTCTCAACAAGTATATCATCGATATAAATACCAATATTTTCTCATTTTTGGTTGAGAAATATTACATTCATTATTTTATGGTATATAACAACGCATTCTTGACTTAGAAAAGTATTACATTATAACAAAATACACCCTTCTCATGATGAATATCATCTTCTTGGTATCCATAGGGAAATAGGCTAATTTTAAGCTGGCTCAATCAAATCAAACATGTTATTTAGGATTCTAGAGCTAGAACATAGCCTAATTGCAGATAGCTCATTTTTATTAAATTTCAAGTTGCGCTGATTCAAAATCAAATACAACGAGTCATGGGCCAATTTGGAGACATTCAAATCGTTCAAGCCGATTTCAAGACAACTCCGACTCAAGTCAAGATCATACCGTTCACAGATCTAGCAATAGGTTATGATATTGGTATCTAAATTTTTGTTTTCTGAAATGTAATCTCATGTGATAAACTGCCCACAAATCAAAATCATAAAAAAATTATAATTCTAAGAAATAACTGAAATCACATTTAAAGTTTTAAGATTCATCTCCCTTTAGGCAAATAAATGGAATGCTTGAAAGATAATAAATACATAAGTTGAAAATCATGTCCCTCTTGAAAATAGTAAATTCTCAACCACTAAAGCAATCCAATGTCAGAAATCAGTTTGATTTTAAGCTCCGACACTTTTTTTGAAGTTTTCTCAGAGTTATTGACAAATATAGCCCAAATAATGGTCATTCCTATCTAAAATTAATCAAATAAATCATAAGCCCTTTCACTTTTAACATTTTGTTAATTGAATATTAAACTTTAGTTTTTTTCCATTTAAAAAAAAAAACAAACACTCTACATCAGATCCAAATACTGATTATTTCAATAAATAAGGAGGATTAAAGCTGTGATTAAATTAACAATGCTTTGCTTTCATACTTAACCAAAGATTAACAGAGCTAATCAGAGTTAATGATTAATTAACACTAATCTCCTGTAATTAAAAGTATGGTGATTAATTGGCCCCATTTAAAGAGAGAGAGAGAGAGAGAGAGAGAGAGAGAGATGGAAGCTAGAGAGAGAATGTGAGGGCGACAAGAGGGAGATTGGGAAATGCGTATGTGGTTTGTTGTGATGCGGTCAATGCGTGTGAAGGCCCAAACAAAAAGTTGGGAAGCCCGCCCAATAAGGAACCAATGCGGCGCTCTTCTCGGTGTAAGCTTTTATTTTTGTTTAATGTTCTAACAGCTTTGATTAGCCACTAATTTAAGAATTAGTATGTTTTCTACACAATGCTGCCTTCATTTTCTTAAATCTAACAGTACGGACACTTATTTTTTTAACAGAGAGATGCTAATCCTTACTGTCTACCAATATTATGTATTAATTCTATTCAATTTTTTAAAGTTAATATGTTCTTATATAATTTAATTTTATATTGAAGTAAATTGGATGTACCTTCTCTTGTGTAATTAGCCTGAAAATCAATGAGGTTAATAATACTAATTAAATTGCAATATAATTAAAATGGATTTGAATAATTGACACTATGAGTAATTATGTTCTAAGAAGGGTGGGGTTTTCTCTTCTTTCCTTGTAAGAGGTGGATTTCATCGAATTAGATAGTATAAATTTTGGTTTTCTTGGTGGGGTTGCCCTTGCACCTATTTCATTATTGGCTTGTATTGGCTTAGTTGTCTCCATTCTGAGCTCTAAAAATACAACTTTTTTTTTTCTCATGAAGATGGAAATTTCTAGGAGATTCATATGAATGATGTCTAACATCCTCTCATTTATGTTGTTCCCAATAAGATTAGTACATAGCTCTTTTTTATTTACCATATGGAGTTTTTCATAGTCTTTTTGATGTTTCTTCTTCAAAATTTCTCCATCAGCCAATTAAAGTAATGATTATCCTTCAAAGAGCCACGTCATTTGTATAATAGTTCATTACTTTATTAGGTCATTTCTCTGAAATCGAGAATAGATCGTGTGTGATCACTTTAAAATAATTATAGATTGGAATATTTTTCACAATTGCTGTCAAATGTTGGTCAAATGATAATGGTAACAAAGGTGGTAGGATGAGTGAAGCAAACAAAAATTTGTACATCTTTAAAATGAGAAAGGGTACACCATGGCCTAAAATTATTGTGCTTATTGAATCTACAAATGGTTCGCTCTATTCTTCCTCTCAATTGAGGTTGAGTACGACGACGTAAAAGTTTTAGCTTTGGTTAGTAAAATAAATCTTTTCACATCGATGCATTACTTGCTTCTTTCAAATATGAGGCATTGGCTTATGGAAGTTTCTTACAACTACAATATTAAAATTGATGTTATTAAGCTCTAAGACCTTCATTAACAACATGATAAAACACAAAATACCTAATATATAATGTAAAACCACTCTTAAAGTAGAAATAAACATGTAATTTTATATATTATATCCTCTCCTCTATAAATAGGGGAATCATTTTATGAGAGAATCAACAGTTAAGTTTAATATTCATTAATGTGCAATACCCTCTCTCTCTCTCTCTCTCTCTCTCTCTCTCTCTCTCTCTCTCTCTCTCTCTCTCTCTCATGCCTTATGATATATTCTTTGAGTGTGATTCACAGATAAATTAGTGTTCAACACATACAAAAATATCAACATTTAAAGTTGTAAACAATAAACAATAAAATATCATATCATATGACATATAGAGGGCAATTATGATCTTAATTAAGTGGACATCCTATGCTAAGTACCTTTATGGAGATCTATTTGAGACTCAATTACAGGTACGACTCTCAATTTTTTTTGTTGATTATAACATGATGTAGTAGATCTCAATAAATTAAATAACAATGGCTTTTAGATATTTCTCAAAATCATGTGTTCAATCTTAGAATTAAGTAACAAATTGCTTTAAGTTATTTTCCAAATTCATGTTTTAAATCTTTGAATAATGTTTGTTATTAAACTCCATTGCAAGACAAATTAACTTAATATGATCCTAAGTTTCACTTCTAAGATGCTTAGCAATCCTTCACATTTAGTTCTGGATCCCAAGTTACTCACTCAGCAAGAATCTCTTAAACCTCCTCATATAGAGAGAATTCTTCTAAGTGAATTTAATCATAAGCTAATGTAGAATTCATAGATAGAAACCACACACCCGAAAATTTGCTCACTATAATTGCATTCAAAATTTATAATTATTATTATTATTATTGTTATTTTGATAATATAGTAACTAATTAATGATTTACATGAAAATAAGATTAGTCCACAATAATCATAAAGGTGGGAGGTATCAAAATTTTCTTTTGAATTGTCACATCATCTCCACATAAATAATTGATGTGACCATAAATTTGAATGTGTACTGGTTTGAACACTATAGCATTACTCTTTCAAATTTTACTTTGCTAATTTGATCTTTGCCATGAAAAGATTCCAAGCTACAGTCACAAAGGATCTTAGATAACCACCTCTTTAAAGCAAAAAAGTTCAAAAACAAATTGAAACCAAAAAAATTAAATTAACATTAATACCAAGCCCACTCATATAGTGACACGTGGAACAAATTAACCCCTTGGTACACATGTCACTGTCTCATAAGTTTATATAATGTCTTCTTATGTCAATAAATTGGGTACACAGCATTTCCCAATGGATATTGAAATAATTGAATCTGTTATTGAAGATAGCTCGATTCAATTATTGAAACTCTAATGGCTATATGAATGGTTCAACCAAAAGCTGCATCTCAGTAGTCATGCACTGATGGCACCAACCCAGGTGTTACTGGACATGCAGCAGCTTCTCTCCAATACCTACTGTGCACAGAGAGAGAGAGAGAGAGAGATGATAGAGAAAGGAGTTATAAGAGAGAGAAATAAGTGAGAGAAAGTGAGCTCAGTCTCAAGTCACTGTGGGACTGAAACCAACTGCTCTGCTAGCCAATATTAGTAAAACATTAAACATCAAAACCCTAAAATATTTCTACTTTCACATACCGCTCCAAGAAGGCCTATGGAAGCCAGTCTAGGCAGCACTGGTCAAAGGCCAAGGCATTGAAGACAATAAGTATAGATGGAGACCAAAGTACACTTTTTATAACTCACTCTCTCACATACCTCATATTTTTTAAAAGAACATACAGAACAAATAATATTAAAAAAACACACGATTGCGTTGAAATCTACATAAATATTATATTATATATTTATATTGATGATGTAGAAGTATTTAATATTTCCATCGCCTAAATACAAAATTGGCAGCCACTGCAGTCTCAAATATGACCTGCTGTGCCCACCTAAAAGGTGATGGAAATTACCCATTCCCCCCTCCCCCCAAACAACAAAATACCATAACATTTATGCCCTAAATACCCCCATAACTGAGTTAGCAGGGGCATTCTTGGCATTACAATCTACAGCAATTCGACACCACAAAACAAATCAACAAGTAAAACACGAGTACCTAAACTAACTTCATTAAGCTAAGACTCCCTTCCATTAACGATTTTAGGATAGCGGAGACCTATGAGGAGCTCCCTTCCTACGGTTACTGAGAGAGAGCACTATTCCAGGAAAGAAACTCCGGCCACTGCCACCACCGCCACCCCCACCCCCACTCCCAACACCTCCGCTCTTCTTTCTCTTCACCGCATCACTCCTTCCAACAGCACCTCTTGCACCATCAATGGCACTTGATCCCCCACTGCTCCCTTTGTACTGCAGAGGGTCTTCCAAGATCGAATTCGGAGTAATCTGGCCGCCACCCGCACCGTCGTCTTCAAGCAAATCGGAGCCATCCATCCTCAGGCTCTCAAAATGGGTGAAAGTAAAGTCTGATTCATCGAATCGGAACAGTATGCTTGATAAATCAGCCCCCTGCATCACCACATGCTCAACCTGTAACAAATATGCGAAGTTATTCCCGTCCCAAAACTAAAATATAATATTCATGAGAGAAAAAAATTTCACCTTGCAGGTGAGGCAGCAGTAGTGAAAAGGCTCCTGGAGAATTCTATCACAGCTGAGGCAAATATTACCAGAACCCTTGAACGGCCTAGATTGAGGCCTTGGTTTTAAAAAGATTACCTTTGCACTGTTTATAGTGTATGGCTAACCAAATAAAGTAATATAAACAAAATCAAAGCGTTAGTTCTACTAACTTTGAAACAGTGGATATTAAACTAAATTAATATACCTGAACGAAGGAGCAGTCAATGAGCTTCTCAAGATCATCCAGTCTCACTACATCATTGTACACATATCGCCTAACCTATAATTAATTAATTAAGAACAAAACAGAATTAAACAAATTATAACTATGAAAATCAAGATCCCTTGTATGAAAATAAACAAATAAAAATGCAAAAAAAAAAAAAAAGGTTTCCACGTTGCCTCCGGCAAGAGAATCTAACAAGTTTTTTGGAGTGATTAGGTAAAATTGTCTCAGATTTCGTATTTATTACCACTATTTTTTGACCGGAGTATTCTTACTGAATGGGGACAAAGGCAATGGAAGTAATACATTTTTACCCCTCTGACGACCGGTACAGACATCGAGGAAAGGAAATTTACTGGAGGGCAGAACGGTAATACAGTACTTTAGATAAGCTGTAAAGTTGAAATTTTATTAAACATTTCTTCACCTCGAAAAAAGAGTGAAAACGGCGAGCCGACTTCATTTATGAATGCATAGAAAAAGCATGGAAAAAGTTTGAATACTTTCACTATGATTACGATTTCTTTATAATTATTATTGATTTTTTACTAATTTTTTTTCTAAAAATGGTTAATTGAAAAGTAATCCGAATTATAGGATTTAGTTATATTGAACTCGGGACTGAAGAAAGGAAAGAAATTTAAATAATTAATTGAATTTAGCAATTAATCAAAATTTGACAAAAAAAGTGATCCCAGAGGAGAGACCAGAAAGCACCGGTAGGCAAAAGATGTTTCCATAAAAAGCAAAACAGGTCGGAAAACTCCTGCCACAAGAAGTGAGCATGAACATGAAAAAGGAATGATCTCTTGCAGAGCCAATATAAGTTTTTAACAAATTAAAAACAAAAAATGTTTTTTTTTTGTAATTAAAAATAATAATCCTGTCAGATTAATATTAAAAAAAAGTTAAAATTTTGCAAACAGGCAGAGTACCCAACAAAAAAATGTTAAATTACAAGCTTAAATTTCAAAATTGAATACAGCATTAAAAGTTGTTCAAAAGGTTTACATAAATAACCTTAAATCTTAAAAAGTAAGAGTGGCACAAAGTTTTCTATCAACCAAACTCTTAAGCTATGAACAATTTCAAATAATTCTAACAGTATCTAAAAGAAAACCATCCAAGAAAAATAAAAAAAATATGATAAAGAAAGTTAAAAAAAATGGTGCTTTGCTGAAACCCTAAAACATTGCAACTTCAACAGAACACAGTAGAGAGAGAAAGAGGGAGAAGGGGACGTGGAAAAGTGACCGAAGAAACAAACCTGGAGGAGGGGATGGGAAGGGTGAGAGGGTGCACAGTGAGGGCAGATGCTGGTGCAGCAGTCGAGGCAGAATATGTTCTTCTCGTTCTTCTTCATGCTCTCGTGGGTCCCGCACCCGACGAAGAAGCTCTCCTCCACCAGTCCCCCGAGCCAACCCGGCAAGCTCCCTTCTCTACCCATGATCTCTCCTCCTTCCCTCTTCTTCTTCACCTCAACTTTCTCTTTCTATCTCTAACAACCTTTCTCTCTCCCGTCTTTTCTTTTTCTCTTTTATCTCTCACTACTTTCTTCAGAGCTTTCAATGGCCTGGCCTATCCGCCGAAGCAGAAGAAGGGTCGAGCCTTAACGAACCACAAGCTCCTATATATATAGAGGCCCGCGGGGATATATGTGTATATGGGCATTATGGGGCGTATATATGTAAATACAAAATTTTGAAAGATAAAAATTTATAAATAAAATAGTACTATTATTGTTCTATTTTTCTTGTTTTATTAACTCATTCTCTTTTTTGGCAGGGGGATTTGGTGGTGCGTAGTTTATGGCGGGAACACAGTCCCACTACTATTTGTGCCTTTTCCTCTCTGCTCTGTAGAGAAAAAGTAGAACCAGAAAAAAAAAATAATAATAATAATAATTATTATTAAAACAGCAACCGAAATTTTGGGGAAGTAGAAAAGTTATTTTGTTTCCTGTATCAATTTTATCTATTCCTTTAATTTAATTTAATTAATTTATTTGTTTTCTTTTGGTTAATGGTCTCTTTGTTTGTTTCTATGCTTCTCCCACTCCGCCCTTTACTGACTCTGTACAGCGTTGCTTCAAAGCTTTTTTGGTTCTTGTTTTATGTGGCTCTCTTTTCCTTTTTATATTAAACTGATTTAAAAAAAAAAAAACAATTTGTTTTAATTATTGTGATTTATATATTTTAATGAAAATTCTGAAGGATAAGAAGGTGATGGCTGACTATGTGAAGTGTATTGTGGAGATGTATTGTACATCAGCTGCGCGCGTGCTTTCATTTTGTCTTTGTATTCTTATAAATTACAATCTGCAGAACCTCTAATATATATATTTAATAAATGAATCTTATTTATTATTTCTGACATTTGCTTTTTAGATTGTATCATCTAAATCTTTCTTATGAGATCAAAAAAATTACTCTGATTGGAAATGCACCACTTCATGCATAGATAAAGTAGTATGCAAATAAAATTTAAAATTTTATTTAACTATTATTATTAGTGTTAGTACATGAAAATGATTGTTATCTCTATGTTATGCACCTTAGAACATATATATAATAAGGCTTGTTTAATTAATGGGCCTTCTGGGCTTCGGAGGTCCATGTCCATACATTGAGTCATTTTCAAGCTAAGCTGTCAAAACAGTCGAGCTAAATCCACCTGCTGAAGTGGTCTAGATAAGTTCACCTGTTAAAGTAATTGGTCTAACCCAAGATGAATCATCCATTGGGAAGACCATTATTACTTTCAAGGATCGGTGTCAACTCTTATTTATGGAATCATCACAAAATATAAATTTATATTTTTCTTCTTAAATGTAGAGTGAGAAGCGTGAGCTCTTTCAACGCTCCAACATCTTTTTCATACATTCCTTCTGAAAACGGGTTCTTCACTAGATTATATAAATTCATGAACAATGCATGACACTATATCCTAAAAAAGATTCAACAATATATATATTTGTGAGCTCAAACACACACAAAATTAGACTAACTGGGCCTTAGGCGGCATCTCGACGGTTTAATTGGCCAGATTATCCAAAAGTTGTCACTATCACCGAAGTGACCTGCCAACACCACTCATCGATGTGTTAGCTATTTTACATTGGATGCCAAGTTGACCTGTCTGACTGACTTGATGAACTAGATCACGGAAGTAATCTGTCTAATACATACGACAAATTGAGCAACTCACTGACTTAACTCGATTCATCGGCGATCCTCAAAACTATCATAACGCTCAAGTTCAACAACAAGGATGGACATAGAGTGGGGGTGGGTGGGCGCAAGAAGGATCAACCCTTTGTTTCTTTTTATAAGTGATCAGGTGCTCTAGCTCTCACAAAACCTTTCCTCTGCTCAGCATATCATCTTCTCCGCTTCGGTGAAGAAGGTTAAAAAGATATAGCGCATAAGAAGAAAACATCCATAATTTTCCTCCATGGTGTATTTGAACTAATTATATGTTGGTTCTAAAGGAGCTTGAGCTGATATATTGATCCGTAATCTAATTAAAAATTTATCTATATAAATTAAAAAGATATTACATGGAAAATTTACCATTAGAATAAATTGGATAACCTACACATTTCATCAGTAGATAACTAACGTTTATTGAAGCCAATAGTCTATCAAGATACAATTCAAGATGTTACCATAGATTATATCATAGTGATATGTAAAGTTCTACTATTGTCTATTATTTTAAAAGCTAAACTATTATGGCAAGTGTTCCAAAATTTTTTTATTAAATATTTCTCTCAAATCTTTTTCAAATCTTCCTCTTCTGTATAATCTTTGATGTTTTATTGGGCCTCAACTTTCACCAGAACTTCAATCTGACAAAAAAGAAATATATATTTTTCTTAATTCTTATTTTGCAGGTATCATTGCTATATATTTTGTTTCATCAAATCATTGGTGTATTATTGGTGAAGAAATGATACCTGAAATTAGCTACATGAATTTATGAAACTTGATTCCTTTGTTTGAAATGACATATAATCCTAACATAGAGCAATAACTGATCTCTTTCTGCATATGGAAATCACATAATTGCTACAGACATTGATTCCATTGTTTGAACATTCTTGAGAAAAGCAAAGAGTGAAAAGTTCAGCTAACACAGATAGATTTCACCAACGGACTCACCTCACTTCCTCTTTTTCCTTCTTTCTTTCTTTCTTTCTTTTTTTTTTAAAAAAATTTCTTTTCACATTGCGAATGGAAACAAAAGACAGCAAAATAATGAAATCCGTATCATATAATATCCTAAGAAGCATTATTATTTGAACAGTGCCAAGTTTGAAGGAAGAGGACAAAATTCATATAAGAAATCAATTCCCTAAAGAATCATTTTATGGCCATTTTTTTATATTTAAATTTGTGCGTACATCACCAATATAAGTAACATTTTCAATGGGAATTTTTTTTTTCTTGCATATAACTTCCTATAAAGAATAATTATTAATCATATTGAGATTTATATTGTTTTAAGAAAACATGTGTCTTCGAAAAAATAAAATAGCATAAGAGTTCTTCAATGAATATCAGTCCAATTATGTGTGCATATTTGCGTAAAGAGTTATGCTGCTAGCTGAAATTATCATGGCATGTATATGATTGACATGTGAATCATGTAGAGAATAAATATAGGATACAAAAATTCTCCAGCATGGATTTCAATATCTTGTATTTATTTTATAGTAGTGTAACTAAGATGTTGTCTGGATATACTCTGATTGACAACTTGAGCTCCCTAGTCACATCACATCAAATGTAATTCTCAGTTATTACTCGAGACTTTTACTGTAAAATTTAGTTATATATATTTACAACCTCACTCTATCTATTTCTACTTTTCTCTATCTCTATTATCTGTTGTGTCATATTTATATATATAAGCTGCATGCCAATGGGAGATGGGCCATGCAATAGCAAGGACTTGTCAGGTTACATGCATCAAGCACCAAATTTGTGCTAAAATGATGAAATGGCTCTGCACCATAATGGCTTAAATTTGGCTTTCTGTAAGAAATTAGTTTTCCCATGTAATGGCTTAAATTCGGCTTTGTGTAAGAAATTAGTTTACCCTACAAATGACAACATTAGTACAATTTTGAAGCCTAGTATTGTCATGATTTGGCATTTGTTGAATGTGACTCAACTTTACCTTAATTATGGTGGTTCTAAGCAAGTTTCTCGCCAAATGATAGATCAATTTTCAAGTGATCCTAAATTTAGCGCTTCTGAGAGAGAGAGAATGTAACTAGAGGATTGAAACATCAGATTAGTCCTTTATAGATAAGCACATAGACAAAATACTTGAACGGGGAATTCTCCTCTTTTGATGCTTAAATTTATATGGAATTTTATTTTCAAAACTCTTTAATATTATATATCTATGAAATATATTTTATATCTCAAACAAAATAATGGTTAATTATAGTTATCTACTTTGTATATGATCAATAGTAAATAAGTATGTATTGTGATTTCTTAAATTATATGAATTTGATTGCAAGCTAACAGTGAAAGAATATTATGATATTATCATAGAGAGTGATCAAATTAATAGAGAAGAATGAAGTTGGAAAGGCTGCATAACAATGATTAATAATGTAAATATATCATATAAAGATTCTGCTCAACTCTTTTGAATAAATAATCTGAGTTATAGTGTTGAACTAAGCTATAAAGACAATTTAGAGAAAAATAGAAGAGCATCTTAGAGACCCTTATTGAAATACTTTGATGTAACATAATTTTGGTTAAAAGTTTCATATTATATGTCCTTGCACAAGACTAATAACCCTCTATTTGTGGAGCTAATTTAGGTCCAAGTTATAGAATTGTTTATTTAGTTTGATTATAAAGTGCGTGTATAATTAAACTTGCTATAGTTTCATAACAAATAAAATTTGGTGTATAGTTACTTGGTAATAATGGAGAATTTCATGTGTTCTAAATTGATGGTCGGTTGACACCTTTATGAGTCCTCTCAGATAAGTTCAATAACTCAATGTTGAGGAAAACTTAGAAAAATTGAATTGTATGTGGTTCAATACTTTAGACTTGAGAAATTTTTTGTTATTGATAAATCTAGTAGTCAATTCTTCATTAGTGACATTCAATGTCAAAAGCAAACTCCCATAATAACATAATTAACCTGGCACACTCCTTTCTCAAATTTTAACCAACTTGTAAGATATTGAAATTAATGTGAGATATAATATCCACAAACATAAAAGAAAAAAAAAATTTAATTAAGACTATAATTTGAAAACATACTTAGGATCTAATTCTTATGCATTAATATATCAATCACCCAAAATTTAATTTATACCAACAGAGTACCCAATTCCTTTATTTTCAGCATAGGTTAAAGAGTGATCAACTTTTAAAAACTGAATTATAAGTCATTGATCTGTATAATACATAAGAATTAGGTGGCAGATATGCAAATCTCGCTTTAATGTAGTGCTTATTAAAAGAAGTGGCACGTATAATTTTGAGTGTATATAAAGAAGTACGTAATTAAAATAATATATTGAACCCATAAATTTCGAGTATTTTCAAATAAATAAAAAACTATTATTATTTATAAGGGGTAATCATTAGAGAAGATTCAATTTGGATAAAGAACTCTTAGAGCATTAAATATACTATCCTATGCGATAACAATGTGTTAAAGAATCGAATCCCATTAGAAGTAACTTTATTTGAATGAAGCCTATAATTGGCAAGTAGCTACGTCGACTTTGTTTGGTCAGGTCAAAGTTTCCTTCCCCCAACCAGATGTGAAATTGAACGGTTGGTCTCATCAAATCACTTGACGGGAGACGAGACAGTGATAACCTAAAAAATTTGCTCTTATATTTTCTTATTAATTTTATTATATTTCGAGGATAAAAATATAAAATGTAAGATGTAAGAATTGGGCGTGGTATGTATGTAAAAGCCGTTAAATTTTATTATAAATTATTCTAACTTTTTGACTGGGCAATGGGGAGGGTAAAATTGTCAGAGAATTCGGCTTTTTGACTTGTATTTCAAGATGCGTCTACAGTGATATGATATGCCAGTTTTAATTGAAATTTTTAACGCGACTTGAGATTTCAGTCTACTTTTAAACTTTTCAATTTTAAATTAGACATAAAATTTGATCGTCACTGAAATGTACCGTTTATTAAGCTATATTAAACTTTGTTCCGTAATGTTATGCTATGATAATTTGATAAAAATTAATATAAACGTTTTGACTGGGATTAATCCTTTAGCTGGTATGTCAGGCAGCTCATATATTTCAGGATAAGCAGCTTGGTCGCAGAGTAATATCAATTATCCGCCCAAACAACTTGCTAATCAAACTGTTCTAATGGCTTTCTCGGCAGTAAAATAAGAATGGTACTTAGATACTGGAGCTTCAAATTATCCTAACGCCTATCTAGAGGCTATACAACACTATGAACCTTATCAAGGGCAAGAACACATATTTGGGCAACGATGACATGTTTCGTAATCTTCTATCCAAACTTCTCCAAACTCCACAACTCACTCACAACTTTATTTATATATCCCAAATTGCCATTGATAACAATTGTGTTATTGTGTTTGATGCATCTAGATATCAAATCAAGGATTTCTCTTCTATGTGTTTTTTATTGACGAAGCCATTAGATATGCTTGGATGTTTCCTATGATACACAAATTTGAAATTACAACTCATTTTTTCAACGTCAAAAACCAAATTGAAAAAGCAATTTAACACCCATATTAAAATCCTAAGAACTGGCTGAGGAGGGGAATACAAAAATCAACAATTCGATTAACTCTTAATCAAATATGACATTATAGATCAGTTCTCATGCCCATATACACCCCAACAAAATAGCCTCACCGAAAGTGAACACACCACATTCTTGAAACAACAAGATCTCTCCTTGCTACATTTAAAATCTACCAATTACATTGTGGCCAGATACAATCCTAACAGTCGTATACCTCATCTACAAAATGTCGTCCTGTAATACTCAAAACTTGTCCCCATATCAACTACTATACAAGCAAACTCCAAATTATGAAAACCTCAAAGCATTCAGATGTGAGTGTTTTCCTTGGATCCCTCACCCAAACTTGACCAAAAATCATATTCATGTGTTCTCATTGGCTATCCGAGTCACCTCAATGGTTTCAAATGCTTCCATCCGTCAAGCGACAAGATTATTTTATCTCGCCATCTCATTTGTAATGAACCAAATTATCCATATATAAACCAACGCCAGTCCCATTTAAACCAACGTTTTACTCTCCACCTCCTCTAAAGCTCATTCAAACACTTCATCCCACACAACACTCAAATACTTCACAATAACTTCGGCCTTGTAACACACCTCCTGAAAACAATCCAACACAAGCATCAAGGTCTCCAACAACATCACACTCCTTTCCAGATTCTAAACTCAATTCCATTGAAGAAACCATGCAA
The DNA here is from genome assembly GCA_022702705.1 of Papilionanthe hookeriana x Papilionanthe teres. Taxonomy (NCBI): domain Eukaryota; kingdom Viridiplantae; phylum Streptophyta; class Magnoliopsida; order Asparagales; family Orchidaceae; genus Papilionanthe; species Papilionanthe hookeriana x Papilionanthe teres. The sequence continues at coordinate 58,054,573 of CM040427.1, read as the reverse complement.
ATCTGAACTCAGCTATTTTCCCCAACTTAATCATCCATACCTATTTCTGAGTCATCTCCACCGGCCAACCAAAACATCCATTGATAGCATGATAAATAACCTGCACACTTAAACCCAAACACATTTTCAAACTACACCACTATTCATTTTGATTCCAAACCCCTCACCTTTACCTGAGCGAAGTCCAATGCTCGTTGTCAACAAGCCATGTGAGTAGAAATGGAAGCTCTTCGAAACAACATACTTGGAAATTAGTTCCGCGCCAATCCAGTCAACCCATCCTTTGCAATAGATGAACACATAAGATTAAACGACACCTCGATGGGATAATTGACATGTATAAAACATGCCTCATGGCGGAGGGATATAACCAATAGTGGTATAAAATACACTGAAACATTCAGTACAATGGCTCGCCATTCAGACACTCCTAACTATTTCTGTTATTCGTCAATGGCCAGTTCTACAATTAAATGTGTCCAATGCATTTTTTCATGGTGAACTTCAAGAAACAGTATATATGCACCAAACTCAAGGATATGTTGATGTAACCAATACTAATCATGTATGTCTCTTACAGAAAGCCATCTATGGCCTCAAGCAGTTGCCCCGTCAGTGGTTCATTACTTTCACCAAACATCTCTTCAAACTCGGTTTACAAAAGTCAAGTTGACCCATCTCTTTTCATAGGTACACGAAATCCACCTTCATTTATCAACTTTTGTATGTAGAAGATATTTTGTTAACAGGCAAAAAAACAACAATATAATCAACAACAAGTTGTCTGAAGGCATAATAGCATTTCTCATGAAAATCCTTAGATCGATTTTAACTTTTACGGGCATCCACATTAAGCATACTGATGTAGTTATTTTTCTCAAACAAGCTCACTATGCAGTTGAAGTTCTTAAGAAGGTTGGAATGGACGATACAAACCGCCCCCAATCCCATGACTTCAACACCATCGACTAATCAAGAGTTGTAACAACACTTCGCCAATTCTTTCCTCTATCGCAACATTATAGGCTCTCTTTAATACTTGACCATCACGAGACTAGATATAGCATTTATTGTCAACTCCTTAGCTCAACATTTTCAATAACTTAAAAGATTACTTCGTTGCATCAAAAGCACTTTTGACTATTGCTCTCGATACAACCTTGGCCGCTTATTCTTAGTAGCTACTCAGATCCAGTTGGGCAAGCGACCCCAATGATCACCAATCATTTACATTATATTGTTCATTTCACGAAACCAATTCTATCTCATGACAAGTGGAGAGACAACCAACCATAACTAGATCTTCAACCGAAGCTGAGCACCGAGCACTCTGCACAGTTGCCACATATGTCATATGGTTACAACAAGTTGTTGTGAGAGCTACATGTTCTCATTATGTCCTCGACAATCATCCACTGTGACAAGACATCCATGCTTGCCATTGCACACTACCCAGTTTTTCACTCCCGAACAAAGCATATAGAGATTGACTACCATTTCATTAGAGAAAAATTGCAATTCCACAAGATTGATCTGATGCATATACCCACCAGTAACCAAAGAGCAAATATCTTCACCAACTCCATGCCAGCACCTTCGTTCTTCTTTCTTCGAGACAAGCTGACACTTTAACAGACCAGCATCAGCTTGTGGGGGGCTAATAACAAGCACACTACAGTCTGCAGTAGGAAAGTCGCCACTACCACTTAATTAATTTTCCATCTTTACCCTCTAACAGAATATATCTAGAATATTATACTTATCCTATATATCTACTGCACTGTAACCTGAATTATATAATTACTCACTAGAATTAATTCCTTCAACTAGTTTGTCGTCGCAATGATACATACTAATGTTCTTCTCCACTCTAAGTAAATCAACTTTGTGTCTGTGTTTCTTATTCTTTTTCATCTTCATTTGTTCTCTGTTTGTACACTTATTTTGTGCAAATCATTATTTCTTATTGCCATTTTCTATATAAGGTCTTATTACTTTTGAGTTTTAGAGAACAAAAAAATTTTAAAATGTTAGAAATTATATGATGAAACATAAGTAATAATACTTAGAGTTATCGAATCAAAAAATTTCAAATGATTTGATATGCTAATCTAATTCAACTTTCTTTTCTGCAATGAGACATAAGTAATAATACTTAGAGTTATCGAATCAAAAAATTTCAAATGATTTGATATGCTAATCTAATTCAACTTTCTTTTTTGCAATGAGTTGAAAGAATCTTTTATACTAGTTGAGTGTGTAGTCAATACAGTTTATAATATTTGACATGTAGTTAGAGACGAAGAATTGTTCAAAAAAATCTCAATACAAAAGGAGCTAAACTAACATTCATGAAGAAGATATATTATTGTAAAACAGAGAGAGAGAGAGAGAGAGAGAGAGAGAGAGAGAGAGAGAGAGAGAGAGAGAGCAAAAAAAAAAACTTATCTGAAGGCTACTCTGAAAGTTATTGAGTGATTAGGTCTTGCGAGAGTTATGATTATGTTTTGACCTTTCTGAATTGTGAGGACCTATATGAGAACCAATGTCCTCAAGAGAAGCGAAATCCTAATTGAACAAAGATGAAAAAATCCTTCAAAATCTCAAGTTATCATACATGAAAAATGTTAATCTAATTAAATCAATAAACTAAAAAATCACTTATATTGCATTCCCCACCACTCCTGGCATAGTTGCCATGCCACTTGTCAATACTTAGAAAATTGCTCCATAAAGCAAGTTGAAAATTAGAAAATGAATATAACCCTCACTAAATAAAAGTAATATGTGTGAATCATTAGGTTAGCATTGAAGAACAGTCATCACCATAAGCGACTCAGCTAACTAAGTAGAAGGATGACTAACTTAGAGATTAAGAACTATAAGATCTCGGCTCAAATAAAATTAAACGTTTACTACAACTACAACCTGAAGGAAAGCTAAAATCACTAAAAGAAAGTGTAAATTTAAATAGTAGTCGCACTTCTCTATAGCCTTTAGTTTTAATATAAAGAACAAAAAGAATCTAATGCACTTATAGAGAATAGTCCTTATATTTCCTCATATCATCAAGCAGAAGAATCAAAGTGTCAGTACATGAGTGATATACCTAAATTATATAATATTTTTATGCATGTTTTTATACCTATCTTTGATGGCGCCTAAGAGCCAGCAGACAGTGAAGGCCGCACATAAGCACCAAAATCTTGCGCTTAAGCGCTAAGTAGTTATTTTGCAATGTTAAAGAATTTTTGATGAATTTTGAAGAGGTGTTTGAGGCATCCTTTGGTAAAAAAGTAGGTAACTGATCAAGGGCACCAAAAGACATTCAAATTTCACTTGAAAGGATGCATTTATTGGATAGATTTTTTGAATATGGACACATTTTGAAGAGACACCAAGACTCCTTTTGAGAAAAATATAAAAGGTCTTTAAGAGAAGTTTGTGTGTGTGTAAAAAGGCTGTTAGAAAGTAGAATTAATGTATTTTTACAGAGTTTAGAGAGTAAGGAGTTGTAGGATTCTTTTCTTCACATTTTTCTCATTCATAACGAAAGAGAAAGAGAGTAGGGATTCCTAAGTAAAAATCCATTGTTGTAACGAAATTTAAACCCTCTTGAATTGGGCGACTAGTCCAAGAGAGTCATGTAAGAGAAATGAAGAGACTCAAAGGAACTTCAAGAGTTTGGTGGATTGAGATAAGTTTTTATCTTTGTACTTCAATTGGTTTTTATTTAGACTTCTTGTGTTTTCTACATGGTTTCTACTTTTAAAACTATTTGTTGTTGTGTTTTCTCTATGAATTATGAGTAGTCTTCTTTATCTTTTTCCTTAAAATGAAAAGTAATTACGTGTTGGATGAAAGTTGTGGAAGTGTTGATCTTTAATGTTGGAAGAAGTTGTATTGATTTAATCCTTGCACTTCATTTAATTTTTTATTTGGCCAATCAAGATGTTAACATTTGTTGTGAGAATAGTAGGTATTGTCTTAATCAATAATAGGTAGGAATCACATGGGATTGTATGGATGAGAAAGTAATTCATATAATTTTGTGCAAATAAATAGGGAAATATACTTTGATGAGTGTAGAATTTGAGACTTTAGGGTGACAGACTAAAGCCCTTAATTTGGTTTATTGTTTTAAATTTTGATGCGAGAGTTATCACCTAGGTGGAGGGAAATGATGAAACTCTAAAGTGAAAGCTTGTATCTTTCCTACCTAACCCATCTTCAGAACTATTCAAACTTTAAACTTGCTAATGTTCTTTATAGCATTTCTAGTAAGGGTAAAGAATAAAATTGTCATATTTTAGCACAACACATTTTGAATAATTTCACAACAGGATTCCTGTACTTATTACTTAGAGTACGTTTAGGCAATTGCGAACTTATTCGAACTTATTCGGATAAGTTCGCTTATTCTGATAATCTACTGATAAACAGCTGATTCGAATAAGCTGTCTGTCTGTTTGGTTTGAGTGTTTGGAAAACAGCTGATTAGAAGTTGTTTATGGATAAATGACTCCTATGCCCCTGAAATTCGAACAGAACCACAACAACAACCACAACAACAATAACATAGAAATTGATAAGTGGTATGTATGTAAGTATTCCTTCATATTATGGTGTGACAAGGGGTATTACCTACAGCATGATTGCAAGAGAATTGCTACAGTGGCCAAAAGGGGTTAAACAGAGATAAATGTTGAATAAGCTAGGTAGTGTAAATAGCCCCTTAATCCTTCAATCTGCATTTTTTTTTTCTAATCATTATTATGAGGATAAAAATGAAAAAAATAAACCATTATTATGACAATAAAAAAAATTATGTCAATTTTTAATAAACTGACAACTACACTCTACCAATCATATACAATTTGTAAAAGAAAATGAATTCCCTTGGGAGGTTACGCATTACTCACACATTCAAACAAAGCAAGAATTTCAATTGCCCTTTGGCATCAATAGAAGAAATATTCAACTGCAGGTCCCAACTGCCCTTTGACATCAATAGAAGAAACATTCAATTGTTACACGACACAAAGCAACCAAAATAGAGAGCCGAACCTGAAAGGGGGAGCTGAAGGAACAGGGGAGCAAGCGAAAATGAGATCTGCGGTCAACGAGGGGAAGATCTCCCCTAGACGTGAAGGAGATCGAGCGGAGGAGATGCTGCGAGGCGAGGCGACGATCTCCAGTGACTTGAAGGAGGAGGGCTGCGACGAGTTCGGCGATGATTGCAGAAAATGCGCACCGAAGTTGCGAGGCGAGGACGAGGGACGACGAACGAAGGAGGTATGCGATGGAATTTTTGACCTAACGCAGCACAAATAAGCGGGACGCGGTCTCCGAACAGCTTATAGTATTATGTGTAAGCTTGCGATACAAATAAGCAGCGGCACGAATAATCCATCTCCGAACGCACTATTCAAACGGCAGGGCGGCGTTTTGAAAACGCCGCCGCACCCAATAAGCTGCCCCAAACGGGCCCTTACTCATTATAAGTAAAAAAATATTTTCTTCTACACTTCTTTAATCTTACAATAATCTTGTTATAGTTAGTAAATTGTTTACTTTATTTTATAATTTAAGAAAATATAATAAAGAATCACATTTTAAAGTTTTATGTTATCTGAAATGTTTAAGTAAGAGTCTTTTCTAAATAGAATTTGTGATCTAAAAACTTTTTTATCTTTTTATTATCCATAATTTTCTCCATGGGATCAATATTTCGGGGGTTAATCAGAAAGTCTTATATTACTTGATAGCAATATGTATATTTGCGTAGAATCCCTAAATTAAAGTATCAATGTCACATTCTTATTTACATCAAAATCAAGTTTTTGGTGTAGTTGTAAATAAGAAAATTTATATTAAAAATATAAGTATAATCTGACTACCACAAGCGTAAATTTACGAGTATTTGTCTAGTAGTAAAATGAATCAGGATCAGTGAGCATGTGCTCAATTAAAGTCACACAACAAAGCCAATTAAATGGGAAAGACCGCGTACAAAAAAAAAAACTATGAAAAGCTTAGCAAGTTGAAATATCTGACGCATTATCTACCTAAGCTTCTAAGAACCGTTCACTTGCCTACGAACGAAAAAAATGACGATTCAACAAAAGCGATTACTCGAAATTAAAACAAGCTATCTTGTCGTAGTTATCATTTTCACCTAATAAAATTTGAGGCACAAAAGCTAAACTAGGTTCAATATCATCACTTACTTCTCAAATCCTATTACTTATTTTTTCATGCATTTAAATGCCCATTATTACAATAATAATTCTCTTACAGAACTAATGAGCCAATGAATTCAACATAAAGAAAAACTCATACAAAGATAAGAGCAAGATATTCTTATTTCTATAGGACACACTCACAATTTGAGTTGAAAGAAGTGCTCATCGGGTTAAGCTGAAGATGAGAGTTCAAGATGGTTTCATCAGTCGGATTCACTAGGGTACCCATTAATGGAGCTTAAAGCGAATGAGGTCTCACAGATAGTCTCATATGAACTCACCAAGAGGGATTCAAGACACTTACCCACAACAATCAAAGTGGACACGCAACATACTAAAAGTATATACTTTCAATAAGATTATGAAGCACTCACACATAGTATAAAAGATCCTCACCTCAAATACGTAGATGTGCCTATGATACGATCCCATATATGAGATTGTGATAAACGCCAATTCTAGGATGACAACTACTCCATAAATTAGGTGAAGGGAGAAAAAATGAAACTACACATATTGAATCCAGATTTGTCATGTGAGCCATGCCAAAGGAGTAGGATCCTAGGGGAGAAGTGGAGAGAGGAAGAAGAATAAAATATATAACAGACATAGACTTGCTCCGTAGGGGCAAACCGGAGTATTCCCTAGCTCTGTGAGTCATTTGATATATTGTAACTGAAGAGTTATAAAAGGGAAGGGGGATAGATCTCCTTAAAAAAATATGGATATACAAAAAAGAGCCAAAAGCCTCTTTTTTACATGTAGTAGACCCTTATTTATAAGAGATAGATGTGTCATAAAGTATAGAAATTACATATTTCCCTACTTTAATAGAAACTTAAATAATATTATTATCTTTTGTCAAGTCATTTTATAAAAATAACTAATATTTGCACCTTTCCATATTAACAACTTAAATTGGCACATTTTCATTTTAATAACTAATATTGGCACCTTTCCATATCCATAACTGATATCGACACCTTTCCACAAACTTAAGCCTTCCGATTGGCAGGTCTTTGGATTGGTCGACTTAGCTGATTTGGCCTGTCGGCCAACCTGAGGTGCTCGGTCGGTTAAGGTGGTTAGTCAGCTGAGGTTGTCGGTTGGCTGGGATGACTTTGTTCCTGTTCGCCTTCATTACCATTGGATCTCATCAATTTTCACGCATAAATTTTTTGGACATACATAAAAGCTCACAAGTCTCGTACTTTTTGGGAGTGATGCTACGATAAGAATGAAAGAATTTTTAAATATAAATCATGCAATCATAATAAAGCACCCGTTATACTCCTTTAGTTCATTAATATTGTCGAACAATGACCAATAACTTAAAGCAAGAGGGGAGTCTTTTGTTAGCTTATTCCGGAAGAGAGACTTTTATTTGCTTGTCCAGGAGGAGAGTCTTTTATTTCCTCATCTTGAAGGAGAATTTATGCTTGCTCTTTCAAAGGAGATTATCTTATTTTCCTATTCCAAAGGAGAATCTTTTGTTTGCTCATCCCAAATGAAAGTCTTTGAGATGTTAAATCAAGATTTGTCATGTGAGGCATGCCCAAGAATTGAAGAGGTAGGAATTTGGAGGGAGAAGTGAAGAGAAGAAGAAGAAAATAAAGAACAAACATAGACTTGCCCCGTAGGAGCAAGCCGGGGTATTCTTGTGTTCTGTGACCAATTTTATTTATTTAACTGAAGAATTACAAAAGTTAAGGGGAGATAGATTTTTTTATACCATATGGATCTAGTGAAAATTGCCAAAAGTCTCTTTTTTGCATGCAATGTACCCCTATTTATAGAAGAGAAAAGAGTCATAAAGTAAAAAAAAATACATATCTGCCTCTGTTTTGATAGGAGGTTATAAGACATTATTATCTTTTGTGGTGTCTTTTCGTAATAATAACTGATGTTTGCACTCTTCTGTATACATAACTAATATTGACACATTTTCATATCTATAACAGTTGTTGTCACATTTTTGGCATACCTAAGCTTTCTGACTAGCTTATCTAAGGCCTCGGTCATGATATACCAAGTGTTAGTATATGATAAAATGATGTATGTATTCATCTATTTTCTTGTATTGCTATTTTTCCAACACCTAAAATCCTTCAAATAATGTCTACATCTAGAGTATTATATAATGTTTAAAGCTTCTCCTTTTATATATCCCTCTCTCTCTTTCTCCATCTCTTTTCTCTTGGATTATTCTCTACGACTCTCTCTCAACAAAATTTTGATATATCCCAACAATAAAATTAGATCTAACAACTTATTCTTTTCAGACTCATAATAACTTCATTAAAGTTTCATAGATTTAAAAATTCCATCCGTTTGGATTTGCTTCAATTTTTTTTTTAAAAAAGACGAAGCACGAAGGAGTTCTCACCGAATCGAACTAAATCACAAAATCTCAATTTTGAAGGAATTTCTGAATATTAGCTCGTAATTGTCACAATTATTGCCTTCTTGCCATCGTTGTCAATCAAACTTGAGTTCATGCTATTTTTCCTTTTCTTGCACATCTTAGAAGAAAAGGAAAGAAAAGGAAAACTTTATGGTCAGCTCGAATTTAACAACACCCCTATTCATGAAGATCTCGTCACACCATTATAACATTCAAAATTATTCGTATCATATTAATTATTAATAATAATAATATTATTAAATTTTATAAAAAATGAATCTCACTATTTATAACATAGTTAAAATGATATAGATGTGAAAATTGAAGTTTATATGCTAGATATATATGTAAATACATAAAAATTGGGTGATATGTATTCAAATCATGCAAGAAAAAAATAACTCAGAATTTAACACCTAAAAAATGCAATGAGAAACTTCTCATAATAAGATTCATCAACCAAGCAACTTATTCCAATAATAGCCCAACATAGCAAGCAAAAAAGACAAAGTTCACAGAAGATTGAAGCTTCAGCCATGTTACTTATTCAAACACACATATCACAACAACAAATTAAACAGAAAAAAAAATGATCAACTAGCTAGCAGCAATAGCAGCGCACTTCGACGAAGGGATTTTTGCACATCCCATGCTTGAAGCCCTGTATACCAGCACATTTATCATTGCATTCTTCGTCCCCACCCCTCGAGCACCTTCCAACATCATTTGTAAAACCACAAGGCACCACTGATTCCACTCCTGGCACCATCTCGCCTGCACCTTCATACACATTCATATCCTTGCATGCAGAGAACCAAAGAGAAAAAGATTGAGTGAAAAATGCTTACGAGAAGAAGAGAGGAGAAGAACGAGGAAAATACACCAAAGAAATGCTTCCTTCAGCTTCATGCCGCCTTCTGTCACTCGTTCTACATTGGCTAATAGGGCTTATATATAGATGGAAAGAGAAGAAGATGCAACTGTTCAGATAGCTTTACCGAAAGGCAAATACTTACGCGATGGGTTGACCAACTGGGTTTGTCATGTGGCAAAGTATTAACTCCATTTGTAAGGGTTTCAATGAAGTGGAAGAGTGCCTGCTAACATCTAGGTTTATTTTATAAACAGTTCTATGCTTTAACAATTGCTCCTTTTATTTTAAGATTATTGTGTAATAAAAAAATAATTAACATATGTATCAAAAGTTCCAGCACTAAACTGCTTAAAGCGGGAGAAAATGTCAAATTATTGAATTATCGTTTCGTTTGTATTGACATATGTAAGAGCTAAACAAGAATTTTTAAATACATATCACTTATTTATGCATTGAAAGGTGTATTTTATATTTTTAAAAGTTAAAATAATAATATGATATAAAAGATTGTGGTGGTATAAATATAGGAAGCAAAATTTATATTGTAGTTATGTAAATATATAAGAATTTGGTGGTATGTATATAAATGCTCCTAAAATTAAATAAAAAAATTCATTATTTTAGGAAGATTAGACAATAAACTCATCAATTTGTCAGAGAATTCGGCTTCTTCACTTCTTTCTTTCAAGATGCGTCTACAGTGATGCGATATGCCAATTTATAATTCAAAGTCTTAACCCGATCTGAAATTTCAATCGTATACTTTAAATTGACATCCGATTTGATGGTCACTGAAATATATCATTAATTAGCTATATTAAACTTTGTTTATGAATAATCATCTATATTAATTTGATAAAAATAAGTTAAAAATTTATATTTGCTTCTAAACATTATGAAGTTACTAAAGATATGCACCTATCATATTATAAATGTATTTAACAATTCCTCCTCTCGCTTTTCCATCTCCGGCGACCTCTTTTTAGGGAAAAGTTATTCGGTCCGGAGTCCGGACGCAGCGCTGCGTCCGGCCTCCAATGAGAGATCGGCGGCCGGTAGAGCTGCTGAAAATTTAAAAAAAAAAATTTTTTTTCTTATTTAAGCGGCTGATACCGCTGATATCCCTTTGGAGGCCGCAGCGCGTACGGACTCCGAACCGAATAATTTTTCCTTTTTTATGACAATAGAAAACTCCTGCGATCAACCCTGTCCTCGAAGCGCTTGCCTTTCCATGCCTGTCTCTTTCTTTGGCTCATTGGAATGGGAAGTGAGGGTGTGAGATTCTTAAATTAAAAATTACGGGTGTGGAAAATAAGTAAATATGAGTGTCTTGGGTGCAAACTTATGTTAAAATCCCTAATATCGGTTATATAATATGGCCATTATCTGCTTAATATTTATAATATTTTATGCATGATAATATATAGTAAGTTATAAGAAAAGTATATGAATCCCGAGGGCCAGACTTTTGAGTATTAGAGCACAAAACAATTTTAAAATGGTGGAAATGATATAGCGAAACATAAGCATGAGTACATAGATTTAAAGAATCACATAATTTCGAAGGATTTGATCTGCTAATCTACGCAACTATGTTGTTTGCAGTGAGTTGTTCGATCTGCTAATCAAAACAGTTTAAGAGCTGTCTTGAAATTAGTTGTTGAGCAATTCAGTAATTGAGATATAAGGACATCTCATATTGCGGTGCATTACAGAGTATAGACTTTCTAGGGAATTTATGAAATATCGAAAAGCCAAAAAGGATAGTATGCATGAGCAAAGGTTAACGTCTAGAGCTAAAGCCGAAAATAAGGACTGATTCCTAAAAACTCGTATGGAGATGGCCTAGTTGAATGGATAAAGGCAACCATAACAACTTCACACTTATTTCTTAAATTGATGAAAAGATAATGAGTTTTATGAGACAAAAAAAAGACCATAATATAAGGCATTATATATTGTCACTGATAGATTTATATGAGCACTCTACAGTTAAGGGGCAATTTGAGATTTGACTTTCTTTTTGTATATATAGTTTTACCGAAAAAATCTCTTATATCATATTATTATTTTAACTTTTGAAAATATGAAATACAGCTTTCCATACATAAATAGGTAATATGTATGTAAAACTTCAGTTACACATGAATACCAACGAAATGATAACTCAATAATTTGACATTTTCTCCTGCATTGAGCCGTTTAGTGCCGAACTCCTGATACGGATGTTAATTATTTTTTATTACAAAATAATGTTAAAATAAAATGAACAATTGTTAAAGCACAGAACTGTTTATAAAATAATAGTCAAACCTAAATGATGACCAGCACTCTTCTACTTCATTGAAACCCTACAAATGGAGTTAATTTTTGCCACATGACATGACAAACCTATTTGGTCAACCCATCGCGTAAGTATTTGCTTTCAGTAAAGCAATCTGATCAGCTGCCAGCCCATAATGTTCACCTAGAAGCCTTGGCATATGTACCTTAAGTGTTTCACCTTCTCTTTCCATCTATATATAAACCCTATGATCCAATGTAGAACGAGTAGCAAGAAACGGTATGAAGCTGAAGAAAGCATTTCTTTGGTGTGTTTTTCTCGTTCTTCTCCTCTCTTCTTCTCGTAAGCTTTTTTTCACTCAATTTTTTTCTCTTTCGTTATCTGCATGCATGGTTATTAATGTGTATGAAAGTGCAGGCGAAATGGTGCCGGGAGTGGAATCTGTGGTGCCTTGTGGTGTAACAAATGATGTTGGAAGGTGCTCAAGGGGTGGGGACGAAGAATGCAATGATAAATGTGCTGGTATAAAGGGCTTCAAGCATGGGAAGTGCGAAAATCCCTTCGTCCAAGTGCGCTGCTATTGCTGCTAGCTAGTTAATCTTTTTTCTTTTCCGTTTAATTTGCTGTTGTGATATATGTGCTTGAATAAGTAACATGGCTGAAGCTTCAATCTTCCGTGAACTTTATCTTTTTTGCTTGCTATCATGGGCTATTTTTGGAATAAGTTGCTTAGTTGATGTATCTTATTATGAGAAATTTCTCATTGCATTTTTTAGGTGTTAAATTCTGAGTTATTTTTCTTGTAAGTTTTGAATACATACTGCCCAATTTTTATGTATTTACAACAATATCTAACATATAAACTTCAATTTTTACATCTATATCATTTTAACTATGTTATAAATAGTGTGTTTCATTTTTACAAAATTTAATAATATTATTAATAATAATACTTTTATGTGATGTGAATAATTTTGAATGTTATAATGGTGTGATGACCCAAAGATCTTCATGAATAGGGGTGGTGTTAAATTTAAGCTGAGCATAAAGTTTTCCTTTTCTTCTAACATGTGCATGATAACGAAAAATGGCATGAAAATGAGTTGGCAACTCTAAGATGCTAAAACAAATCGAGAAAAACAGTTTCTACCACTCCGATTCTTGGGCATGACTCACATAGCAAATCAGAATGCAATACTTTAAAAAGTGGTGCGGTGAGCGTGGAGCATGCTACAAATAAAAATAAGAGCAATACCAATGAGCAGAAGTGCATCTCTTAAACTCTCATCTGGGATGAATAAACATGAAACTCTCCTTCAGTACGAGCAAATAAAAGACTCTCCTGCACAGATATAGTTGAGATCCTATAGTAGGGAAGGTCGATAGGTACATTGTTGAACAAAAGAACACAAGGGTCACAAAAGCTGAGCGAAGATTAGTCTGAGCCAATGAACTATGGTCAACAAAACACCAGGCTAAGGACAATCAAATCCATATGTGCCCTTATGCCATCATGGACAAGCCACCCTAACCAGCCTACCGACCGCCTCAGCCGACCAACCACCTTAGGATGGTTGACAGGCCAAATCAGCTTAGTCAACCAGTCCAAAGACCTACCAGTCGGAAGGCATATGTATGTAGAAAGGTACCAATATCAATTATAGATAATGAAAGGTGCCAATATCAATTATTAATATGAAGATGTATCAATTCCCATTGTTTATATGGAAAGGTGCTAATATTAGTTATGCTTACAAAAAAGACAAGACAAAAGACGATAATAATATCATGTAAGCCTTTATTAATGTAAGGGAGAATATGTAATTTTATTTTTTATGACTCCCCATCTTCAATAAGTAGGGGTCTAAGCCATCAAGCGAAGAGCAAATCTCTCACATCTCGAATGTGTAGCGGCTCCTCAGCATACAAAGGCTAAAACCCGAAGTGGATCTTCTGATACGTCAAAGCACATCCGGGTCGTAAGGCCAGAGAACAAATCATCTTTTCCTAAATAACTGATAACTTATCGGTATCTAGCCATCAAAGAGATATCAATGAAATCATAGGGAGCAAAGGGGTCAACATAGGTAGTCAAAGGTAGGGAGGAATAGTTCTAAGGGGTAGAGGTAACTAGGCCGGAGTACCACAAACTCGTCAACCCAGGCCACAAGGACGCTAAATCAACTCGGTCGTGAAAATAGTCAACCCAACACAACCAGAGTTCCAAGTTGCCATTCAGATAAGTAAAAAAATAGGGAATTTTTGGATTTAAATAATTACATAAACTTCTGAAATTCATACATTGATGTCGTAAAAACATAAAAATAAAGAAAAAATACATATGTGCTCAATGAATAGAGGAGAATTTTATGAACTAAAAAACAAAATATTAATTAGGTATTCATATTTTTAATTAATTAAATACTCCAAAGAGTAATTAAATCATAATTATTAAAAAATTATCAAAATTAAACAAAATTTTGAGCGCTTGTTTCTGATGGCATGGGAAACCCTCTCTAATTTTTCCAGGGTCAGAGGACACCTCTATGACCAAAAGCCCTAATTTTCTAGGGTTATTGGCATTATTTTAGTTGGAAAAATTATAAAAATTAAAAGATAAATTTGAAAAATAAAAAATTTGGTTTGGTAGGTTCACTGTGGTTAAAGAAGTCAAGAAAAAATAAAAAACAAAATCTCATCTGGAATGAATAAACATGAAACTATTCTTCAGTATGATACCAACCACTGCTAAAAAGGCGTAATAGCGTCAAACATGGCCGAATTTGCTTAGCTTCGAATATGGTTGACGCTAATTAGCATCGGTCATGTTCAATGCTTCTGCATCGCTAAGGCAGCTTGGCTTGCATACTCGACGGTATTTTTTTAGTGACGGCTGATTTCGACGCTATTGCAGACTCAAATTAAAATCTAAAGCCAATGTTGAAGCAAAATAAATTAGTGATGTCCATTTCGGTGTAAGAAAAAAAATGCTACTCTAACGCTATTCTGAATTAGCATTCGATGACAACCCAATTAGCGTCGAAATGGCCAACACTAATCAAGCCTTTTCTTCTAGGCCTTGGTTAAAATGATTTATTTATGCGTCTGTTTCCTTGTACAGATATTTTACAACACCTAAAATCATTTTAATATGAATGTCGACATCTAGTGTATTCTATATTTTTAATTATACCATATATAGAGTCTGTTTGTGGAAAAAATATTACATCGTGACTCCATACGTAGAGCTACGTGTGGAGTCCCAATCCCAGCTGCACAGCGCGGCACATCAAAATTAAAAAAAAAAAAAATTGCAGAGGGACCCACTCTCATACACGATTCGCGCGATGTACGGCTCAGATAGGACTCCGCATGGAGCTCTACGTGCGGAGTCCTGATGTAATATTTTTCCCATTTGAGGGGGCGGCTGGAGAGCTTCGCGGTGCACCACCGCAGAAATCTACTGTTAAGAGGCGGCTAGAGAGCTTGGCGGCCACCACAGGGGTTATTTTTCACAAAAAGCAAAAAGCGGGCCGCGGGATCCACACTTTGGTCCGCGTTCCGCATTCTCTTTTTACCCATTGCCCTCTTCGATCGAAGGAGTCCCGTGCTGCTGGTATGGCTACGAGTCGGACCTCCGAAAGTGCCATCTTTCTACTTTTCTCCACTCCGCTTCTACCATAGAAGGTAACCGTTACGCTCGTCCGCCTTCGTGCTCTTCAGCTTCTCTAAATCTTTTAAACTCACTTTAGGCGATAAGCTTTTAGGTTTAATTTTGCTTGATGAACTTGATGTCTTTGAACTGATTGAAGTAAGCCTTGCATCTATTGGATTGCTTATGTTTTAATTTATTCCAAATAAGTGCTCTTATCACCCTCCCTTAAGCCTGCTGTCCACTAACCGCAATCCTTCGTATTCTTTTCTGTTGTTGCCTGCCTTGCCCGCATCTTCCACTTCCCCATCCGCAATCCTTCCTATTCTTTTATGTTTTAATTTTTTAGAATATGCAGTATTACAAAATGGAAAAGAGTATTTTAATATGATATCATTCCATTGTGCATTGCTAAGAAGGCTTTTTCTCCTGGAAACAATGGAATTGCTATGATGCGAAAGCAAAATGTAGGCTTAACTAGTTTTTTTCTTTTCCTTTTAAGAACAATTTATAGTCCAAATTTATTGGGGGCTCTAAGTAGATAAGAAGATTTACAGCTACAATTTTAATCCTATTTTGATTTGTATTGGTTCTACTGAATTTTGATTTGTGTTAGTGAGTTTTACTAGAAGCTTAGCACAGAGAAAAAAGAGTGGATGAGCTTGGGAGAAGAGTAATGAAGAGTAGAGGCAGAGTAGAGAAGAATTTAATATGAGCTCAATAGTTAGTTTTGTTTTTCTCCTTATGCTTTATTTTCTTCATGGAAAGCAATGTGCTGCAGAACTCAGAACTAATGGTAGCAGGATAGATTTCCTGTAATTGTTTTGTACTGCTTGGAAATGCTCTGTAATTTAGTTGTTTGTTGAATTGTAGAGAATTATTATTTCAGAATTTGTTTTAGGTTTAACACAGATAATCTTTTCTTCATCTTCTCTATCCCCTAATTTGACTTTCCGGCGAGGCCATAATTGTTATCTATAGATAGGATTTTATATCCATACCATGCCATTCTTATATTTTTACAAAGCTAAAGTTTAAAACATGATATTGACATTTATTATGTCTTGGCCTCATAAAGTTATGCATTAATAGTTATATTTTAGTTTTAAAAAGTTAATAATATTGATATTTTGGATGTAATATCAAGATTTGAGTGTTATGCATGCAAAAATGAAAATCTTGATTTGATATGTAAATTTATAAGTACTTTTGTGCTATATATACGTAACTATCCTTTTGTGATATATTGTAAATATCAAGATACTCAATATACCACCCAAAACTTACATATTTGATCAGAAGTACTACTATTTTAACTATTAAAAAGTGAAATACATCATTACAGATAGGAGTAAGGTGTATGTATGTATAGAAGTTTTGATGTTATATATGTAAATACTTCAGAATTGAATGTTATATATGTAAATATTCCTTTTTTTTATAGATGAGGGTGGGGGTGCATTTAGATACATACCACTCAAGTCCTATGTATTTTTATATTTTACTAAACATGGACAAAATAATCATTTTTTCGTAAACAGTTGTCCTCATGATCGCTTTCATGTACTCGAAAAACGGACGATCGAACTTCCACGACGAACTTTACAGAGGCAGCAGCATGCAGTTGAAAGCTAAGAAGCTGCAGCAGCGCCAAACAGATCCATAATGTTTAACGCTTATCCTTTTAAATCTCTCTCTCTCTCTCTCTCTCTCTCTCTCTCTCTCTCTCTCTCTCTCCATCCACACCTTGCAGCATTCTCAAATATACTCTCTTAACAAAATTATGGTAAAATCCAACGATCAAATTGGATTGAGCAACTAATTCTTGCCAGGCTTATAATATCTTTTTTCACTGTTTCAGAGATTTAAAAATTCCATATGTTTGATTTTGGAATTTTGAAATAAAAAGGTGAAGGGTGTAGGAGGTGGCACCGAGTTGAAACGGGCCATAAACTCCTGATTTTGGGGGAATAGATTACAAACTTAGCTCATCCCTATCGCGACTTTTGCCCTCTCGCCATCGTTGAAAATTAAACCCGAGTTCATGCCATTTTTCGTGATCTGCATGTTTTGGCAGAAATGAAAACCGTGATGGTCACTCGAATTGAGCACCTTCCCTATTCATGAATATCCTTGAGCCATCACACCATTATAACATTCAAAATTATTCATATCATCTAAAACTTTCATCAATATTAACATTAAAAAAATAGAACACACCATTTATAGCATAGTTAAAATGATATAGACGTAAAAATTGAAATTTATATGTTGGATATCTAAATACATAAAAGTTGTGTGGTACGTATTAAAATTTTGGGATAATAAACTTCGAATTTAACACCTAAAAAATGCAATCAGAAACTTCTCATAATAATATTATTCATCAAACAAGTCACTTATTCCTTCTTAGAAATATCCCAACATTGCAAGCAAAAGGCACAAACATATCTCACAAACGATTGAAACTTCAGCCATATAACTTATTCAAGTACACAAACAAATAAGCTAATTAACCAGAAAAAAAAAACTGATTAGCTAGCTAGCAATGCTTATAGCAATTGCAGTAGAAGGTTTCGTTGCACTGCCCAACTTGGAAGCCGAATCTAACACAGTCATAGTTGCACGCATCAGGCCCTTCACAATCTGTGTAAGGTACTAACATATTACAAGGCACCACAGGCGCAGATTCCACTCCTGGCACCATCTCGCCTGCACATTCATTTGCATTCATAATCAAGTAGGCAACAAAAAAGATAAAAGATTAAATGACAAAAGTTTACCGGAAAAAGAGACGAGAAGAACGAGAAAAATACACCAAAGGAAATTTTTCTTCAGCTCCATGGCCTCTTATTTTTGATTCTATGTTAGATCATAGTGATATATATATATATATATATATATATATATATATATATATATATATATATATATAGGAAGAAGGAGCTGACATGCGGAGAGGTAAGAGTATGGGGAGGCACTGATATGATAGTTTTACCAGAAAAAACAAATGATTAGGCTCTGGCTTGGCCGACTAGGTTGGTCATGTAGCACGGGATTAACTCCATTTGTAGGGTTTAAGGAAGAGCGGCTGGCTAATTCCTTTGAGAATGTTTCTTTTATTTTAAAATGAATTTTTTAAAACCGACACACGTTTTCAAAAAAAAAAAAAAAAAAAAAATCTTAAATGACATTATTGACTTCTCAGTAGTTTATTTTGCATTGACAGGTCCTAAATTGACGTTTGTAAAATTTGATTTTATCCAAATTCATGAATAGGGAGGGTGCTTAATTCGAGTGACCATCACGGTTTTCATCTCTGCCAACACGTGCAAAATCACTAAAAATGGCATGAACTCGAGTTTGACTGAAAATGTTGGCGAGAGGGCAGAAATCAACATTGGGACAAGCTAAGACTGCGATCAATTCCTCCAAAACCGGGATTTTATGACCTGGTTCCATTCGGTGCCACCTCCTACACCCTTCACCTATTTATTTTAAATTTGTAAAATCAAACGGATAGAAGTTTTGAATCTCTGAAACAACGAGAGAATCTGGATAGAGTTAGTTTCTCAATCCAATTTTATTGTTCGGTTTTACCAAAATTTTATTGTGCGCATAATTTTGGAAAGGATAAGTGTTAAACATTATATATGCTATAATGAAAAATATAGAATACTCCAGATGTAGGCATCCTTATTTAAATGATTTTAGGTGCTGCAAAATAGCTATACAAGGAAACAGACAAATAAATATATCATTTTATCAAATATTAACATTTGAAAATTATGACCAAGGCCTACAGGAAAAAGTGTCATTAGCATTGGACATTTTCAATGATGATCAGGCTGTCAGCCAACGCTGATTCAGTTAGCGACAAAACAGCCTCATTTTTTTTTCTTGATATTTAAATGAGCGTCACTAATTTATTTTACTTTGATATTAGCGTCAGATTTTTATTTACATCCTCATTAGCTTTAAAGTCAGCCGTCGCTAAAAAAATCATGGAACATACAAGCGACGCTGACTTAGCGTTGCAAGAGCGCCAAACATGACCGACGCTGATTAGCGCGAATTGGGCTGACCGTATCAGCCGCTAAGCAGCATCAGCCATGTTGGACGCTATTACGTCATTTTAGCGATGGCTAGTATCATTCTAATTGGAGGTTTGCGTCGGAATTTTCCGACGGTAACCTGCAAGAAAAAGAAAAAAAAAAGAAAACAATTACATTTCCACGTATCATATATAAAATAAATAGATTAAAGAGGTCAGAATTCACATGATAAGAATCTGAAAGTTCATACAATACAAAAATGAAAAAAGAAAAAAACATAAAGTCAGCTCCTATGCAAGGGGAACATTATCAAAGACAGAAAAAAACCTAACCATTGGTATAACCTTGATACGCCACCAACAAATTTCTATCATCCAGCACGAATCTCGATTCAATCTTTTGAGCAAAAAACATTCAAATCTTGAGAAAAAGATATCCAGAGCTCCGATTTCAGCAAATTTATATTCAAACTGACCGACTCGATGAGACGAACCTAATGATATAAAAACTAGTCCAATCCGAGTCAAATCAAACTCAGATCAAGTCATTAACCCATTCTTAGAAGATTTCCAGACACATTTGGAAGATCAAACAAATACCGACACTAGCAAACTTATACTCGAATCGAGCATCCCGACAAGACAAATCTAACGAGCCCAAGATCACTCAATTCTGAAATCGTTAAGGCCATCAAATGCCTCTTAAACGTCGTTTTATCAAGGGAAGCCATATGGACCGTCCGATCAAAATGGCTGCATTAATTGCACCCAAAGCACTATAAATAGACTCACAAACCTCACATGAAGAAGAGCTTAAGTCTGTAGAGATAGGGGGTCTAGAGAGAGAGAGTTTGAGGAGCAGCTGTAGCTTAGAATCACCGCATACCGTCGTCGATCATTCCCGACTTTCGTTGACCTCCGCGACCACCGCCTATCATCGCTGACACACCGCCTACCGTCGTCGACCACCGCCTACCGTCGTCGACCACCGCCTACCTTCATCGACCATCACCAACCAGACGTCGTCAGTCGATCTTGTAGTCTGAAACAAATAGTTACTCTTTCCCGTCTGTGGGACAAAAGATTTTTGTAAACATCAATCAATGGTGGATTTTCGCAACTGGGTTAGGCCCCGTGGTTTTTCCCTTTACGGGTTTTTCACGTAAAAACTTGTGGAGTCGTTACCATTTATTTGACTTTATCTATGTGTGTTCTGAATTTTCGTACAACGCTAAGACAATAATTTGTTACTCTACCACCGCGAATTTTCTAACATGCATCAATTTGGCGCCGTCTGTGGAGAACTTTCAATCCCACCACTGAAGTACTTGCTCAATTTTCTACATGACAAATTGACAAAATATTCAGAACAACATAGCACCTCACTCCAACACCTATCGTTCTAGAGAGCAGTCACGAAGTCAATGATGACATGTTTCTTCATCTTCCCGTCCTGGAACACGCTATCCTGCCAACGAGAGGGTTTCAGGTCCTTCTATGGAAGAACACATGCAAAGAATGGAAGTATCTCAATTGCATATCATACAACTCATATGTGGGACCCAACAACCACTGATAAACGAAACTCATTTTCCTTTAACTCTGCGACATACAAGAGACATGCCCAGAGGAACTCGTACCGGCCCCCTCCCTAAGAAGGAACATTGCCTGTGTCAGATCATGATGTTGAACTCCTAGACACTGCAAGTTCCACTAATCCATCTCATGCAGCTCACCTAGCACCGCCACATCTTGCTACCGTTTCAAAAAATGTCATTAATAACGAACTACCTCGCCTTGTCCGAGAAGAGTTCCCCCTAGAGAAAAAGGATCACTTTCCACACTCACTATAACATCCATGATTCCTCTCCCTTTGAGAATGCGGTACTTCAACACCTCATCCCAACCGTCTTCAAGCTGCCAAACATAAATGCATATGAAGGGATAATTAACCTCTATGAACATATTGATCATTATTGAGCTATCATGCACATTCAATGTGCCTCTAACGTGCTTCTGTGTCAGGTGTTTCCTGCCACTCTTAAGGGACAAGTTCTAACCTGGTTCTACTCTCTCCCGGGGAGGCACTGTAAACACCTTTAACGAGTTGGCCGGAATATTTGTGGAGCAGTTTATAGCAAATCGACGAATTATCAAGGATTCATCCCATATGTCAGGTACTCTTTAAAGTGAAGGAGAATCGCTCAAGGACTACTTCCACAGGTTTTCTACTGAAGCCCAACGAAATCCAGAGTAGATCTGAAGTTACTAAGAGGGGTCTTCTTTGAGGGTCCCTTCTACTCATCATTGATATGGGAGATAGTTTGTTCTTATGCTGACATTGTACACCGTGTTGAGGCACAAATCTCTGCAAATGAGGCCATCATTGCTCAAAAGAAACAATTTGAGCGATTGGGGGGCAAGAGCAAAAATAACGCTGAAACACCAACCAAATCTCACAACAAAAAAAGTTTAGACCACAGGGGAATCGCGAGCAACGATTAGAAAAAGAATACACGCCACTCAACACATCACTTGTTAACATCTTAATCGTCATCAAGGATGAAAAGACTGTCAAGTGTCCAAAGCCATTAAAAAATCCAAATGGTGTAGACTAGCCTCAATATTGTCATTTCCACCGTACAAAAAAACATGCAACAGAAAGATGTTTTCAATTAAAAGAAGAAATTGAACGTCTGATATGTCAAGGTCACCTGGGTCGCTACTTACAAGAACAATGTGAGAGAAACCAGAAGAGCATCGTTGGAGTTATCAAATGAGAAGTATAACTCTAACTCATTTTATCTGAGTAAAAGACTGGCTTATAAACTCTTAATTTTATTTTAGCAAAATTTTCATGTTTCTTCAAGATATCATTTCATTTAAATTTTTTTTTATTTTAGAAAGTCCATTTGATGAAAAGAGGTACCATGCCCCTGGAAGTCGAGCTCGAGAGGTAGGATTCGGTGGGAAGATACGGTACTCCTAAAAGTCAAACCCAAAAGGCAAGACTCGATGAGAAGGTTCCATACTGTTGTCCTTATTTTGGTGAGGTCTAGTTCTCTTCCCAGGATTTAGGGTCTAACCTTAGAATTCTCCTTTTGACTATCCTAGATCCTTAGAAATGTGACTCACCTCATTTTAGAAATTCAAACCGCCTCTTTACTCGTTTTGAAGTTCTGCATGAATGGTTGCCATTCTCTATCATTTAGTAGATCGAAATGAATAAGACGGAACTCAAAAGGAGTCCCCATAGAACCATTAAGCCCTAGGATTGTCTTCTGCACAATTTCGCACCTTCGCACGCATGAACACCGCGATTCAGACCATCAACAAGATTAAATAATGAATACGATTTAGCCATATTAAACAATGAAGTAGGCTTCTTCACTTCTTCATTTCAAGATACGATATTCCAATAAATTATCGCACTATGACTTTCAAGCAGGAATTTTAGCGTTTTTAAAACGCGTCACAGCAAAATAGCTACCCCAAATGTATCGTTACGTGCTTACCACTCAATTTCTATGTATTAGCATATCTAAAACCTAAAGTTCAATATTCACATATATGTCTTCTTGACCAAGCATAAAAGGTGAATTTCATTTTTTTATAAGTTAAAATGGTGGCATTTTTTATGTGATAAAATTTCAGGTCGCATAAATATAAAATGTAAACAACAACAATAATAATAATAATAATAATAATAATAATAATAATACTTATTAGTATTATTTTTACTATTGTTATTATTATTTGCAAAAAAGAATTTGTCTCCGTTTTCTTTTACATTGATGGTGAGTTTGGGTGTATGATGAAAATCCATCAAACGGCGTTCATCGAATTAATCAAATCAATTCCAAATACTACGAGCAAAATTTCTCATGTTTCTGATAATATATGATTTCCAATAGTTTTTTGACTTGAAAGATCTTCAAAATTTTGCACATCTAACATCTTACGTCTAATATCAAATCATATAAAACTCAATCTTCAATACCACATAAATTATATCACATAATATTTATTTTCTAAGAAAAATACACACACATTTTGAAGAGATTATGAAAATGATGGTATCTAAACAAATGAAGTGTTAAGCAGATAAATAAATAAAAATTATGTGATATCTAATGCTAAACGCCCTTATATATATATACATACGTACATCTTTCTCTTTTAAGCCGCTGTTGGAATTAAGAATTCTGTGCCATTCAGAATGCCAAATCAACAGTGCTGCAGCCTTAGATTTCATATTGACAAAAGGCCCAGAAAGGTCGGGTTCAGTAAGTCAACCAAGCCCATGTGTCCATCCTTGTTTCTCCCCATCTGCGTGATTTTAAAAGTAAGGTTTGGTAATGTTTATTGATTGTTCTTTAATTTATTATTTCAAGCAACCAATTCAGAAAGCATTTTAAAATGCCATTAGAAATTTGAATTGAATTCATATTAGGTACTCTAAAGACCTCATATAAGCAAGAACCCAAGAACAAAAGAAAGGAGGAGAGAGTAGCTCAAACAAAATTTTATTTAAGCATTGCTAGATTACTCCATGTACTTTAAAATTAATAACCACTTTTCTTATTCCAACAGCCTGCTCCATCTCTTTTCCATATGCCTGCAGCTGGAGTAGTGGAAACATGCGCTTATTCCTTTCGCGTACTTCTATTAATACATATTCTGCATTTGATCTTTGATGAATATTGTTTATTGTTCATCCCCTTTGCTGTTAGTGCTTGTCATCATGGTATCGGGGCAGGACACTATGATTTGCTGAAGGACTTCAGGTACTTCTGATCGTCTCCAACAAAGGTATTTTGGGTTTTGCATTTGCTTGCTGAAGAACAACATGTGTTCTTGATCCAGCACTGTAGTGCGAGTATTTTCGATCTTTTATCCCGAGCAATGTGGAAGATTCAATAGAAATTTCTACTTTTCCAAACTTCAATGTACTATCCAACCTACTATCATCTTCCCTCCCAAACAACAATGTACCCCCCTCCTTGAAATTTCTAATTTCCCACATCAAACAATTGGCCCAAAAACAAGTGAAGCCTGAAAAATTAACTGATTTGGAGAGCTCAAATCCTAAAGATATTTACTGCCAATGGGTTCCTTGGATTCTTGAATGGCTCCCTTGTCTGCTCGCCACAATACATTGCCGAACAAAATAACCCGATAGTGATCAATCCTCAGTTCGCTACATAGATCCATACCGATCAAAACCTATCAGCAGCCTCTACTCTACCATTTCCGCAGCGATCCTTCCATATGTTCTTCACCTTCAAACATCAACAAAAATCTGGCAAACCATAAAGCAGAGAATTCAACCCACAAATAGGTCTCGGGAGATTTAATTGAAGAATGAACTTCATCACATAACAATGAAGAACAATACGATGACTAAATACCTCTTGAGGTCACATTGATCAAGAAGATGTGATCCTTTACACTCTAAATGGCCTAACACCTGCTTATCAAGACTTCAAGACCGCCATTTGCACTTAGCACCAACCAATTAACTTGGATGACCTATATTCATTCTTATGCAGCGAGAAGATTAACATTGCCAATGAAAATGCCAAGCTCAACATGCTCACTAATCCATTTCTCAACATGCTCACTAATCCATTTCTAGATCTTCTTGCATCTGAGGGGCGCACCAACTCACATTTCAGAAGGTGAGGTCGTGGCAACCCATCCAGCACTAAAGGAGGCATGAGGAGTGGTATATTAACTCCAAGATCGACTATGGTATGTCAAATTTGCCACAAAACTAGCCATTCTACTGCAACCTGTTAGGACAGAACCAAACTAGAATTGACGCCTCCTACCTCAATTCAAGCTCTCATGGCTCAGCTACTTGATTGGGTTTTGGATTAAGGTGCTACGGGTCATTTGATATAAGATCTTACTCAATTCTAAGGAATTAAACTTTCCTCAGTCAATGAAAAAATTACACGGGTAATGATCAAGTCGTTCCAGTTCAGTAGATGGGTGACTGTATCCTCCCTGCGCCACACCGCAAGCTTTGTTTACCCCATATCGTATATTCACCTTCATTTTTACATAATCTCATTTCCATTCATAAACTAATTACGGATAACAAAGTTATTGTAGCCTTTAACCCTTCTAGTTTCTCTATCATTGATCCATAGACCAATCGGGTCCTTCAAGGCTCTTGTTTTCATACGTTTCTCTTTTTATTTTTAAGGTAGTCGCCAGTTTGTCCATCATCAAATACTTTCCGATTTAGGATAAGTCTCTCTTCTAAAACAAATGAATAATCATGAGAAGGGAGGAATCATAAAAGATAGACATACAACAAAGATGACAAATGAGAGAAGGAAAATGTGGAGAGCCTACGTGAATAAACCTCATAAGGATAAATCGAGTATGTCACCCAAATAAGATCGAGTGAAAGCACCTTGGACCAATATCCACAAAAGAATACATATGTAAACTAGACAGAACCAAAGATTCAAGCATGTTTGCCTATTTTGGGGTCAAGAGTGCTTTTAAGGAGACGTATCCCATTTGGTTCATTATAACAGGTTGCTCATGAATACACTTAATCCAAAGGCGTTTTGCTTACAATAAAAGTAACGACTAGCGTAGGTGTTAGGTATGACTCATATACCGGAAATTTGGAGTATCTTGGAATAAAGAGATGTGTTTCCTGGTGAAAAGGAGCATCTCTTAGAATTTAATGGGTTGAGGGGAACGAGGGTGTTTTAGTAATTTATTCGTAGGTTTTATCTATAAATAGATGTGTAACCCTATAGGTATGTGAACCGAACTTATAACTCCTCTGAAATAGTAAATTCGCTACCCTGCTACCGAGGATGTAGGCACATTTGTCGAACCTCGTTAAATCTCTGTGTTCTTCTTCTTCTGGATTTGTGTTTTGTTCGCCCTAAATTGCACAAAAGTAGAGCTATCAAATGATGGTTATTTTGCAGAAGAATACTCTGCTTTTAAAGCTTCCACTAAGCCACGGGGAGAATGAGTCTCTCACGGTCCAACATGGGAAACGAAATCATCTACATATTGAATCATCCTGAAGGGAAACACCGATACGGCAAAGCTTATTCGACCCATAAGGATAGACGACAAATCGTTATATTCTAAATGGGTGGCAACTCATCAATAATCAAGCCATCACGATGATACAAATGAAGGCAAATGGAGTGACATGGCTCAACAAGTGTAGGCAAACGAAGAAATAAGTGATCCCTAGAAGGTAGAGGTAGTCGGGTCAGGATACCATAGACCTATCATTCCAAACTACAAGGGCCCTAAGTCTACCTGGTCGTGAAGGTAGTCAAACCAACACATCCAGAGATCCCCGGTCAACAGTCCGTAAATTGCGACTTTTACGAGGACTTCGCTACCCTTAAGCTCAAAGAAAAACTCTATCCTACGACTATCAAGTAGAGCTCAAAGAGGTCAAACTTATACCCAGCAAAGAGGCAAGGATGCCACTGGAATAGAGATGAAAGGGTGGTTCAACTACAAAGTTGGAAACACTCCCAACAATGGGACTTATACCCCGTCTAGGTCGGGAAACTTCTAATAACCTAAGCACGCTAGATAACCACCTAGGTAGAAATCTATGATAGGTCAGTCGGGTTGGAAAAGTATTGAGACTTCTCCTTGGGACAGGAAAAATGTTGCAATTATATAAAGTGGTCATTCGATATTGAGGATGCCCTATTAATTATGACTTGGGTGAGAGTCATACTATGCAACTCGTTTAAAATCGGTTGGAAAGCCTTGTAGGAAAGCAAAAAGAGATTTTAAAAGTCTTAAATCTTTTAATCTTAAATTTTAATTTTACTTGAAATTTTATTATGTTTTTTTTTAGTTAGAAAATTTACAATTTTAAGGTCCCAAAGAGCCTAAATAATAACTATCGTAGCATCCCAAATAAAATAGAAAGAAACATAAGAAAATAATACAACCATGTGATCATGCAGATGGTAGTAAAAGTCCATCAAAACATATATAATGAGGCCAATGCCACTTAGTCGGTAACATGTCTCAGAAAAAACAAGAATAACAACCAAGCACTATATAAACACTCATGATCCTAAGTCTATACAATATTCTAGAATTCAGACGTAAGGTATGAAACATGAACTGTCGCTCCAGGTCCCCATCACGTGGTTGACGCATGTTACGGGTCCGAATTTAAGAAATATATTTTGTTATGTGCAAAAGTAAAAGTTTAGATATGAGATACATAAATTCATAAGAATTATGTGCTGCATAAAAAAATATATATTTTTTTAATTTAGGTTATTTTTTATATTTATTTTTAAAATTATTTTCTATTATTCAATAGCAAATAATTTTTACTCCAAATATCAGTTTACAACATTTAAATATTATAAACTAAAATAGTTAATATTAAAATCGCAAGACTATTGCTATGAATAATATTTAAAATATTAAAATTAAAAGCATTGTTTTTGTTAATTTTTGAATTTATTTATTCAAACTAGTTAAATAATAGAAACCCCTTCCAAATGTGGGCATCCCATTCGAACTCATCCCCGATTGAGAAAAATGGTATTTACACTTGTAACTTTTATGTATTTACATCTCTAATATCTTAATTTAAATTATTTTTTTAGCAATCAAATTTATTCAGATCCCATAGATTAACTTAAAAAAATTGAAACACGCCATTTGAAGCTTGTTAAAGTGACATATAGGTAGGGCTGTCAAAAAAGCTCGTTGTTCGCGAACAGTTCGTGTTCGGTTCGCTACGAAGTTCGTGTTCGATTCGTTCGATAAGCAAACGAGACGAACACGAACGGTTTTTCGTTCGGTTTGTTAAACGAACCAAACACGAACAAGTGGTGCGTTCGTTCGTGTTCGGTTCGATATTGTTCGAAATATAAAATAATTTAGAATAATTATTTATTAAAAATTATGAAATAAAAAAATAATTATATTATATGTATTATAAAAATTTATCAAATTTTAAAAAATTCATCAAATTTAAAAAATTCAATTCTATAAATTATAATATATAATAACTTAATAACAATAATAAACTGTAATATAATACTATTAGTAATATAAATACTATATATTTATATAAAATATGTTATATAAGTAATATAATATATTAATATTTATATATATATTAATAATCTAATATATAGAAACATAAAAATAAAACCCTAAGCCCTAATTCTTTCTAACGCCGCATTTCTGTTTCAACTTTCACGCTTCGGCTTTCCGGCTTTCCCCTCTCTCAAAAGATCGCACAGCAGCCGACTCTCCTTCTCTTCGCCTCAAAATCGCGAAAAGTTTTGTCTCGTCAAGAGCTTAGGGTTGAATGTTTGTGTTTGTTCTCTAATCTCTGCTTCTGTTTGTCTTTCATAGAGTCGGCGTTGGATCGATTACTCTGTATTCTTGCTTCAGTGCTCGATATTCTTGTTTGGTTGCTTGTAGGCCTACCGAGGCGTCATCTACTCATCTTTGAGTATATTTTCTTTAACATTTCAAATTTAACTTCATGTTTTCCTCTTAGGTTTTTCATAAATTTTTTTTAGGTTTATTTCTTTCATTTTTATTTTGAGTGAAACCAAGGTTAAAGTAGACTTGTTTGTCTTCATATTGACAATAGATCTGTTTTTTTTTCCGCGCATTCTTGCTTGGTTGCTTGTAAGGTTACCGGTGAGTCATATTTGAGTGTATTTTCTTTACTATTTCAGATTTATCTTCAGGTTGGGCTCATAAGTTAATTTTTTTTAAGTATTTTTTTTTAAGTGAAACCTAGTTTTTTGAAGTTTTGGGAGTTGAAGTTTTGGGAGTGAAATCTTGCTTATAAAAATGGCATATTGCCTCTAGATCTGGTTTGGATGTGAGTTTATCGAGAAAATAAACATGGCATATTATCTGGTTGGGCATATTTGTGATATTATCTTTTCAAGAAAACTTACATACATACCACTTAATTCTTGTATATCTATTATTTTACTTTTTTAGCTTCAATTCGTTACATATATACCCCTCGAAATGTTGATATCTACATGAATCAGCAATCAAATGATTTTGTTTGTGTTATAAAGTTGAGATATCGAGAATTTGATATAACAGAAGTGATAGGTTCAAGTGTTTCGAATTTTTGAGGCTAGATATGTAAATATATAAGAATTGAGTGGTATGTACGTGTTTCTTTTGAAACTTCATGGGAGCAGTTATATTATCTTTGAGTGATTCAATCTTTGAATTTCCTATGACAATAAGTGATGAGATTTAACAACTCAATGCATTGAATAACCCATGAGTGCTTTGTTTTATGTATTTGAGGTCAGTAGATTGAATGATTTTGTGCCTTTGGATCTTTTCAAGGCTTGCTTTGACAATAAGCTGTTTGATGGCTTGCTTTGACACTTGACAGTAAGTTGTTCGATGAAGCACAATTCACTTGCCTACATATTTAAGCTCTCTTAGTTAATAATTATGATTGTGATAATATGACTCTTCTTAAGCATTAGTATGCACCGAGAAACAATTGCTGGTGATGGAATTTATTATAGTGCTCTATTCTTAATCTTATGTTATATAAGCAGAAATTTTATTTTGGTTTTTTTTATTTACTTGGGCATTTGGGCATGTAGTTTTCCAACTGCATGACCTCATTTGCAGATTTGTTTATATAGTTGGTCATATTTGATGCTTTGAAAGGCTTATTTACATGCTGATGGGCTTTGTTTATTTTGTGATGGAATGTTATTAGTAAAGGAATGTTATTAGTTATCATGTTATTAGTTATATAGTTAGTACGTAAAGGAATGTTATTAGTTGCTAGAGTTGTTTGCCGACATGTAAATATCATGTAATTTTCAAAAGGAAATTTGAGTGGTATCTAGAACTCATGGTTATTGTCAAAAGCTGTGTTTGGAAAAGTCCCAACTTTTTGCAACCATTGTCAAGTTCATGGCCATCTTTTGATTTCAGTTTGGTTGCCAATTTTTAGAGGATTGGGAGAGGTGCAGCAACTCCCAAAATTGGTGAGACGGCTGTTTACCTCTCTTCCTTCCCTGGTTTGGTGAGACTGAATGTCTAACAATGATATAAATCAAAGTTTGGGTGTTAGATATGTAAATATATATAATTATTGCATTGAAGCTTGTATTGAGGTCTTGTAAATATATCTCTCTTCCTTCTTTTCACTGCTTAACTGCTTTACTTTTGAACGTTTCCCTCTCTTCCTCTCTGGTTTTAGGAATGATGATGCAGTTTTTGCATTGAGGCTTGTAAGGCTAGCTGATAAGGTTGTGGAATTTGAGTTTAAAATATGGGTAGCTTAAACTTGATGCTTGAGCTTGACTTATGGTCCTGTGATTGTGAAGCTCAATGTGTTGCAATTTTTACTCCTTATAATAGCAAAATCTGGATGAAGAGGAACATCTAGCAGCATTTGATATGTAAGAATGATGATGCAGCTTGCCCATTGTGAAATGATGGATGCAACATTTTACATACTGCAACTTCATTGTTTAACTTTAATACTTATATTTACAGCAGAATCTGGATAAAATAGTTTTTGATGGATGCATCATGAAGCTTCATTGTTGGATCCTTGGATCCTTCAACTGCTACTCTATGCTCTTAAATTGATAGTTTTTATTGTATTTTTTTCAGTGTTTATTGCTTTCTAGGCTGCTTGGACTGATGTTCTAAGCTGCTACTCTATGTTCAGTGTTTATGCAGCTTCAATAATAGCTTCTTAGGTTTGGCATTTTGAGGATTGATTTGAGGGATATTTCTTTCTTAGGTTTGGAAGAACTGAAAAAATGGGGAAGGTATTCAACCTGCATTCCCTTGTTTTGATTAGCTAGCCATGATTATTCATTTTCTGTATCACTAAAGCATTGTGATGACGTTTGTTCATGTTTTCATTTTCGTTATTTAACACATCATTCTGCAGAATGGTTATAGAATTGTGGTGTTGGAACATATGAGCTGGTTGTGCAAGTAATATATATATTTATATATATATATATATATATATATATATATATATATATATATATACATTTTTCTGGAAAGTGTAGGGAGGCCTAGAGAGGCCTGCAATGCAAAATAGTTTGAGAAAAGGGGAGAACTTGTTAATTTATTTTAGAAATGGGGAAAAGTTCATCAGGTTGGTTTGGTATTTCATGTTACTTGGCTTTGGATCTTTTGCCCAGATTTTTTGGGCTTCTGGTGGCTGCAGTTTGACCCATTGGGGGCTTGGTTTTGTTGGTTTTGCCTCAAATGGCTCAGTTTGCTGCTTTGATATCTTACATGGTTCGGTTTTGTGATTTAAGTAATTTGGCCTGCTGTCTTTGCTCCACTAAAATCTTTTTCCTGAACTTCAGTTTTTACATTTATGACATATTACGAGTGCATGAAAAGTGTATTTCACTTTTAAAAAAACTTAAAATAATTGTTTTTTTAAGGTGATATGAAAGATTTAGGTGGTATCATGTAAAATAAAAGTTTAGATGTTAGATATGCAATTTCATAGGAATTGGGTGTTATGTATGTAAAAGTCCCTTCTTTAAAATTGCTATTAGTTCTTTCTTTAATTGTTGTTTTTCTGCTTGCTCGGTACTTTGAAGTGCTTGCAGGTCCTGATTCTTCCAAAACTAATGGTGTGTTTCTGCTTGCTCGGTAAGTGGTTACCTCCTTTTTGGCATCATTTAAGTGGTTACCTCCTTTTTGGAGGTTCTGATTCTTCCATCCTTTTTGCTCGGTAAGTGGTTACCTCCTGATTTGCTTGCTTGGTAAGTGGTGTTTTTTCTGCTTGCTCGGTGAAATTTCTTAGTGGGTTGAAAATTAAATGCATTTATTGTTATTTGATAAGCTGGTAAG
Organism: Papilionanthe hookeriana x Papilionanthe teres; assembly: GCA_022702705.1. Classification (NCBI taxonomy): domain Eukaryota; kingdom Viridiplantae; phylum Streptophyta; class Magnoliopsida; order Asparagales; family Orchidaceae; genus Papilionanthe; species Papilionanthe hookeriana x Papilionanthe teres. Next base: position 58,022,178 of record CM040427.1, on the reverse strand, counting down.
TTTTTGGCAACATGTTATTTGTAGAATGATCCCTGTATGGCTGTATTCAACCTGCATTCCCTTGTTTCGAACAACTAGCCATGATTATTCGTTTTCTATTATCACTAAAGCATTGTAATGACTTTTGTTCCAGTTTTCTGTGGGTTTTTGGCTATGGATCACTGAGCTGGAATCCTGGTTTTGATTTTGACGAGAAGATTTTAGGCATGTGTTTGATCTTAGTAAGACAGTTCCTTTAGAATTAAGGTTTGCTTTTAGTTTGCCATAAAACGATGTAAATTTTTTTTGCAGCATGCATAGATCAAAGAGATGAATGATTTGATTTTTAGCTATTCTATCACCTTATATGAAGGATGATGTCAGCCTATGTATACTCTTAATCCATTTTCTCTTTCTGCTCTTCCATTTCCATGCTTGCTTAAATGCATGTTTCTTAAGTTCATTTATTCTAGTTCAATGTGCAGGAACGATCTCGCATTTTATATCGATTTGCATATTTGATTGAAAAACACAATGATGAGATAGCTGCACTTGAGACTTGGAAAGATGGCGAAACTACTAAGAAGATCAACATTACCAAATTTGTTTTTGTATAGTTTTTGTAGGACTTGAAAAGAATACATTTATGAAAGTTTTTTTTTTTGTGTGTGTAAATTTTCATTTTTTCTATCTTTATTCATATGATTTAGATAAATAATGATTTAGTTAAATTCAAAATTTCTTATTGCACTATGGTGCCAATTAATTTTCATGCAATATTTTTTTCTCAAAAGTAATGCTGTTTTTAGCTCAGATAAATAAATACCTAATAACATATAAGAACAATAAAGAAAATTCATAAATAATATAAATAATTTCGAACAATTCGAACAATTCGAACAGGGCAAAAAATTTGAACGATTCGAACATTCGAACATGTCGAACGATTCAAACAACTCGAACAATTCGAACATTTCGAACAATTCGAACTAATTTCACACAAATCGAACCGAACACGAACAGTAAGTTTACGAACAATTTCGAACACGAACCGAACACGAACAAATTAAATTTCAAACGAACCGAACACGAACGAACATAGCTAGTGTTCAAGTTTGAAATGTTCGAACACATCGCTGTTCGTGTTTGGTTCGTTTAACAAACCGAACGAAAAATAATTGTTCGTGTTCGTCTCGTTTGCTTATCGAACGAGTCGAACGCGAACTTCTTGGCGAATCGAACACGAACTGTTCGCGAACAACGTGCTTTTTTTTACAGCCCAACAGATAGGGTTGTCTAAAAGGCTCGTTGTTCGTGAACAATTCGTATACAGCTCGTTAGGGAGTTTGTGTTCGATTTGTTTGATAAGTAAATGAGAAGAATACGAATAAATTTTTTTCGTTCGGTTGATAAATGGACCAAACATGAACAATCGCGTGTTCAAATCGTTATTATTCAAAATATAAATTAATTTATAATTTTATTAAAAAAATTTCATATTTTAAAAATAATTTTATACTCTAAAAATTTATTATATTTTAAAAAAATTAAATCATATAAATTATAATAATCATTTGTAGTTTTTTTGAGAATTTCAGTTTGAAACTTTAAATGCATATTTGATTTGTAATTTGTTTTTAACTTGTAATAGTACAGTTGAAGAAATATTTTTTTTAATAGTCGGATGTCTTTTTTTTTGTAATTTGAGAATTAATATATAAATTTATTATTATTTTAACAACTCAACAATACCAAAAAAAAATTGAAAGATTTAAAACAATTCGCACAATTTGAATAATTCAAGCATTTGAAACATTGCGAATTAATTTCAATATAAATTGAACCGAACATAAACCCGAGCTCTGTTGGTTCGTGTTTGGTTTGTTTACGCCTCATATAGATCTAAAAATCAAGGTTTATTGTTAGGTATGACTCATATCTAGGTAGTTGGAGTTTTCTTGATGAAGAGATGTGTTTCTTCATATTTAGTGGGTTGAGGGGAGCGAGGGCGAGTTAGTAATTTATCTGTGGGTTTTATCTATAAATAGATGTGTAATTATATGGGTATATGAACTGAACTATTGTAACTCCTCTGAAATAGTGAAATTCGCCGCTCTGCTCCCGAGGTCGTAGGCATGTCTATGTTGAACCTCGTTAATTCTCTATGTTCTTCTTTTGGATTTGCGTTTTGTTCGCCCTGAATTTTCATAACAACTGGTATCAGAGCTTCAGGTTACAGGGCGGAGGAGATCGACACAGGAAGATCGAAGAATGAAGGATTTTGAGATTTGGTTTGCGGCAAAGGAAGGAGTTCGGTTCCGGCGCTGCAGGAGGAATTTTGGATCCGGATAGAAACAGGTTCAGAGTTCGAGGAATTGCAGCAATTCGGCGAAGTAAGATTCGCCGGAGGATCTGTTAAGGCGACCAGGAAGTTCGCGACAACGGAGCAGGCGCACGGACTGTTTTCTTCGCGCAATAGGTTGGCGCCCAGGAGATTTCGACCGGGCTGCGGAGGGGCTCTCTGTATGTTCGGACCCAAGCAGAGGAGAGCAGCGGTTCCCTGGCGATTCGCGCGACAGGGAGCAACAGGCTTTGCGGCAGGTCCCTCGGCAGTTCCCGCCAACAGGAGATTTTCGCTGGGATGAAGAAGGAGGGAATATTCCCTCCTGTTTGGCACACAGAAAAGTTCCCAGGAGCGAAGGTTCTATGATGCGAGGTGCGAAGGGTCTCGCGACAGGAGCAGTCGCGAGGAACAGGAGCAGCGGTTCCACCACAGGCATGACGATTGGCTCGAACAGGCGTGATTCAGAGGCAGTTCGTACCGTCACGGTCGATGAGCGTCCCTCGGCGCGCGGAGGTTCGCTGAGCAGGTTGGAGTTGCATAGCGAAGAAAAGTTCAGCTTCAGGCAGTTTGCGACAGGTTCTGCGAGGCTGCGACGCGGCACCAGAGGCGTAAGTGTCTCGCGCGGGAGTTCGCGACCCAGACAGGAAAGTGCGAGCGGTTCGCTAGTTCGCAACCGAGCAGTTCGAGTTTGCGACGGTTCGCCCCAGATTTGCGTGAGAGGCAGACAGGAGTTCGCGACTTGCCGTTTAGTGTCGGTGCAGGGAAGTTCGGCCGCAGTCGTTCAGCGGTTGGAACAAGCGCGAGCAGTTCCTGGCGGTTGGCAGAGGAGGCGGCGGTTTGGCGAGGCAGTTCGAGCGAAGAGGAGCGCTGGTTCGCGGGGTTCGTGAACAGGCGCGACTGCAGCCGAGGAAAAGTCTAGAAGAAATATTCCTGAAACTGAGGATAAATAAATTGCTTGTGTTGATAAAGCATGGAGGAATTTTGAAGGTGCTGGAAAGAATTTTGAAGTATTTTCTTTTTGGCCAGATTTAATTCTTGTTTCAGCACCGGTGGAGCTTGGGAATTTCTCGCGGTGCAGCGAGACATTGCGAACATCAGAAGAGTTCGCAAGGGCAGTTTGCGATGACAATTCGGCTAGAATGACCCGCAGCTGGAGCAGGTTGGCGGAACAACCAGATTTCGTAAGCAGCCGAGACGCATAAATTACTGCGAGTACCAGGTGGAAAGATCCACGAAAGTCCAGGTGGATGTTCAGTCACCGCAAACATTTGGTTCTACGGATGACTTGAGGGCTGTTACCGTCAGCGACAGGTAGGCGACTGCACAGGTGGAAGGACCCGCGAACAGTTAGTTCGGCGGAGGACTTGCGGGCAGAGCCGAGGTGCAGGTGACAAGAAAGACTTCGCGGATTTAGCGGAGAAGGTCAGGTTCACAACCGGAGGTTCCTGCAGTTGCTGCCAGTTTGGGCGGCAGGCTTGTCGACAGGCGGTTGGCGCGATAGCTATAGTGGCGAGCGCTCAACATAATTTTGCGAAAGAGTTTTTGCGAGGTGAAGTTTGGTTCCGGTGGATAGGAACATGGTTTTGCGAACAGAGGAGTTCTACTAACGGAGTTCGCAGATTTGTTGCAGATGATTTTGCAACAGGTAGAGTTTGATTCCGGTGAATAGGAACCATGTTTTGCGAACAGTGGAGTTCGGCCAGCGGTGTTCGCAGGTTTGTTGCAGGTAATTTTGCAATAGGTGAATCGTGATAGATGAATCACGAGGCAAAGCACAGTTCTTAAGTTCGTCGCATGAGGAGTTGCGGCAGGTGAAGTTCGGTAGGGTGCAGGAGGTGAGCAGACATGATTATTTCGCGAACAGGAGTTTCGTGGAGGTATTTCTTGAACAGGTTCGAAGGGATTCGTGGCTCGTGGAAACAGCAATTGGCCGAGGTACTGGTGCGAACAAGAATGTGCTTTTGGTGCTAGATGACATGGTTGACCAAGCCAGGTTATATGGTTTGGTTCGTTCAACTCAGCTTGGCTTAAGAAACTCCGTGTGTATTTCTCCCAATGCTGGATATTCTAAGTTGGAGATTTGTTTTGGTAGACACATATACGCGATGATGCATATCTCCTAAGGTGCTAAATATTCGCCAAGGCGGAGAATTGTTAGGTAAGCTCATATCTAGGTAGTTGGAGTTTTCTTGGTGAAGAGGTGTGTCTCTTCATATTTAGTGGGTTGAGGGGAGTGAGGGCGAGTTAGTAATTTATCCATGGGTTTTATCTATAAATAGATGTGTAATCCTATGGGTATGTGAACCGAACTATTGTAACTCCTCTGAAATAGTGAAATTCGCTGCTCTGCTCCCGAGGATGTAGGCATGTCTATGCCGAACCTCGTTAAATCTCTGCGTTTTTCTTCTGGATTTGCGTTTTGTTCGCCCTGAATTTTCATAACAGTTTATATGTTAGATATGGTAAACACGTAGAAGTTGTGTCCTATGTATTCAAATCTTGCAAAGAAAAAGAAAAACTCAAAATTGAACACCTAAAATAATAATCATAAACTTCTCGCAATAAAATTATCCATCAAATAGTCGCTTATTTCTTCTGAGAAACAAATTAACATAACATGTAAAAATCATAGACAAAGTTCACAGAATATTGAGTCTTCAACCATATTACTTATTCAAGCACACATAACACATCAGCTAATTAACCAGAAAAAACTGATTAACTAGCAACTAGCAAGGATAAAAGCAAAAGCAATCAATGTCTTTGCACTGTCCAAAACTGTAGCCTCGGCCATGACCGTTACTGTCGCACATAGCTGACCCAAATTTAGAGCAATCTCCTTTATCTCCCGCGTCACAAAAGTTCTCAGCAATTTTTACTCTCGACTCCATCTCATCTGCACACTCATACATATTCATATCCAAGCAGACAACAAAAAAGATAAAAGATTCAATTGAAAAAAGAACTTACGGAAAGAAGAGAGGAGAAGAATGAGAAAAATGCACCAAAGGAAAGCTTTCTTAAGCTCCATGCTTCCTCCTGTTATTGATTCTGCATTAGATTACTTAGTTATATATATATATATAGATGGGAAGAGGAGAAGATGAAACACTGAAAGGAAGTTAAGGCTATCAGTTGAAGTAAACAAATATTGCTCTCGGCCCCAGCCGGATTTCAGATCTGTGGAGAGGTGTTGATCGATTAATTTTGTCATGTATCTGGGAATTAACTCCATTTGCCAGTTTGGTGGGAGCTATCAACTCCTAATTGCAAAGAAATTCACTTCTGCAGGGGTGTAGATACGCTTGGGACCAATTCTTCACCCATCGCCGCAAGTCGTTACTTTCTAAAAAATCAGATGGAATCATTTCTTTTTGCTGTTCTTTTAATGGAGTCGAATACAAAACTCCATAAATGTGAGGCTTTTGGAAGGGACAGCGCAAGAGCGCAAGAGATGAAAAGAAAAAAGGAACGCTATTTTTTGTTATTTTATTTTCAAGAAATTGACGACCACTGTCAATTTGTATTGAAAACAAAATACAATATAAACTATCACATATAACTCAATTAAAAGAAAATAAAAAAAAAGGCTCCATCTTTCCTCCATGTTTGGGAAAAAATTTGCGTCCGGAGACCGGACGCTGCGTCCGGATTTGTGAGTGTACCTCCCATGTAACTCTCATGTAACTCTTCATGTGTATGAGTTACACACAAATTACAGAGGAGTTACATGAGAAGTATATGTGGGGTATCTCTAATGTCCGGACGCAGCGCTGCGTCCGATCTCCAGACGCAAATTCTTTCCCCGTGTTTAACTTCATCACGAGACAAGTTGATAAAACGCCTTTTTCTTTATTTTATTAGGGCGGAGTTGATCATTGGAGATTGAATATGCGCAGTTGCAAATTATTTTTAATGCTTGCAATATTTTTTGTATATGAGATTTACATGTCTCAAAACCTTATGTATTTACATATCTGTTATTTAAATCTTTATATTTAATTGCATGCATAATCAAAATATACACGTCAAAAGATAAAATTTTATTTAGATCAATTTTAGTAATAATATTCCTAAGATTTAAATATTTCATATATATATATATATATATATATATATATATATATATATATGTAAATAGAAAAATCTATGTGCAAAATATGCTCGATACAAAAGAATTTTTGGGTATTTTTGAAGTATAACCTGAGAAAAAAAAAATAATATACATGAGGTGTAAACATAGTTAAGAAAATAGATGTGGTGAATAAACTTCAATGCGAAAAAAAAGGTGTAAATTTAATTTAGTAGATTCTTTATTTTAATGAATTTTAATGTTTATTTTATCTGATCGATATAACTGGTGTGAAGAGCAAGAAGACGAAATCTACAAGTATTCTCTCTTCTTGAAAAATCTTCTTATTATTAAATCTATAAAATTAAGTATATATGAGCTAAGGCCGGCTTCTAGAGCTAAAACCTAATAAAAGGAGTGACTCCTAATACTTCAATGGAGATGGACTAATTGAAGAGATAAAAAAAAAAAAATGAGAATGGCTTTACACTAATGTGTTAAATAGATGTAAAGATAATGATTTTTATAAGCAAAAAAATATTAGACCATAATGTGCTAGACACTATTTGATATCACTCGTAGATTTACCTAGAACTCTACAGTTAAGGAGCTATTTGGGATTAATTTTTTACCTTGTTTTTTTATATATAGCTTTACTTAAAATGAAACATGTTGGAATTCTATAACATAATTAATTTGTTTATAAAATTATACAAAATAATTAATAGATATTTTGAGTATTTTTTAAAATAAATCAATTTTAAAAAATAAAAATAAAAATGACTGATTTGAGAGAGTGGATTACATACACCTGTGTTGGATATTGATTTGACGATTCTTGTTTATTTTATAAGGTTTATGTGTATTTTTATATGGCTTGTATTATTGCTATTATTGTTTTTTTGTATTTTTCATACTGTTTGTAATTGTTATTTTTTGTTTTTCATTTCTTTTTGTTCGGAGTGAGGGGGGATTGTGAGATCAATGATGAGATATTTGACCTTACAGGTTCTTTTGAATGGCGTGTTCGCCGTTGTATGACTGGTATCACATGTGAAATCCTGATGAGGAAAACCAAATATCTCTTTTCTTTTCGATGCAAATGTTTTTGAGGTGCTTTTGGATTGCCTTTTTAGGTGATATGTAAATGTGACACACACGAGCTTGGTATTACGTGTGTTAAAGGCAACCACGAACCCATGTCCTATAAGTCAGTTGTATTCTTGCAATGACAGATTCCTTGGTTAGTGTATTGAGTTATTTGATAATCAAGCTAGCACAAAGCTGCAATTTATTACTGTTTTTATTAATATATACTCGTGTTATGATTAATGAATTTTCTTTTGAAGCATTAAGTAAAGATGAGCTCTAGAATTTCAGAGACCTCTCTATGATTGCTTTGTCATTGTGGATTTGAAACTTCCTTACTTATGTCACGTAAGTCACATAGCTAAGAGAGATTATTCTACAGGTCAGCCAAGCTACAAGGTCAAAAATATAGATCGACTAACAAAATAATTTGCTCTGATTATAACTTGTGGAATGAATAAATCGACTATCTTAGGCATTAAGAACAGTAATATCTCAACCTAAGTTAAAAAGATACAACAACCAAAGTTCTCAAGCAAAGTGAAATCCTTATTGAACAAAGTCGACCAACTACTCAATCCTGAACCCTGAACCTTGAACATATCTAACCCCAATTATTGGAGTGTTTTCGGCGGCATGTGTTATTCGAGTAAATTTGCGGTGTTATCATGGTGTTTTTTGGGTGTTATTGCCACCGAAAACACACAAATACAACTCAATTCTTATGTATTTACATATCTAACCCCAAAACATCAATTTTTTCATACACACCATCAACCTCATGCATGAAAAAATTTATTTTCAATTTTTAAAAATTAAAATTGTCCTTTTATGTGATATCAATATTTTTTGTAGTATAAATGTAAAAATTAAAGTATAGGTGCTAGAGGTGGTATGTATGTAAATGTCTAAAATGAAAATATGCCGAACATAAATATCACATAATAACGCTGAATCAGGCTGGGTCGTGAATTAAAAAGTATTTTCGGCATCAGGCCGAGTTTTTTTTTTCCCGGAATTCTGTCTACTATGGGTCCCACCATTAGAAATGTGAGCGTTTTAGCGGATCTGCTCTACATCCGGTGTCTGGACATAATAATTTTCCCACGTCTGGGGATCAATTTTTTTTCTTCTTAGAAAAAAATAATAATAATTTATCATAATGTGGTAACACAATTTTATCAAATTTGGCGTCATATAGTATGATTGTTTTGTTGATTTTATATATATATAATTTGTCATTTTTTTACTATTTTATTTTAAAACAATCTATTTTAAAAATCTATCCTATATTAATGTTATTGCCTAATAATAAATTATTAGTTGTAAAAATTATTTTGAGGCTTAATTCAGCATAATTTTTCTGTACGCACAGAAATACATGAAAAAAAATCAAAACTTCTTATATTGAAAATTCTTACAGTAATAATCTATAGACTTGACCGAATCAAAATAATTTACTATATAAATAAATATATTCACTACTTAAAAAAAAGAATTTTTATATTATTTTATATATACAGACACAATGGTAAAATTCCCTTCTATTTTAATGTCAAAAGATTTTTAATTATTATAATTGTTAGTTCTGCAAAGATTTCTAGAAAAGATTTTTAATATTTTTATGTGTTTTAAATATTTTTTATCACTATTTTTTAAAAGTGCCTTTAAATAAGCGTTAAAAATTTTATTTGAATTGATAAAGGGCCACTACTTATTTTAGGATGTGTTTGGGGCCTCTTATCTCCCGCAGGGCGGCCCCAAGTCACACTTTTTTTTTTATTTATTTATTTAGATGACTCATTTTGGGAGCGTTTTGGATAATTTAGTGGACACGGTTCGTGGGTTCGACCCCTCAACCCGCATTCCTATTATATGTCAATGTGCTTATTTACTAACCCACCCTGTGCTCTCTCTCGCTATCGAGCTTCTCCCTCTCTTCTCTCGTGACCTTGCCGAGCTTCTCCTTCCCCTTACTCGCGACCAAGCTTCTCCCTCTCCGGTCGCCTCGTGATTCGTGCCTCGTATTTGCGTAGATCCTTTCCTCTTCCTCGGCCTGCGGTGTTCTCTTCCAACCTGTGTCTTGCATTATGATTTTGGGACTTTGCATTGATTATTATTCCAAGGGATAAAATCAGAAATATTGGTAAATTTTATTGGAGCGTTCATGCACCATGCTGCATCTCTTTACATGGATTTTCCAAAGAACTCAAAGCCATACATATATATATATAAGCCATACATATATATATATAAGCCATACACACACACACACACACACACACACACACATATATATATATATATATATATATATATATATATATATATATATATATATATATATATATATATAACTTTTTGCATGTCTAAATCCCTCTTCATGGCTCTCGACTAAACTATCGCATATTAAAGTCCAGTCTTTTTCTTTAACCCTCAACACCATTGTAAAGATATCCAAAACTACTCATCTATTCTAGATCATAAGTGTACATCCTGAACTAACCACTAATAAATATTTTCATCCATTTACCCAATTTTAAGCCATTTTCCCAAATGATATTTCATATCAACCAAAATTAACCTAATTTAAATTAGTTTTTATTAATTTGCCACCACTCCTTTATAAATATTTTAACAATCCATCAAAATCTCTAAATTTCATTTTTGAACCTCAAGCAAAATTTCTATAACAATATTTAGTACTTTATCTCTTTAAAAGACCATTCACCTCCATCATTCACTAATTAAATATACTTATTAATCCAATACAAAATCTAATTAATAATATTGTATCCTATTAATCTGTTTTAGGCCTTGGTCATAAAATTTAAATATTAATACCTGATGGAATGATGTATTTATTATTTTGTTTCCTTATACCTATTTTTATGTTACTTAAATTCTTTAAATAAGGATTCGTATTCATAGCTCATTTATGCCCGAATTTTTCCCCTACTCGAACTCAATCGAGTTCATGCCATTTTTTTTGATCTTGCATGCGTTGGCAAGAAGGAACCATGATAGCCAGCTTGAATTGATACCAGTCCTATTCATGAAGATCCTTGAGCCGTCGCACCAATAGAACATTTAATATTATTCATATCATATAAAAATATTATTATTATTAACTTTTAAAACAAAATGAAAGACACCATTTTAAGCATAGTTAACACTTAAAATTTTCAATAAAAAATTTTCCATAATAAAATTCATCAAACAAGTTACTTGTTCCTTCTTAAAAACAACCTAACATAACAAGCAAAAACACAACAATTTTCACATAAGATTGAAGCTTCAGCCATTTTACTTATTCAAGCACATATAACATGTCAGCTAATTAATCGAAAAATTGATTAATGGCTAACACAGATCATAGCAAAGGCATTGGAGCAAGCCTTGGCAAAAGCCATCGCCGCGTTTCTGTACATTAACACAATAATCCTTGCATTCGCCACCCGTCTCGCAATGTCCAGGATATATATGACCATTACAAAGGTTCCCTTCCACTCCGGGCACTATCTCACCTACACATTCATACATGTTCATATGCATGCATGCAAAGAACGAAAAAGAAAGATTTGAGTGAAAAAACTTACGGAAAGAACAGAGAAGAACAATGAAAACACACCAAAAGAATGCTTTCTTTAGCTCCATGTTGCCTCATGTTACTGGTACTACGTGAGATCATATAGATGGAAGGAGAAGAAGACGGAACACTTTAAGGCTACTAGATGTAGATGAAGAGTATGGGCTGGCAGCCGATCATTTTGCTTTATTGACAAGCAATGCCTAAGCAGTATGTTCGTCATGTAGCAGTAAATAATGTCCATATGTAGGATTTTAGTGAAAAAAAGAAGAGCGACGGCTATCCGATAGTGGCATTTAGAGATCCTCCATGTGCCAGTCAATCTTAATAGTTATCGAATTGATTTTAAAAATATAAATTTTAAAAAATCAAATATTAAACAATGGTGAATTACAAAATTGACAAAATAATGTGTGTCATGTGGCATTGTGACAAAATCGTTGACATCTTAGATTTTTTTTTTTTTATGTTTTTTTTAAGAAAGGAAAATAATTGCGTTGTTGTTAGTAGTAGGGCTGTCAAAAAAACTCATTGTTCGCGAACAGTTTGTGTTCGGTTTGTCAAGGAGTTCGTGTTTGATCCATTCGATAAGTAAACGAGACGAACATGAACACATTTTTTTTGTTCGGTAAGTTAAACGAACCAAACACGAACAGTGATGCGCTCGTTTGTATTTGAATCAATATTGTTCGAAAATAAAATAATTTAAAATAATTATATATATAAAATTTATGATATTTTAAAAAATTAAATTTTATAAATTATAATATATAATAAATTAATAATAATAATATATTAATATACTATATTAGTAATATATTAATATAGATATTAATATCTATATAAGATAAGTTATATTATTAATATAATATATTATTTATATATTAATATTATAACTGTCAAACTGGCTCATCGTTCGCGAACAACTCGTGTTCGGCTCGTGTTCGACTCGTTCGTTAAGAAACGAACATGAACAATGACTTCACGAACAATTTCGAACACGAGCTTATTTCAAACAAACTAAACTTCAAACGAACTGAACACGAACCCAAACTCTGTTCGTTCGTGTTCAATTCGTTTACACCCCTAACTGTTAGCACCACTGCAAGGAAAAAAATTAAATCCAGCCTCTGCACATACTTCTAGGTCTGGAAACCAATAATATAACGCATTGAGTACATGACTCTTACATGAAATAAGACTTGAAAAATTTACTTGTGTTTAAACCCGATTGTTACCCAGCCCGCGTAATTATTACTCTCAGGGTTATAATATTATTCACCGCACATGTCCAGACGGGTAAATGGGATGCAGAGCTAGAATAAAAAACTGGTTTAAAATTTCTGCAGAGGTGAAAGTTTGAAAATGAAGAAGTTTACAAAAATAATATTTGAAGATTAAGAGGATCTAATATCTTCTGATTGAAAGCTGAGTAATTGTTTTATGTTGTTATAAGTTGGTTGTGTTTGCTTGGGAAAATTTTTTAGTTAATACAGACTTATGGCAATATGCTGAATCAATATTCATACTGTTAAAAAAAAGAATCAGTATTTATCTATTACATAAGTGTAAGACACTGTATAATAAGCTAATATACCTATATATGGAAGATTTGAGACGTTCTCGGACGTGAATGAACCAATAATTTATAGAATAAAATGTTTTTAAATTGAACCAAAAGCTGAAAGAACCACATTTTTATTTTACTTTGAACGAAAAATAAAGACGGATAAAATAGAATTTTACAGGATGTGTATGGACTGTGCATTGCAGCTAAGTCGTTGTTTAGGGCTACCGAATAGGTGATACATGATAAATTTTGAAATTTATATTGAGTTTCTTCATTAATATACTGTATATATGAAGGATAAACTATAAATTATGATTCAATTTTCTCGTTTGCTTTCCATTGGTTGACAAAATGCATATAGAGTTTCGGAGAGTAGTAATGAGTTATCCCCATGAAATTTTTCTTGACTATGTTTAGAAAAACGCTGTAAAAAATGAATAACGTGAAAAATACTAATTATGCTATATTATGTGAGGTTTATTCAAAAATTTATTGAATTAAGTATGCAATTTATCAATTTTCGTGATCTAGATTGCGTGCTTGCTGAAGTAGAACCATGAATTAGTGAAATTTATTGTATTCTAACTAGCAAGAAAAAAAAAAACTCTGGTCAAATTTAACACCTAAAAAATACAATTAGAAATTTCGCATAATAAAATTCATCAAACAAATCACTTATTCCTTCTTAAAAACAGCCCAACATAGCAAGTAAAAACACAGTAATATTCATACAAGATTGAAGCTTCAGTCATATCATATATTCAAGCAATCATACATCGAAAAAAAAAAGAAAAATTGTTTAACAAGATTGCAATCCTTATGGCAATTGTAGTGGAACGACTTGTCCCAGACCCCAATATCTCAGCCTAATTCAACATAGTAACCATAGCATTTAAATGTCGTTGAGCAACCTCCAAGACGTATTACCACAACACAAGGCCTCCAAGACGTACCTTATGCATTCAAGAAACTAAATGGGTTGGAGAATAAAACTAAGGATATTGCTAAATTAGGTTTTAAACTTTGGTATTCTAGTAAGAGTCACACTAGAAATGATGCAGGTGTAATTATAGATAAGAGTTTAAAAAATAATATTGTAAAAATTAATAGAATTGGAGATAGATTTATAGCAATTAAGATTATTATTGATATTGAGATTTTAAATATTACTAGTGCTTGTGCTTCACAATCTGTTATAGGCTTTAAGATTAATCATTGCTCGCAGTAATCTTCGATGACCATTGAGAGATGCTTTCATCAAGGCTCCTCCATAAACCCCAATTTTCAGCCTATCTTAAGCTCGGAAAATTTTTTTACACAACCCATCTAAATTTTTGTACTAATTTGAATGCTATTACGTTTATCAAATAAGCCAACAGAGCAAGCCAAAAGCACGGACAAATTATCAAATAAGTTTGAAGCTTCAATCATATTACTTATTCAAGCAAAAATATAGCCAGGTGAAAGGAAAAAAATATTGAACGGCCCCATTCAAAGATGTGGAGAGGTGAAGAGTATGGGCTGGCAGCTGATCGGGTAAGCTTTATCAAAAAGCAAACACACGCGGTTGGTTTTCTCATTTCTAGACTTTCAATGAAGCAAAAGAACACCAATTATCAAATAGGTTTTAACTTTTATGTTATAAGCACTTCCTGGACTGTACTGAAAATTTATGCTTAATACTTATTAAATCAATATTAAAGATAAAAAAAAATTAAATTAAATATTGAAAAATTACAAAATTGACACAATCATCGTGTGCATAGTGACAAAATAGTCCACATACCTCACTTCTCTTCTACATTAGAAGTCCAAAAAATTTTATCTACTCATTAGATCAACTCAAACCGAGTTTTAAAATGTAGTCAACATAAATAATTATAGTAAATTTGAGATTGGAAATATATATATATTTTTAATTTTTAAGCAATTTCAACATAATATTAAAATCATAGAAATAACCGTAAGCTCAAATGATGCTCAGAAAATTCCTTTTTCTTTGTTATGCTATCCAATTTAAACAGCAGTAAAAAATCACAATGTTTCAAATATGGGACTAAAGCTTTTTTCATGAAGATTTTACATTAAGCAATAAAAGGAAGAATGAGAATCTGAACGTTATCATTTCTTTCTTTTTTGTTTTCATTAAAATGTGGTTCTCAACAACTTAATCTTTTGCATTTTTGTTTGTATGTACTTCAGCTTTATTTTCTCCGATCATATATTTATATTTAATGTGTCATTAACAAATTTTTTTATGGAGCAGAAATCTCAATATATATTTTTTTATAAGAAATCCTTCAAATTTAAATTCAAGGCCAAGTCTCAATTTTGGCCTCCCGTCATCATTGTCAATCAAATTTGAGTTTATGTCATCTACAGTGATCTTGCACACATCGGCAGAAAATGAAATCTGTTATTAGTGACTCACAATTCCATTTAAGACTAAGGGGTTTTCTTGTACTTTGTGCATCCCTTAGGCCTTATCTTTAGGCCCCTTTTATTATATATAGAGAGGGGTGGGTGAGGCTTTGTATATCATGGTGTATGTGAGAGCTGCAGAGAAAATCCTCGTCCAAGAAAGCAAGAGAGATAGATTAGCTTGGCCGAGGTGAGGAGTGCATCAAAGTGGTCTTGGCACAAAGAAGATCCAAGAAGATGAGGGCTCATCTTAAAGCTACGTATTCTCTTGTAAATATTATAAGTAAGATCGACGATGTTTTCCTCCCGTGGATGTAGATCCGTTTGGATCGAACCACGTAAATTGCTTGTGTTCTTCTTGTTGTGTTTTTCCTTTTCTTTCTTTGTTGATCTTCTAGCTGAGACGATTATCCCACAACAATTGGCGCCGTCTGTGGGAAACAATCGGCACTTCTCGGCTAGAGGTGTTTCGGCTGGAATCAAGAAGAAGGAGAGGAGCTCTACAACAGATTCGGCAATTCCTGTAGGCTGAATTCGGCATTCAGCAGAAAGAGGGGTGTTTCGGCTGGAATCAAGAAGAAGGGATTACAAGAGCTTTGGCGATCAAGAACCGCAGCAGGAGAAAGAGGAGTCGAAAAGTTCTGTAGGGAATCTTGCACTCATCTTTCCCTCTCCCTAGTTGCAGGCGCGTATTTGGCAGCCGGGAGTTCTTCTTGGGACTCCATTCATCAGGCTCGCTGCAAAGCTCGACGACTTCGGCACGGAGGGAAGCGGACCGGCGAGATTCAGACGAGACTGCGACCATATTGGCCTCAGCGGCTCGCCTTCGGGAGTTCGGAATCGCGGGAATCGTTCTTCGCAGGTGTTCACCCGCGCAGGCGACGAAAGGAGGAGTTCGGTTCCTGTTCGCACTTTGCCGCAGGAAAGATCCGCAGAGGCGAACAGTCGAAGGTGCGGCGCTGCTCAGGCAGGGTTTCGCTCGGTCCCAGGCGCGAAGAAGCAGTTGCCGGAGGAGGCTCGCGGTCTCTTGAGTTCGTAAGAGGAGCGGACAGCCAGCGAACAGAAGGTTCGCAGTAGTGGGGAGGCGACCGGTGGAATCTTGCGGGAAAATTGTTCAGCCAGGTGTGCAGGCTTGGCTCGTTCGGTCCCGGGAGTGAAGGAGCAGGTTTGAATTCGGCCTGCAGAGTAATCGAAAATCCAGGATTTAGAGGATTTCGGCACTGCAACAAGCAGGTGAAACGGGTAGCAGGTGTTCGGCTACAGGAGGAAATCGGCAACAGGGTTTTTGACAACAAGGAGGT